>JAODLD010000001.1:5030755-5042993 GCA_026781065.1 Mormyrops boulengeri | reverse complement strand
CCCCCCAAAAAAAAGAAAGAACATCTCTCAGCTGACTTTCACATAAGAAACACTGAGAAAGTTGAATCGAAATGCAACGACAAGGTTACTACAAAAATAACCTAGCAGGGCTATTATAAGCTTTCAATTTATTCATATGCACGACGTGACTCAGAAACTGGGATCTATTTTTGTTCTCCCGTTGTGAGACATTTATAGCCTATGCCATTCTGACTCTAGTAAATATTTTCTTTTTCTGATTTGTTTAAATGACCGGCAAGCCTGCAGCCTGCAGCAGTGGTACCATCCTCTCACATTTAGAAAGCCAACCGCTGTACTCCGTTCTGACCAAGACAAACATGCAAACGGTCACCTTACGGTCACACACAGCCTACGAGGTCCGATCCCGAATGCAAAAGTTTTATTATTTTAATTGTGTGTACTGGCGATAAAGCGCGCATTCAGACTGCGTTTGGCTACATTCGCAGATCTCGGGACAAGTCTTGAGCTATAACTGTCGAATTAAGCAAAAATAAAAAATGACATTTGGGTAATAACTCCTAACCGAATCAGTAAAGCGAGAGGTGGCTACAGACGTGGGGGGGCAATAACAAGCATCGCCGCTGAATTCATACCTCTTTCTGTAGGTCAGTCTCTGTGGTCAATCATTAGCACCCAAACGGTAATTCTCCGGTAATTCTCGGATGACAAACACAGCGGTCCTAAAAGGGCAAACATGCTCTGGCGAGCCTTTTATGAAAATGTGTCAGATAATATCCTACGCATATTAAATTACTACCATCTATACCCGGTGTTAAGGGCTCACTGGTGGACTAAAAACCGATATGAATAAAAGTATAATGTGTAGATGGTGTCGTGTGTGTAGTGTGGCATATTCTGGTGACTTTACCTGGAGCACGCTATGGTGACAAGACAAATACTTTGTACAAAAATGGTCTACTCTACTAGTAAAGATAAGGAAAATAGTTCAGATATTGCCCTTTCACCTAATAGATTGCCATTTAATACGAATCCATATTTAATTAATTTGTAGCAGTCACGCCTTCAAGATTATTAATGCTACATACAACCATAAAACATCAATGAAACCTCAATGATATCCAAACACACCTGCAGCTAGATAATTTCGAGCGTGAGAGACGCCATAAAATCATCTTACTTTAATTATAATCCGAGTGCGACTCTCCTCCCTCCGGTTAGGGGAAAATTTATGATCTCTTTAAAGGTGTAAAACACCGCTTCCGTTAAAGCAACATCTGGCGGCTGACGACAAGCTATTTGCAAGGAAAGATATTCAGGCGAATTGCAGGAGCAGGTTGCTCTTAGAAATTGTTGTTTTTTCCATTGACCCCCCCATCACACCAGAAGACAAATGAGTACCGCTAACCTTTCCCCCCTCCCATGCCTAGAGCGGGTCCTCCCACACGTGACACCCTGAAGCATGCATGTTTTTACTTTCCACCCGAGATTAAGTCCAATGTCGCTGCAATAACTCTCCGCTCCGGGGGACACTTCAGGCTTACATTTGCAGAACAAATATTTTATTTCCACATACGTCATGTCCTGTAGGTTTATTTTGTGAAATGTACTATATATCGACCTCCCTCAAATAATGCTTCCCTCTCCACCCCAAGGAAGATCTTATATCTC
Source organism: Mormyrops boulengeri (assembly GCA_026781065.1). NCBI lineage: Eukaryota > Metazoa > Chordata > Actinopteri > Osteoglossiformes > Mormyridae > Mormyrops > Mormyrops boulengeri. The sequence continues at coordinate 5,041,343 of JAODLD010000001.1, read as the reverse complement.
AAATAAAATGTGATCAATCTTAGTCATTTATGTGGCACAAAAGCCAAATTACTGGTAGAAAAATTGCAGATTTACAGCCCGAAACAAATAGTAGGTTACAAAGCCTGTTTGGTAGGAACGGCACTGTGTAAAGTCCAGTCCGGCTGGTCTCATTTGTGCTGTACTGTTAATGCAAATCAGATTCAGATTTGAAAGGTTAGGTCACAAACCGGGGCGATTTCACCGAAACATATGACACCGGATTCCACGTAAGGGATTCAGATTGATGTTTTCCTGACAACGGTGGAGATAATGAGCATTGTGAACACGCTTATATTCTGTCTTCCCCACCTCATTGGGTGTCTTTTTTAACGACTCCTTCAGTTCCCCAGTGGTCCCAGTGAGATATCCCGGCTGTCCCAGTCAGTCAGTCAGTCCCCAGGGTCTTCACTGCACCCCCCCCGGTCCTCCGCTCTGTCCCACCCCCTGAGAAGACATTTTTTTCTTCATGGTACAACAGGCCTTGTGGTCATTAGAGGACATGTGACCAAAATGACGCTGAAGTCCTGGGTCACACATGACGGTTACCTCCTCCGTGTCGCAGCGCAAAACAAAACTGCAAGACTACGCCCGGCTGTAAAAATATACCGACATATTCTAATTCTGTTAGAATTCTTTCATATTGTAATGAATGTCACTAGGGATGAAACATCTGCTAATTACAAACTGCAACATGTTATAGTTTACACTTACCAGTTAGAACGTGCAGAACATACGTTTTTAAATTGATTTGCTTACTTTGCTTAAACAGCTTGTTGATTTTTTTATTTGCTGGAAAGAAGCTCGTAGCCATCCACATACCTCGATGCTTTTGTAAGTGCCTTAATAGGTCTAGGTGAACATTAAGTCATTAACATTAATTGCCGCTGGTGAACATTAAATCTTTTCCTTTCATTAAACAGCACCTCTTGCAAAAAAGGTCACGATGAGCTTCTACCAGTGACTGCCTTCAGAACCAGAGGATACGATAGCGGGCATTTCCACTGGCGCAAAAAGAGGAAGTGACAGCTGGACGCTTCATTCTTCTCTGACAAGCTGCTTACTTGGAGATGCCCAGCAGGCTTTAACTCCCCTCACCCTGCCCCCCCCCCCCCATGTGTGATGGACTCACATTCAAGGCACTCCCCTGAAAAACTGTCGGGTGACAAACCACAGATATTAACTCAACCGACGAATCCAAAAGGTTCCATTGGGTTGGGTGGATGTTAAGAGGTACACCCCCTGGTGATCAAAATGAGTCAGTGCAGTTTGGAAAAGCCCTGAACCTTGGGAGAACGTGTTCTGATGACATACCGCCTCTACTGGGCCAATCCCACAGCATCTTTCAACACCTGATGTCATAACCGAGGGTAACAAATGAAGAAATAATACTGGCTTCCTTTCTCGAACCAGCGATCATACGGAATAGTGATAAGATGCATTGTGCCGTTTCATCCGGTGTCTGCAGCCGTGTTGCAGTGGGTGTACAGACTCCGAGGTTACGTGCACATTCCCACACATACGTCAATATTGCAACTGTTGCCTGACAGTAATTCTAAAAAGGAAAAAAAAAACACAGGCATGTGATGTAGTTCACCAGACCTACGGTGCTCTTACATCTTCCAGCCTCATATCCTGAGCATGGGGCGGGGGGAGCCTGAAGTTATATTGCGCTGTACATCACAATCACACACTACGGTCAATTAACAGGCACATCTTTGGACTGGGAGAGGAAATACGTTCAACATGGGAAGAACATGCAGAAGAATACACAGAAGTAGCGGGGGTTGGCATTGAAACACCCCCACCTTGGAGGTGTGAGGCGACGGTCATAACCAATGAGCCGCCCCTGTGGTAAATGAAGCCTATACTGACAGCCGGTCTCAATTGTCCGCAATTATTTGTTTTTGCTTTTAACATGCTTCGTACGACTGTTAGCTAAGATTCTGTTCACTTTGCATCACGACCGCAGTAGCCTGTATACACACTAGGAGCTTGTAGGAAAAAAATCACAAAGCGGTGTCTACTGCCGGCAGCAGGTCTGGGGGCGGGGGAAGGGAGGTTGTGTGGGCTGGGATTCTTACTTCTGCCCCTTAATTCTCCTTAACTGGCCTGAATGAGTGAATTTCAAATCATAAAAACAAAATCAATACTACCAGTGGTTGTGTTTACCGCCACTCAAGCTGGGCATTTGGGTGCCCCCTGCTGGCCACAGACAGCCACTGTACGGGAGGCTGGGGGGCAGAAGGAACACTAAACCCACCCAAAAACAATCATCACCATCCTTTCACATGTTCAAGCAGCGTGATGGGAAGCATTAAATGAAACTTGATAGGTCTTCACTTCGATAACATGAACGCCCTTTCCAAAAACCGCTTAACCCCAAGAAGCCGGACTTCAACCCTGCTTACGCTGACACTGTGGGCTAAATCATCGCTGCGATCGCAGACTGGAGCCACCTCTGCCTGCTTGAAAATAAGAGTCAAGATCACGTGGGTATGCAGAGTCGTTAATGTCAATTGCATCCAACAGGACAGCTTTGTGCCTCTTTGCAGAAGCCACACATCTGCTTCGTAGGAGCTCCTGGGATGTGCGATACATAATTCATACTGAGCTTCATTTGGATCGTGAGTGAGGAAATGTAATTACATTCTCTTACTTGTATGGTTCCCCTCAAAGTGCCTTCAGCAAAACAAATTAATTTTGCCTGCACCTCTGGCCTGGTGTGTCATATTGCTTGGACAAAGTAATGCCAGGAGCAGAGTGGGTGTGAAGGGAGAAGGAGCTTTAGGATGTCAAAGCTGTCCATGTAAGCTTATTTTGGAAAGCAATGCTATGTAGTGATGTGACGTTCTCAAACAATCCGAATGTTTTGAATGACTCTTGGGTACGAACGAAGGGAACCGAGTCGTACTTGAGAGCCGTTCTTTATATCGTTTTGCCCAAATTTCACTGCCTGCCCTAAATCCACTCCACTCCCCTTTACGTGAACATTGACAGCCAGCCAGTCACAAGAGGTAGACACGGTGAGATTAGGATCATGAGCATGTTGATCATGGACATTAGGTCTCGCAATACAAGTCTAGTCTACACACATGAAATGAAACTATATTTGTGTGATATCTAAGTCTGAATCTGATCCAAATATTACCTTATCATTGTCCTAGTGATTATTTTGCAGATGAGCCTAGTGACCCCCCACCCCCTAAGAAAGGAAGAGAGCCATATGATTCAGCTCCGTTCAAAGAGCTGTTATCTCCTTCACTAATGCTATGTGTAGTTAAAGCAATCCATCCATCTTCCAACTGCTCCTCAGGGTCGAGGAGATTCATTAGGTTATGGGAGGGCATGTTTGGGTCCCAGCATCTAGTGCTACCAAACCCATTTCAGAGAAAGGGCCACCCAGCTCTTAAGCATATTGAAATGGATGGGGGGAAACACGAAGCCAAGCGCGGTGAGGAATTGACTTTCCACCCTTCCCACAACGCAACAGTAATGCAATGCTGAGGTTAAATCCCCTGAAAATGCACAAGGTCAGAGTCCTGCCCCCTTCTGACTGCCAGTATTAGAATGCAAATGAGCTCTTGTGATTTTCCTAAACTGCTACTTTTCTCCTGGCCGACCTCCTCCTCTCAAAGCAGACTGCCAGAGACAGATGGGCAGGTAGAGAAGCAGGAAGCGCAGCCTGCTCACAGTTTGGCTTAGCGAGACATATGACCGCCGGAAGCCAGATGGGGGACCGGGGGCAAACACTTTAGCTTTTAGACTTTATTCCGTGAGGCATATAATCACTATCAGGACACATCGCATTGCTGTGGGTCTGTGTGCATAACTAAATATTAATTGCAAACACTTAACCGCTCCTGTACATCATGACCAGCTCCTCGCACATATAACTTATTATCGAAGTCTTATGCTTACTGAAGCTACTCTAGCATATGTCTTACTGTACTTACAGCACCATAGTGTCACCCGCGCGTCTGGTGTGTTGTTTAATTTCGTGCTGTGAATGTCTTACGGCTCGCATCTTCTGTCTGCTGCCATCGTGCTGCTCTGTTCCAGATCCGCGTACAATCCAGTCCCGTTTGTGTGGCGACAGAAGAATCTTGAATCCAGTCCCTTATGTTAAATGCTGTTTCTAAAAATTCCCCAAATGGGTGACACCCTCCATTTCCCACTGCACAGACTGCATGTATACTTGCTGTGGAATTCTCTCACCCCCCCAATATGTCACAATGATATTTCTTTGTTTATTTTTATTATTACTGTTTATTTATTTTTTTTACCTACTTACACATTTCACTGATGCATCCCCTGATGGATCCTGACAAGGGATCAATACTCTCTCTCCCACTGTTCTAGCTTCTTTTGGCCACTTTAGTCCATGTCAAGTACGTCGACAAAGCCCACAGTTGTCGTCAATTTGGCTCATTTGACCGATGCTAAATCATCCTCCGACAGCCCAAGCTTCCACCATGCATCCTGCACCCTTAATGTAGCATGTTTGTAGGCAGCTCTGCATCCATATATTCACAGTATCTGAATTCATAGTGCATTTCCCAGTGCTGTAGTTAAATATTAATTGTACCCAGCCTTCATGTAAAGGGCCGAGTCTTGAATCTTGGAGTAGCAGCAGAGGGGTGGGGGGAAACCACTTTGGGGCTCATCACGGCCCCAGCCCCCTTACCCCATCCCAGCCAGCAAATTTTACCGTACGCTACTTTTCATTACAAACAATCACACAAAATTCACAAGTTTACCGAGAAATGGCCCTTACCAAGGTTGGCAAATTCTAAACTGGCTACATCCTAAGTGAATGTTCAGATGCAAAAATTGCTGAATATATTAGACTGACAGGAATAAAGAATGAATCACCCTGAACCACATAAATAAACTTCAGACAGCAATAACATCACAGATCCCCCTCTGCTTTATAGCTGGGGGCCGTATTAATATATTGGCGGCTTAACCTCTCACATCGTTTTATGGGAAAACGGCATTATTTCGCTTAATTGTATAGCTTGAAGGAAACTGATACACAACATATATTAAGTTATATTATCTCTGCCTCAGAAAGATTTATTGGTCTTCTAGCCTGAAGGATAGTAAGTATAAATTAATCCTTGTGTAACAGTACTCATATTGTAAATTCCTGTTTTAATTCTTCTACTATTTACCTTAAAAGTACATTATTAGAAGCTACAGTAAATATTCAAGTGCAACTTCAGCCAGAGAAGCTGGCAAATACTTATTTTTTAATATGTATCTTGTTCTTAAAATAATTCATCTGTAAAACTGATTGCTTTGTTGGAAAAAAGTGACAAGCGAAGCGCAAACGTATCTTAGACGCCACCTGCTGTTCAATAAGAGCACTACGGTGAAATTAAGGACCATCTTGTGACGTTTTATCACGGTGGAAGGTGGCGCCCTTGCTCTTTAAAAGAGATCCGTAGATCCGCAGAAATAAGATAAATCCGTTACTGTATGTAGTTTACGAAGTACAGGGAGTTCCTGTTGATTTGTATACATTTTTAAAAAATGAAAAAAGAAATCTATCACATAATAAAACCTCAGTTTAAGCTCATTATCCATTTAACACACCTGATTTGTCCTTCTGTAATCGTTGCCTGTGTATTTGTTTGTGGATTTGTATTTGTGGAAAGGGGTGACAGACCATCCAGAGGATTTATTGTCAATAACTGTCAGTCATATTGGCTTAAAGTACCCATAGTCCTTTACTCTCACACCCAAGCCATAACAGCATAGCCCCACTAAGAAGTCTCTAAAGCAATGCTTAAACTCAGGCTCACAAAACCCCCAAATCCATCCCCTTAGTGAATCACTGGGTTTTGTATGTTGGTACTTATTTAAATAAAGGCAACAGTGAGTGATTAGCAGGATTAAATTAGCCTGATGCTAACAGGCCACCTGTGTACTTTGCCATTTGGGAGTAGTAGTTTTCAAACTTGAGCCGTCCCGATTTGAAAAGTTTGAGGAAGTGCACATGCTTCAGTCAAATAGTAAATTCTCAGGTGCAGTGAAAACACTGGTTCGACAAAACAAAAATGTGTGTATATCTACCACATAAGTGAGCAGTGTGGGCGTCAGTGATAGCGGACTGGAGTATGAAAGTGCAGCGCATACTCATGAAAGCCATCAAAGAAGAGCAATCAAGGAGGGTTTAGGGGGCAGGCTGGGGAGGTGTGGGGGCGTGGGGGGGGCATGGTGCCTAGAGGTTACAGAGAATGGCATGACGTACAAAAAGACAAACAGTTAGGGGTATTTCTGCGGGTGAAACCTGGTTAGTCAGAGAGGCCAGAGGGGAATGGGCAAACTCGCTAGCGCTAACAGGAAGGGTACAAGTGCAAAACCCACAGCGCGGTACAACACTGGGGTACAGAATGGGACAGCGTCTGTGATTTCAGAAGGAGGTCATACCTGGTACCTGATAAAGTAGCCAGTGAGTGTATATGGGAGTATTACAGTTTGCCATTTGAGCAATTAATGCCAACATACAACAATCATCAGTCAATGTGTATCACTACAGAAATATAGTCAGGGATAACTATTTAAATAACTATCACTACCTCTCTGAATCTTATTGTTTGATCAAAAGAAAACAGGATATTGTGGACAAAATATACGGGAAAAAGCGAGCTACAGATTCTTTGAAGCAATATTTAAAAAGTTTTCAAAGACTGATGTTGTGAGTTTTTTGTGAGCAGGTCATTACACTCACAGCTCACACTGCCATTCTGAAACCTGTATTCATAGCTGGGGAGAGAGAACAGGGTTTTCTGGCCATAAAGTGCGTTTCACAAGCCTGTGGGAGCACATTGGCCGAAGGGAGAATGAGAAAAGTTATTTATCCTTTACAGGTGAAGCGGAAACATTCTTCCTTCTAGGCTGTGGGGGTCTGTCCTGTTGATGTCCTGACTTGCGAGCAGAGTGGGAGGTAGCCACAGCTTAAGGTTCTCAGAGTTCCGCTGGAGTTTGTGATCGCGCGCATGTCTGAGTGAGTCAGGCCTCCGAAACACACTTCAGCAACATTTCAGTACTAAATAGTTCTGCAGTACTAAATCTCTGCAAACGCGTAGGACGGTACTAAGAAGCTGCCGACCCACCATCCCCCTAATTAAATGAGTGACCAAAGGTAGGTACTGATGACAACATACGCAAAGACAATCCCGGCTAACAAAGTGACATCACAGAACATTAGTACTAAGAACATCTCAACTATAGCTCAGCTAAAAATATACAGATAACGCTTTACTGAAGCTGAAACTCCATTTTTCACAGCACGGAACAAAGAACTACTCTGACAGTCCAAATCTGCATTTTATTTTATATTTAATCTTAGCTATTAGGCTAGCTTATGTGTATTTTCGATTGTTTACCTTTGTTTCAAAATGATATATGTGAGAAGGCTTGTTTTTGTGAATTTGTAAAACCCACATCATCATAAATAAGCTCCTTTTTTATCTCGTCTTTTGTTTCAAGACGTCATAAGCAAATGTTTTATAGTACTTAGTAAAGTTAGGGATTAGTCATACTAGAGCAGTTCCTTTTAATCTCAAAGGTCATTATAAAATAATGAATGCATTTTCAAATTAATTGACAATAACTTTTTCTATACAAATTAAGCCAATGCACTGTAAGACGTCATTAATTTCCATAGAGGCTTGCTTTTGTAATTTTACACTCAATCATTTATCTTATTTGGGTCTTCTCTGAGCTAAATATTAAATTTTTCATATAATGGCTAAGCTCCCGGCCTTTCTCAAACTCAAACAATACAAAATAATAATTTATAGCACTGAATCGAACCATAGCATCAAACCATGGGCTTATTTGAAACATCACATTCAATGTGTGAAAGGCTGGCGACAGCAAGGCCAGGACAAGGACGAGGTGAACGCCGCCAGAAAAAAGAACTAAATACAACCTATCCCTGATATTTAATTCGAGTCTGGGTCTCAGTTTCGTGAAAGGATGATGCCGGAGTGTCTCTGACATTCGGGCAGTATTTTGACACGGGAGGGTCCGAAAGTAGCGCATCTGGCACCAGAACGGCGTTAGAACCGCCAGGCACCGCGAATAAAGACGCGCGGCGCCCTTTAACGCATTTTCCGTCCCCCGTAGCACCACAGTTTCTCCCGATCGGATAACGTAACACTTCCCTAGACTGGGCCGTTTTCACTGTTAAAATTCTGTGTAGCTATATAAAGCAAACGAGTTTCACAAAACACTTTGCACCGCACTATTAAAGATTTAAATAAATGCACTCATGTAACCTACATAAGAATTTTTTCTTAAATAGCTTTTTAAATTCTTACAGCATCTGGAAAATTACGTGCAACTTGCACAGCCTAATAAATGAATTAAATATAATTAAACATTAATCAGTATTTTTCTGTCTCGCATACTGAGCAAATGCTCTGCGCATCACATATCATCAGCAGACTGCGATTCTAAACGAGTTCACAAAAAGTAGGTTTAATTGATTTAATTGAATTACAGTTCCGGTTAACGGGCACTTGACTCGATCAGAGATCGGCTGCACGCATTGCTGCAGTCCTTCAGGTCCGATGATCCGGCTGAGCGGCGCAGGCGCGGTGATTACGGACCGTGACGTACGTCAGAGGGCAGGGGCCCCGCAACGGCTTCCCCCGGCCGCTTGTTATTAGGTTTTGACGTGCTCCGGTCATGCAACGCAAATTATTTTAATCTATGGCTAATACGTATTGCCCAGACCCCATTAAACACAGCGTTCTTATGGTCACCTCGAATGCATACAAATTTAATACATTAAATATATTTGAAATAATTATTTAAATATAACCATGGGTGACAGCGTCTGCTAAAGGAAAAAATCAGTAATTACCGCTAAATTTTACGCTTAATATAATTTCTTTTAAACAATTTGTAGGATTTATTTCCTTTAAACTATTCATACAACACAGCTACACGTATATATTACAAATCATGGAAAAGTGAAAGGGTGACAGTTTTTCGTATATGTACTGTTCACCTTTATAGTTACAGAAGCTTAACATTTGCATCAGGTTTAGTGGAGGAGTTACACTAAAAAAGTAACGCAGTCAAACAAAAGCGGCTGACTGATTATTTTATATGTTCATGTCCTGTTGGATTTATAACCTCCAGTACATCACATAACTTGTCAAATTTAGAGCTGCTGAAGACATTTCTCTGTGCTGGGTTACATTTTTGCTCCGACGTCCGGAATCCGGTCCTCCTGTATTCTCGGTGTGTGTGTACCGCAGGCTCCGAGGCCTGAGATTATCAGGTCAGTCATGGAAAGAGTGACTATAGTTAGACCCTCCATTCTAGGGTTTTCTAATTAAATATCGCCAGTGGTTTCATTGAAATTGAGCAGGAATTAGTGGGCCTGGTAAATCAAAACAGCAAAACAAACAAACAAACAAAAAACAAAAGCAAACAAACAACAAAAACTAAAACGAACTTCCTCCCAAGAATGAATAAACTCCACAAACACAACACTGAGCACAGGTATCAAACACACGACCTGCAGGCTAGGGCTACTGAGTCACCACACAAAGAGAGTCTTCAGGGAATATTCCATTTTATATTCCCTCAAACTGTGGACATCAGATCAGCAAGCACAGAATCCACAATGAAACCACAGTCAAGGAAACCCTTCGATCTTCTACATGGACCAAGAACTATTTCAGTCTCTTCCAGCAGAGGAAGTGGCTCCATTCTGCTTCTCTACCATGGTATATAACACATAAAATTATGCGCACCTTGCCCTCTTTCAAGACTGGGCTGATTAGTTCACGCTCAAGTGAGGTGACTCGGAGGAAGTAAGAACATATGGCTTTGCTGGATGCCTGGTGGCAATTATATAATAATTACACAAGGCCAAGGCCACAGTGGCCTGGAACCCCAACCAGCCAACTTACTTTTTCGATTAACCACTACGACAGTTAAGATGCCATTCTGATCTAAGTGGTTTTGAACGTGGCGTGATTGTAGCAGCATCACAGAAACAGCCGTCCTCCTGGGAATTTTATACACTACAGTGTCTGGAGTTTACAGAGGATGGTGTGAAGAAAAACAAAAAAACATTGCATTTCTCTAGGCAAAACACCTTGTGGATGAAAGAGATCAGGGGAGAATGAGGAGAGCTAAAGCCAGCAGAAGTGCAAAAATAACAGCTCAGGCAGAACTTGATACTGTTAAAGCGGTTCTGGAGGTAAAAGTGGGTCCTACTCACTAACTAGGTGTGTACTTAATAAATTGTGTCACATTCGATACTACCTATGTGGACCAAATAAAGTGGGTCCTACTTGGTACAAGTGATGTGTACCTAATAAAGTGGGTCCTAGCCAGTACTAGCTATGTGTAGCTAATAAAATGGGCCCTACCCGGAACTAGCTATGTGTACCTAATAAAGCTGGTGTTACCTGGTACTAGCTATGTGTAGCTAATAAAGTGGGTCCCACCCGGTACTAGCTATGCATAGCTAATAAAGTGGGTCCTACCCGGTACTAACTATGTGTACCTAATAAAGTGGGTCCTACATGGT
>JAODLD010000001.1:4992414-5005382 GCA_026781065.1 Mormyrops boulengeri | reverse complement strand
TTAAACACAAATAGCAGTATAACAATGTGTATCCTGGGGTGTCTTCAGTCTAGAGAAGGCCCAATGATGCGATGCAATGCACGCACGCACACACACACACACGCACGCACACACACGCACAGACGCACGCACACACATGCACAGACGCACACACACGCACGCACAGACACGCACACGCACACGCACGCACACACATGCACAGACGCACGCACACACACGCACGCACAGACGCACACACACGCACGCACAGACGCACACACACGCACGCACACACACGCACACACACACGCACATGTGCACACACGCACACACACACATGTGCACACACAACGTCAAAATAACAGGCTTTTATCAAACTGTGGGGACATCTGGTTCCCCGGATGTAATATATTCATGACCGCCCCCCCCCCCAAGACACACACACACCAACACTCCTATGCAGGCTGATATTAATACCTTGAGTCACCCGGAACAGAGCCAACATGGAAACAGCTCAAATGATACATTCATGCTTCTCTGAAACTCAAATCAGGTAAATCTTTGCGCCCAGGTCACTGTTCATGGAATGGCCCTGGGGAGCCGCTTGAGATTTTGGCCCCATGAAAGCAATATCATATTGGGCCCCTGCTCTAGACCCAATCCAAGTATGTTCCATATATTTAGGGCCCCTGTTACTGCACCCCCCCCCTTCACGGTGTCCCTGACAGAGTCACACAGAGGTGGCACAAATGCCATCTAATGGAGGACTCACCTAACCACAAGCAAACACTACACTATAACACACCTGAGAATTTGAGGAACTTTCATGCTACTCTGTAGACAAGATACAAATATTTCAAGAAAACGTGGGGAAGGGAGATTTATAGCTTAAAGGGGTCCTATTACACATTTTCAGTTCTTTTTTCCTTTCCTATAGTGTGCTATACAGGTTTATGTGCTTGTAAACCTTGTGCAAACAATTGAGGCCCAAAGAACACGCCAAAGGGAGTAAATCTTACTACAGAAACCACTCTTCTCTAATCTGCCTGAAATGCCTTGTTGGCATTCTAGCCCTTACTTTCATGACATGGTGAGATCATCTTGTAGCACAACCCTTATTGGCCGCCTACCTGCAAGAATCTGTTTGCAGATGAGGTCAGTATGTGTAAGGCAAGCTGACCAATCACAGCACACTGGGCTCATATGTGACTTAAAGCTCTAACAGAGCATTTCAGATAGTTATAGACTGAATGAATAGATATGTACACTTTGAGAAAAATGATGTGTTTTTGGAACACCAAAGCATGCAAATGTATTCCAGTAGACTCCAAAATATAAAATTATGACCAAGTGAAAATGAGCACAATAGGACCCCTTTAAACAGGGCTGTCATCTAGGCCCCATGAATTACCAGTACCTGTTCTGTGGAAGACGTGAAAAGATCAGTAATAGAGTGGATGGGGGGCGGGGGGCTTCCAAACGAAGCTTTGCCCAGGGCGCCTGAAAAGGTGGGGGCGAGCCTGACCCTAAATGTCAAGTGGTGAAAGACTTAATGTACTTAATAACTTAAAGGCTGTGTGGCTGTAATCAGAAGGTCGCCGGTTCAAACCCAGCCTCAGCGGGTCCTTGACCAAGGCCCTTAACCCAACAGGTGGCTGCCCTTCGCGGACATTCTACAAAGAGCAAGTTGAGGGAGGCGTAAAAACAACTTCCCCATGGGGATCAATAAAAGTATCAATTACTTTATCGGAGAAGCTTCTGCATGATGGCGACGTGAGGGGTAGCACTGTGACCTCACTGCTCCAGAGCCCCTGTTAGCCGGTTCTCACTGTGACCTCACTGCTCCAGAGCCCCTGTTAGCAGGTACTCACTGTGACCTCACTGCTCCAGAGCCCCTGTTAGCCGGTACTTGATAAGCACTGGGATGATGGCAGGATATATGAAGCTTTCCATTACAACAAATGAAAACATATTACAGGTTTATCTAATAAGATCATCCATGAATACACATACTGTGGTGCTTGAGAGGCGATGCACCCTTCAGCATTCTCCATATTCCTGCATAAATATGACTTAAAACATCATTAGATTTTCACACATGTCCTAAATGGAGGTGAAGAGAACACAACTGAACAAATGAGACAAAAATAATCACACTTGCTCATTTATGTATTGAGGAAAATGATCCAATGTCACAAATCTGCGAGGGGCAAAAGTATGTGAACCTAGCAGGTAAGGTGAAGGTGAGCTTAGAGTCAGGTGTTCTCAACCAGCGTCATGGTTGTCAGTCAGTGTGATGATAATCAGGTGTGGATGGGCACCCTGTTTATATTAAAGGAACAGGGTTCTGTCAAGGGCTTTATCTTCAAACACATTTGTGCAACATCAGTGTATATTGCCACAGACAAAGGACATTTCAGAGGACCTCAGAAAAGAATTGTTGATGCTCATTGTGCTGGGAAAGGCTAGAAAACCATCTCAAAAGTGTTTGGACTGCCCCAATCCACAGGCAGACAGATTGTGTACAAACAGAGGAAATTTAAGCCTATTGTTACTCTCCCCAGGACTGGTCCACCAACAAAGATCACTCCGAGGGCAAGGTGCATGATTGTCTGCAAGGTCACAAAGGAAGCAAGGGTAACTTCTAAGCAACTAAAAGCCTCTCACATTGGCTAATGTTGATGTTCATGAGTCCAAAATCAGGAGAGCACTGAACAACAGTAGGCTGCAAGGAGAAAGCCACTGCTTTCCAAGAAAAACATTACTTCCCATCTATAGTTTGCTGAAGAGCATGTGGACAAGCCTGAAAGCTATTGGAGGAATGTTTTATGGACAGATGAGACCAAAATAGAGCTTTTTGGTTCAAATGAGAAGCGTTATGTTTGGATAAAGGAAAACACTGCATTCCAACAGGAGAACCTCATCCCATCTGTGAAACATGGTAGCTGTAATATCATACTCTGGGCCTGTTTTGCTGCGTCTGGGCCAGGACAGTTTGCCATTGTGGACAGGACAATGAATTCTGAATTATACCGGTAAATTCTGTTGTAGACTACATCTCAAGAGGAACTGGATCATGCAGCAAGATGACGACCCTGATCATTCTACCAAAGACTGCTTGGGGAAGAATAAAATAAAGGTTTTGGATTGGTCAAGTCAAAGTCCCCATTAGAAATGTTGTGGAAGGACCTGAAGAGTGCAGTTCATTTTGAGGAAAAGCCAGCAACAAATTGAGGCAACTCTGTATGGAGGAAAACCCTAAAAGGCTAAAAACCCACCAAGCCAATGTGCAGGACTGATGAAGACATTCCAGATATTTTTATTTGCCGTTATTGCTGCAAAAGGTTCACTGCCAAATACTAAAAGCAAGGGTTCACTTACTTTTGCCACTCACAGATTTGTAACATTGGATCATTTTCCTCCATAAATAAATGACCAGATATGCTATTTTGTCTCATTTGTTCAGTTATGTTCTCTTCACCTGCTTCTGATGATGTTTTAAGTCATATTTATGCAGGAATATGGAAACTTCTGAAGGGTTCACTAACTTTCAAGCACCACTGTAAAGTAAGTACTACAGTCTCTCTTACGAAACACTAGGTGGCAGCAGAACACAGGGAATGTTCAGAGCGAAGCGCCGAGCGTCCGGGAGCTTATTGCTCATATTGTTTTCCAGTGAGCTTTTCTTGTAGACGCTGTGAAGAGCTTGATAATTTAACAAAGGCACTCCGGGATTTGTAGTATGTACTGACACGAAACATATGAGATATGGATAAAATGCATAGTTAATCAATAAATATGCACAAATTCTCCCTAATAAATTCACTATTTGTATTTCAAAGTATCTTCGGAAATTCCTTGCAGGTGATATGGAGATCTTTGGCCATCTTAGGGACACCCTCAAACCCCTGTCGTCATGCTAAAAGCCCTTCAGTTTGCCAGTGTAACACGGGAACTTGGTGTAGTTCCATATATGTCCAATAGGGGACGCGCTAAGCTCTTCAAAGTTCTCAAAGGCTTCATGCCACCGTGCAAATATGCGAAACGGGAAAACTGCAAACCAAGGCACTACTTTCTTTAATGTGCTTCCACAATCCCTGTTAGACAAATGATCAGTCACTTGTCCCCAGTACGGAACAAGCTGACAAGCCAAGAACACACGCGGCATGAACATAGGCGGATTTAGATGTTTGCACTTGGGGGTGGGGGGACGGAGGGGGGGCAACAAACCTGCATCCTAAGGCGCGGGGTAAGGCGCATATCTGAAGCACACAAAACCTATTATTTTATCTACCTATAGGGTGCCAATAAAGGTGCAAAGTGCATAGAACATAACAATGCTGGACTTGCCAATTAATTTCAATTTTGACTCAGGCGACGGGGGGCGGGACACAGACGCCCCTGCCTCCCCCAAACTCCACGAACTAATTAGAAATCAGTATCACCTTCCAGTCGCAGTCTTCTCGGTAACGGTATCATGGGTCTAAACGACAGAAACAAGTGAGGGTGGTGTTGGTGGGTGCTGCCCCAGACAGCACGTGCGCTGTCATGATGATGATGATGATGATGATGACGATGATGTCGGTGCACCAGCACTCACATTCAGAACATTCTGAAGGCGCAGGAATGTGGAGCTGATGGTTCGGCTTGCGTTTGCTGTCAGTGATGTAATTGGCGGGGGTAACGGTGGAAAAAAATGGTGCATCAGTTACTTAGAATTCTTCACTTTCTCTACCAAAGCCCAGAACACAGATCGATTTTGGCTGGCTGTGGAGCCAGTCAGGCACTGAAACGATAATTATCTAGCAGTTGAACCCTTAAACAAATCCACCAATTCGTTTTCTGCCTCGTGGCATTGCTGTTTCGCACCTCTAGGGTTCGAATCCCGCCATCACCGCATGGATGTGTGATTTTTGCGCCTTCCGCCCTTAATTACCCTGGGTACGCCGGTTTACTCCTGTCAATCGCCATTTCTATATTGCTGATCACTCTAATAGGAGTGTGTGCATGCATTTGCCCTGTGCTGGGCTGGTATCCTCTTAAGGGTCTACCCAAGCCTTGTGCCCTGTGCTATCTGGGGTAGGCTGGCATCCTGACCAGTATACGAGTGAGTGGTTAGAATGGATGGTTGAAATCCCATTAATAGAGCTGTGTATGTTTTGGTGGGGGGAGGAGCGAGTGCTGTAAGATGATGCGAGTCCCCCAGGGGGCAGCAGAAATGTCACAATACTGCAGAGCATATTGACAAGAAGGTGATATTGGTCCCCGTTGCCTTGTCAGAGCAAGAAACGCTACGTGTCGCTTAAAGGTAACATAGTGACAGGCAAAGCACGAAAAAGCTGCAAAACAGCATTTGTGATTACTTTCTAAAGCAAGGGTTGCTTTCACAGTATACGGGTTATAAAGTCATGTATTTACAGAGGAGAATCTGTTTGAGTAGTCACTCCAAACTACGTCTTCCACCAGTGACGGCAGGATTGGATTTCAGACTGCAAATCCAATTCCATTTCGTTATTACATACCGTTGGACCCAAACTGCATAGACATTAGTGCACTATCCATGTAGTCATGCAGCAGCCCTTATCCTTGTTATGCTTGGCTGGTTAAAAGTGAAAGTTGCGCTGAAAATGTTAGGGATGCCGATCGCCGAGTCCGGAGCCGCGCTCTTTTTAGACTTTGGATTCTTGTTCGACGCATCTAAAATCAGAAATCTTAAAATCACAGGAAGATGTTAATTTACACGCATTCACTTAGCGATTTGGTTTTAAGCTTGCGATTTTGGAGGTGAGTTTTGGTGTGGGGGAAAGGTGACATGACATTGCCCCCCCCGCCGCCGCCGCGTATTACAGCGGCTATCACAACCATTTCTACCTTTCAGCAAATTCAAGTTCAGATCAGTTAGTCGTTTCATTATTCAGGAAACCGTTTTCCGAGAAGGTTGTGGATCCCTCAAACGCAGGGGGAGAAGCGAAAGGTGCAGCCAGGAAAAAAAAAAAATGGTACAAAGAAAATGAGAAGGGGGAGGAGAGAGGAGTGACTCCTCCTCCAGCCCCATGCAGCTCGCATTCCTTATTCACAGCCCTCCAGACCAGAGCGAGAAAGAGAGAAGAGGGTCCGGGAGAAGGGGAGTATGATGGCCATGGCAGCAGGCAGAGCTTCTCAGCTACCCCGAGCCGAACGCCGAGCACCTCCAACCAACACCTGGTCATGGATCACACGCACCATAGACAGGGCACCGCTGGCTGACGCTGCGGCCGGTCCGGCGACAAAATGAGGGTCAGAAAGCCGGCTTCGTGGCTGCTTTCTCGGGAGGCAGTGAGGATGAAGCTTTCCGTTCTGTGCTTTTGAGTATATGAAAATAGATACCTATTTTTTTTTTTTTTACTGTAGACTGCGCTGCGCAGCGTCCGGGGGGATTGCGGTAGGGACGGGACGTCATGCTCCTGGGCGATAAGGGGAAGAATAAGGCTGATTTTTCACTGTGTTAAGATGATGCCTTTTCGCGATCGTTAATGTTTGTCCTGGATCCTGTGCATACGCAGAAAGCCGGAGTACAGCTGGTCGATCGTTTGAGCCGTTTCCCAAGTTGAAACCTTTAATTTAGCCCTCGGATGATAGTATATATGTTATAGAGCCATAATTGGCTTTAATAAATATTACTAATACTTATGATAAATTATCATTTATCTCGTATACACTGATATTCTTAATTTTATTTTTATTTTTAATGGCGACAGTAGAAGTGCAGTATTGGCCATGATCAGGGTTGTAATACTCAAACTGAGCAGCGGCAATAAAGGAATGAGACGCCAAGTGAAGTAAATGGTACAGTGACATTAAGTCCCGCATATTTATCTCAAATAGCGCCTTTTCGTTCTTATTTATTATTTATTTATTTTTATTACTATTATTATTATTTTTAAATATTCTCGCTATCGCGACTGTGCTAAAGTATTAAATATAGTGTAGCAGAACATGTCGGGTTCCGTGAAGATGGAGCCAGCCTGTGCGTCGCCCCGGCGCGTGTCCCGTACCGGGGACGAGCCGGTGCGCAGCCCCGCGCGATACTGCTGCCTGGAGAAACCCTCCGAGGCACCGGCGGCCCGCGATGGCAGGTGGGGGTCGGCCGTCAAGAAGCACAATCACAAACACAACCTGAAACATCGTTACGAGCTGCTGGAGACCCTCGGCAAGGGCACCTACGGCAAAGTGAAGAAGGCCATCGAGAGGCACTCGGGGCGAGAGGTAAGGTGCTTGTGTAACGCCCCTTCATACCGTACCTGAACTCTCCATAAGGAAATTATTAAGATCATAGGTAATCGTCGTTAAACATGAAGCGGTTTTAAAGTATGCATGCTCCTCCGCGCGAAGGTGCATGACAAACACGTGTTAAGGAATCAGAGATGCTTCCATCAAAGTGCAGTCATGAGTAAGTTCGTATAGTCTGCTGTTCATTGTGTGGATCTTTTGTGCCCGAGTAAGCAAGATGTATAAATTGATGTCAAAGTGAGATGATTAAATGTGCCCTTGAAGAATGTTAACGCCATGGTTAAGACCAGGGACGTATCCTGTCTGGTCCAGAAAGCTCTTGGTTATCATAATCTACAAGACCGTTTCAGTCAGTACTCAAGAAGGCATGTAGCAGAAACCCTTGGTGACCACATGGATTCTCCAGTCATCAACATGTGGGCTATTACTGGTGCAGTCATTTTGTTTGTTAGACAACAGGGTGTATTGTGACTGGTTATATTTTAGTACTGCTGAATAATTTATTGGCCCTTTCCAGTTCACAATTTTGTTTGCAGAGTGCTGCCTCTTGCAGAGCTGACTGAGGAACCTTCAGTCTATCAGTTTGACTGTCATTCTGCTTGCTGCCAAAGTGGCGGTTTTAGGATGGAACCGAACCGCAACCGGGGAATTCCCCCGTTCAAAGTCAACTTCGACTGGCATGATCAGGGGCGTTTGCTGTATTGAGTGGTGTTGTCTTGTTGATGTTGGGCTTTAGGGTATCAAACATGAATGCCATCTACTGAGGTAAAATATGTCCACGTGCTGCAGAATTTCATCCCCGCTTACTTGTCTGGTAGGGAAAGTGGAACTTTCCATGATTGGGGTATGCCGAGGAGAAGCTCACTAGCTCAGCACGTACCTGTGCCGTGTCTGGTAGGGAAAGTAGAACTTTCCATGATTGGGGTATGGGAAAAGCTCGCTAGCTCAGCGCATCCCTGCGCTGTGTCTGGCCCTGGCATTTGCATGTGAGGGTGCCAGTGATGTTGGAGTTTCCAGTTATTTCTGCTACTTTATAGTACTAATGATTTAATGGATGTTGGGGGGGGGGAACAGTGCCACCCCTGTAATTTAAAAAACACCATGCTAATTAAAAGACACAATTAATCTTAGAGTTAATGGAGTGGCAAATTGGCCAAGGAACTCCATAAATCGGTAAGATGTGCACATTTTGTTTCCAGGTCAATGGTGTGGCTGGAAACTTTGGCTGGGTTGATGGACAGCGGTGTTTGTGTTAAAGATGACATCGCATGGCTGCTAGAGCGATACAGCCAGTGGTCAGGGATATATCATGCAGGGAACCTGGGAGGAGCTCATCATCTGGAAAACAGACAAAGCCACTTCCTGCCTCACTGGTCCTCCAAAGAGCTGAATGGCTTTCAGGGTAAAGAGAAAAGCCAGAGGCTTGAGGGGTGTGAAAATGACTAGTGAGGAAGACAGCTCATGTCACGGTGCGTTGCTGGTTAAAATGGCCGCACTCTCCAACCAGATGCACGTCAAGCTACGCGCCTCAAATATTTTGTGGGTAACGGTGGGGGTATCGGTTAAACGGTCTTCAAGGCCCAAAAATAGCCCGTAGGATGGAGCCAGCACCGTTAGCAGCAAATGCCTCGGAGTTCAGCGTTAACCCAAATTGGTCAGAATTATCCGGAGCATCTGGAGCAGATTTTGTGTATGTGTGTGCACGTGTTTGTGTGACTCTATGTGTGTGTGTGTGTGTGTCCACACAAGAGCTCTTCCAAGAGGTACTACAAAAATGAAAACAAGTTCATAAGCTGTCTGTATGCTTACATGAAAGCAGCCCGGTGCAGAGATATGGGTCACATGTTAGAGAATGCAGCCAAGCAGTCTTACTGGATGTATTACTGACCGGCCACCTGGAGGCAAGAGGAAGGGAACGTGAGCATATGGGTGTTTAGGTGCGTGTCTCTGTTTGCGTGCATGAATGCGTGCATGTACCTCTGTGTGAACATGTGTGTATGCATGCGATTGGAAGAACCCAGTTTTTAAAAAATGTGGTGACAAAAGGTTGTGGTGACAGTCACTCCTTAAGTGGATAATGACACATGAAAGACCATTTTCAGCAGGAAATGAAAACTGTATAGAAAGTTAATATCCTGTGAAACTGCAGAGGTAAAAAAAAAAAACTTTGGGAAGAATGTGAGATGGTTGGGGGGGAGCTTGAAGGGGGGGGGGGCAATATTTCATGATGAGATAATGAGTTCACATCACTATATCATTCATGACCCAACATATGAAAAGGGAGGTGTTTGACCTATAGCACAAAAGACTGACGTAACTAGAGATGCCTGCTACTTCTGTTTTCATTTAATGAATTCATTACCCAGATCATCTCCTCAGATATCTAAGAGCTCACCCTCCTCTTTCTAGTCAACAAATGTGTGGAAGATGAAGTCTATAGTAAAACTATTAATAGAGACATGACATCATTCATAGGTGCAGCAGAGAGTCTAGTTATTAGCTTAGCACATGCAAATTGCGTGATGTGAGTGATGAGGGACATGCCTTCTGGGTGTAGATTTGGGTGTGGGTGGTAGGGGCGTGTCTGTCAGTATTGTGGGAGTACCATATGTGTTTGTAGGAGAGGGGGCTTGGGGCTGATTTGCTCCCTACGAATGTTAAAACCGAACCTACACCCTTGCCTGCCTGGGTCTTTCACGATCCAATTTTGGAGTGACCTGAGAACAGGTGGAGCACGTTGGGCCCCCGTGGAAGCACGTCCGGCCTTTTGTCTCCAACAGCCCACATGTAAAACCACACCTGGGAAGAGAGGTAGACAAGGCAGCTCTTTGTGTGTCTGACAGCGCTGGCCACTCTGCTTAATGGCAGAAGTTACGGCCGGGGGCTCGTGCCAACTGGCGCATGGTTCAAACATCAGGGCTGCTGATGATTCGGGAAGGTCAGCATGGGGACCAGAGGGATCCTGCCGCAGGCACAAGAGTATTTGCGTGCAGGAATCACAAAATCCTCACCCTGAGTAGACAGTTATAATATCCTACGGGCTGGGACTGCAACCTCTTGGTCATTAGTCTGGTTCTGTAAGCACTAATCCGGTTGGTTCAGTACCATTCCAACCTCTGGGAACTTGATCCCTAAAGCACATGTCAAGAGCATTGACTTTGTGTGTCTGCCCTTCACTGACTCTTTACTGTCCTTATTCCCTCCTATCCAACCTGTCATCTCTCCCTGCTTTTTTGTCATCTAGAAGAGCTTGAATTATGTACAACATCCTTTTACCTTTACCCCTTGTCATCTTGTTTGTGTCTATTGTTAATCTCATTCCTTATATCCTCTCTCACCCTCTTTGTGGAGCTTCTCAAATTAGTTCCAGAGGCTCATCTATAAATAATTAGGCCTGAACCGCTGTGTGTCTTTGTACGTTGGGCTTTTGTAGTTTGTCTGTGTGCATGGACCCTCGAGGGCTTGGGTTGAGTTTGGGTGAGTGTGGTAATTGGGCGTACAGCTGTTAGACTGAATGGGCTACGGTGGAGCTATGACACGTGATTAAATAAAAACCAATCTAATAAGACGATGTACAGTTTTGTAAAAAATAAAAAACACCCTGTGACTCGAGCTAAAAGACTCACTTCTGGTTATTTCAGAACTCAAAATACCCTTTCTGGATACTACTGAACCCTGGATATCATAAAACAAGGATCTCTCTTCTGGTTGCGAATTCACCTTCAAGGTGCATTGTGGAAAGCCTTCTTTTGCTCTTAAAACGGTTCTATGGTTATTTCCTCAATTTGACTTCTGTGTATGATAGACACGCAGGGCTATAACCTGCCAGACTGACAAACTCACTCCACAGCCATGTTAAACACTTCTCGTCCATGTAGGGTGACTTGATATCTAGGCATCCGGAACACTTCTTGCATTCACGGGGTGACTTGATACCTCGGTATTCTGAATACTTCTTGTCCGTGTCAGGTGATTAAGAGACATCATGCACATTTCCCATCTGCACTAGGTGACTTACTTCATATTTATTCTGAACACCCAGAACTGGGTGAAATTATTCAGCTGAAATCTTGCGCCCTTCTTGACTAAGCTCACATCTCCCTAAGCACGGTTAGCATGAGGTTGGTTTGAGGTCCAACCATGGGTACTGTGGTTAGTCTGCTTACGTCACAGCAGACATTTGTGGGATGGGGGAGTCGGTAGTCTGTGGTTAGACTGAATGATGAATGTGGTGCTTTTATTGGGAATCACTGGCTCTGAAGGGCAGATTTTTGGTGTGGAATTAGAATTCAGAGCACTGCCTAATAGCTAAAACTGGCATTTATCATAGCTACCGCCCAAACTTTGGAATTATCAGCAGAGAAAGCAACAATAATAACACTAATAGTCCTACTTTCTGCTTCGAGCATCATACTAAATCTGTCAGGCGGCTTTAAGACCGCAGTAAAATGAGCTGCATGACGTCGCTGTGTTGACACTTCCAGATGAGTTTGGCGCCCTGTTGGGTTATCTGTGGACAAAGACGGCTTCGTGGGAGTAGACTCGGCACAGTGCCTGTACACTCATCCGGGTATTCGTTACAGTGACGAGTCTGACACCCATACCCCTGATGCAGTACCCGATCTACCTATTACACTAGGATCAGGGCGTTGACGGCAGCTCCAACAAAGGCTCATCTGCCTCTCGCTACCTGTAAAGCTTAGGTAATAATATGGTGAGGTCATCTGCTAGAACGCTGCGTACCCTACCCAGGTCTTTTTATTTTTGGCGTGGCTGTATGTGGCACGCTTGGGGAGATGACACCAAACAAGATCATTAGTCTGGATGTGCTGGCCCATCTCAGTCCCATGTGAACATGCTTGGGAAAAAGATCATAGCCCTTTGGTTCATGTCTGTTTCTCTGCTTTACCTCAAAAATGCATCCCAAAGCTGTTAAAGATCACGTAAGTGCGACAGGATCTTTTAAATAACACTATGCTGATAGTCAACGGTAGAGAAACAGCATGGATTTCCTGTTGTCTGGCTGTGTGCAGACGCATGCAGGGTCATGATTCCTGCTATCTTTTCCTCCCAGGTGGCCATCAAGTCCATCCGTAAAGACCGGATCAAGGATGAGCAGGACATGGTGCACATCCGCCGTGAGATTGAAATCATGTCCTCCCTCAGACACCCTCACATCATTTCCATCTATGAAGGTCAGTGAAAAAGGTCCATGAAAAAGATCACCCCTAACTTCATTCAGATGTTCTATCTTTATGCTGTACAAATCTCTGTCACACTTGTGATAAAGCATCACAAAGCTAAATTAATAGGTTACGTTTAAATATTTAGCGCTTATGTATGTTTTCCTAAGTTTTGTGCCTCGGGGAGTGTATGGAAAGTGTCGAAGTTATATTTGGCAGTTTTTAAGGGCATGTTCATTTTAAGTAGGGTGTGTGTATGTTTATAGAGCATTTGAATGTTTTTTAAATAGGGCTGTTGGTTAAGGCAAGTCCACGCGTCTCCTCACTCCGTGCGTGACTGTGTGGCGTGTGTTTGAGTCTGCGTTTTGGCTCCGTTTGGCGGGGAGGTTGGGTGGATGGGGGGGTCCACACATCAAAGGGGTCTCTTCTTCATCTCGGCCTCGTCTTGATCTCCCAGCCAGACATGTGTTGACATTTACAGCAGCCCAGCCGGGACTCACACTCTCGGGGGGGGGGGGGGGGGGGGGGGGGGGGGGG
>JAODLD010000001.1:4957155-4988991 GCA_026781065.1 Mormyrops boulengeri | reverse complement strand
GACTAAACATCAAGATATCATGGCAAACTTTCTTGAAATCAAGACTTCTTCATATCATGAAATCTTGACTTCATTTCGTATGGGTCACTCTGAAAAGACCACTAGAAGGAGCAGCTAGCAGACACTCAGGAACAGGATGTGTGCCCAACAGGATGGGCTGGGATCAGGAGATGTTGGCAGGATGAGAATGATGTGCTAACGTGCTGGAGGAGGTGGCGTTCTGAGTATCAATGCATTTCATGAAGCTGAGAGGTCACTGAGAATTTGTCCCCTTTTCTGTTGCTCACTCTTGTATAGATTGCTGACTTTGGCCTTTCCAACCTCTACCACAAAGACAAGCTCCTACAGACCTTTTGCGGCAGCCCACTCTATGCATCGCCCGAGATAGTCAACGGGAGACCGTACCATGGCCCAGAGGTACCAGTGCAGACCTGCGGTGATACCAGTGACTAAGACCACCGTCTTCCCCTGCTGCTCGTGTTGCTGTCAAAGTTTTTGATGTCTGGTAGCCGAGAGATGAGAGTGAGCTACTCTTGTCTGATAGCTCAACTAAATGAGAATGTGCACCAGGAAGGTCAAAGAAATGATTTATAGATGTGTATAATAGTCTTAATAAATTCTCAATGGCTATACATGTTCCATAGACATTTCCAGATTATGTCGTTTTCCAAGGCAATCTGTCACAGAGCAAATCAGGAAGGTTATTTACTTTTTGGAAGAAAGTCACATGGCCCACTTGGAATTAATTTTCCATGATTTACTGCAGGGCTCAAAAAGTAACATAGATAACTATCAAAGTTCCTGAGACCTAGTGGGAAAAACCCCAAATTGCAGATAACGCCAGGAGTGAGGAGAAAACCGGCCGCCTCCTGGTAATTCTCATGTAAGCCAACAAATCTAGGAAACTCCCACTGTGAACAGTCAGTCTAAAAGCCGTTCACACAATCTCAGCCCAGTGAGGTAGGGGGCGGGGGGGTTTGCTCGCCTGTAGCATAGCGAATCATCTAGGGACGTGGGCATGCGACTACCAAGCGACTGAAGGTAGCACCCCCCTGTGGAACAGTTCATGAGTTACAGGAGCATGGATAGCAACAGCTAAGTCAGTCGAAATGTTGATTCTGACAACGGCCTTACAATAAAATCATATATAAAATGTCAACAAGAGCAGGAGGATTCGACATGTTTCGGTCCATTTGAGCTTGCACAACTTGAGACGAACAACAAACAAAATAGATCCCAGCCGAAAAGGTCTTCAGGTAGCATGACATGCGCGGTCTTTTCAGGTTGACAGCTGGGCTTTGGGCGTACTGCTCTACACCCTCGTCTACGGGACCATGCCGTTCGATGGAGGCAATCACAAGACCCTCATCCGCCAGATCAGCAACGGCGAGTATCGAGAGCCCACCCAATCGTCAGGTGAGCCTTATAGCCAAAACTAACAGCTAGACACGTATACGCCTGTCTCCCCAGTGGAAACTGAGGGTACAGAGGGCTACAGGTTCAAGAGCCCAAAGCACAAGGTTAAAACCACTGAGTCCTATCTTTAATTACACTTTGGGAAGCTAAGAACCAGGACCTCCCTGTCAGTGAGGACCCCTAGCAGTGAATCCGTTGTGCTTTTTTTAAGTAGAACTGCTACTTTTTATTTCCAACACTTTCCAAGTGTTTTACTAGCTTCTTCACTGGGTTCAATTTAAACCAGCATTTTTTTATGTCAAGCTACTCATACAAAATTATAATGTATTTTGGGGAAAACATCAGCTCTTAAGGAGATGAAGCCTCATCTGGAGGTGGAGAAGTTCATCATAGATAAGACCTTGTGAAAATACCAAACTCTTAATGCCCAGCAGACAAAAAACCAAAACTTTGTGTCCTAAATAACAAACTGGTGGGAAAAGCCTCAGGTCATGGAAGCAGTGGGTACGGTGTGGGCTCTCTGCCAGGAAGCAGGCCTGAAGTCTACCTCACTATCTAATCAGCAGGCCGCAGATGGAAATCGGCAGAATTCCTTTGCCGTTCCTGCCCCCACATGCCACAGACCGTCTGCTTTTCCTGTCTCTCCCAGCTCCTTTAAATCTGTTCAGACTTGTTCAGATTTTGATTCTGGCATGTTCTGTTTGTAAGACCATCTGTAAAAAAAACTCGCCTTCGCCTAACAAACGAAAGGTCCTTGGTTCAAAACCAAGTGGAAATATGGTTGCGTTTTGTTTTGGGAGCCGCATGTGGCTGATTGGGTTAAACCTCTATGCCTGTGATTGGATGGTTGCAGTTTTGAGCCCTTGAGCAAACCCCCCCCAGCCCCCAGCTCCATGGGTGGCGCTGCGGGCGGCTGCCCTTCACTGACAAGCTCACTCTCACTTACACGTGGGTCATGGAGAGCAAGATGGGGTAGATGAAAAGAGAATTTCCCCACAGGGATCAATAAAGTTTCTTCTTCTTCTTATTATTATTATTATTTATTAAGCTTAAAATTTCGACAATAGCATGTAGCTCAGCAATTGAGGACAAGGAGGTACTACCAGGGGCGTCGTTATTGGGCTACCAACCCATACCAATCATATTATGTTCCAAATTGTTTAGGGCCCCTGTCGCTCTGGGGCCCTTGGAATCGTGCTAAATGTCGCCCCCGTTTTGGCGCTCCTGGGTAATACAGCTTATCTGTGGGTGTTTCACTTTTTCAGTCAAATACAGAGCAGTAAAGCTACATAGTACAGGAAAGGTCCGGGACTTAATCTCGATGTCATCTGGGATTCCTATTCCCTGCAGACGCCCGCGGGCTGATCCGCTGGATGCTGATGGTGAACCCGGAACGGCGGGCCACGGTGGAGGACATCGCCAACCACTGGTGGGTCAACTGGGGCTGGAGGAACAGCGTGTGCGACTGTGAGGCTCAGCGGGATGCCGGCTCACCCATGCTGGCTCGCCTACTGGACTGGCAGAGCCGCACCGAGCCCCGGTCGGCCAGGGCACCACGGCCCGACCCACCACCCTTCGCTCACCAGCGCTCCAAGAAGTCCAAGAAGGATGGGTCGGCGCCCTCTTGTGATGGGGATGATAAACCTGGTTTGAAGAGACCCAAGGGCATCCTGAAGACCCGGCCACCTGGCGAGCAGCGTTCCAGCAGTTTGGGGGAGGTGCAGTTGGGGGCCGGGCTGCACCAGCAGGGAGCAGAGGTATGCTCCAGTCCCGAGCGCGAGGAAGAAGACGAGGAGGAAGAGGAGGGAGAGGATCCCACCCTGTCTGAAGGTTCGCCCACCAAAATGGCACCCACCCTCCCCAAGAAAGGCATTCTGAAGAACAGTCAGCAACGGGAATCAGGGT
The DNA here is from genome assembly GCA_026781065.1 of Mormyrops boulengeri. Taxonomy (NCBI): domain Eukaryota; kingdom Metazoa; phylum Chordata; class Actinopteri; order Osteoglossiformes; family Mormyridae; genus Mormyrops; species Mormyrops boulengeri. The sequence continues at coordinate 4,985,670 of JAODLD010000001.1, read as the reverse complement.
ACTACTCATCCCCCGAGCGCAGTGAGTCCGCCGAGCTGCTGGGGGGCGCCATGCTGACCTTGTCCACGGGCTCGCACCCAAAGCGGCTCGCCGGCAGGAAGGGTATCCTCAAGCGGAACGGAAAGTACTCCACCTACAGCGGCCCGCCCCCTGCTGCCCTCTCCGGGGAGCCCCCACCCAGCGACTCAGGCCTCTCCCGCAGCCAAAGTCGCCCTTCCAGCATCGTAGCTGAAGACAGCAGCCTGGCCGGCCCCACCTTCAGCAGGGCCGACTGGCCCCCTGCCTCCACCCGGCCCAACATCAGGGTGTGTGTCTCTGCGGAGAACCTGCTTCAGCTAGCTGGCTTCAGGGGCCTCCAGGCAGCGTCGGGACTCCACGGGGGCAAGCTGAGCCGGGGCGGGCAGGGCTCTCCGGGCGACAACGGCAGCTTCTCCTTGCTGGGCGACCTGGATGACATGACTCAGGTGTACCAGCAGGCGCTAGACATCAGCAGCAGCTTGATCTAGAGAGAAGCAAGACTGAGGACATGGGGCACAGTGTATGTGTGTGTGGGTGGGTATGTGTGTGTAGGTGTGTGCAACATATAGACGACCAGTTTGTAGCTGGGATAGTCCATGTGGCAGCTGAGGGCTGCTTTATGGGAGTGAAGCCCACCCTGCACATGGACGCGGCTCGTACATGCGGAAAAACACACAAGCACAAACATACAAACCCAGAGATATGTGGAAATCACACCTCAGAGAAACCCGGAATCTCAAACACCCGTATCGAGCAAACAAACACACACGCACGCACCCACCCACCCCCGTGCCCCCGCCTGTGTCCCAGCGGTCATCTCCATCTCCCTTTCGTGTCATGCCCCACCCCTTGCCTCTTGTTGTGTCCAAATGTTTACATGTTGTGTAGAGGGCGTGTCGTCAAGCGGCCGGCACCCTGGCTCTCCAGACCTGTTGCTAGTTACAGGTCGCCAGTCTGGGTTTACAGAAGCACCTTAAAACTCACCCAGAGCGACATTTCTCGCTGTCCCTAAAAACCGGGGTCCCACTTCCTCACTATTTATTGTTTCGTCTCCCAGAAAAGGTTACACGACAAAACTGGTATTTGCTCACCCAGTATCTCCAATCTCCATGTGGAACTGACATATATGATTATCTTGTAACTCGATCAGCCTACCTTATATATGAAAGAAAAATACCTTCACATGTAAAATGTGAGGCTACATCTGACTTGAAGAGGCCATGGATATCCAGTATTTACAGACTTAGGCATGGCATGAGGAATGTGTATCACCTCTGTAGGAAGTGCCTTTTAAATCCATATCTGATTGTGTATGTCATTTCCTAAAAGTGGAGATTCATACCAGGTTAGTCAGTCACTGAGTGTGGTCTTCTTGATGAATGTTGACACCCAGGACCTAAAAAGAACTGCTAAAATGCTACCCGTCCTCTTCATCAGTGTGGAGCATCATGGGAGATGAAACTGGGCCAGTCACCCCGACATGGAATCATGGGGTCTCCCATGGCCCAGTTGGGTCTCATGGTGATGGCCTTGCAGTCAAACTAGACTGTCCTCTGGATCCCTCCTGAGATTCCACAATTAAATACTTAAACCCTTTTTCTTCTTCAATGTGGGGAGTGGCCAGAACATTCAGAGATGCTTCTCTGGTGTTTAATCCCCTTTCAAAAGGGAGAGTGTGAAAGAAACATTCTCAGATCTTGTTTTCATTGTCTAGGGTTACTGTTTACTCTTAGAGGGAAATATTCCGCTGATTACTTAGCGGGCCATAGAAACAATTATAGACGTGATTGTAGGCCAAGACGCATTTGCACTGGTGGCTGTGATGTTGTAACGTTAGACACAGATGGAGTTTTCTCTCTTGCCAGAGATTTAAATTCCTGGCCGCTGTCGAGCTCCGTGGTGTGTGTACTCGTTTTATGAGCACGTGAGATAGTGACATAGATAGTGTTTTTTTTAATCTGAAGAAAGACAGAGGAAGGTGTAAAATGAGAGATAGAGTCAGAGACGTAGATTAGTTGAGGAATGTGGAGAATTGGTGATGTGTTGACCCTTGACCCCTCTTCCCTAGAAGAGGAATGAGAGGTGATGAGGAAAAGCCATGTAGGATGTAAGTAGGAAGATGGTGCATGAGAATGATAAGCTGAAGGAGTGTGGGAAGTCTTGTTTTAGAAGCCAAAGAAGGAGAAGAGCTTTAATGGAGGGAGCCAATCACTAGAATACCAGGAAGGAGCCAATCACAGGAAACCAGGAAGGAGCCAATCACAGGAAACCAGGAAGAGACAGCCACAGCTGAGAGGTTGTATTTTGTGCTGAAATACACCAAAGAGAAAGAATGTACTGCTTTTAGACCCCCCACCCCTTTTTTCATGGGCTCTCTCAGAAAAAGATTGTGCATCTGAGCTGAAGAGCTTGTGGACCAAGTTCATAGGAGGCGGTAAATGGGGGCCGTCACAGACTCCCAGCCAAACAGCCGCCATTGGCGGAGCACTTAGATCAAATGAGCGATGCTGGGAGAAGGTCACGCCCAATAGAGTTCCTTCGAGTGAACCGCGTACCGCTTTGGCGTGGTGCGGGGTGGTGCCCCGGCGATGGCGATCCTAGTGGGGGTCCTTCACAAGTTGGGGAGCTACAGCGCATTTTCCAGCCGCGTTCTTTAGTCAGTTGCCAGGGCGATCTGCAATGCCGTACCCGTAGACGCAGCCCAAAGAAGCAGTGCCATGCTGAATGGTCGTACAGTTCAGTGTGTAGCAAGGTCTTGGGTCAAAAAAAAGACACACTCAAGGTGACTTGTATTTGGTTTTCTATTGTTATTGACATTATTGTTGTTGTTTAACTGGATTTACAGTGATGGAATTATACTATGTTAGTATTTTGATTAATAGCGCTTTTGTTTTTGATTCTACAAAATATAGATACTTTATATTGCTTTATTTTTTATGGCAGAAACCAAGCTAGTTTCTGATTTTAGCTGCTGGCCAAGAATAAGTTTTATCCCAGCATGAGGTTGGTATTTTCAGTTGTGGGTGGAGCCAACTGGGAAGGGAGGGGCCCAACACATGACCACAGAGCCAATACCCACCAGCCTCATCTTTTGGCCTGGTGTCATGTGACCTTGCTGGTTAAAGTACCACATGCAAGGAGCTCTCGCTATCATGTGACTGCGACACATGATAGTGTCCAGTACAGGGAGAGAAAAATCATGCTAATTTGCTTACTGCCATACTGGAAATAACAGGTGCATGTTCTGTAGGAGGAAGTGTAATTTTAGGAGAACTTGACTGGATATTGCTATGGTAACAATAGTAATAATATGATATTTAAGTATTCTTTTTTTGTTACGGTTCATTACTATTGTCATTAATGACATGATTATTATTATTTTTCGTAATAATTTGTAAACCTGGACTGCTAAGGTGCTTTCTGAATAATTCCTTTGCTATGATCATGTTTAGGTATAATAATCAGAATTATTATCATTGTTTTGTATGTTTTTTATTTTATTTATAGATGGTAAAGCCATTTAACATGGCATATAGCTACTCTGTCCACGCTACAACTCGAGGCCATGTGGAGGGAAGTGGCAGAATCGATGGGGGTTGTCGTGATAGGGAGGGCTTTAGTTGTGTTGTAATAGCCTCGGTCTACTCGTCAGCCCGTTACGATATGGTGCTGCAATAGCCTTGATCATTGTGTAACTTTACAGTGATTAGGATGTATTGTCCTTCTGTTCCCTGGGTTCTTCGCTGGAAATCATGGAATGAGAGCCTGCTTACCCCCATCTTTCCACCCTGACGACGCCACTGTAGTACTGATGCAAATAAACTGATCATTTTTCCTCTGACTCCTGTCTTCTTTCACATTTTCTATATGATTAAAGTGAATGCTGCTGGTTTCCCGCTGTTCCTTTCCTTCCGTTGAGCTAAATACATAAAATGTTTCCTTAGCCTCTCCTACTAGATGCAGAAATGTATTTTTAAAAGTATTTCCATGACAGAAAAAAATGCACTCTGGGGTTTCTCTGTGTAGAGTCCACCCCCGCAGCTTGGACCCAGCCTGGGCAACCGCTGCTCTTTGAGTCGACCGAAGCAAATGCCGTTGACGCGCAGCGTATATCAGGAACACATTTCCGAAAGCTTTGAGGCTTACTTCAAAAGGCAACTCCCCCCCCCCCCCAACTTTTTATTTTGGAAGAATTAAAAACACAAAAGGGCAACATGAGCAGTGTTGGGAACAGGCATGACGGCGGATGAGCGGGATGAGAGTTTTGCGGGCCTGGATGGAGGGTCTCCACGCTCAGAACGGGCAGATGGAGGGTCTCCACACTCAGAACGGGCAGATGGAGGGAACAGAGCCAGTGAGGAGTTTCTGCTGAGTTTGGCTGTAGTGGCAGGCAGGATATTCCACATTCGGGGCTGGAAGGGAAGTGAAAGTCGATCTGTCCATTCAAAGGAAAAGTAAACATTAAACCGGCACCGGACCGGCCCGGCTGCTGGACAGGAGAGAAGCGACGAGGAATTGCTTTACGGGTCTGTGGAACCTCAGGACGTTGGCCTCAGTTTTTAACAGCGGGATGCTTCTTTATGATACCCCCGGACCCAAACCCCCCACTGCCCTCCCCTCTTCACCCTCCTATTTTTAGTCCCGGTACAGCTATTCTGGAATCGCTCGCTGGCTACCGCGGTCCGGCTCGGCTGCTCCGGGCCGGTCTCAGGAATGCCTGGCCCCGACTCAAACCTCCGCAGAGCCGGTGTGCAGGGGCCGCCAGGACTCTCATTACAGACTTTCACTCCTAAATACGAGCTGGAGACGAAGTCGGGTGCAGGGGGGCCTGGATCGGGGGCGGGGGGGCCAAGGGGAAACCGTATATGTGTCGGATTTTCCTGCCATGCTTACGTACGACAAGCTGTGCGAGTGTGTAAAGCTCATGCCTGCATTCATGGGCGTGTGTGCTTGTGTATGCAGCGCATGTGATTATGTGTGTGTATGTGTGTGTATGCGTGCTTGTGTATGCAGCGCATGTGATTATTTGTGTGTGTGTGTGTGTGTGTATGCGTGCTTGTGTATGCAGCGCATGTGATTATGTGTGCGCGTGTGTGTGTGTGTATGTGTGTGTGTATGCGTGCTTGTGTATGCAGCGCGTGTGATTGTGTGTGTGTGTGTGTGGTCTGCCCAACAAAAACAACACTAATGGGGTAATTTCTGTATTCGTGGATGGCTTTTTTCGCTTTCAAAGGAAATGGGTTGTAACCAGGCCGCTAGAGTTGAGCCCACCTGTTGGTGGGGGTGCATTGCTCTCTGACGGTGGTGTTCAAAGGAGATGCATCATTCTCCATTTAACCGAAACGGCACCGTGACTCCACCCTTCCTCTGGTCTCTTTCAAAGTGTGGCAAAAGCTTGGAGGATGGATAACGGTGCTTTCATGCCGGTGGTATGTGGCTCAGTGCGTTAGTGGTCCATGATCAGAAGGTTGCCGGCTTGAACCTGACGCTTGACAGAGTGATGTCACCGTTGAACGCTCCAGAGAGTGGCTCTGCTTTTTGAAAAATGTACATTGTGTTGGTTAAAAGCGTCTGGTAAATGTAGGTCCAAAAAGGTAGCTGCTGCACCAAGCTGACATGTCGATTCTCTGTCAGGGGCTCAGTGCTGTTTTCGGGCTGTGTTCTTCAGCATACTGATGTATGCTTAAGTGGGGGGTGGGGGGGTCTGGTTTTCAAAGCATACGGCCCCCTCTTTTTAAGAGCAAAACTGTGAGGCCTCAATGAGCATAATTTCAAAAACACTCTGTGGAAAGGTCATAGGTGCAAGAAAATCAATACTTTTCATTCAAACTTAATGAATGTTCTCCATAGGAAAATGGAGCTCGCAGTCATAAGGGGTTAGCAGTGATGATAGCCAGTGCCTCAAACAGTCGGGCTCTCACTAGCTGGGCACGGTTCTGGACTTTAAGTGAACCGAAAGATGTTTTTTTTAAGGCACGTTATTGTATAGAAGTCAGTGCCAGTCTCTGCAGCGGCGCAAAATCCAATTTAGCTTTATTACAGAGACTTGGCATTTCTCAGCTGGAGTTTCTCAAACCAGGGCCCAGTTTGAAAGGGAACGCGGTACCGACTTCCTGAGAGGCCCAAGGAAGCTGCCCGGGTGTGCCCTCGACGTGACGGTGGTGTGGGCCGACATGGCGAGCCGGGAGCTAGGGGGCGTGCCCCGGCACAAGGAAGCACAGCAGACGGCATAGCCGCCCCGCACCGACCCGTCGCAATTAAACATCTCGTTAGCCGGCGCCCGCTGCCGCTCTCGGCGTGCGAACACGGTTGGCCATGGCACAGGGGACGTGCGGTTTGCAGTGGCTGGATTTTTTGTGAGCGCCGGTTTTAGCTCATCCTTCAATTTGGTTCTGTTTCGAGCCCCCCCCCCCACCTCCGCCCTTTAAGTACAAATGCAGCAGAATCCAGTGAACGCTTGCCCAGCTGCACTGCATTCCTCCGCTTTACACTTGCGTCTGCCTTTTTCTGGGTCAGTGTTCCTGGGATTAAACTTTTCTTTCGGCTCCCTTTTTTCCGTCTTTCTGTCGTCTTTGAAGTCACGACGTGAAGAAATGCGACATGCGTCTGGACACGGCCATGTGGGGGGTGGAGCTTATTACTCAAAGTGGCCAAAGCTGTAGCCATTCTTGCCCACACATCCTCCCTGCTTGTCATGCTTCTTGTACGGAAAGATTTCTGCCAGCGACGGCATTGGTCTCTGCAAGCATCCTCTGCTTTTTGCCGGGTTCGAATTCCCGGATCCCAGTGTAAGATACCCGTGGAAGAAAGCGGTTGTGTTACGATCCTTATATATAGACTAACTGGAGTCTGGAAAGCCTGATCCTCCAAGGAGTTTTTATCTCCTTTGCTGGCTTTAAACAAAGCAGCCCTTGACAGGGGGTACAGGGGGACGGGAATAAGTAGGTCTCCCTTAGCCAAGACACATTTCCAGAACGAGGCAGACAGACAGAGACAGATGTGAGGCGATGTCAGCCCTGTAAGAAAAAATATGTAACCCGCCATGAAGATAAGGATGCATTAACCACTCAGGATGGCTGACTCAGTCAGGGCAGGACCTGGCGGGATTGTCCTAGACTATGCCACTCGGGTGGTCCTCTCGTGAACTGGGTTTTGAAGGGCGGTGTTCAGTAACCACTCTGTTGCTCTCGTCAAAGGCTGCGAATCCCCATAAAACAGCATGGAGTCCATGGATAATGAAGTGTTAACTACTAGGATAATTTCTTGGGATTTCAGACTCCTCCACCCTATTCCCTCCTTCATCCACCCATCCGAAGCTCCGTACCCCTATAGCTTGGTGTTCATGCCGAAGAATACTTGTAAGTACCTACGGCGTTGGATACCTGTCATGGAGAAGAAAGACGCGCTCATAGCAATCACTACACCCTAAACATGCCCTCAGCATGGAATCCACGTGTTCATGCGGCGAACTGGAATAGTCGACACCCTCGCAGTAGACATCTGGCTTTCGACGCTGTCCAAAAACTGGGCAGGGGAGCCTGTCAGGGCGGTGTAGGGTTTCGTCTAACTTCAGACAATCGCTGGATTAAACACATTCAAGATGACAGCTATTATTGAGCGCCGCTTCACTGTGTATGCAGATACCATCTTCACAGACTGCTGCACTTGGGTGGGGGACAGGGCAGCAGTTGGGGATGGGGGGCGGGTCCATTGCTTAATGTCAACAGGTAAGTTATCCCTTAACTATTTCCTTCCAGGACCGATGACCATCTGGGGCTTTTTCTCCCCGTGGTCTTCTCTTTCCTGATGTGCGGTAAGAGAAAGCGAAGGAGAAAAAAGCGAGCCTTTGAAAACAGATACGTTTCCGATGTGCCCCCCCCCTCCGGTCCGCTAGCCCCCCTCCCCTCTTTTGGGCAGGCTGATGAAAGATTACCCGTCTTCCCGTCGCACGCAATCCCCAAAAAACCAGTTTGGGGGGAAACAGGAGAGGGGGGACTGGGTTGAAATAAAAGGGAAAATAATCGAGGGGGGGGGGTGTCACAGGAGAGGAAGGTCTTTGAGCTGGGGGGGTTAAGAAAAATAAAGGGTAAAAAAGAGAAAATGGGGGGAATACATGAGAGAGAGAGAAGTAGGTGGGGGAAGGGCTGGGGGCAGCAGAAGTGCCTTTTCATCTTTGCTCTGGACAGCTGAAGGATATTAGGAGCTTCAAACAGTCGAAGTGCCAGAGGCTGTGGGGTGTTTGTTGGGGAGGGTCATAGGTGGTTTAGGGTATCCTGCAGGTTAACTGGAGTGTTTGGGTGGGGAGAGGTAATAGGGAACAACAGCTTACAGTCACGTCAAAGGTCAGGATGGGGCATTCCCGCACGCACCCAGGCCTGACGCCATCCAGACCTCACGGCCACCCGCGTCAACCCACCAAAAATCCATCCGTCGTTTTCTACAGAGCCATGAGGTAAAAGTCTACTTTCGCTGAACGCTACTATTTCTGCAGATGAGCGGCATATGACACATGTGTTTATCTGGCCCATAAACTCGCCTACGGGCACAACGATGCTGGAATGTTCTAGGTCACCAAGGAACGAATAGCCGGAATCAAACATGCCATGACTGGGACCCTGCCAAGTCTGCGACGGCCGTGCCCGGCGGGGTCTCCTGAGCTCCGGAAGCTCCCGTCTGCGGGGGGGTCTCTGGCCTCCCCTGACCAGCTGACGCCCAATCGGCCTGCCGCGGGCTTGCATTCCTCGCATTCTGATCCTTGACACCGAGACCCCCCCCCCCCCATTACCACTTCCCTACAGAACAGACTCTAGGGAGGTGGAACACGGGCCGTGGGGAAACAAACAGGTCAGAGGCAGGGTGGGGGGTGGGTATTGGTGACTTCCCGGGACCCCAACATGATATTGTATCTGGAACTAATCCCCATTTCCTCCTCCCCGCATACCTCTTCGTCTTTCACTGTTAGTATTCTAATACTACTACTTCTAAGTCAGGCAGATTAAAGTGAATGACTCAATATCAGGACCTTCAGACTCAAATTGGTGTGTGGCTCCGCGACCTAGGCCTCTGTGCCTGTGATTGGAAGGTCGTGGGTTCCGACCTCATCCTCGGCAGAATACTAACACATGCCTTAGACAAGGCTCTCAAGCCCCTGAAATGCTCCAGGGACACCAGATAAATGGTCTGACCCTGTGTTTGGACCCCAAGCTTTACACACCACAGTCTATACGTGTACGTCTCAAGGAAGAGCATGATTGGAAACATGAGAAGGAACGTCCTAATTTACTTCTGTAAATGGCAAATTAGAAAGCATCAGTTGACTCATTGTGCTTCCAGCCATCTTAATCTGGGCTTCGATAAGAAGAATCTGCGTGAACAGCTTTGTGTGCCATCCATGCACGAGATAAGTAGCGCCGTACCCCACGTCCAGACATAGTGTTCTCATGCAAGCACACCGTACACTTTGGCATCGATTGGTTTGATTCAGTACCTCAGTTTAATTGTTTTGGCCCCTTTCATTTTCCTAGACATATTCCCATTATGTCTCATTATTCAAGAGAATCAACAAAGCTTCTGTTAAACTGAGGGATGAAATATCGTTTTCGCTCACGAACAAACAAAAAAGCTGGCATACGAATATCAGAAATATGAAATAAACAAAATTATGTTTTATTGTCCATTTGCGTAAGTATACTGGAATGAGAGAGGGGAGAGTGGGCCTTGCTCAAGGGCCCAATGGAAATGTGACTATGCGACCAAGCGTGGGATTGAAATCGGTGACCTTCTGGTCGCAGGCACTGAGGCCTAACCCGCTAAGCCACGCACTATGCAAAAGCATCCATTTATAAAAACACTGCCTATCTCATAGGGGTAAAGGGAACGCGGTTATGTTTGTTTTTCTTTTGACAAATACTCCACGATGGTCTGGGCACGGCATGCGCAAAGTGGACGTTTCCTCAGGTCGGGGGTCCGTTAGGGTTAATCTGGAAGGCAGTCACCCGCGTAAACAAGCCGTTCATTCTGGCGCGCTCCCTCATTTCCGGGCCTTGAGTCATGACGTTCGGTGGCGAGCGGGACGACCCCGCGTTCAGCCTCGCACAGTTTCGGGGAAAAAAAACACACCCCCCTCTCCCAGACCTGCCTCTCCAGGCAAAGCTCAGCAGAAAATGCAGTGGGTGGGGATTAACCTTGCCCCCCCTTTTTTAGCAAGGGTGAGTAGGAATGGCATCTTTGGTGATTTCGGATGAGCTGTTATCTTCCACACGGTTCCTTGCAAAGCCGCTGTCTCTATGTTTTTTTTTCTTCTTCAAAACAACCAGCTTCATTCCTTTAAAAGTCAGTGCACAGGAATGTGTTATTTTTACTGTTTCTATTTTTACCTCGCCATCGCATTTGCAGCTTGGTCACTGATTTATGGCAAAGAGGTATTTTTTTATTTTAAAAATAATTCTGTGATAACATCAGGGTGAATGTGTTTTGGGTATTACGTCTGCTGGTAGGGGAACAGAAGATGCCATTTAACTCACAAATCCACATGGGTTAATTTTGGGTAATAATATCACAGAAATGGTCATATTTAAACAATAACCAGTAGTTTCCTATCTGTCAGCGTGGTGAATTGGAAAAATGTCCTCACGTTTGCAGCCAGTCCTCCAACTCCGGAGTCTCACACGTGCATTTCCCGTTCAACTTTCCGCACCATTCATATCCTGCACAGGAGAGATGCTGCACAGGTTAGGGATGACCTGACGCTGTTAGCGAAAGTGGATGCCAGAGTGACCGTGCACGTGACCGCGGATACCAGAGTGTCCTGATAGTAACTGCTTTCCTTGCATAAATCTCGCACTAGTACCCTTCCACTAATCAGTTGCTCCCTTAAATTCTTGCCTGGCTAATCCACATGTTGATTTTGGAATGGCTATGATTCCACAAACCACTGCCTAGCCTCCATCTACCTGAAAATTATAAGAGCTTATATATTAGCTCTTTCTTGCACAGTACGGTTGCGTCACACCTCCAGGTTTAGGGACTGAATCCCAAACTAGTTCCATGTGTGGAGAGCTTGCACATTCACCTTGTGTTCCATGGGTAATCCTATTTCTTGCAACAATGCAGTTAGATGAATTAGCATCTCTAAGTTGCCTGCTGTGTGACTTTGTGCACCCTGCCATGGACCATCAGCCCGTCCTGGCTGTCCCTGCCTTGTGCCTTGCATTAGCCTCCAGGTTTTCTGCATCCCGTGTACTGGATAAGAGTTGGATGTCAGCTCTCCAGGTGGCTATGATACATGGCCATTCTATTTTTTTTGTCTTTTGCCATTACGCTCGCCACTAACAACACAGCTTATTCTCTCAGAGGGGCCAGACATCATAGTCTTCAAACCACGAGTAGCATCATAAAAACAAGCCAGTCACAAACTCTGGAAGGGCTTCAAGCGGGAACATGTCTATCCACTCCTGATGGAGAGTGGTGGATGCGTCCAGATTGTATGTCTGTGTGTTTCGGGTGAGGTACTCATTTTGCAAATTTGTTAAACGTGTGCGGATCGAAGATTAAACTCCTGTCAGGAAGACACGGACGTTCGAGTTCATCTGCGAGCTCCTAATCTGGACACTCTTTGCTCATTTGGGAGGAGGAAGAGAAGAGAAACACGAAGAAGACAGATGAGCAAGGCTCATGCACCCCCCGTCCTTAAACACCCCCCTCACCCAAGCAACCTGAGCTCATGTTAATTAAGACAGATGGACAAAAAGAAAAGATTTCTCTCCCAGAAAGTTGTGGCCATTTACAGTACAGATAACCATTTTAAGCCACGTTACAGCACACTCCAGGCATGCTGGAAGTGCTTTGGGAGACTCTTGGCTTTGGAGTCCAGGGTGTTAGGTATGGAAAACCAGATCTTCAGAACAAAGGATTTTTCTGCAGGAGCATGGGATGTTGCAAGTATTCTTGGCTCAGCACAGACACACCAAGGGGCAAATAGCAGGGATAGCTGTTGTCACCAGGGTCATTCTCATCACCGAATGCAAACCGTGAACGAGGCTGAATGAAGCACTATGCAGATCAAATACCAAAGTCTTTTACCCAACTGTTCCCAAGCTGGTGAGTGCAACAAAAAAAAGGGTCTCGATCATTGTGCAGGAATCGACTTGTGGACTTTCGCGGCCTCTCCCGAGACATCTGCGAACGCGACGAATATCAGCCGAGCTTTTGTTTCTCACTTTGCCGCAAAAACAGGAGATCAGCACTTTGAATGGGAGACAGAGTTAAAGGCATGCATTTTTATTGGCTAGGCGTGCCCATACCAGCAGCATAAATGAGGCATGGAGCGTACTTGGCAAGGAATATAGCGCGCAGTGCTCGGTGCGGACTTACACATCAGCCACAAAGGGCTGATGCCTTTAGCTATGAATTCCGCTCCCATTTTGGCTAGTAACCCTGTTTCTCAAAGCCAGTATAATAATTGCACCTTGGATTCACTAAATGAGCTTCTCGTATTATTCTTTGTTGTCTCGGAAAATCCAGCCTGCATGCGTCCACCACTGAAGCATTCCTGCAAATCCTTACTCACCTATGTTCCGACAGTAACACCTTTATTTATTATAGTCTAATTTAATGAAGAATTTTTAGGTGTCTGGTTATGTATGGGGGTAGGGGCATACCAAACAGCATGGGGCACAAGGCTGGACCAGATTCTAGTCCTTCACTGGGCAAAAATATATTTATTTTTTTTGTAAATTCAGGGACAGTCCCCCAGGAGCAAATTGGGGTTAAGGGTCTTGCCCAGGGACCCAATGACGGTAGTGCCAGAGGTGGTACTCGAACCCACAATTTCTTGGTCCAGAGGCAAGCTTCCCAACCACTAGACCACCAACACCCACTGCGTCATATATCATCATATGCAATGTAGGGTTGTCAATTAGCCTACCAGCTTGTACCTACAGGACTGTGGGCGGAAACCTGCAAGAGATGGCGTGAGCATGTAAACCACACACTGAGCAAACTCCCAACTCTGAATGTATATCCAGTACTACTGAACAGTGCTGGTCAAAGCCCATGTGGTGCCCTGAACAAGCTTCATCACCGATGCCCACGTCCTGGCAAACTTCCCCAACTAATTTCACATGATGTCTCAATATAGCAATAGTGAAAAGAGATGGGTGACAAAAAAAGCCTGGGGGAAGATGTGGTGGCGGTAAACGTTGTCGACCGGGAGTGGGGGTGCCAGGGGTTTGCAGAGAAGATGCAGCCCTGGGCATCTCGCCCTTGCCAGGATAGGGTTCTGGAGGCATCATGCAGCTTACTGGGTAACATTGATGCTAGAGTTCTCTTAGGTTGGATTCCTTTGATTTGATGCCAGTCCTTGAAGATTCTGTGTACCTCACAAGCCATCAAAGATATATTCTTGAAGGGAACTGGGTACTCTAAGTTGCCTTTAGTTTGTGAGTGCATAATTAGTCACCCGAACCTTACTCCCCCGGTTCTCCTAGATTAAGCAGTTCTTGAAAACAATTAAGTGAGCTGATTCTTTTCATTTGAAGGTGTGAGAGGAGCATGGTTAGCTCCCCCAATTATAACGAGACCAGTTCCAGTGAAATCACGTTGCCTCCCCCAGACTCACATTCATTTTACATTGTCGATTCGCCATCATCTCTTAACTCAGTTCCAGAGGAACTTTATGATCCCTAGGTAATTAATTCTTGGGGGGTCACCCACGGTTTATTCTGGGGATTCTTATGCCTCCTTCCCACAATTCCATTCATTTACACCTTGACCTTCCGTGCAGCTTCCTTGTGTCAGAAGGGGATGCAAACACACTGTGGAGCACCCCCCCCCCCCCAAGTTCAGTCAATGTTCTGCTTGCTTGGAGGGTAGGAGGTAGAAAAAAATTGTTAAATAAAAGGTCCCCAGAGTCGAGAGCACCTGCTGGATTGACCCGGAAACCCCATCTTCATGTCTTTGGGACAGAGTTCAACGCGAGGTCACTCTTGTAGGAAGAGGCCATACATCTGCACTGGAGGAGCGCTGGAGACACGTGGCCTCCCTCTCGGGGGGTATGCTGGAGTGTTTTGGACCGCCGACAGCGAGAGAGGAGTCCTCCGAGCAGCCAAGGCCGATTCCATCCGGACTTCTGATCCTCTTGCTGTGGTTTTCTTAAGCCCACAGAGGTGCGGGAATTTCACATATTTCACAGATATATGTAATTTTCCAGAGCTCTGGGCTTCCTCTAGCTCTTCTGTTTCTCCCGGGTCCCCTGGCCCTCGCCTGCGCAAGAAGACTGTGGTATTCACGGCACTCATGCAGAAAACAAAGACTTTGTTGATGTTTCGCCAGTCTGAAGAAGCTGGTCAGGATGTTTTGGATTGCAAATGAGTGAGAAGCCGCAGCTGTGGCTTATCGTCATTAAGGGACAGGGCTGGTCACCAGGATGTTCAAATACCGGCGGGGAAATGGCTACGGTGCTTGAGTTGTTTATTTGTAGAAAAGGTAACTTTTTGCTCCAAAAACCCTCTTTGCAGGTAAAAATCCATGAAAGGCATAAATGAGACCATCACGTCAATGCCAAGGAGCTGCACTCACATAACCATGAACTGTGTCTAACACCGGCTATGTTTAGGTCCTCTAGGCTAATACCGAATTTCTAAAAACAGGATTGCCATCTTATGTAAGTCTGGGCATTGTTCATCGTCTATTTGCGTGTTTATGTCTTTGAGGGCACCGACTTCTCCGTTACATCTGATTTAAATTATGAATGACTCCCGCTGTTGTCTTTGAGAGTGATATCATGTTTTCGGCATTTGCATGTTGTTAGGCATTGCGAGACGGTGCCAGCATGTCATTTTCAATTCATGTTAGCAGCCAAATAGTTGAAGATGGTTGGCATCAGAGGGTCCAAAGCCCATAGATCTTGCCTGATATTTGGTATTTTTTTTGCCAAAGGGTTTCCTCTTAGAAACATGAGCGTACAGCTCTGTCGTAGCTTAGTGGAAACATTCACAGAAACCAAAAGGACACCACAGAATTGTGGGAGATAAAGCAGACAGGGTAATATCCATCATGCAGCATGGTGTCCATGCAATGAGATTGACGGTCGACAGTGACTGATGTCCAGTTCCTTTTTCTGCACTTCCACCGCGCACACTTGAGTATATTGCCCCATTATTTCCAGCCGGGCTTGACGTCAACATCTGTTTAAGACAGAGGGTTAGTCTTCTTTGGAGCCAAACATGGGGACGTCTGTCATCCAAAATTCAACGTGGATGTCCGAAGCAGGATAAATAGCTGACTGTGTGAAAAACAAGGCAATCACAGCCAGCTCAGTGTTTTACAGGGTGCTGACTGGCCAGAGATACGTCATCATTCCATTCGGAATGCACTCCATCTGTCTGACAGCGAAGGAGAAGCATCATCGACAATAAATTATTTCTAACTTGTGATCTTGGGTAAGTTTTTTTTTTCCATGTCTGCAAACATATGTGACTTCTCCAGATTTTCCTTTTTACAAAGCCTATTTTAGTCAATTTTTCTTTCTCAAAATTCTCTGCGGCTTTTACCCCATAGTGTCATGCTTTTCATCGAATCTCGTGGCTGCCCTTGTCCTCAGGGCTTCCGCAGAAAAGGGCCCCGTGGGCAACAGATGGAGATGACAAGGGACACACAAGTCCTACTAACGAGAACCATGTGATACACAATGGGACAGATGTGTGACTGTGATGTCAACCAGTCCCCGTCCCTGCATCTGCCAGAGAAAGAGTCGCCGTCCCAGGGGGAATCCCAGCCGAGTTTGAGTCCATGACAACAGAAACATCAGCTGTGAAACAGATCTCCACAAGGCCATGGGTCTTAGGTGTGGTGCCATACTTTACAATCGGCATTGCACCATAAAATCCATTGTTCACTCCATTTCCAGCTGTCCCCTCAGGGTTTTAGGGAAGTGAGAAAATCCCAAGTAAAATAAACCTTTCTTATTCCAGCACATGCACTTGCATTACACTCAAAGGTGCACAAAGGTATTAGGCAGGCAAAATACAGATTTTATTGCACAGTAAATACCTGTGCCAGTGTGCAAAAAAGATGGGCTTGGTTGTGGAGAAAAGCAGCTGTGTGACAGGTGTGGGTAAATTCACTGCTGCCAAGGTGCGTGTGAGTGGACAGGTCTTGCGGCTTGCTACTGAGACCATTCGGACTCTGTAATGCACCCTAAACAATTACTAATCAGCCAGAGACCCATCCATCGACATTCAATATAACAGTCACATGCAGAAAAATATAAATATAATTTAAGATGCTGTTTGATTAGTCTGACACGTTTCCACTAATGCTGGGTGTTAAATCAGAGACTGGCATTGAATTGGCTGTGGAAAAAAAGGCATGACCGCCATCTATATGGCACATAAGTTTGGCAGATGTTGGTGAGAAATGTCTTTCAATCTGCATTTATTGGATTCAAGAGATTTTAACAGAGACTTGCCAGAACATGTGCTGCCGAAGTGCTTCGATTTATGGTTTAATGGTCAGGATTAAAAAATATCTCAAGAAGAAGCAGGTGCAGTGTGGAATTAGATCCTCGGAGAATTGTTCAGTTGATGTTAATTATGGAATGCATATTTTCCCTCAGACTTGGTCAGTCTGGCAATCTGGACCTTCCATTTTCTTAAATAATGCATAGCTGCCTACTCTGCACATGGAAATACATTTAAAGTAAACAGTAAATTCCATGTATCCCCTTTTTATAAGTCACGTGACACACTGTGGTTCGACCACATCTTTTTTGATCATTTATTAACAATCTGGATTCAGCTACTTTCCCAAGGGTACATGATCTCTGCCTCTTCTAGTGCTGTAAACAGCTCATCAGAATAAAGCTGTTTCATTTCCAGGGTTTTCACTGGACACCCAGGCCACATCAATGCCACCCCTAAAGAAAGTATTTTGCACCATTATCAAGGCTTAATTCTCCAGATATGCAGAGTTCCTAGACAGCCTTGAGACTTAAGAATTAAGATCTAGTGACTGCTTGGCATATATGAGGCATAGCTAGAGGATAAGGGGAGGGACACCCGGTTTCACATGAACTCCAAATTTGATCATTACTCCACTGTTCAGAACCCAAGGTCAATGGGAAGGTCAACCATGGGACAAGAGCCCTACTCACTATGCTGTGTCAGCTGTGGATTGTGGCCCATTGCTGGATTTAATTGGTGCCCTATTCAGGTTCAATGAGGCACAGTCTTAGCTGAATTACTTCAGTGTTCCTGGGTGCAAGATTGGGAATGTGAGTCTCATCTAATTTCTGACAGGTGTCCACCTTACTTATCGTGGTTTGGATAAGAGTGCAAATTTTAATAACTCGATGTTTAAGCTGTCAAATGAAGTACAAACCCTGTGCCTTTAACACTCAATCATGAGAAATGCCTGGCTTTCATGCAGTCTCCAACCTGGAAGTGTAATCTTCTGGAATCTTTTATAGTGAATGTAGCGTTACTTTCATTCAGAGGTCTCTAAAACTTCTCCATGCCTATAAAATCTACCTCCACTGCGGCTGTTCTCAAAAGCTACCGGTGCCCACAAATTAACATCTTAACAGCCAGCACATTTTTTCGCAAACTCCCAGAAACTGCGTCAAGTAACAGTGCCGATGTGTGGCTTATTGTGTTAGGACACTGTACTGAGAATGTTACTGGTTGAAATACAGGGGGTTAACAGAGGGATTTAACTGTTTGGTCCTTGACCCCCAATTGCTCCAGGGACTGCCTGCTATCTCAAAAGAAAAATGTTTGGAGTTTTGAATAAAAGTGACCGCTAAATAAACAAAAAATGTAAAAATAAGGAGGAAGGTCGCTGCCGCATTCCTGCCAGCATCCAGAAACCGTATCATAAGATGTGGCAACAGTAGCCTTTAATTACGGACAAATGAGGGGACATGAATCCGCCGATGTTGTTTCTCATATTCTAGCTGCATTCGTAGACCACCTGCTTCCTCTGACATCACCATGTAGTCCAAATCCATTATGCCATTTTTGGTTAAGGGCCCACGAGAAATTGTGGGAGATCTGCAAAAATACCATACTAGTACCATACCTATGGACTAAACCGGGTCAGAGGCCAGTCCCTCTCTTTCCTGGGCCAGTCCTGAGACAAAGCCACCCCAGGTAATCCAGTCTATCCTTGCTGATGAAGAAAAAAGAGCTAACTACTCCTGGCGTCATTCTCCAGCGGCCTGGATATCACTCAGCAGATTAGAAGTCTATCCCTCCTTCAATTTAGGTTTACTGCTGCCCTGGAATGCGTGGCATGTCAAGGACCCACGCCCTCTGCTCAGAGCCCAGCGCTAGCCGCAAGCCGGAGCTCGCAGCCGGCTACGTTCGGCCCCGGCGAGGGCGGGGGCATCCGTGCAGAGCCGGTCTGCGCCCCCCCACTCTCTTTCCCACACATCCCTTGCTCTGCTGCACTGGAGCCAAGATGCTGGAGAGACAAAAGACGCTGCGGTAAATTCCATAAGATGGGCCTGGAAGGCGGACACTCTCCCCGGTTCCCTCTGTCCCAAATTCAGACCTGCGCAACTTGCTTTGATAAGCACTGTGTCTGTAGGCTACAGAAAGCTAAGGCCCCAGTTTTTTGCATATTTTCCATCCCCACTGTGCCAGTATGGTATAGCTGTGGGGAGGGGGGTGTGGATACCAGAGGAAGTGTTGCTGTGTTATTTTCTTGTCTCCACTCCCTAAACCCCACAGCGGATACATGTCAGAATACGTGTTAGTGGTTTGCATGTTTTGTGTTTGCATTTTTGATGCACATTTCTCACACGCAAGACTACTGTTTTACCCATATGGCAAAGTCAGGTCAGGGTTGTTCAGTTGATCTAAGCCTTATTGTTAGGGTCAGGGTTCCTTTTCTTTGCCCCCAAAAACACGCACCCAGACCCTCACTGTAGCTTTGTCCAAAACCCAAAGCCTATTTTCTTTCGCCTTTGTGTTGATTCCAAAATGGCTGACTTTTGTTTTCATTCCTTGCTGCCATTTTGTGAAGCTCCCGTACACAAAAACACTCTTCCATTGATGTGCCACGTCACTCTGTCTTCAACCTTCACCTGGAGCTTACAAGGCTACATGCGTGGTATCAACTGAAATGCTGACCTGGCAACTGCAGCGTGTGTCTGTTGCACACATAAACGATCTGGACACTGGGGCATCCCTTCTGGGTTTCTCTTTGCTTTGGGTTTCCCTGTGTTTCCACTCTGGTTCCTTCACAGGACCTTCCAAGTCCTTGCTATTTTGGATAAATCCTAGGGAAACAGGCCCGGATAGACATGGCAGAAAGGGTGGAACATTTCAAATTAAAAGCTGCCCGAAATATGGCTCACTTACCTCAACAAAAGCAAATCCATATGCTTCGATTCCAGTTCTTCTTTTTTCTTTTAATTACCACAGACAGTGTTTTTCATTTTTCACAGAAAGATCGTGTGTCTGAATCCTCGGTGACATATTTGTCCAAAAGGTTTAAGGCAGTGTTTCCCAAACCGGTCCTCAGGGACCCACAGTCAGTCCATGCAAGTCAACTGTCTGATGATGAAGCTGGGAGAGAAGTTGTATACCGTCTGAGGGTCCCCAAGGACTGGGTTGGGAAACACTGGTTTAAGACATAAATTCACACCGAGTTTGTTTGGCAAGTTTCAACCCAGATTAATTTGTCACCATGGTGATACTGTAGTATGAATCCAGTTTCATGCTTTATGCCATTAGATAGGATACAGTGGTGCAGAATCCATTCTCTTGCCTTTCCGTTTGGCATTCATAACCATACATAAAATTTATTTTCATTTTCTGAGATACTAATATTTGTTTCACAGCACTTTTCAGCCTTGAAGATAATGGCTGTTGTCGTAGGAACACAGGAACAAATCTTCCTATTTGAACAGAGACTATCTGTGATGCCAAACACACTGAGGCAGTAATGACATTCTTGTTCACAGTCCACTTTAGATATCAATCAGGAGGCTTTTGTCCCATTCTGGGAGGAATCTGTGGCATCCACGATACCTCGGTTAAAACGTCTGCTCTCCCAGTCGGCTACAAAACCAGACGTGGACTACCTACCCCCCAACCCAGCATGGACCGGCTCGGTGCTGGTGTGGCCCGGAGTCTTACAGCGGCAGAAATGCCAATGGGCTCCGTGTGCTGGCGTCACCCCCGGCACGCTGTCCACTCCCTTCCTGTGCCAAAAATGCCAGTACTGTAGGGGGAATCGCGGAGCCTGTTGGTAAACATCCCGCTTAACGATTAAAGTAAGTGGTGCCCAGAGCTATTTTACATGCTGTAAATTCTACCAGAGCAATCTGGGATGGAGAGGAAAACAGAGAACTGGCGCCACAGTCTAACTGCTATGTAGTTGCCTCCACTAGAGTGAGCCCTGTGCAAATCGGACCTCTTAGCGACAATCTGCAGGGGGCCCTTCACACGTGCCTGTTTATACTATAGCTATTTTGAGCAAAATAATCAAATGAAGGCATTATTGGATTTTCTCTCAACTCCCATACCTAAAAAGCAAGTCGCCGCAGGAATTCTGTAATGTTTTCAGTTGGATCTGTCATCACACAATGTGATCAGGTTAAATGATCTTGAAAGTTCGCTCGGAATGTTACATATCACACTACCGGCCCTGAACATTCCTGTGTCCTGGAATTCTCGTGCACAAACGTCCGTTCTCTCCTTTTTTTTAACAGTTAAATTAAACCAGACTTTGGCATTAATATATGGACGCAGAAACGTACATTGAAATAGTTTCAGCATTACATCTCGTGCAGAGAAAAATCTCCCCAGTGCCACACCACCTCATAAATGGATCTGACTTCATTTCTCCTATTTACATGCAACCTGGGTCAGTATCGCAAAATAGCCAATGTTGTTTAGCGTCAGCGCTAACCTGGTAGGCGGTCCCAGCAGGTTAAGTCAGCAGTTGCCAATGACATAGGAATGATGTTAATGTTTTGAGCAAATCTCATATGTGAATTTAAATTTGGCCAGACCCCTATTTTTTCCACAGATCCATACAAAATGTGGGGTAATTATTTTAATGTGAGCAATGGAGTTTGTTTTTTGTACATAACACTTCATTTAATTTTATTAGTGTTCCTCTCTGGATAAATGTAAAGGGATTAACAACTATTCGGGGAATATTTTAGATACTTTTTAGATTGAGTCTGCAACTTTTGCTTGTGGATTTCTTTCATGTGAGTAAAGATGCGGCATTTCATTTACTGATCCTGGCGTGATTCCTTTTAACACAGCCATCATACTTTTTGTTTGCTGAAGTATGTCTGAACCAATCAGTGACATGTGATTTTGGACGGGCACATGCTTGACACTGAGTCATGTGACCCATCATAAAGTGATCTAATTACTCTGTAACAGAAAGCTAAGTAGTCCCTCCTGCCGTGACTCCTCGATGACTCCCCCTGCCCCGGCATGGCCATCATGAGGGAAGGCCCCCCTCCCAGGTTTCTTAGGGGAAGACCTAAGGATTACTCCCCGAGTCTGGCTCCCACCCTCCGGCTGGGTTTTCCTGAGGAAGGACCCCTGCCCAGTTCACTCGGTGTCCAGCGTCGCTCCAACACCCCATTAGACTCCGGTACACTTTCATAACAAGATAAACGTCATAAATGCCCGTGGGTCAGACGGCAGTGCTGGGCCTTGTTCGTTGCTCAGAAAGGCCACGTCAGATAGGCTGATTTCCAGTAAAGACTAAACAGGCCAGAAGAATACATGGAAATGGGTGAGT
The DNA here is from genome assembly GCA_026781065.1 of Mormyrops boulengeri. Classification (NCBI taxonomy): domain Eukaryota; kingdom Metazoa; phylum Chordata; class Actinopteri; order Osteoglossiformes; family Mormyridae; genus Mormyrops; species Mormyrops boulengeri. Next base: position 4,963,878 of record JAODLD010000001.1, on the reverse strand, counting down.
CTGAATTCTGTCTGTGGGAGTCCTGCCCCCGGCCGGGGCTCCACGCCTGGGGGAGTCTCAGAGCTCTGCGTCACTCCGACCTCCCAGGCCTGCTCCTCTGTCCTCCGCACATGGGTGGCACATCACACCAGCAGGGGTTGAGTTGGGGGTCCCTAGCTTTTGACTCTTTTGTGGGGTGGGATGCAAAGAGAATTATTGAGGAAGAGAATGGTTGCTGTTGGGGATTCCAGGCCAAATTTCTGGGAAGGAAGCTTGGGAAGCTGTCACATCGGACGTGCGTTCAATCCCCCCCCCCCCCGCAACTGGGGAGCAGCTGCATGGCCAAAGGCAGACATGCAAGTCTGAGTGCGGCGCTGACAGGGCCGTCTGGAGCCCCCCCTCAGGCGGATCCCATTCAGACGAGCCGCAGCCCAAAGGCAGGAAGGCCGTAAATCTGAGGGCGCGCGGTAGACGGGCGTTTGTTCAGGTGGGCCTCCTCGTCACCGCGAGCTGTCCGCCCGCCCTGGCCGCCTGAATGCGCCAGAAAAGGGAAGTCCAATGGCAAACAATTTGGGAAACTCTGCCGTTTAACCCATAAAGCTCACTTTTCTGGCTGTATCTTCTGAAAAGAATTTCTTATGAATGCTTTGTCTTGTTCTTCATTGGGCACAATTTCAATGCAAAGATCCATTCAGACTTTTCTAGCTTTTCTAGCTTTTCTAGTCATCCATCCATCATTTTCTGTCTCCACTTGTCCTGTTCAGGGTCGCTGGGGGTCCGGAGCCCGTCCCGGAGGCTACAAGCACAAGGAAACAACTTAAAGATACAAAATCATTATTTTACATTAAACATAAAAACCTTCAATTGGCTGCTCAATTCTCGGAATGCAGCCACCTCAGATGAAACAGGTATTACTAAATATACTGATGGCTATATGAATACAACATCTGTTTGCAGTTACATTAAATAAGTACCTTATGATAGAAAGAAAGAAAGCGGTACAGCCCAATCTTTAATCATTTCGGCACTACCACATAAAAAACCATAGGAAAGTGAGTGCGAGAGGTAACATGGAGCTATGCAGCGCAGCTGGTACTGAATCAGAGTGTGGGTCATAGCTACCATTGGTGATGGGTGAGGTCATGGTCACTGTCAAGGGAGACTTGTGTGACGTCAAATTAGAGTCTCACCGATTGACTATGCACACATATGTTCCGAACGGCCGTTCGTAACTTGAAATGTTCGTAAGTCTTTATCCAACATCATTTTAAGGGCATACGCAAGTACAAGGAACTAGGATGCTGGGAGTACGCACGCTACGCTGCTGCGCGGCGGGAGTAGCAGTCAGAAGTCGTACTAGGCGGAACTTGCAGAAAAAAAAACTGATGTTGCGGACAGGAAACAGGAGCCCAGTGAACACAATTTGGACTTACAGTCCTCTTCGTTCGTATGTCTGAAAGTTCGTAATTTGAACGTTCGTAAGTAGAGGAGCGTCTGTACACAATATATTAAGATCTCTTTCCCCAGATATACACAAAAAATCAATGTTGTAGCTTTCCTTATGGAATTTATTGGTAAATAGGCATACTTATAGAACAGTGATTCCTTTTTGATCCACATGGAGAATTTGTCTTTTTTCCTGTGTTCCATAAGGCATATACACAGATGAGAACAGACTTGGGGAGATGGGGGAGGTGGGGGGGTCACTATGCAGGGTTGGCTAGTGTGGACTGCCCCTGGAGCTGGGGACTGAGGGCCTTGTTCGAGGGTCTTTGGGCACGTGACGATTCTGCCAGGGTTGGCTCTTGAAGCGGTGATGCTCTAATCACCGGCACAGTGGCTTAGCCTGCTGAGCCACACACTGCCACCTATAGTCTAGTGAAAATTAGCTTGTCGGTTAGCAATGTTACGTCAGTCCGGTGAGTCGGTCCTCACTACAACATAACTGGACATTTTATTCAGAGATGACAATTGTATTTCGAAGCCACCAAAGTGCTATTTGGGTATGCGAGTAAAATGGGAACTCCTTATGATTCCAGAATTACGTTCTTACGCTAGTCAGTGTTCTCAATTCTCTGAATCTGTGCAGACATTACATGCTATATTTGCTGAGTTTCGATTTTGCTCTTACAGTCAGCCTCGGTCTTGGTTTTCAGTTATGTTCTACTTCGTCATGTTCTGCCTCACAACTTTCTTCCCCACTAAGTCAGGAGATAAGCTCTCCGTGGTGAACGCTTAACTTCTCCAACTGTTACCCATTATGCTATGAAACGTTGGCGCCTGGCTCTAAAGACGCTGAAGAGGCGGCCGACTCAGAGGCAGGGGACTGCAGCACGTGCAGAGGCAGCTTCGGTAAGTAGGTCAAGGAGGAAGAGCTTCTGCTTCAACCCACTAACCTCCGCGGCTTGTTTATTTGTCAAGAGCCGAGGCTGGCAGCTATACTCTGCTCCAGCTGCAGCTTCCACCCAACTTGGACTCTTTGTGTGGCCCATCAGGTTCTCATGGGTGCCGAGAACCATAAATCATGATTAATGATGCAAATTTAATTGTTTATTGATTTTAAACATCCTTCCTCTCAGTGTGAAGGGTGTGTGTTTCGTGGAGGTCTTCAAGTGGATGAGTGGGAGCCAGAGCTGGATTTTATTTTACAACCAATGAGGAATAAATTCAGTGCCTCCCAGGAACACCCGTGGATTTGGCACATCAAAATAACCCTAAAAGAAGTGCATTCTCTCTTATGTCCTTCTTTACCTTATTTAGATGGAGCAGCCCAGCACCCATCTCCCTTAACATTTGGTTTTATGGGGCTATAATTCTGAGTAATCATCCATAACTTATATACACACACATTTCTCCATAAGTTTGGAAAAAATAGAAGTGAATCAATTGATTATTAAAGCTTTAATACAGTAGAGCAGGGTTTCCTAACCCGGTCATCAGGGACCCACAGACGGCCCATTTCTTTGCTCCCTTCCAGCTCCCTGCCAGACAATCCACATTAGCAGGAACTGAGAGGGAACAAAAACATGGACCATCTGCGGGTCCCCAAGAACCAGATTGGGAAACACCGCAGTAGAGTTCCGGACAGTTTTAGTATGGAAGATGGGAAATTTATAGGCAGTGTGTGGCCCTCCTCACAGAATCCTTGCAAAGTAAACTTCTTAAAGCAGAGCTAAAGGTCACCATGGTGCTGTCTCAGCAGAATAAACGGAAGAAGGAGTCCATAGCAGAGTGACCAGCGGTGATTAATGTGGGAGGTATCCACACAGCACCTGGGCTTGCAGGCTGGGAACAGGAGAGTGCCTAGAATCAGAAGTCGTCTAACATGTCTAACACACCTCCAGCAGTGAGTCCAGACAGCCGAGGTTAAGGGAAATTTAGAAAAGAAACATTTAGAGCATCAGCAAGAAACAGGAAACTAGAGTTGGGATCTCCCCCCCGTATGCCTGGGCCCCCCCACTCTAAAATGACCATCTTACAAGATTCAGTGTCACCCCCCCCCCCCAACTCTTTTCACGTTAAAGTCAGGCTGCCCGCCAGAGGACCCCATGCGACCCCGTACAGCGGTGGAAAGTTCAGGTCCAGGAAGTACAAATCCAGACCAAGGTTTTGTTTCAACCAACCAGTTGAGTACTCTGTGAATGGTCTGGATTTGTACTTTCTGGATCGGAACTATCCACCTCGGACAGTGACTGATCCCTGAACAGTCTGGGAAGATCGCTGAAATCCCTAGCTCTGTAAAGGCCACTCACAGCATCCCCCCCCCCATCCCGTAGCTGGCTTTTTCTGCCAGTTTATGACGTTTTGCAGTCTGTTGCCATGGAGAGGTACCAAGCCCGCATAAATGGACAGGTACATCCCTCCAAGCAGACTACAGACCATGAATATAGACTTAGCACATGATCTATAAACATATATCACATGGTCTAAAAACTGTGAAAAGATGCCAAAAATAAGTCTGGCTAAAAGAGTATTGTACTTTTGCTCTGATGTTGCAGTCCATAAAAGGCCAAGATGTAGCCCCTATTCAGGGGTGCTTTAATGCACAGGCTTAGCCAGGCAGAAGCCCAGGGGCCCCTGGTAAAAAGGGGCTTCAAAAAGCCCCCCCCCCCCAGTCAACAACTTTTACCGTCGCCACTCCCATTGGCAACAATATTATCGAAGAAAATAGTAGGGGGCCTCTGACAATTTTTTGTCAGCCCAGGGGCCCCCACCTCTGATGGTTTTGTGGGCAGTACAAAACACATCAGGGAAAAGCATTCGTAGGTAACTGTGGCTGAGACACACCTGAGCGGGGTCATCAGCTTCCCATGACCTTGACTGAGAAGCACTTTGTATGCTGCTCACTGGGTTCCCAGCTGAAAGCCGGTTCACCCCATCATATACTACAGCTGATTTATTGACCTGTGTGACATAGATGTGTCTCCTCCAAAAAAAAAAACAGCACTACAGCTAGTAAACACTGCTGCTCATGGGCAGTGTTTGTCATGGTGGGGCATGACGGAAGGAACTATCCACAGAGCAGCTAGGAGGCAAGAGGTGTATCGGACCTGACTAACAAGACACAAAGGGACCACGAGGAGTCAAAATAAAGGCATGGAAAATCTAGAACTGAATAGGTCAAGTTAAACATGGTGAAAAAAACGAACATACTGGAACAAATGCAGCACATACAAGGAACACACAAGACTAATGCGACAACCAAGTGAGGAACAAGGCAAGGGCAGACACTTAAATACACAGATAATGAGCAAGGGACAGGTGTGGGCTATTACTAAAACAACCAGACTATGATTAACAAGAAACAGGTGACCGCATCAATAGTTACTATAGACACAAAAATTAGGAAAGACTACAAACATGGCTACAGAACATTGCTACAAGTAGAGAAGTAACAACAGGGAGCAAAAACAAGGAACTGTAACAGAAATAGGGCAAAACATTATTACCTAGGGGTATACAAAGGAACAAATGTTAAATTATAAACATAGTTGAGGCTAACCTCTGGCTAGCCTCGAACCCGCAACAAAAAGGGAAACGTGGATGACACACCACCTACTCAGCCCATTAAATCATGCAACAGCCCAGGGAACAGGAGAACACATTAGGAGCTAAGATCAAACGGGATGGCCAGCAACACCTGCTGGCCAAATGGGGAACTGACACACAGAAGGGGGGCAAGACAGGGACTGATCCTGACAGCATTAGATGTTTCCATCAGCAAAAGAAGATACAACTGTAATATATAGTGTGGTAGCGTGCCTATCACACAGTGCCAGCCAACCAATTAGATGCTGACTTAGCAAGCCAATTTTACTTCTTAGACAGGGGGCGCCAGAGGTGAAACTTGCGTAGGGCACCACATGGGCACCACCAGTTCTACCACATGAAAGAACCCCCCTCCAACCAGAATAGGACTGGGGGAGGTCCATCTGTAAGCACATAGGATAGGTTATTTCCACTGGCTTGATCATTTATCTGTGTTGTACGGGGGGTAATGAAGTGAGACTGCCTGCTCTGCTCGCCACCCGCCCTGCTTATCACCCACCTGCACTGCTCGCCCTGCTCACTACCCCCCTGCGCTTCTCACCACCCGCCTACCCTGCTTGTCACCCACCTGCGCTGTTTGCCACCCGCCTGCTCCGCTCGCCACCTGCCCTGCTTATCACCCGCCTGCACCACTTACCACCCGCCTATCCTGCTCGTCACCCACCTGCGCCATTTGCCACCCGCCTGCCCCACTCACCACCCGCCTGAGCCGCTCACCCACGCTGCTCGCTACCCGCCCACACCGTTTGCCACCCACCTGAGCTGCTCATCACCTGCCCACGCCATTTGCCACCCACCTGCGCCGCTCACCACCCACCTGCACCGTTTGCCACCCACCTGCTCTGCTCACCACCCGCCCGTGCCACTCAGTACCCACTTACCCCACCCACCGCCCGCCCGCGCTGCTCACCACCCATCCGCGCTGCTCACCAGCAAAACGTTAGGCCGCCGGGCTCACATAAGTGAAAGCGACGGATGTAATGCATTCCAGGCCCACGGGGCACACCTAACAGCATCAATCCTCTCCGCTTTCCTACAATAATAAACCCGCTGCCACTCAGAGGGGCTGCATTTCAGGCTCTGACCAAGAAAAAACAAACCCCCCCACTGCCATTTCCTGAGGCCACGGGGAAATTCATAGGGCCCACCTACGAATGTCAGATGCTGGGCGGACTCGGGCCCTGCTTGATCTGTCAGGCACCTCCGTCTTCTGTCTGGGACAGGCCACCCTTGGGACATTGCACTGGATGATCAGCTGGAAAAAGAATGGATTCAGGTAAAAAAAAAACACGTCTTGGGAAAAATAAGTATGTCTGGATATGAAATGTGTATGATTGCTTGGGAAATGCTTGTGTCTATATAGAAATTTTGTATGTCTGGATCAACTAATAAAAGTGCCACCTGGTGGTGACAACAGGGCGGTGAGTAGGAAAATTATCATGCTGCTAAGGTATAAGGAATGCAGATTTTTACATGATTACAATTTCATGTGATTTTTAAAAATTTCATATAATTTCTTCCTATTTTTTTTTTTGCTGTATTCATCTAGAATTGTGGATGTATGTTTTTTTTTATTAATGCATTTACAGTTTTTTCCAATCATTTTCATACTTGTCTTAATACCATGTCCACTTTTTCACAACACTTCACACAGTGGGCTGTACCAATACACACCTGAGCACATCACTTAACCTT
>JAODLD010000001.1:4938702-4949586 GCA_026781065.1 Mormyrops boulengeri | reverse complement strand
GTAGGGTGCGCGCTGCAGTCCGTGTGGGGTGTGTGCTGCAGTCCGTGTAGGGTGCGCGCTGCAGTCCGTGTGGGGTGTGTGCTGCAGTCCGTGTAGGGTGCGCGCTGCAGTCCGTGTGGGGTGTGTGCTGCAGTCCGTGTAGGGTGCGCGCTGCAGTCCGTGTGGGGTGTGTGCTGCAGTCCGTGTAGGGTGCGCGCTGCAGTCCGTGTGGGGTGCGTGCTGCAGTCCGTGTGGAGTGTACGTGGCAGAATGGATTCTGCCTGAGGGAAGACCGCCCATCACAAGAGGTCGATGAAAATAACAGTCTATAGTTAAGGCCTACATGCTTTGGGAAGAGTACAAGCAAGTACCACTGGGGTATATTAATTGGGGGGGGGCATTAATAGGATTCTCCTTTTGTTATAAGGGATCATAGTTGTAATCGACATGAGTTCTGTGCTATTATTTGCTCCTGGTATCTGTTCAGGGAGGCGATTAGGATCCCAAATTGATAGTCTTGTTGGGTGATATGCATTCATTCTGACTTTTTTTCCTCCCACATGCCATGTCTCTGACATTCCGGCATCCCGGTGACTGTCTACAGATAGTGACCTGTAGCTGAGGTGTGTCCTGTGAGACTTTGTGTCAGGAATGTTCTGGCACATCGACACATCAAAAACAGCCGTTGTTTTTCTCTACCGATAAATAAGGCTTTCGGCAAATGACTGATGCACGCAGAACGCAACAAAACACACAGAGACATTTGACCACCCCCCATTGTCAAAGTCAACTCTCAGAGCCACCCCTCCTCAGCTGATAGGCCACACCCCCTCGACTGCACCCGTCGGATACAACAGGAATTACATATGAACATGACATTTGCGGTTTCATAATTAAATACGTTCTCAACCCAAACAAAACATTGCAGTCAGCAATAGGTCAAATTCAATGAAGTAAAAACAGCAGTCACTCCCGACCCAGTCCCTGGGGACCCCCTGGATAGTCTACATTTTTGTTCCCTCCCATTTCCCAGCCAATCAAAAACACTGACAATTTGGTACAGGTGCATTGGGAACAAAAATATGGACTGTCTGGGGCTCCTCTAGGACTAGGTTGAGAAACACTGTCGTACAGGATATGTATGTAATGGAGAGGAATTCCTCTCAGCTCCACTGAAAGGAGAGAGGTGTGAGGCAGCAGTGCTTTGGCTTTTTCTGTCCTACCTTTAGGACTTGGACTGGCTGTCAGCAACTGTACTCATTTCAGTAGGCAGCCCAACATAAACTCCGCCATAGTTCCTGCAGGAGAGGAAGTAAAATTATCATGGGATCTTGGGAGAGGAAGCGAAATAGTCAGGGGAATCGGCTGGGAGACTCAGCATCTGTCAGTCAAACCATAAACTTGGCACTGCATCACACAGAACAGCATTGCAGAGGGGTTGTCTCCTCAAGGTGTCAAAAACAAAATAAGGGCCTTAGACACAGTAGGTGATAATCATTTTTTACAGCCATGTTAACATGTACAGTGACACTGAGCACATATTCTCACGTTTCAAACTAAAGAGCTCGGTTGACACTGTTTTCACATCTATTACATGACGACTCACACTTGCCCTTCTGGAAACAACACAGACGTGCAAAACTACATAATATGAAATCACAGCAGGAAGTTATATAAAATTACAACGATTTGTCCATTTTCAATATCCAGTCTTCTCATTCTATTCCAAGACACATTGGCCATAGACGAGAAAACTACAGTACCCAAAGACAAGTAACAGTAGGCCAAAGACCTGCTCATATTTCTCCGCATGTGTACCTTCCGAAAAGGCTGTGCTGACATTTGTAACGCGATTGAAATAAATGCAGTTCTGTGAAGTCGAACACTTGCAGCATCAAGATTTTGGGTGAATCTCAATATGTGTACTTGACCACACATGTACCTGGTTTATGTCATCCTTTGCCGAAGACCAGTTCCAACACTCAAGAACAGAAGTACAGAGGACGGCAAAAATCCCCGGATCTCGTTCTTGCCCCACCCCAAATATCAAGGATACATCAGTTGCATCCTCGCTAAACAAGACCAATTCCATGATTCACTGCAGCCCAAGTTCATTCTTGGGAAGCAAGTTAGCAAGATCAGTCTTGCCAAGACCACAAGTAATATCTTTGTGTTCTTGGTACTGAGAAACACCCCTTGTGTCTGTGCAGCCACCGACCGCACTGGTCCTCACACACTACACGTGTCTTCATTTTGGATTATTGTCCAATATTCCCTCCTCCCAAGTGCGAACTGTCAGACATATGAGCGGTTCCGTGTCCAGTTTACATGTGAGGGGAACTATGTCAAGGGTGTAACTCGCCCCACACCACAGGCAAGTTAGGATTGCTTCATTATTATTTATTATTTATGTTCATTTGAACTTCACTCACCGCCGTTTTTCATCTTCTTGGGAAGATTCTTCTGTCCTTTATAGGAAAAAGAGGATCAGCCATTAAGATCTTCTGGACTCGTAACAGAAATTCAGAGAGTGGCCGAACCAGCAGGATGCTGTTAATCAGGAATTAACGCTCAAATTCTTAGTTTGCTAGGGGATGAAGGAGTTTGATTTTGTCTGTGCATTTTGATGCTGAGATGATCAACACACAAAGTACAGCATGACCTGAAACTGGGTGCATGTTTTCATCCGCCAGATTTGATGACTTCCAGGTCATCTTTGGGCATAGCTATGGCGATTACCATTTCTCGCTGTTATTGGGAGTGGCATGGAAAACAGTAACTGCACATCAACTAATAACAGGGGAAGTGACGGAAAAACAGAGAGCAACAAAAGAACGGAGTGTTCGCTCTCGCCACATAATTCCTCACTGACGAAAGGAGATGTCTGTGAGCTGGTCCTTGTGTCACATGTTTGTAAAACACTAACCAGCCAGACTCGGTGCTCCCTGACTGTGGGAGGACCCCCACCTGTAGCCATGCTGATGAACACGGAGGAGTTTAATTATCCCTGATTAGCTGATGAGAGGCCTTCGTTAGGGGCCCTCAGGGGCTTTCAGGCTGCCGCAGTGTTTATTCGTGGAAATGAGCTACGGCTAGCTCACCGATTCCAGGAACTGTTTTGGAAGGAACCGACCCTCCATTCCACACAAAGGCAGCATGGCGTGTTGATTGATCAGGCAGCCAGTTCATTTTAGGACACATATCCAACTGTGCTTCGTTTTCCAGCTCCATTATTTAAACCTCATATTACCCAGATTTCTTTTTTCGTCAAATAGAAAATGTTACCATAGTGACAGTGATTCCCGCTTCTAATAGGTGCACATGTGGATGTCGTTGATTAACTAACAATGGTTTCGTTTGTGCTGTATCTCTTGAAATTTATACTGTCGATTTTCTAGTAATTTTACAGGGAAATGCAGCGTGACTCTGTCCAGTTGAGCTGTGCAGGATCCACTGACACAAAAAAACAGTATCCCACATCCCTCGAACCACCCACAAAGGAGAGGGGAGAGAAAACATTTGAAATAAGAAAATATGTTTGATAGAAGGTTAGTTGAAGGAGTTTTAGGGACTTTCTGTGCCAGACATGGGTGGTTCATAGGATCAGCAGGAGCCACCTACGGTAACTGAACAGGTAACTGAACAGGTGTTATCGAGCTACATTGGCAAGGTAGTTAGCTAGTGGACGGGTCGCCCCCTTTCATTTAGGGCTGGCAAGGCTCGCCTAGCACCCTGCAGATGATCACAATACTTACATGTCTTTGGAGACTTCGGCGGGACCTGTGGAGAGAAACACCGTGAGACGGCATGAGCTCTGCATTTTAATCTTAGTGTAATATAGCAGAAAGCGTATGTTCTCGTACAGCACAGAACATTTTATCCAGATAAGGTGTTTCTCAGCTATTGGGCTGAGACATAAAAGTAGGTCGTGGGAATATTTTGTCGACAATTTTTATTACTAGAACCTCCTCCCCCCCCCCCAAAAAAAATATTGGGTCATATTAATGACCAAGGAAAAATGTGAGTCCTAATGCTAATCCTCTGTTCTAGATACACTAAATAAAGGACACGAATGTATTAATCAGAGGCTGCAAGAAATAAGGAGAGTGGGAAGGTGTTGGGTGATTGATCTCCTCCACGTTGACATTTTGGGCCAGGCTTTAAGCATATTTCGGTTAGGTCATGTGCTATTTGTTCTATGCTCTGTAAGTACAGCTTTTCACAAGTGGCTATGAGGCTGATTGAAGGTCCTGAGAATAAGGACACATATCTGTCAGTCTGCATCCCTTTACGCTCCACTACAGCTATCCATGTGTACTGTGCCAACCTGGCCATGACTAATCGTGATAGACGGCCCACTATCTGTCTGAGTGTCTCCACGTGTGAGTGCAGCCTCCATTTATGTCTCTGTGTAGGCACGCTCCCTGTGGGAGACCGTGTTCGTCTTTCACGGACCACGGGGAGGCAAACTCATGCTCCACACCCGTCCTTCATCTGGGCTCCCGTAGCCTGGATAGCCTTGGAGATGTCAGTGCGATTGAGTATGGGCATTTTTGGGCAGAATCCTAATATTCTGGGGCATGTTCCATCCAGGATGGCCCGTCACTGCAAAGGTAAATTCGCGTGTCGATGGGAATCCTGCAAGACGAACAGCGATTGGTCAGAAACGTGAGCACAGGTTAGTGACACGCCTGGATGGGTCTGCAGCTATCACCAGTGTATAAACAACACCCGGTCACGCGTGAGGCAGTAGTGCTGGTGTCTAAGGGGCAACGTTAATTGGTGAAAACTCCCACCGGGCCCCCCACTGGGTGCCAGTCAGTGCCTTATGCGAGCCCCCTGAGTAATCAGCAGGGCCCCCAGGCTGCCCGTGCTGTAGGGTGTGGCGGTGAGGGGGCTGGGGGGCCACTTGGTTACGAACACTGCCAACAGCATCCTCTCCAGAGCCACGCTGTCGGAGCGGACACTTGGTCATCCGCTGTAACATACACTAAACATCGTGCCATGCGTGTACAGCGTGAATGACCCCCGCACACATGATAGCACCAACCCCAGAATCACCATAAGAGCCTTGGTTTAAAATGAAAGGGAGGGTCCCGGTTTAGCCGTCCAAGCTAATGGCCGATGACGAATGCTATGGAGACAGAGAGAATACTGTGTAGTACTGGCAGTACATTTCAATACATCTACACAACAAGATAATAATATTGAAAATAGTATTATCCTGACCAGGGTCAGTGGTTAGAAGATAGATGGAAGGATGGATGGATGGATGGATGGATAGATTAATAGATGGATGAATGGTTGGATTAATAACAGATAGAAGACTGGTTGGATGGATGATGGACAGAATGATGGATGCATGGATTAATTGACTGATAGAAATTGGATTAATTGACTGATGGATGGATGGACTAATAATAATATCTTTAACAGCTCAGAGCTCTGCTGTGTCACTTTGTATCATTTCATTAGTGGGTCGCCCTTATAAAAGCGCAGTAACGGCTTGATCTCCTCTGCAGTTTAATCGCCTTGTTTTTCGCTGTTTCTGAACAGGACACCAGGGTCTGAATGGAGGTGCCCAAGGCACTTTTCACACCAGGGCCACGTCTGATCTTTACTGATCGGCAATCGCTATCGTTTTCGCCCATGCGGAGACGAACTTCCTTAAAGAGCTCTCGTTGATGACCTTAAATAATAGGCCTGCGTCCTTCAGACAACGTGCAATGAGGATCGTCCCAGGAGCCTCCTCCCTCTCTCTCCTGCCTGCCATCGCCTAACCTGTGCAGCTGTACCGTAAAGGTGAGCTCTGACCTTCTCCAGTCTTTCAGAGTTATGTAAACAGGAAGCTAAAAATGCATCCAGTTGCAGGATGGTGGTACAATGTTCAGCCAAACATCTACCACAAAAACCCTAAAATAACATCAGGCCAGAATTAAACTGGACAGAAACAACAGCCTGTTACCAGAGGCCTACCTTGTTCTGCTTCATTCTGATGGACCTTGGTGCTCAATATGTGGTACTGAGAGGAACAAGATTTCAGAGACATCCCCAGCCTGCCCAGGTTAATAAGAAATGTCTCTGCGGCAGAACAGAGGCTAAATAAAGGTGTACTTCCACTAGCTGAGACATGGCACATCCCTGACCACATTCTTCTGCTCCCTGGCCCACCCCGCACCCCCAGTTTCCCCCCCTGTAGGCACAGTTAAAGGTCAGGGCCACAGATCAGCCAATTGGGAACGAGCGCCCCCAAAGCTCCACACAGGTGAGGTCTCTGTAGGTCATGCAACACACACGCGTGCGTGTGGTCAATGACAGGCGTGCAGAGATGACACGCTAGTGGTGGACGCGGAAGCAGAGAGAAGGACTCACCCCCTCCGGAGGTGTTGGTGGCCGAGGAATTCCCACAGCCCATCTCACATCGATGCCACCCTCAGGAGCAAGAGGGGAGAGGGGAAGAGAGAGAGAGAGGCAGAGAGAGAGAGGGGGAGAAGGAGGAAGGGTATGAGAGGGAAAAGATGGACAGAAATGTTGGAATGAGGGAGGGATGATGACAGCAAATATTTCCGTTTGACTGGTCTTCCAGCTGCTGGCGTCCGTGGCTCGCCCGTGCCCTGACTGGTGAAATGTTTTAAGGGAAAGGATGGAGCTTAGCACTTATAGAGAGGGGAAAAGAAGGAAGGATGAGTGAGAGAGCAAGAGAGAGAGTGAGAGAGAGCGTGCGAGAGAGAGAGAGAGAGAGACATGGAGAGATGCTCTACCCTCTCATACGTAATCTTTTCCTCCCTCCTGACGGTTTCCCTGGCAACGGGGGAATGAGTAGGGGCGGGGCGGTACACGGCCAATGGCTGCTAGGCAGTTTTATAAGGAAGATGAGGGCATTTGTGTACCAGTCCAGACATCTCTCACTTAAGGGGTGATCTCCTTATAGCCATTTCGGATTCGGCAGCACTGGATTCTGCTATCGATACAAAAATTCAGATCTGCTAATTAGATTTCTGATGTCCCTCTGTTATGGGTCACAGAAACACAGCATGGATGAAGGGACAGAGAAGGAAATGTCCCCCAGCCATGGCATTTGGCCAAACCACGGGCAGTATAAATATGCTTGTGACAAAGTTTGCCTGTTTGCCCCCCCCATTTTCATGCTGAAAATGTAGCTGCATCACCATGGAAGCCTGAGACTGGACTTTAGCAGGGAACTCGAGTTAATTAGAGCGCCATCTGGAGTGGAACAGTATTCAGCTTCCCCCGAGAGCGTAGGTTTGGTCTCAATATTGGCAGGGGTCAAATCAGCCCCAAATCAAATCAGCCATGGTTCTCCTACAAATATTGGTGGGGACAAGCCCCTACCATCCATACCCTTGGCTACTCCCCAGATCCCAAATATGCCTCCACACATCTGTCATGTGATTAGCTAAACCCCAACTCACAAACTCCCCAATCCAACACACCTGTCTGCTCTAAGAGCAACCAGTTCTCTGTCCTTTTCAAAAATCTTCTTCAAAGAGGGATCATTCTCAACACATCTATAGCGGTCATTGGGGTTAATCATAATTATGTTCTGGTGCGATTCACTCATAACCACACCCAGCTTGGAGGACATTAACTCGACTCTCTCGGATTCACCACTGTACTGCATCCGTCTACCTGTGCCAAATTATAAACCTTTCACGTTTTCAAAGAACGCTTTTAAGATCTCGTTTGTACCATGTGCCCTGTTGTAAACATGACAGTGTTGTGTTTTGTAAATGTAACATTCAAATGTGCGAGCAAGATACGCAGAAATGCCTGATACAACAAAGTCAACACGGCCTTGAACTGAGTTTTTACTTCTGCAGCAGAGGAAACATTTCAAATGACTAAAACGTTGAATTATAATGTTAAAATGTACGCTTGTTGTAATTAAAATTATTTGAAACCTTCGATTCAATTTATTAACCGGGCAACATGAATGGACATTAAAAGCATGTATTACGTGTAGGGTGTCGTGTAGAGATTACAAATGAATAATCTTCTATTCACACACTAGGGGGCGAAATTGCTGCACAAGCTGGAATAATCAAAAAGCATCACGTCCCAAGACTCAAAGCAGACAAGATACGTTTGGCGAGGGAAATATGAACCATGTGTACAGTATCTAACTTTCTGTGTGATTCATTTTTACTGGCTGTAGTTATATGTTGTGTCAAGTATTTAAAGACAACAAACACGTGTGCGTTCTTTGGAGGTCTCTTGGTTTAAAATAGTTTATTAGCATTTATAAACATACTCAACGCCATGTTTTTATTAAATCTATTGCAACTGCAGGAAACTTACGCAATGCCGAGAGACTGGGAGAGAGGGCCCGTCCATGCAAAATCCCTTATGCGGAAAAGGTGAATTGCATTTGTTTTCTGGGCTGGAGCATTAGTTTCGAGGTCTGCTTTCCGTGCAGTTGCAATGATAGTCCGCTAACGCTACGTGTCACCCATTGCAACACACGGCTTCATGGGAAACATAGTCCATATCCTGAATAATTCAACATTGTTCCCTGCCCCGTGAACAAGATGCCGGCCGTCCACAAATTGCTTCTGGAAGAGGCTCTGCAGGACAGTCCACAGGTAACCTTTTCAAGTTTATTTCTAATAAATTTTGAAATCTGCCTGCGGCAAAATGGCCTGAGTGTAAACTTTTATAACCTAATGGAATCACCATGGCCAGCACCCAGTCCTGACGCTGATCTCCATGCCCAGCGACCATAAAGGCATTGTAGCAGCCCAGAGTTATCCGAAATAACTAAATAACGCCGGCGTTACGTAGCATCGCAAGAAACGCTCCCCCGGGTTTATCCGATTAATGCCGGGGAGACGCGTTTCTCCGCTGAGATAAATGAATCCCCGTGCCCGAGTAAAAAAAAAAAGAATAAGATCAGGAATAAATTATACGAAAATATTGCATATGCCATGCTATGTCTGATGTGTAAAATTAATAACAAAGCCGCCGCTGAAACCTTCTGGAGCCCGAAAGCAGCAGTTTCCTACCGTGTGCATTTGCACGGTAAAACCAGCCATCTCGGGCCCGCAGTGGGGCTGGGGAGCGGGCTGGGAAACGGCTCCGATCTGCAGGAATCCGTAAAAAAGAGCAATCTTAAGATCGCCATGACACATCTTCTGCTTGAAGACCACCACAGCCTTTCAGAATGATGCTTTTTTCCCCTCTACACTTTAAGTTTTGATCGATCGGACTGCGCTGTTTCTAGGGTTGATCGTGGTATACCCCATACCCTGCCCATCTCCGTGTGTAAATTATAAAATAATAATAATAATAAATCACAAGCTGGTCGTCACCATGAACACCATCCCTCAAAAAAGCAGCCTTTGGCTGTTACTTTCTTTCTTATGCTGTTCATGATATGCACGTTAATGTAACACCGTAAATTTTGTTTTGTTTATTTGTAGCTGCTGGTTAATGCAAATAATCGGGATTGAAGGTTTCGGGAAGTGTTTTAGATACGGAACTTTCCCCCCCATCTAAAGTAGGAGCGGAGGCAGTTCGATCCTGCTCGCACTTTGTTCTTTCTGTGGGAATCAGATCTATTACCGTTGTTCATGGTCAGTAATTATACAGATATACATTTATGTACGTTCCTTAGAATTAAGAGACTTTATTCAGATTGGCGTATATGTGAACGTGCAGTTGGTTTCTGTATATTTCCAATAGATACGAATGTTCATCCAAAAACACATGGATGATTGTGCAGTATGAGTGCGTGAATTGGCATTTCCGTGCCCTGTGATAGACTGGCACCGGTTCCTGGGTGCCTTGTGCCCTATGCTGCCTCCAGTAGGCCCCCGCCCCCCCCCCCCTCCATCTCTGCCCCCGTGATGTGTAGGTGGAAGATGATTGGATATCTTTGGATGCAAAAACTGGGTCATTGGTTTGAATACAACCCAGGCTCCTTCTGTGGTAATTCTTCATTTACTCCAGTTTCCTCCCACACTGTTCAGGCAAACAGGTGATTCACAGTCATCCTGAGTGAGCAATTGTAATTGTATAAGAAGACATTCTGTCAGCATGATTATGAGGGAACCAGACTGTGACTTCTTCTGTGTTACAATGACCCTGATTGGGCAAACATCTGTTGGAAAAAGCATGAATATAACTGGATGGGGATGTGAAGGTGCTGAACAGGTGTAGACATCTTAAGCTTTTTGGCGGCGTGCCATTTCTAAAAATGTAAAATAATAAACATCATAATCCCAGGTTGTATTTAGAGGCTTTTGAAATCTGTAGTTTGCTGGAAAGACGTCTGCTGTTTATACATGAAAATATGGGTAAACGTGACCCTCCCACATTGCAGGGGAGGGTGGTGTATATACTGCAGAAATGCTGACGCGGGCTGGCGGGGTGTCACATGACTTCCTCCGGCCAGTGCCGATGAAGCAGTGACCTGAAACTCATGACCGTGTTTCGCTCGTCATGTTAATAGTAGTTAAGCTTCTGTCACAGACGACAGAAGAACAGAGTGATGGACTTCACAGGATTGTTAGAGGCGTCGATTAGAAGCTGTGTTTGGAACACGAGCACCCTACGCTACACGGAATACCCAGGCGTGTGTGCGCTGCGCCATCTTCCTAGTGATCGTGCCCAAAAATGCCCATAACAACTAATCAGTGTTTTCCTAGGGTGTGCACGCGGAACGACGGGGTGAACATGTGGCGCGTTCCATTCTAGCCGTTTGTTGCGTTGTTTGCCTTTGCAGACTCGCTCTTTGCTCAGTGTGTTTGAAGAGGATGCTGGGACGCTCACCGATTACACCAATCAGCTGCTGCAGTCCATGCAGAGGGTGTATGGAGCCCAGGTATGAAACTCCCACAGCTGGGGGGGCGGGGGGGGGGACTTCTGATTATGACAGTCTAGACT
>JAODLD010000001.1:4920016-4938602 GCA_026781065.1 Mormyrops boulengeri | reverse complement strand
CCCCCCCCGCCCCCCCCCCCCCGCCCCGCCCCCCCCCCCCCCCCCCCCCCCCCCCCCCCCCCCCCCCCCCCCCCCCCACTTCTGATTATGACAGTCTCGACTGGTAAATATTTATTAGTAGTATCTTTTGAGTTATTAGAACATACGTCATAAAATTTAGGGATCACTGTTGACACACCACAGTGCACGACAACGAAATGTGTCCTCTTCATTTAACTCATATGTGACATAGCAAGGGGTAGCTAATTCAGCGCTTGGGGGCGGTACCTTGCTGGGCAGGGATTTGAACCAACAATCTTTCAACTACAAATGTACTTCCCTCACCATTAGGCCACCACTGCACTGCGACTCTTTGTAATGGTGTAAAGAAGCAGGATTTAAGCTTGGTGCTCATTGCGGCTTGTCAGGGGTGCCATAGAGGAGGGAAGTGTTGGCCCTAAAATATTTGGTACATGATTGGATTGGTCTGGGTCAGGGGCCCAGAATCTCCAGCGACACCCCTGTTGATCATGGCTGCTTTGCTGTGCTCCTTAGAATGAGATGGGTCTGGCCACAGAGCAGCTCTCCAAGCAGCTACTGGAGTACGAGAAGCAGGTGAGTTTCAGCAAAGGAGTTCGATATCACACCACAATGTATATAAAGCCATTACCTGACAGCGAGAGGATGGGCGGAGGCGGAGTGGCATGTTAGGCGTCAATACCGACTTCTGCTGCAGCACTGTTTGTGGTCCTCACACAAACACTGCTGGGCGGTGAAACATCTCCATAGAGACAGTGGCAGCGCTAAAGTAGCCTCACCTGTCCAAAACCATTCCAAAAATGAACCGCTTTGAGATGAATACAGTCAGCAGACCATGATCAGATTTCATGGTCACTTATGTGACTGAGATGTTCGAGATCTCAGGATCTCAAAGGTGTGTTTACAAGAAAAAAGACACACCTCCATGTGTTCACCATGAACGTCAACAAGCCGTTTGGCCTGTTTGCTAGAGGGCGCGGTGGATTGTTCAGTCTGAGAACGGCATTCATGGGATCAGCTCTTGTTTTATTTTCCTAATGTAAGACATGACAAAATATTTATTGATGCACTTTTATTACCACTTTTATTTATTAATACCTTTTCTTTTGTAGAATTTTGCCCTGGGGAAGGGTGACGAGGAAGTCATCAGCGTGCTTCAGCATTTTGCTAAGGTTGTAGAAGAGGTGAGACTCGGACTGATGTGTCACACCTACAAGCTCAGTCGGCGTCTTTCCTGGGTCAAGCAAGATGCAAGGAACCAAGCCCATGTGTTTCTCACCAGCACCAGGGAGACCGTCAGCATCTTTTGCTGTGCAAAAGAGTCGGTGGGGGGCATGTAGGAGGAAAGGGGTTGGCGGTAACCCAGGTGGGGAACAGAAGGGAGAGGGTGTGGCAGATGGGAGCAAGCCCCCCCCCACCGCCCCCCGTTCATGCAGCGAGGGGTGTTCGGGCTGGGGGACACAAATTAAGGTGCAGCTTAGGACGGAACATGATGTGAACCTTTACTGTGACATATGTCTCTGCTCGTAAATTTTTTTTTTAAAAGGTGAAGAAGTGAACAATTACTAATGGAAAACTCTAGATCTGTACATTATGGTGAGGGTCATGTGGCTCTGTGAGTTCGGACACCATGCCCATGATCAGAAGGTCGTCAGCTCAAATCCCGGCTTCGGGGTTGTGATTTCTCCATTGGGCCCTTGAGCGAGGCCCTGAGTGCTCAGTTACTCTAGGGACTGTCTAACCCTGCTTTCTCTAGGCTGAGTCACTTTAGGTAAAGCATTTGCCAAATAAAAAATATATAAATAGGTGAGAAATACAGGTAAGCCAGTTGTTTTTCATGAATTTTGCAATGGAGTTTCCTCTGTAGTGTTTTAGAGCAGAGTTAAAATTAGAAAATAACACCAGGTATAGTGTTGTTATTTTATTGTTGTTGTTGTGGCTGAGAACTTTGGCACCTGGCATCTGCAAGGTGATGCGTAGCCCCCAGTGGCTCTTCCTGGGACTGCCCTGGGTGCTGAGCTCCTGAGGAGGCCTCTTTGGCATGAACTCCACACAGCCGAACCTGCCACCTGAAACTGGACGACACATGATACAAGGGCTTGTTTATGATCATTGAGGAAAAATAACAGGGGTGAAAACCTAAGCCTCAGGTGGCATTTCACTAGATTAAAAGGCCCCAGGTGACAGGATACTTGTTTCGTCACTGGAGAGACTATAGCAGAGGTTCTCAGATAGTTCCTGCTCTCTCTCCACCTTTGTTATGGTCCACAGTTCACACAATCGAGCCAGATAATAAAAACCCATGAAAGCACTCGACTCAGGTGTGCAAGTATTAAAACAGACCAAAATGTATACAGGCTTTTGAGGCTCCAAGAAGAAGATGAACTGTAATATTTTAAAAAAATGTAAAGCTATTTCCTGGTTTTGAATCTGCCCTGCGGGGCTAAGCTGACTGTGAGTGTGTAAACAAACTTGCATGTATCAACAGTTTAATTCATGTCACAACCTCTTGGGATTTAGTTTTTCATAAACTATTTAGAAATCAGTCTAAGTAAAAACACTTAACCTTCAGTAAACCCGCAGAACTAAATTACAGGCTGATTTTGTTTAGGACTGGTTTTGCAATATTTGCAGTCCTAGTATTCAGGGTAAGTTCACACAGTGCCCACAGTTTGCCAGGAAAGATTACAGAGATATAGTTCTGTGGCTTTGACAGTGAATATCGAGGATAAGCAGTGATGCTTGGCTTTAGAAACATTAAATGAAATAAACCACTTCAGTGTTTGATCAGAATAAGCCTGTTTCATATGGTCATGGTGTCATTTGAGATTGTCATTTTCTCTGCTTATATTTACAATGCAGCATTTTAGACCTGGGATTAGGGAGCAGAACTATATAGCATGCAGTGCTGGGGTGTGTCTGTCGAATTTCTGCTTGCACACACGGGATAAGGCTCAGTGTGTCCGTTCTCTCTCTCCATAGCTGAACTCCCTCCACGCTGAGCTGGCCACCCAGATGGCAGAGAAGATGGTGTTTCCCTTGATCCAGTTCAGAGAGAAGGATCTCACAGGTAATCCTTGCGTTTCTGTGATACTGACGCCGACGTGATCCGTGAGGCTGACCCACTGAAATGGCCTTTCAAGGATCAAGGAATTTTTTTTTGTTGTGGAAATTCACTAGGAAATATTTTCAATAAAGAAGCTTTGTACATTATTGCACTGTTGTGCAGTATCCAGTCCATACATGTATGTATACAGATATGAAGGTACTGCAATGTATTTTTAAGAAATTATTACTATTATATGTCAGATAAAACAAATAATAATAATAATAATAATAATAATGATAATGATACAGCGGAAGCTTCACAGTGACACGAACCATGACTTTGCAAAGCTTTGCCTGTTGGATAGGTTTGACTCTTCTTCATTCCTGGATTGTTTTTGTTTTTCAGAAATAAGCACTTTGAAAGAGATTTTCGGCATTGCCACTGATGGTATGTACATACAATTATATTCTCCCCAAAGATATTTGAGCATGTTTGCTGAAATTTCTCAATAGGCTGTGGTTTGATTAATTAAAATCTGGAGATGCTGGCAAAGCACAGTCTTCATGCTTCATACTGTCTCCCTGTAGAGCTTGAGGTGTCCATGGTGAAGCACAGTCTTCATGCTTCATACTGTCTCCCTGTAGAGCTTCAGGTGTCCATGGTGAAGCACAGTCTTCATGCTTCATACTGTCTCCCTGTAGAGCTTCAGGTGTCCATGGTGAAGCACAGTCTTCATGCTTCATACTGTCTCCCTGTAGAGCTTCAGATGTTCATGGTGAAGCACAGTCTTCACGCTTCTTACTGTCTCCCTGTAGAGCTTCAGGTGTCCATGGTGAAGCACAGTCTTCATGCTTCATACTGTCTCCCTGTAGAGCTTGAGGTGTCCATGGTGAAGCACAGTCTTCATGCTTCTTACCGTCTCCCTGTAGACCTTGAGGTGTCCATGGTGAAGCACAGTCTTCACGCTTCACGCTTCTTACTGTCTCCCTGTAGAGCATGAGGTGTCCATGGTGAAGTACAGCAGGCTTCCGAAGAAGAGGGAGAATGAAAAGGTACAACTTCCAGGCTGAGAAGGCTCAGGCCAACACTTTCAGCTAGAAACGGTTCATGAGTGAAGTTTTTTCACATACCTGTCAGAGTCATTTTAATGGTGATTCCTCTTTGTGATGGTTTAACATATATTCAGTGTGGTTGACCAGTGTGGTAGCGGTTGCTCCGTTAACACTGATAGGTGACCTTGTCCTCACAGTAGCATGTCTGTGGGGGGAGGGGGGGATATCAGTCATCTGCATAATATGCTTCGTGTTTGTGTGTGTCTCTGTGTCCACACAGTGGTGTAATATTGCCTATTTGTAGTTGAGTAACC
The DNA here is from genome assembly GCA_026781065.1 of Mormyrops boulengeri. NCBI lineage: Eukaryota > Metazoa > Chordata > Actinopteri > Osteoglossiformes > Mormyridae > Mormyrops > Mormyrops boulengeri. Next base: position 4,934,169 of record JAODLD010000001.1, on the reverse strand, counting down.
CTCAGCCCTGTGCTGTGTTATCATCTCTTGGTGGGTGAGTATGGGTCGTAACGGTCATACGCTACAATGTGGCTTGAGGCAAATGAGTGTCCGTTGCAATACTGATGGTTTTCAGTTGAGTTTCTGTCATCACCATAGTGATTTTGTTTATAGTGCTTCATAGTATATGGGATACCCGTCGTCACAGTTGAGTGTTTTTATTCGTGGATGAATATCTGTCCTTATGGAGATGTCATTGTTTCTCAGTAGGTGACTATATCTCTGCACAGTGGCGTGTTACTGTATTACTTGAGGTGAATATTTGTAAGCTGTTGTCTTGTCTGTAGCTGATGACTATCCCCACCGTGGTGTTATTGTTTTGTTTGAATTACGGTAGTGAATGTATCTTCACACAGTGGCATGGTGTTGACGTACTTGAGGTGAATGTGTGTCCATCGTAGCTTTTATGTAGAACATTGTCCTTACTGTAGTTCGTTATCGGTTATAGGTGCATATCTGTCCGTGTAGTGGTGTGTTAATGTTTTCTGGCTTTCGTTTGGAGGTTTGCGTGTCCAAATGCAGGTAGTAAGTGTATTGCACATGCCCCATCCTGCAGGTGAAGGCAGAGGTTGTTGCAGAGGTGGCATATTCCCGGAGGAAACAGCACCAGGCCTCTATGCAATACTACTGTGCCCTGAACGCCCTGCAGTTCCGCAAGCGGGTGGCCATGCTGGAGCCTCTGCTGGGCTACACGCAGGCCCAGGTAGGCCGGATATGCCTCCCAGTTCCGGTCTCCCATCTTTAATCTGTCTACAGAGGCGGGATTGTTGTTTCTAGGGCTTGACTCAAAAAAGTCACTTCGGGGCCGCCCCTAGTGTAGTGACTGTTTGTGCCCAGTAGGGGGCTAAAAAATCTCAGGAGCCCCATGAAAATGCATGGTTTGAATAGTGGTGAACACCACTGTGGTATGTCCCACTTCAGGGTTTCTCATTCCTTATTCTCTCTGTTCAGATGAACTTCTTCAGAAAAGGCATGGACGTCGTCTCCAAGAAGATGGACAGTTTCCTCATGTCAGTCTCTAACATGACACAGAGGTAAAGCTGGTGGACCTGGAGTGACTGTTAAATAGTTTTTTGAGGTGTTTTATTGAGTCTTTTGCTAGTTTGGAGATCAAAATGTTGGTCAAGCCACATTAGTACTGGCTATTTGTACAGGGCACCTTAAAGGCTCTTGGTGATTATAAACTCGGTAAGCTTGACAGGGGAGAGAATGATCAAATCAGCCAGTTATATGATCATCTTCCCTATTAATTGGAATCATGTGACTTACCGATCATAGTGTGATTTCTGGAAAGCTACACAGAGCATAAACAGCAATGCATAAACACCATAGTTGGCGGTGGATATGATGCAGTTCAGCCTTTAGTCTGTGTCTTATTAAAATAAGAAGGAGATTCTTTCTTTCTTTCTTTACTCTCTCACTCAATCACTATTAGCATTCAGGCCCAGCTGGACTCAGAGGCGGAGTCTATGCGTCTGTCTCAAAGGGACCTGCTATCCGTAGACGACACGGTCTACATGCCCGACCGTGACCGTGAACCCGTAAACCGCACCCTCATCCAGAAAGCCGGCTACCTCAACATCAGGAAGTATGGCAGCCCGTGACATCACTAGATTCAATTTTGTGTACTTTTGACAAGATTTTTTAGAAATTTTTGTTCTCCCAAATGTCCTAAGATTGATAACATTACACTTGCTGTTTAAAAAATACCACTAGAGTAATAAAAGATTGTCCCGGAAATGCCCGTTATCACAATGAGAATGTAAGCAACAGCATACTTAGAAAGACTCCATTAAGCTAGTTGGAATAAGCATTTCCACAACAGGGGCAAGACAGATTATGAGCAGTTTTCCAAACGGAATTCAGGCTTTGTTTACAGAAAATGAGCCATTTCAAATTTCCTTTTCCCTCTGTCTCCCTGCCCCCCCCAGCAAAACAGGCCTAGTGACCACAGCCTGGGACCGGCTTTACTTCTTCACCCAGGGAGGTAACCTTATGTGCCAGCCGCGAGGCGCCGTGGCGGGGGGGATGGTTCTGGACCTGGATAACAGCTCCGTGATGGCAGTGGAATGCGAGGACAGGCGATACTGTTTCCAGATCACCTCCCCGACTGGAAAAACGTACGTAAACCGCTAGAGGAAATTGGTGTTTATTTTTTTTTTTAAATCAATCAATAATCATGTCGATTATATAACCGTGCTGCTGACATTAGAAAGTGGGTCACTGGTTTATTTGGTAGACCTTAATTTTGACTACAACCGATAACCAGTCCAACATGAAAATTATTGACTACGTTTTTCCTAACTTTGTAGAACGATTCTGAGTATCTTCAACATCAGTTGTAGTACTTCGGTGTTTGCTTGTCGAATCAGTATCCTGACTGAAGTGCTGAGGGTATATCTTCTTGCAGGCACTGGCCCCTAAAGGCTTCGCCTTCTCCGTTAGTGACACCACCTGCCTCACTGTCCGGGTGCCACTAGCTCCGCTTCTCAATTATTCATGCCTCGGTCAAGTCGGAGAGCAGGGCGGGAAATGGGATGCTGTACTCCTCAAACCATATGCATTTCCAATACACAGTGCTCTCAGAAAGTCTTGGGATTCTTGCGTCCTTCAGTAAAAAAAATTACAAAATTATTGGTTTCATAACAAGAATCATTACTTCATTCGTTTACAAGAAATATATATTGCATGAGAAACAGCCGGATGTTTTAAAGTAAAACATTTCAAGTACTAATAAATTGAAAGCCACATTATAGTTTTTAAAGAGCTGTTCCGAGTTAAAAAGTTCACTGTCTCATTCGGTACTTTTTAATTAATAACACCTTTGCAATAATTTTAAAAAAGCAAAACATTTGTTTATAGAATTCCTTTGGGAGCCAGTGAATACAGTTGCAATTAATAGCAAAATGGCAAAAACAGAACTGAATGAGTCAGTCAAAAAAAATTGTCACACTTAATAAAAGGAAAACGTCTTGGAAGATAAGTGCAGATATGTTAAACATTGCCTGTCAGTGGACTTTTTTTATGAAGCCAGTAAATTTGCAACATTATTACAAAATTAAGCAATAGTTCCAAAATTTTGTGTGAGCACTGTACCTTTGGGAGTATAAATCTGTGATGTCTTAATTCATGGCAACTCGAGGTCCCCCCCAGTCTGCTGCCCTACTTGTCAGCGCGAGAGAGAGTGAGTGTCCAATTGATTAACTAGTACGATGAGAAGGAGCGTGTTATCAGATAGCCTCAGGAAAGATGGCTGGGGTACGTTTGGAAGGTAAATGGTCCTGTGGTTACAGACCCTACGGAAGGCCTCCCCTTTGCCTGACATTGCTTCCTTGTACTATATGACTAAATATAGACGTGTGATCGATTGTCAAAAGGCTGTGGGAGATGAATGACTTCAGAACTGGCCCAGAGTGTTCATGATGCCTTATTCTGGCCATCGGTGAGGATTCTGTCTTATCTCTGTCAGCCCCCATGTAGTTGCTTTAAAAATGATCGTCTTTGAGAGTAGAAGGGTAATTAATCTGCCGCATGACCAGGTACAAGGGGCTCGAAGGGAAATTTGTCAAATGTTACTTACAAGCCTGTGTGTTATGTTTCAGGTCCCTAACCTTGCAAGCAGAAAGCAAAAAAGAATATGAAGAGGTATTATTTTAAATTTTTTATGATTTTATGCAAGATTGTAGCTGTGGATTGAGCATTGGAGGAGTTGAGGTCTCCTCCCATTTAAATGGGTTGAATTAGTTTTTGGGGGGGATTACAACCCCCCATCCACTCAAAATTTACACCCTTGATTTTTTTTTTTTTTTTTAGATGAAAATATCCTTTTCGTTATACACCCTAAGGAAATTAAATTGTGTATATCCATTTAGTATTTATCCGTTTAGTATTTAGCCTGTATTTAGTTCACATTGTCAGTGACATTCATTCTTCAGAAATGACATACTGAGTTATTTATGGGAACCTCTTGTCCTACAGTGGATCTGCACCGTGAACAACATCTCCCGGCAGATCTACCTGACGGACAACCCCGAGGTGGGCCAATGCCAGGAAACCAGCCACACCACAGCCTTTGACATCCGCAGAGAAATCCAGAGAGGAGTTCATCCAGCTCACCTAAACCTCACCAAATCCGGAACATTCTGTCCTTCTAAATAAGACATTTCTCAGTCAGAAGGATGGATAAGCTGTCCTTCAAGCAAATACTGTTTCTAATCACACGCTGTTAGAAAAGTATAAAACTCCTTGTTCCAAAAAATGCACAAAACCCTACAATATTTAATGGGATTTAATCAGGGTTTAATGTCTTCAGGTGCATGTGTGTGTCAGGGAGGGTGTAACGGTGGAGGCTGACGGTGCTACTGTCCCTCCATCTGGCCTCTGAATGGGCTGATAGTCATCTCCAGGTCTTACATAGCGGCCCAGGGGATCTTAAATCCTCCTGGGACAGCTTAGTACCCAACCCTTTGTCTCCTTGGAGACAAAATATGGCACCTGTTGCCGTCGGATACACCAAAGCAAACGTGCTGGTGGACTTTGTTCCTCATTTCCTCGGCTGGTTCCTCTCCCTGTTCATATCCCATCATGCTACAAGCAAAGGGAAAAAAAAAAAAAAAAACATTGTAGAAGCGTAGCCTTGGGGCTCACATACCGAATGGAACTAGGCTTAATTGAACCGTTGGTTATTAACAGCCACACTGCTGTATAATTCTGAGAAGAAGAAGGGCTGGTCCCTGAAGACGCAACACATTTACAAGGTCGCCTTTTCCAATGTGCAGGAGTGTGCCCTATAGTGGCGAAAGCTGCAATAACCACGTAAACGCCATACCGAGGAGGAGATACTTATGATGATAAAAAAAAAAAAGAAGACACATCTGGCGCACCAGATGGCAATAAAACAACACAGCTAGAAATAAGCACATAGCACATTTGATCAACATCACATAGCATATGTTCTAAAAAAGAAATGGCTAATTATTTTTTTAAATGTCCACGTTTTAAGCTGGACTTTATAATTGACATTTATTTGGCATATGCTTTTGTCCAGAGCGACGTACAAGTGAGGAAAATGGCAGATTGCGGACGTAATTTGTAGTTTATAACGACACGAAGCCCCCCACAGCTCTGACCAGTGATGTCTGCTTGTCATCAGTGGCAGTGACTGTTGTGGGTGTTTCCTAGAGGTGTCACAGACCTGATTTTGCCATCTTTTCTGATGTGTCACAGGTGAACGATAACTGGAAAGGCAAGTGCAAATTACAGTTACTCGCTAAGGCAGCACATTGCATACATGAAATATGAAGCTTATGACGTTACTTTTCCATTGTTCCATAGGGAGTGGCTGCGGTTTAGTGGGGTAGGACACCGCTTATGATCAGAAGGTTTCCAGTTCAAATCCCTTGGTTGACATAGTGATGTCAGCATTGGATCCTTGAGCAAGGCCTTTCACCCCCAGGGCAAGCTTTCTCAAAAACGATGTTTTAGATAAATGTGTCGGCAAAATAAGTAAAATGCACAATAAGTACAATCCGAAGTCATTTTTCTCTCTATCCTGCTTTGCTGTTAATCTTGTCCCTTATTGAGCCCCAGTAATTGGGGTGTGGTCTGAGAGTGACCTAATCCCGGTTAATGTCATGGAGGTTGACCATCCCGCTCTCACTCTCTCAGGCGGTGGCCATCAGGCTGAACCAGACGGCTATCCAGGCGGTCACTCCCATCACCAGTTTCGAGAAGAAGCATGAGGGGTCACCCAACCGCGACAGGTCAGAGGCCGCTATACCTCTAAGCCATTCTATTTGAGGGACTGGGTGGTGTTGGCCGATGCTGCCGGTAGCGTGCTGAAGTTCTTGTTTTCCTTTCCATGGGCACAGAGCCAAGGTTGGCTCTACGCAGCTGTCAGGCGAGGCCCAGCAGAGGGCGCCCAAAGCCCCAGAGCCAGAAGAGTTGATCGCTCCTGGGACACCCATACAGTTTGACATCATGCTGCCCGCTTCAGAGTTCCTGGACCAGAACCGGGCTGGTGGGAGGTATGAAGCCATGAGCTGCTAACAGAGAGGGGTGGGGGTGCTCAGGATGGGTTTGGGCGTGGGCTGGTGAGGGAGGGGGGGTTACAGCTTGTCTTTTCCCCCACAGACGTACAAACCCATTTGGGGAGACGGAGGAGGATAATGCCACAGATGGAGAGTCGGCTGGTGAGCTGTAAACAGTCTGTGAGCGTCATCGGGGGGTTTGGAGATTAATCTTAAGAAGTAGGAGACTCACGAGGCATGCACAGGATATGCTCTTATTAGGACGGGCTCCAAATGAGGTCCGGAGTCACTGTGGCACATGGCAGACGGTGGGCTCTTCCTGGTCTTAGTCATGGTTGGCCTGTCTTCCACGCAGACTCACTGCTGCAGCAGGTGTTCGCTGTGAGATTCCTAGGCTCCATGGCTGTACGCTCGGGACACATCCCTGAGGTCATCTACGAGGCCATGAGGCAGGTCTTGGCAGCTCGCGCCATCCATAACATCTTCCGGACTGCCGAGTCACACCTCATGGTCACCAGCGGTTCCCTCAGGTGAGACCAGGGATGTTTGTCATTTCCAAAAATGCATCATACTTGTGGTCTCGGCAAGAACAGTTATGCTAACTTGCCTCCCAAGAACTAATTTGGGGCGCAGATGAATCATGGGATTGGTCTTGTTTGGTGAGGATGCAACCGATGTATCCTTGATATTTCGGGTGGAACAAGACCAGCATCCGGGAATTTTTACTGTCCTCTGTACTTCTGTTCTTGAGTATTGGAACTGGTCTTCGACAATGGAAAATAATGTAAAACAGGTACATGAGAGTACAAGTACAGTAAAGTGCGCATGTTGAGAAACACCCCCGCTCTGATCGATCAGCCTCATCCAACATAAAAACACACCACAAATTACAACCACCAGTGTTGCTTGATGCCCATGTGGCACATTAGGCCAGTGTTCCTCAGACCAGTTCTCAGGGAACCCCCAGACGGTCCACAGGGAATTGGGGGGAGACCAAAAATGTGGACCGTCTGGGGTTCCCCCGAGGGATGGTTTGAGAAACACTGCATGAGGCAAGCCGGCACCCCACTGGAAAACTTCACTTCACTCCTCATACTCCGGGGGTGGGTGCACCATCGGATTGCTAATTTGGCACCTTCTCAAAAGATGGTGACCCTGTGTCGCCCAATGGGTTGACCAGCACTGATGACCCTACTGTGCTGTTTGACATTGCTACAAAAGCATAGATAGATGGAGTGTGACCAGAATTGTTTATTTATTGTCTATATTTATTATTTTTCACAGGCTGATTGACCCTCAAACACAAGTTACTAAGATAAGTGTAAGTGCCTCCTAGTCTCCTTGTTTTTCTTCTGGTGCTTGGCAGTAGATTCAACCATTTGTATACCGTGCCCAGCATGGCTACCACGATACTCTGAGTATCATGTCTCACCGTGACATCATTTTGGCTCCTTCCAGTTCCAGCTGCAGGACGTGACCCAGTTTGCAGCCCACCAGGAGAACAGCCGGCTGGTGGGATTCGTGGTGGAGGGCCAGGACTGGGCTGAGGGAGGCGAGGAGGGCGAAGCCTCCTACAGTGCCTTTGTGTTCGAGAGCAACACGGAAGGAGAGAAGGTGCGGGTCGCCTTGCAGAATAAACCCGCATGTGAGAACCTTCATAGTGGAAGGACATAGATGTGTACCGATAACTAATATTATAAACCCTTTCTTACAGATATGTTATACTATCAGTCTAGGCAAGGAGATCATCGAGGCCAAAAAGGTAAGGCGCATTTTCAGCATTTTATAAACATTTTAAAAGCTTGAGTTATTTCATATGATTGTACCCTGCTGGTTCTCATAATTAAGTAACAGAGAAATAAAGAAAACAGAAGTTGGTCTAAGAAATTGTTTCCCAATCACCAAACTTACTCTATTTCTGTCTTTTGAGGTGTCTCTAGGTTTAGACCAGTGAATTTTACTGTAGAACTCTCTCGGTGGATTTCCTGCATGATGACCGCGACATGTGCACATGTGCACACAGGACCCTGAGGCCCTGGCTCGACTGTTGAAGTCCATGCCCCTGACAAGCGACGGGAAGTTCCTGCTGCTGGAGAGTGAGGCGGGTGGCACGGAGAACGGCGCGGGCCCAGACGAGCTGGAGTCAGAGGCCTAGCCAGAAAGCGGTGATGTCGGGTGCCTGGATTTCCACACCAGAACTTTTGTACAGCCCATCATTCTCTACATGTCCCTCACCTGGGTCTTCAGTGAGAAGCTTTCTCACATGGGGACGGCGTGTGGGAACAGTAACATAGCAGTTCTCCTGGTGGAAGTTACAGAAGGCTTTTAGCGCAGAGTTTGTGTTCCGGCTCATCTGTGACGCCCCTGTCCCCATAATTAGTAGGTGGACTCTTCCATGTGACTTTAAGGTAAAGGGCTCAGCTTGAGCCAAAATCCTGACCCCGCCCACAGGTAGAGGAAAACCCGCTTTCACTTTTGCACTCGGCACCCCACTGCATTTTTCTTTCCTTCTGCATCTCTACAAAAAGTTGCACTTTAAAGGGGGGGGGGGTTCAAACAGACGGCAGGTTTTCTTTTCGTTAATCCATGCAGATTTGCGGTAATCCTCTGTCGAAGACAGACTGACCTTAACCCCGTATTTAAATTAGTGGTCTCTTAATCAGGAGCCAGATGGGGAAATCCTCTGAAAGATGGCTTTGGCTGAATGAACCCACAGGGGTGAATTCTACCGGGCCAAGATTGTATTATATTTTGGGGAAAAAAATAACCTGATTTCACATGGGAGATGTTTTGAGTGATTTTTTTTTTTTTTTTGACAAGCCTTGAAAAGAGATCCTACAGAGAAGTTTGAAGGTAAAATCTAACCCAAGGCGTATCTGTCAGCTTTGCTGCCAGTGCTGAGGTTTTCATATCTGCTTCGAATCGCTACGATCTGACGGAGGAGCAACGTTAACGATGTAGAGCACGTCCCTGAGGTTTGATGCCGGAATGTCGCTATATCAAAGGTGAAATGGGGCTTCAATAACTATGGCTCAGATAAATGCTTACAGCAATGCAGATAAAATAATGAAATCGTGTCAGGGAAGGATAGAGTGCCCAAGCCATCTAACATCTTTGAGGGGCTGTATCAGCTGTGATAATGCACCAGCTGCCACTTGATGGCACTGTTGTGCAAACAGTGCACTTGACTCACAATCGGGCCTCTGTCTTTTGAGCCATGACATAACGAGTGTCTTTTGCTTGCATTAAGGTTCACCTGATTGTGACCAGTGAAGTATCATGTTTACAGTGCATGCATGCGGTTGTGAGATTTGTCTGTTTGCATTTAATTCAATACCAGCCATTAAGAAAACTGATATCTATTTACATTACGCAATATACACCTAGTCTAAAAATCGGCATCTGTTGCTCATTGCATTCTTTGAGTTGCATAAGAATGAGGTCAGAAAAACAGCAAAGTTGCGCACTAATTGAAAGACACATTTGCCGTTAATTGTTCTAGACTATCCTAAAGGTCATTGCATAATGCTCTTTGCCGATCTTGTTTTTTTTGGCTACCTAACGGTTATTTTGGCTTCTCAAAGGCTGTTGTCACAGATTATTCATTTTGTCTAATGCTGTTAGTATTCATACAATGAAGGAATGAGAGGCGTTGAGCTTTATCATTGTTTACGTGTCAAACTGTGGAAGGAGCCCTTTCATCAGTGGGATACAGTCTCCATTAATGTCAATTGTCCTTCTTTTCCCCATAACGCCTTCTGATTGAACTGCCATGCTCTTCACTGATTGGCAAATGCTTTTTATTATTTTTTTGTGCATCTAAATTTTTTTCAGGACTACAGCCAATTAAGATGCCCATGTATCCACTTCTTGTAAGGCATTTAACGTACTTTGGCCTAATATTTCATAAATCCTTCTTATTCCTGACCTTTAATAAAGTTAAACGTCTTTTCTTTTGTATTTTCTTACATTTTCTTTATGTATTCCCCCTCCCCCCCCCGTATCACTTGCATAACCATTTTCATGGAGGACTAGAGAATTTTCCGGAACTGCCGACCAGTTCTCCTTTTCAGTTTAGGATGAATGGCTATTCTGAAAATTAATTCTTAGCATGTCCCTAAAAACAGTGTACGGTATCAGCATATTAATGTAATAATTAAAATTCGGGGGTCAGGAGAGTGTAGATGGGGACCTCGCTGGGATTGACAGGTGAAAGTGACAGACGAAAAGAGGACAAGATGAAAGAAGTGGCAGATGACGAGTCAGTGTGACGGCGGTGGCCTCCTCACCTGGCGCTCCATCTCCAGCTGCTGTCCTTGGGCTTGTCGTCGGACAGGCGCTGAGACACTCTCCATCCTGCTGGCTCCAGCATGTATCAGTCTCACAAAACTGGACCGACTGGATCCGGTTCAGATGCTCGTTCAGTCACTTAAACCACAAAAGACGGTGATTGACGCCGGATTTGTCCGAAGGCCATTAAGCAAGCTTTCGGATTACTTCACCGGAATAGGATTTACTAACGAATAAGGTGTGATGTTACTGTGGATAAAGGTCTTCGGAACAATGGCCTTCCATAGGCCGGGAAAGTGTGTTTGTCGGTGTGAGGTGAAGAATGCTGTAGTGCTGACATTGATGCAGGTGCAAACAGCCAGCATGTCACACTCCAGCATTTTGGTCCCTGACAGCACCCTTAGCTTGATTTATTAGCTCAGTCTGAGGACACGGACTGCAGCCCTGAATGCCAGCACCATTCCCATCTTGTCGTCCTACGCTTCCTTGCATGGCGTGACTCTTTTACACGGCCCGATGCAATTGTCTCCGCGTTTCAATAACCTAAGTAGCGCAGGTGGGGAGATTGTATTGCTGTACCCGAGCTTAGTGGTTTCATTTTATTATTTTTTTTCAATAATCCATCTTCTCAATTTCCGGTAAGGAGAAGCTTATATAATTCAAAGCAATACAATAGAAGACGTTTGAACTGGTCACAATCAACTGTACACGATTGTCCTCTGGATGTTATGAATATTAAATAATGCTCACGGTGACTGAGAATGGCACTTCACAGTTGCGTGATGTCATTTTCCTTTTAATGCCAGGGACCGGCGCCGTGTGAATCTGGTCACGTTGCCAATTCCATGACCTTGTTATACTGGGAATGGGAGCCAGAGGAACAGAGGGTGGGACGTGCTGGGATGGCACATTCTTACTCTCAAATGGTCCCTGCACCTCAGGAACCTCCATAAAACAGTGGGCTTGAGTATCTTACACACTGGCCTTGGGATGATGTAGGACCCACTGAACAAACTCAAGTCTGTAAACTGCTGGTTGTGGTAGGATTTAAAGGGTAGAATATTGTTGTCAATTGTACAACATCCTTCAATAACTTAGGTGGTAGAGTGGCAGGCTATAGCAGAAAGATGTGGGCATCCTTAAGTTGCTGGTTTGAATCCAGCTTAAAAGAGCAATATTTTCATGGGTGTTCGTGGTTAGAAGGTTGCTGGTTCAAATCCCAGGGTTAGTCCTTGAGCGAGGTTCCTGACCCCTAGTTACTCCAGATTCTGCCTTATGAAGTTTATGCCGCTTTGGAAAAGTGTCTATGAAAGAGTTTACCAAAAATGTGTACGACCAAGATCCTCTGTGTGCTGCTCCTCAGACCATATGGTCAGAGCAGTGACCTCTCAACATGAAAGGAGTTGGTGAAAAATTGCTATTTACATCATTTTAAGGAAACGTTCAGACAATACTAGTGAAACTTTGGATGTATGAAGACTGGTATTAGCAAAACTGTAGTCAGATGGCTCACAATTTTTTTTGACAAACATTTGCAAGGACAAAGAGGGAACCCTAGTAATTTAAAGCTGTGTTTCGCAATCCGGTCCTCGGAGACCCCAGCACACCATGTTTTTGCTCCCTCCCAGCTCACTGCCAGACAGTCCACATTTTTGCTCCCTCCCAACTTTTTTTTCTCCCCTATAAATCCTACTTGGAATATCATTAGCCTCCGAAAAGGGGTCCAGGTTGTCCCATTGTTGTCCCTCAGTTTTTCCTCAACCAATATGCAAAATCCTGATAGTTAATGAACCTGCTATGCCTGGCAAATAGGAAAACTTGGTGTGATAAATGAATCTGGCGTCTGCACCCCAATTTCTTTAAATTCAGACATGTAAGATGGGCTGTCTGAGCAGTGTATGGCTCAGCAAGTAATGCCACTATACCTATGAGCAGCAGGTCAGCAGATCAAATCCCCTGATTGGCCAAGTGATGTCATTGTTGGGTCCTTCAGCAAAGCCCTTTAACTCCCAGGTTCACCAAAAACTAGCTGGTCCTGCTTCCTAACTATGCATCATTTTAGATATAAGCATCTGCTGAATAAATAAAGTTACACATAACGAAATCTAGCAACTGCAATAAAACATGCCCATTTAACAAACTTATAATAACCTAGTGTCTGACAGGCTTGATTGCCAGACAGCTTAGTTCAGAGTAAGCCATTCCAAGTTTTCTAGGGAAAAAATACATATAAATAGCAGTTTATGAGCACTTGGCTTTTTAGACCTGCTGTTGTTTTTTGCGGCTGTGTGAAATTTTATAAACTGGGACCAGCTGGCTCTCTCCTTTGCCTAACCCCATCTTAAGTAACTGAGGAAAAACGCCCAGTTTGGCAGCTTGCGTTAGGATAACGCTCTGAACCCAGATACGACGCGGTGTCGAGAAGTTAATTGAAAACTCATCAGTCGTCTCGCCCTTTTCAAAATGTGACTTTACCCTGCCGTAGTCCAGTGCTGTCTCCAAGGAGAATGAAGTGTGTTTCATAAATAACTACAGCACTAAACATGGCAGCAGACTGACAGTAATCTATTTTTTGTGTACTTACAGCTGCCGATGGGGGCAGATTTTTGTTCTTTTTTCCTCCTCATTTAGTCAAGTATGTCAAACAGAAATTGTTTTCAGAGCACAAATTAAGACACATGCATTATCACCAACTGGATCACCGTAATTAAAAAAAAAGCGAACAAATTATGCTGCAGGAACGAAACCTTACGATACTTAATGGGCTTATTACCCAAAGCACTGCTGATATTTCAGACTCCGCACGTAACACATCTCCAGTTAGCTTTTAATTTTAATTAGTAACGATTTCAAACCATCTGCGGCGACTCACACCAGACAGACATCGACGTGAAGCTGTGGCGTAGATCAATATCTTTGTCTAAAACAAGGGAGCAGTTCGACATGCAGAAGCCTTGTAACATCTGTTTACTGATCGGCGGGTGAATTATTTATCACAACCTGCTCCCCCCCACCTCCCACCTCCCTTTGAGCATGTCCCTTGAAAAGGTGCCCATCGCATCCTTGAGCTGTGTGTACCGTGTACTTCCTCCCTTGGGGGCAACTACCATCAAAAGCAGCTTCGCGTCAGGAGGTGCGGCCAACGCCGACCTGCAGGGGGCGTCGCTGCCGTGCGCAGGTGCACGTGGAAGCGGACTGCGCAGGTTTCATCCCCACCGTGAAAGAGGGAGGAGCCGGAGTTTCCCGGCAAGACGTCGCACTAGGCCGACGGCGTGATATTTAACGTGCTCCGCCATTGTGGATCACCAAAACCCCACGGTAAGAATTCATCTAAAAAAAAATTTAAACTCGATTCTTGGTTAAAAGAAAGACATCTCAGCGTTTGTTTAACAAGTGGGGATTTTGATAATAGAATGTAATTATGCCACCCTTGAAGTCAATTTCTATGTGCATATCTGGCGCTAATCACACAGTGTGTATATAGCGGGGCTTTCTTGGGAATCAGGGAGCTCTTTGATACCCCCTCCAATGCTTCGAGGTTTGTTGGGAAATGAGACAAGAGGAGGTAGTTTATCTTTTTCCCCCCCTTTTCAAATGTATTTTTAGAAGCTGTTAGTGGTTTAATGAGTATTTCTTTACAGAGCTTCCAGGCCCATTGCTGGAGGTCTTAAAGATACGAAGTAGTTTACACTAAAATAAAGTTCGTTTGTTTTAAATTTTATTTTTAAGATTCACCAAATACAAAATGTTGGTCAGTTAGACTTGGTGACAGTTTACAGCTGTTGGATATTGTGT
>JAODLD010000001.1:4902819-4917436 GCA_026781065.1 Mormyrops boulengeri | reverse complement strand
CCCCCCCCCCCCCCCCCCCCCCCCCCCCCCCCCCCCCCCCCCCCCCCCCCCCCCCCCCCCCCCCCGCCCCGCGTCAGCCAACGGTGGTACAGCCTCCATGGGTCACATAGATTTCCGTTCATTCTCTGGATCCCCCTGTATTTACTTGTAAAAATACAATCAAACTAAAATGGCTGTCAATTTAAAAAGTGAATTACTTCTTATAAAGCTTTCTGAATAAAGGATACAATAAAAAATATACAATACTATTATTAAACATTTCTACACAAGAAGAAATTGAACATCTGATTATCATCAAAGCTTATGATTAATGCAGGGCTTATTTCGTAGGCCAAGTCGCCATAGACATGACTGAGAACTGGTGACCTCCACCTGTTAACATGATCTGGCGCAGGGTCTCTGGCGGACCCCACAGACAGTTGAGAATTCAGTTTTGTCTTGGCACTGGGCGCTGTCATTGGCAGGATTAATTTTTTTGTTTTATGAGACAACTGTCATTGCTTTCAGTTCATCTTGGTCTTGTAAGCACTGCCTCTCATCCTTCTGATGGCTGTCTGCAGGTGATGGCGGATATTTAATTGCGCACTCTTTTTCAGAGCACGGAGTAGCCAAGCCCTCTGTAACCCTTCCAATTCCCCTCCTCTCGTGAAATAAACCCTACATTAACACCGGCGATACAGAACCGCATCCGCTTCCCGGCCTCCCTCGGAGGTTACAGATCAGTCACTTTGTTCTCCAGCGCGGCAGCTATCTGCTGCAGGCGCAGGGTCAGCTGTTTATTCTGGGCTGCGGGGTCCTCATCCAGGGAGGTAATGATCTGCAGACAAGGGAGAGACTTTGTTTCATCGCACACCCATAGCCGAGACTCGGATCCAGGTGTTCAAATAAAACGCTGACTGGATGCTGGGTAAGACACGTACCACATCGTAGTATTTGCTTGCATACTGGTAGAGCTGGTGCAGGGCCACTTGGGTATTGAGTTTGTCAGTGTGTGACTGAAAGACACGAAAGTGAACTGGCTGCAGAAGCTCATCTGGGACGCATCAGCAAGACTCCCCAAAACAAGCCAAACCAACTTACTTTCAACTTCGTTCCATTTTAATCTATTTCTCGGGTTGTCAAGTTATGACTGCAGTGAACACCATAGCCATGCATTAAAACACTCTGGACCAAATTTCAGAAGACTCTCTCACCCGTGACACCTCCGCCAGGTGGGTATTCATGTCTTGGTCACTGACGGGTACCATTTGCCTGATGCCTTTGTAGTACCTACAAAGATAACATAGATTAGTATTGCTGAAAAAATATAAAATATTTATGAACGACTGTTACACAGATGGGATAACTGATGGGTAACATAGACGGTACTTACTCATCCACCATCTTCTTGTATGTGGAGATTTCCTTTGCATAGAGTAATTTGTTACTTGGAGAGTCCTGCAAGCACAGCCCGTGAGACAATGGGATTAAAGTTCTGAAACGACATTTCAGCTCAGGAGACTACCATCTGTTTCACCCCCATCAACCTGATGCAACTTCAACACTGTCTGGCAGCTCCCACTCACCCGGCTCAGCTTGTGTTCGCTCTTGGTGCAGGCGTCCATAAAGGTCTGGGCGATAACCGACAGCGAGGCATCCACCACTTCGGACACGTGGACGTCGAAGATGAAGTGGGGGTTCTTCAGGATGTTTACCCAGAACCTCAGAGGCAAGCTGCCAACAGAGGGACTCGTCTTTACAATGATCACACATTGCTGCCTACTCTGCTAATAGCCAACAGGAATGTCACACCTGTTACACTCATCATGGGCAACGTCTTGTTGCATCATCTTTGAGATCATTCTGCATCAATCAATATGTCATTCCGGTTTTTCAGCACTCAGATCTACAGGCATGCAGTTATAGTTAACAGCCCCACAATCTGGATGACTGTGAGTCAGGGAACATGTACTGAATGCAATATCTATATAAAATGTATCATAAAATCATCCAAGTATGAAACTGGTACATTTATCACGTATTCATTTAGCAATGGAAACTCTGAAATGAGTGTTTTAAGTCACGTCTGATTTTGATACCAAGAGAGGTAAACAAACAAAGACTACTAATAAATTAGCTAGGGACGTAATTATGCTGTCTGTTAAGCAGTACAACACATATCCATATTTAATAGCGAACTAAGGCATCAGTGAACCAGCTGTGGCATAATTGCACGGTTCGTCACCCATGTGCAGAATGTTAACGTTTGGGTCTACACCCCACCCCCGGTAAACATTCACCAGGCTTTCAGAGGGGACACTAAGTGAGAACTGAATATTTATACAAATGCCCGCACATGCCTGCATGCTCTCGCTCACCAGATGCTCAGGTGGCATACCTGTTGGTCTTCCAGATGTGGATTGTCTCATCGTCCACGTTGTCATGCTTCTGTGCCTGCTCATCCAAGAAATCGAAGAAGTACTTGACAGCCGGGGGCACCACTGCCCCTGAGCACAGGACGCCGCGGAAGAAGTCGTCCACAAACTTCTGCAAGGTGCCCTGAAATGCACAAATGAGGCACATGCATGTCACACACAAAGTCAAAGCCACAAGAGGACACACCTAGTCATCCTAATGTAAAATGCAGATGGGAAGGCTTGTCTGTGTATAAGCCATGCCTGGCTTCTGAGATTGCAAGGCCAATATATATCTGAATGCCAAATGACTGTAGAGATCTTGGTTTAGTTTTGCACCCTTATAGATATCCATCCATCCATACTCGCTTGTCCTATTCAGGGTCACGGGGGATCTGGAGCCTATTCTGGATGCTACAGGCACAAGCCAGGGAACAACCCAGGATAGGGTGCCAACCCATTGCAGGGCACACTCGCACATCATTCACTCACACACGTACATATATGGGCAATTTGGTAACTCCAATTAACCTCTGCATGTTTTTGTACTGTGGAAGGGGGAAACTGAGGTACCTGGAGGAAAACATGCAAACTCCACATACATGGAGCCATGGGGGAGACTTGAACCCTGGTCTCAGAGGTGTGAGGCAGCTCCACCCACTGCACTGCCCCCCCCCCCCCTATATATCAAATTTTAATTACAATTTGAAAAAGAATACATTAGATTAACAATTTTGTAATCATTGCACAGGCTTCAGCAGTCCAATGTATCAAGAAATCTGACCTTGACAGAGAGCAACCGTGTGAGATAAAGCTCGGTGATGGCTTTGGTCATTGATTTTTCCTTGCTGCCTTTTTTGATCTCATCCAGATCGTCCATTGGCCGCACCAAGTGGAAAACCTTGTCGTCATCCAGCAAATTATTTGCTGGAGAAGCAGATACAGGAAGAAAAGGGTGCAGAAAAAAGTCAACTGGTGTTGGTAAATGAGGTAAGGAGGAAACAAATGTGCAAAGTGAGCACTCACTCTCTTCCTGGCTGTCCTGATGCTGGTCAAAAGACTGTAGTGGATGAAGGACCCTGGACAAGACCAGGGTTGCATTGTCCCGCACCTGAAACACAGGCTTCAAGTCAGATCTGCGTGTAGTGCAGATGCAAAGCAGCCATTGCTGCCAGAATGAAAGTTCCAATATCTTGTTCTATTACTCACATTATAGTGCGCCAACGTGTTCATTCTCCTCCATCTACCTTCTTTCTGGGATGTCAAGTCCAGGTCAGATAAGATCTGTCCAGTGGAGCCAGGGCGCCATTCTGTAGTGGGAAGAAATACGGTGTTAAGAAAGAGTGTAAAATATATAGCCTAGTCACTCTGATACTGCAATTAACCACTGAACCCATTTAAGTTGTACCTATACCTATAACAGTGGATAATTACATATTATTCCATATAATTCAAAGATTCCTTATTCACTGATTTATGAAGTCCTCACCGAGTGTTACACTCTCCATCTTGGGTCTCTGAGAGTAGGGCAGGTTTTTATACACCTGGTCGATGATCTTCTCCTTCACCTGGGAGATGGTATCGCAGTTGAGCAC
This sequence comes from Mormyrops boulengeri, assembly GCA_026781065.1. NCBI lineage: Eukaryota > Metazoa > Chordata > Actinopteri > Osteoglossiformes > Mormyridae > Mormyrops > Mormyrops boulengeri. The sequence goes on along the minus strand of JAODLD010000001.1, from coordinate 4,913,448 downwards.
CTTCACCAGGGTGACGTCTGGCCCCTCTCCATGTACCAGCACCTGCAGAGTCTAATTGGAGAGACAGTAATTATCAGTAGGTTTTAGGCCTGGTCCCCTCTAAAGCATTCCTCCAGAGGTTGAAAGTTCAGTTCCAGAAAGTACAAATTCAGACAATGAGTTGAGTACTCTGTGAATGTGACTCTTTACACTCAACTGTTTGGTTGAAATAAAATCTTGATCTGGATTTGTACTTTCTGAACCTGAAATTTCCACCTTTGCCTTCTTCCCATCATGCAACCTTAAAGCATTTTGATGCTTTCAAGTATTTCACAGAGGTGACCTGGGGATACATACATAAAGAGAACACTGCAAGAGAACATGGCTCTCCTGGCCCTCACTTACCAATGGGCAGTACTCCACGTCGTCCCCCAGGAGACCGGTATCGTTCAGTGTGTACTTGGCCTTCTTCACCACCGCATCGATGGGGCCCTTCTCCACCTGGTGCTTGATGGCCTTGAACAGCTTGTACAGAGGCTCCCCTGCAGAGTCCTGCCCACACAAACGGCACAGCAGAAATGGAGAGTGAGCGACAACCAAGCTGATCGCAGCAACTTCATGAGCTGCTCTCCAGACCAAACTTGGCCTGTGATTTCATGTGAAGCAACTTATTCTGTTTCAGCTACGACTAATCCTGTATATGCTGCTAAAATTGCCATAACAATAGAGGGAAATCATTCGGAGAGAAGAAACTGAAGGTTTCCATCTTTGTCCCTTAGAACTTTTTGTCATACATTTCCCTCACCTTTAGGAATTGATAAAGGCAGATGGACATCCAGTTGCACAGCATTCGCTCAACCACAGTCTCTGATCTATGGGGGTGGGGCAGAAATAGACATCATGATTCAAGAGCCACCAACAGGAAGAGTAGAGCATGTTGATTGAGTGCATAGGTCCTCTGCTGCAACATGCCTCACCTGCGCAACATGAGCTTGGGGTTCTTGCTGCGAACATACTGCTCCATGAGTTCGAGCAGCAGAGTCCTCATGATGTCCGTGTAGTACTCCAGCTTACCGTGCAATGCCACGGTGAGTAAGGAGGCAAAGTATCCCCTGGCCCGGGCGTTGAAGTCTGGCCGAGACTCCAGGGTGCGAATAAACTGGCAAGGCAGCAAATGAAGTCATGCCCGATGTCTTTGTAACAATGATATAGCCAAGAAAAATACTCATGGCATGAAGTCCTTCATATAAAAACAGTTTGATTAGGCATCACTTTGCTCAAGAAAAACATTGATGGTTTTGGGCTCACATTGATGAGGAAGGGCTTGCTGTTGAGCAGGTTCGAGAACTGGTTGAGGGCCTGTGTCACGGTGGCTCTCCTTCCCTCGGGGATGTCCAGCTTGCCTGTAATCATGACATCTTTGGCACCGTCCTTAGAGGGCAGGAAGAAGACGCGGTCTGTGTACGTCTTGTAGTCCAAGAAGGGGATGCGACCCTCACTGAGGTCACTGGTATGCTCGTCCATTTCAATCATGAGATCTGAAAGGCATAACAGTTCAATAATTAATCCCCACAAGTGAGAGGACATTTGCTTTACATTAACTGCACCTTCAAAGTGCATGTATAATGCATTCATAGAACATTTGTACTTTAACCTATCTTAAAGCATTACATTCATAACACTTTCAATGAATGTAATGACATCTGTAATATACTTTATTAACAGACATTATAATCATATATTCATATCATGTTGGTAAATACATATTAAAGCTGTCGTACCTTAAGGTACACTTACATGCTGCTTATGACTATGAATGCATTATGAAGGTGCCCTAAATGTTCTATGAATGCATTATAAAGGCATTATGAAGGTGCAGTTAGCGTAAAGCATTGCCAGACAATTGCTTTGCTTGAATACTGTTGATGACAATTGGCTATGACCTTTGGAAAATAAGGAGACTGAGCTTTGCAACTCGAAATATGTATGATTGGGAAACCTGTGAACTCTTTCTTGCAGCGGTCACGAACGCTCTCCTCCAGGTTCTCCAGCTGGTGCTTCACCTTTTCATACTCTCTTTCAGCCTGCTGGCTTTTCCTCCTGTACAGGACATGCATGTGAATGCACTCTCAAGTGCAAACAAGCACATTCAGGGTCAGAAATGTGAAATGAAATCTCTTACCTGTAGCAGTAGACCGCAATTATGATTATCAGCAGCATGGGAGTGATCACGGCAGGAATGATGATCTCCAAAGGAACATCTGTTCTCCATCCATATTCGACCGAACCGACTACCCATTCGCCATTACCAAACTTGATCTGAAAGGAAACCAAAAATCCAAGGCATGAGCAGACTACCAGTTAAACTTGCATTCAGAAGAGATTCAGATGTCATGTTTAAGCATTAAATGTTCAGACGTCATGTTTCAAGCACACTTCAGTGTGCTTGAAACATTTAATGCTCAAAGGCAGCTCTTTCCAGCACAGTTGCTCACCATGAGGTCCAGCTGGTCTGAACTGGTGTCTCTTTTGGGCCTCTTGGAACGTGACTTTGGTTTAGAGGTTGGGGGATCAAGGAACAATTTGTCATCCTGCAAGGTGTTGACCACACATCTGGCATCTCCCAAAAAGGCTTCTGCTTCCTCGGCAGTCATTGCCCTGGCAAAACCGCTGCCCTGCATAGGCAAAGGAGGAAGTAATCCTAAGACAATGTAAAGAAAATCCAAATTTACAGGAAAGAGCACGATGGAGACAGTGATGACTGAGGTAACTTCTTTGAATGTTTTACTTACCGTGACAGATATGATACTGTTTTCTGTTATTTTCTTCCTCTGTAAGTCATCAAAAATAGGATCACTATGGTATTTGAACTTTTTTAATTCAGTCTTGATATTATCCAGAACTATGTAGGTTGTGCAGGACTGGATGTCCTCGGTCTTGTTCACAGTCGGGGAGAAGAAGTGCAGTGTCGTATCATTTCGGATAAAGGCCTCTTGTTCGTACTGAAAGGGGAATTGGACACTTGATTCACTGCTATCATGATGTGTTTAGACATTTCAGTGAAGGGTATAGTCCAAGGATGTAACCTTGATATCAGTCTGTCCTATCTGGTGTCAGTATTCACAACTTCATTACCCAGTGTTTGTATTCTGCTACAGGTGGTACTTTCGTCATCTTCACTGTACACATACCTGCATTGGGCTGGTACTGGTTGACTGCTTGACTTCCACCATCATTTTGGCTTTCTGGATAATACCAAATTTAGTGCCTTGCACCACAATCTTCCTCCCACCACTGAAACCAGAAGAAGAGAACTCTTCAAGAGCCTAACACTTCAAGCTATATAAACACAATCCTTATTTTGAATATCTTGCTAAGGTTAAGGCTAAGTGATCCTATTAGCAGCTGATGCATTTACAACTATTCCAATTATTTTTAATTTGTCTCCACAATTTTTTTCAATGACTTCCCCTATTGGGTCAAACACATTAAGTAGTTAAGGATATACAACAGGGACTCACCAATAAAAACTCTCGTCAGGGTTAACACTTTTTACTTCAGGGTTCTCTAAAAACTTGAATAGCTTAGGAACCTGCTTTGTGGTGGTCTTTCCATAACGGACTTCGACTTTCAGGTTGTTAGATGGGACATTCTCACGATACTCGCCGGTTTTACATGTAATTGTTTTGTTGAACGTCTCACTGTGAATAGGGACATGAATTTATTATATGGCAGGGCACACTGAGTCATCACAAAGAAAATGCTGTTATAAAAAGCCTCTTTCTGCGAAGTGGACACACTCATATTTTTTCATTACTGCTTTTTTTTGCACCATGTTGAACACTCCTTTGTGAAAAGCCAGTCGTCATCACAGGCGCTACTGGAGGAGAATAACCCCTTTAGTGCTACGATGCACACTTACACAGTGCAGTTGGCACCGCCTATAGAAATGTCGAGGTCCTCCTTGCTGCCTGTGTCCAAAGCTGTTCCATATATGGTGATAATTGTGCCCCCTGCTTTTGGGCCTTGGAGTGGCTCAATCCTCTCAGGTTGAGGATCCTACAGGGTTTGGGGGAGATGGCATTTAGACTATTCCATGAGAATGCTTTACAAAAGCCAGTGAGAGAAAGGGATCAAAAACACTTGCAAACGGAAACGACAACCCAGGACGGGGCGCCAGGCCATCGCAGGGTACACAGACCATTCACATGCACATTCACCCCTGTGGACAATTTGGCAACTTCAATTCACCATAGCATGTCTTTGGACTGTGTCGGAGGGGTAAATCCGAGAGCGCAATGGAATCGCCATATCGGCATGGAAAGAAGATGCAAAATCTACATGCTGCTAAGTATGATGGCCTCTTACCCTGTATTCAAAAAGGACCTGTGACCTTCCAGTCTTCCCTCCTTTCACCTGAACCTCCACAGGACCCGAAGTGGTCGTGCTCTTACTCCCAATCTCGCACACCACGCTGAAACGGGATGAGCAGCCAGTTACAGAAATGCACAGATAAGTACGGGGCGCATTAACATATCGAATGGTCTGCTTTGCTTCCCATTTACGGATCTATGCAGGACATGGTCAGAACTAGCCGCTTCTCCATCTGCCACAGAGAGGTGAGCAGGTGCTGAGTGGTACCTGGTGGACACAGAGTATTTCTCTTGCTGGTGCACACAGGGGATACCCGCCACAGTGATGTTATCGATATCCTCCTTCCTGATACCCAGGTTGGATCCTTTAATAGTAACCGAAATCCCACCATCTAAAGGCCCAAACCGAGGGACGATCTAAAGAAAGAGTTATGACATTCACATCAGCACAAGCTAAAACAAGCTGAACAGTCTAGGAATTATCTGCCAGGTTCTGAGATCAAAAAATACATATTTCTGTATGCATGAGATAACTCAGTGGGTGAGCTTCAGAAACTTACTTCTGTAATTGTGGGACCAGGGCAGTCTGGCTGCTCACCACCGGGGCAAAGATGGCTGTACAAACAAGAACTGGTCTTGGTACACCAGACGCAGCCATATTTAGGGTCAGCACTCTTACACAAGCTACAGTCTTCACGACCCATCGAACAGTTGTAGAGGGTCACTGTGGGGCAGACGTGGAAAGCTTGGTGAAATCATAGGCCAGAAATCACAGGCCAAAAGTTTTACACAGGGCCACTACAAACCATGCCTTCCATTCCTGATACTTATTTTGTACATGGCTGCAAAAACGAGGATGCGATCATAGCTCGGACATACCGTTTAATTGACTGTCAATCTTCTTTCCTGAATTTGTACCCATGATGTAAAACAGTATGTTAACGGTCTGTGTTTTGCCGTAGATAAACTACACAAAAGAACAAAAAAACAAAATATTACAGTTACAAATGGCTGGAGCTGGTAATGTACCCACAAACAACAGATACATTTTCAAAGCACATGGAATACATCATTAAAAAGCAGAGTGGAAATGGAAGCTTTTGGCCTTGTCCACACGTATGCAGGTATTTTTAAAAACATAGCTTTTTCTAAACATTCTGGACTTTCATCCACACGCAAACAGCGTTTAGGTCACTGAAAACAGCTTTTGTAACACTTCATCTAGGGTGAAGATTTTCAGAAACTTGTCGATTTTCAGTGTCGATGTGTAGACAGGAAAAACTTTTTAAAAATGCCCATGCACATGTGGACAAGGCCTTAAATATTTTTAAAAGCAGTGCTTCTGGAAGCCATTTAACTTATTGCTGAAAGGGTTAACCCAAAACATATGCAGTGTCCATAAGGGGGTGCTGCAATCATAGACTGTTTCTGTATGGTCCCAGTCGGACCTGAGAAACATGGTAAACTTTTTTTCTCCCTCCCTTTCAGCTTGTATGCAACTTGCACAAACGAAGGGGGTTGAGAAACTATGTGCGTGCTCTTACAGTTCTCATAGAGGGTGGGGCTCCTTTTGCTAATTGTGGAGGAAAGTACCCTCTGGAAGTGTGCTATATGATTGGCCAAAGCCCTTGCAGAATACGCAGGTGCCACGTGAATTAAGGAAACCTGCATGCCAGTATTACTTAAAATTACACAATTAGCTACATTATCTGTGGTCAAGTGACACAGAGGAACACAAGAATCAGCCTACATTCCACTGTGCGTCAGATATCTTGGTTTCTCTTACGAAATGCAAAGTCTATTCTTTTTTCCTGATCGAAGTAAATATGGCTGTCTTTCGGGTATGTGACATCACTCAGTAAAAACCAAGAGGTCAAACATGGACCAGGAGCAGATGGCTGAGAGCACAGAAAAGGGAAGTCTGTGTCAGGCAGGCTTTAACAGGGACACCACATGAGAAATTGAGTGAACCGGCGATGGAAACGAAGAGCCAATTTATACAGCAAGCAATGTTTCAACCCACAACGCCTGTTAGATGGCTGTCACACAGACACTCTCAAGCTGAAAATGCCCCGCAAGACAAAACACTTCCCAAAAGGACAATACAGGCAGCTCTTGAATTGCGTAACACCGACTTCATTATATCTGGACACAATAATAATCCAAGATACATAAAGTTTATGGAAGCAATAATACAAAAAAGGTGATTTATGCTTTCTCTTTTCATTTCTTTAATGTGCATTCTTCAGTACGTTACCAGTATATTTTTGGCTTATGTGATATTTGCTATGGGGTACCTTAAATGGTATAAGATAAATCTGATTTTTAATTTTGACTTGTGCAAGTGTTTGTGGAACAGATTACTTATGTCAGTCGAGAATTGCCTGTATATATAACCATTTCAAACTAATATACCTGTTTTCTGCATTACTTTTTAAAATCCCCTAGCTCACCGGGCTCAGGCTACCATAAGTAACCAGTAGATTAGAGTGCAGAGTCATCCATATTCTGGGAAACACTGACCTCGTGTCCACTGAACTTGTACTTCTGGTTTACAAGTTTGACCTCTTCCTCCATGGGTTTCATGAGCTCCGTGCTAATCTTAAAGATAGAATCCTGAAAAAGGACCAAAAAAAGTTAAATCACTCAGTGTTAGGGCATTCTACAAACAAATGATGCCAGTTTCAAATAAATTCCACCTTCTGCAACACGGTAAATATTCTTGAGTAATGATGCCATCGGTTTACCTTGCTCGCATGGAGATTAACTCCTGTGAAAGTAATGGGGGTTTTCATTCCCACTGAGATCAAATTAGGTTCTGGCTTCTCGAACCGTGGACATTTTGAATCCTGGACAAAAGCAATAACATCAGCCCCTTTTCTTAGAAGGCCCAGCTGCCCCTGTGAAATGACCAAGGCCCCATCTCTCATTTCTTACCTCGCCAGGTTTGATAATGTGCATGCCCTGCCCATCATCACTGTCACTACAGGTGAAATCCTGAGTGTTCCACTGACACTGCCATGCACTAGTCACACAAGAAATACACCTACAAAGAAAGCGGCCAGAGATCATCAAATAAGCATTTTATTTATTTATTTAGAGGATCCATCCATCCAGTCTAGACAAGGTTGTGGGGACACATTAAATCAAGGAAAAACACTGAAAAACATATCAGCCTTAGAGCATCCAGAAAGCTACTGGAAAATTATGCAAGAAAGACTGCTGTTCATTTAATCAAAATGAAAGGCAGTGTGGGGACAGATTTGGAAGAAAAGTGTGTTGGGTAGAGATATTCAATTACTGAATCAGTCATGCATCAGGATTTTTGTGAAGGCTTCATTTTCATGAGCTTGTGTTAAATAAAGTTGGTGTGGACAAATACAAGGGTGACATTTTGTCCCCCACCCCCTGGGTGGTGCACTCACGGAGTGTTCTCCACCCGCCGTGGGGCTGCGCTGCAGTCATAGAAAGTGAAGTGCTTCGAGGTGAGCTCCACTTGGCCTTTTGCGAAGATGGTCACCGGCACCTCCATGAAATCTTAACAGCACACAGGTGGACGCAATTATAGGATATGACGTGGGGGGTCTCCATGGACATGTGCTCTCTGAGACCAAAACGGAGCAGGTGGGCCTCAGCGCTGAGCAACTCACCAGGATTTTCAGAAGTGCTTGTTATTTTGCCGAGAACAGGGGCCATACAGGTGACCACTGATTTCTGCTGCTCTTCCTTGATTGTCGCAAGGCTCTCAGAACTCCCAAATTTGCACTTAAGAATGTCATTCGAGTTGACTCTGGGGAAAGAACCTTCTTTCATAGTGATTGCCACCTAAACAAAGGAAGGAAGGAAAGACTGAGCCTGTTATATACACAAATATTTACCAACATGTACACCATGATAAAAGTCCGCCATAGCGTTTTTTACTCTGACACATAGTAACCATTAGAAAAGTCATTTTTTTTTGCAAACAGAGATTTCCCATAATATTCACTTGGTTTCTGGCTAGATAGATTTGAATGGGCAGTGACCAAAAGAAGCAGAAAACTATGTTAACTATGCCCAAGTAGTAGAGGACATTAAACATATATAAATAAGGATGTGTTAGTCCAAGCTAACTGGAACATGGCTAACTCTTAACGGCCCCATTGTACCTCATTATTCTTTTTGCAGCTGAGGTTAGGTGGCTGAAAAGACTCAACCTCCACACACTGGTTGGTGGGACTCCACAGCCAGTGAGCAGACTCCCCAGCTCTCTCACAGTCAGATTTCCGGGTGCACCTAAATGGGACAGGACAGCAGTCAGACACCCTGCTCCAGCCCTCTCTGTCTCAGCCACTTCCTATTCCCCAACAACAACAAGCAACAACAACAAAACAACTACTACAGCAACACTATCCTGCCGCACACAGATGCCGTAAAGGGTGGATCAGATATTCAGAGTGTCGTTTCCTACTGTCAAACAATGCCTTAAAGAAACATAGGTGATTAACACATGGATAAAAGTTTGTTGCCTTACTCCTCTGTAAAGGCAAAAGCAGAGTGATTGCCAGTGATGAACAGCTCCCTACCTGCCCTCTAGCACACACCAGCCACAGTATGGGTCCCTCAAGGCCATGCAGGACTGGCAGTCCTTCTTTAGATGGCATGCCTGCACTGGCACCTTGGAGATCTGCCACACAGCCAAAAGCGTTGATCACGTACTTAATTATAACATAATAACATAAATGAAATCAAATTGAAAAAGCCTGTCATCTGGAACTGTACCTTGTTTTTGGTGGTGATGTACAGGTGAGTGTAGTTTGTGTCAAATAAGAGGTGCTTGTTGACCATATCATCAGAGTTGGATACAGTAATAGTTTGGTATTCCTTTGGGCTGCCAGACAGGTGCAGCTGAAAGGCGCAGAGAAGTGGGTCAGGAAAACCAGACCTTTTCAGGAGGTAAACATTCTGCTGTTTGTTCTCTAATCATCTCTTAATAGGAACCCTTAATCGAAAGGGACTTAAGACCTCACTTTGCAAACTGACCCAATTCTGCAAACCGCCCTATGCACCTGGCACACAACTGTGATGGAGCATCTTACTCTGCTTACCTTTTTCACCTCCCCGTTGCTGGTTCCCAGAAATGCCACGGTATGCTGGTTCTCCACGGCAACCGCCACAGCCGTGAGTAGGTCGTTTGTTATGTAGATGGCTTCAGAAGTCAGAGCGAGGGGTTGTGCACTGGCCAAGGGTGAAGGCAGGAAGTCGGCGCCACATTCAAATTGCGACCACTTGTCTTGCTGATGGGCACAGAAACACGAGTCTTTAAAACAAACTTCGTCAGTTAAGCATTTACAGCAACACTTAGGGAGATGGTTATGAAGATGTCTTATTTGAAAATCATTAACTCATCATTACATTTTTGGGAGCCAGATTCACTGTTGGATTTTTACTGAATCTTAGAAACAGGTAGTAGCCTATAATTTTATTTCAGAATCTATAGAAATACCCCATAGTGAAATGACCCCTCACCATAATCAAAGAACAAAATGAAGATGGACGAGCAGAGTATGGTGAATCAACAGCTATTTTGTTATTTTCATATCCTTGATGTAAATAGCAGGCACGAAGGATCTCCTTGAATCGGTTATTGATGGCATTCAGAGGGTACATGCAGAGTGCTGAATGGCTTTCGACCCCATCGGTGCTGGACACCACAAACAGAACCTTGTCCATTGGCTGTATGACACCATATTGACCAGACGCACTCAAATTCCTGGCCAGTTCCTCCCCAGCCGAGGTGATGTAGGCTGTCTGCGCCTTATTGTACTTGTTGTCTTGGCTACAGTTGAGCTGAAGTTCGATGTAAGAATAGTAGTTTGGGTCATTCTCGCACAACCGTGAGATGAAGGTGTAGTTCTTGTTATCTGATTCTCCCCGTGTACGGGTGAAGAAGAAGTACAAAAACCTATTTTCCTTGAAGGAGTAACGAAAATTGTGCAAGTACTTTGTGATGAAGGGGGTGGCCTGCACACCAGAAGCATCCACAATGTTTTCAAAGATGACCCAGTCATTATAGTCCTGCAAGATGCGTGTGCTGATCAGCTTGGAGCTGTCTTGGCTTCCGTAACCTTTCCCCACCACGAAGACAGGCAGGGTGTCAGAGTCTTTGAGAAAGTTTGCCATCACGCCTACCACAGACACCGTCTCCTCAATGCTGGCCACATAAGTCTTCTCACCCTTGTTGTCATTGTAGTAGATCTGCTGCTCAACATTGCTGAGGTTCAACAGAGAACAAAGA
>JAODLD010000001.1:4855077-4880095 GCA_026781065.1 Mormyrops boulengeri | reverse complement strand
CCCCCGCCCCCCCGGCCCCCGCCCCCCCGCGGCCCCGCCCGCCCCCCCCCCCCCCCCCCCCCCACACAGACAGAACAGGCCCAAACATAACACCAAAAGCTTCCCGCGCTCACTGGATACATGCCTACAGAGCGACAGAACCCGTTTGAAGCTCCCTGTCACAGCTGTCGAAGTTCATGTCCAACTGCACGCCGACGCGTCTACCTGAGGAGCGGCGGTGGCGGCAGGGAGGAAATGTCACCCGTCTCTGAGCCAGAGCGAAGGTGTTGCGATTACGTTTCGTAGCAGGGGACAAGTCCAGAGTCCCAGGTGTCAACAGGTCAAGCAGAACTAGAGTCACATTCAGAAACCAGGTCCCAGAAGTTCCAACGTGTCAAGGGTCAACGGTTGGAATTCGGCGGATTAACTCTCGGGCAAGAGACAACAGAGTGATTTCAAAGGGCGAGTTATGACATGGGGCGGTGCTGCTCATTAAGGGGGAGACAGGGGAAGACCTTCAGCAGCCCAGACACTAGGGGGCGCCATGAAAAATGCTGCAGTTGGTAAACACGACATGGAAAATTATCACTGAATTAAATTTGTTTGCAAAAACAAATTTCAATTTTTAACAAGTAGATTTGGTTTAGAGACGGGAGGGGGCCGATTCAGGTAGATATTTTCTTGGGCCCAACCATGTCCTTGTGACGGAGATGACAGACCAGTGGCTCGGTGTCATTAACAGAAGACCTATCAGCTTGCTGGAGCCTGCTCTCCACATGGGCGTGTCCACCTAGAGGACTACGTGAGCGGTGAGCCTTCCTGTGAGACGAATCAGCCATGTATGGATAGATTCCCTTTGGGGTGAAGGGGTCCGCACACACAAAGCAGGTAAGCTACCATTTAGGTGTAATCAGCCATGGCTCTCTGGGATTAAAGTAAATGGATCCACAAAACGAGACCCCGGCCATCCAATTTCCCCCACCAGGTTCCTTTCATCACGTTCGACCCAGTGAAATCAGAGTGCAATCTCACACAGGCACAACACCCTCCCCCCCCTCATAATTGTCAAACAACAACCTTCCGTCTTTTTACTTATCGGCAAGTCCCATTACGTATGGAAATGTGGCAATTTCTGGACAATCCGGCCAATAATAAAAAAAAAAAAATAGGTGATTTGCATGGTCACGTAAAACAGGATCCACCAGCCATCGCCCATTTCATACCAAGGTATTTCCACAGTATACTGCACCTTTAAAAAAAAAAAAAACTAAAAAGCGACATGACGTACCTAAGTACACCTGACCGTTGCCGATGGAAACGCAGCAGTGCTCCTGCAACAGCGATAACAGATTAATGTGTGACCAGGGTTCCATCAAAGAGGCACTTATGCGCCTTCAAAATATATAATGCAATTCAACGGTACTGAGCCGAAATGGGCTGAGTTTGTGGGTCGGTAATCAGTCAGACGGCCTCACGTTTGTTATCCTCCTCCTGTGGCTCTGCTCGGGGAAATGCAGGAAATGGGCATCTTCACTACACAATCTCTTAGCAAGATGCTAAATGCCAAATGTCGCTATTTTCATATAGTTAACGATACATTTAACAAACGCTTTTGTTACTTTCTTCTGGCAACGGAGCCCTCCGCGAGCCCGGGGCTATGAGCCCGATACTTCTCCTGCCATCCCTTTAATCCCTGGATGCCAGGCTATGCCAAGGGTGTGGCCGCGGGAACAGAACAGCTCGCACACATGCCAAGCAATGGTGTGCATCTCTCTGTCTCCATCTCGCTCGCTCTCTCTGTCCGTGTGTGGGCGAGCGAGAAATACGTGGAAATGGGTTAATAAATGAGCAAAATAAAAAGCCACCATAACACTCAGACTTGGCAGCAGGCCACAGCTCAGACAGCTTGCACAGACATCCACCGCGGCCCCCAACAAACACAGCGGCTTGGGGAGGACTCTCCGGAGACCTGCAGGGGGCACTGCTGGGCAGCACGTCCCTGGCTCCAGGCTCATCAGCTAATTAACACTGTTCCAGGTTGGGGAAAGGGGGGAGTTTGGGGCGTGGGCCTAGCACAGTCTGGTGAGCGGCCTTGTCTCGAGGTAAGAACACCAGCATCCGTGTCCATCTGGTGGAGGGATGAAGATTAATGGACTAGTGGGGGCAGGGACAGAGGAACAGCCCAGTGAGCCGGCACGGCTCCAGCCAGAGCCCCCCCCATCCCTGTGTCATTAACTCCCCCCCACCCCCACCAATAAATCACCCCCACTCAGGGGGATGGCTAAAGCACTAGCAAGGGCTGCTGCACTACGGTCGAGACTGACTGAAGGCCTCAAGTAGAGCACAGATTCACAGAGGACCGTTAACTTGCCTGCTTTCAAGGAATAATTAATTTTAGCTGCTTTTAAGGGAGTCTGCCACCCCCACACGCCGCCAACATGCTTGGATCAGCCATCGACCGCTGCGTTTAACGGGATTTTTAACCTTGCTGGTACAAGAGCGCCCCTCAGAGGCATGGCGTGCGGGAGATTCTAACGGGGACGAGCCCAGGCGCACCTCTTCATCTGCCATGTTGGACCCTGAGGTTGGGGGGCGAGGGGGAGGTGACAGGACGCAAAAACCTGTGTGACCCGCAACAGGCCCCGTGCTTCGCACAAGAAAAAAATTCAAGGGGAGGTGATGGAAGAAGAAAAGAAAGAGAAAAAAAACCCTGGCAGGGACTATGGGGGCAGTACGCATGCTCAGGATTGGCCAACATCATCGCCACACGGAGCCTTGGGCCCCAGCAGCTCGGGGCCGCGCAATACGCTGGGCTGAGCAGCAGGGGGCCACGTGTTCGCCACTGAAACTGTGACCCAATTAATTCTGGCTCCACTTTCATGATTCAGACATGAAATAAGTGGAAGAGAGGGAAGGGAGGTGTTTCAGGAGGTGGATAAGTGGGTGGGAAGTCGACAGGGATAATGATCCCTTTGGCGAGGTGGACTCATGTTTGACCTTACGGGTGGCAGTCAGCTATGATGGCTCCGCGCCCCTCCCCAAAGTGGAAGAGCGGGGGGTATTTGCATATTTGCATAGCCCATGGTGTCACTCTCTTTTGATGGCTGCTTGTTGTCTGTTCCTTCAATGTCAGGCCTTGCAGAAGCGGCCATCTGGGGCTACCAGCCCTACCGGAGGCTCAGAGGACTCGGCGACCTGTAAGATCCGCCACCTCTGCTGCTTCGCGTCCTGAACAAGCCTTTTCAGCTCCTCTCCAATGGCTGGCCACCCCCACAGTGTCGGTGAAAATCACTAACTTATAAACCCTCCCCAATAAGGTGCACTAAGTGTGTACATTTCGTCTCTGGGTCAAAATGGGCACTTAATTACATAAAGTCTTACAATCTCTGAGCTACATCGACTCACAAATACGTTCCACTTAAACCCTAAGAAGCTCCTTCTGGAGAACCAAATAATTCTTACCATACGCAAATCGATTCCTGGCCGATTCGCAAAGATGGTAATATCCTTGATGAGTATTTAAAATGCAGCACACCCACACACAAAACATGCATAGCAAAAAGAAAAAAAAAAAAAAAATCAGGATGTTCTACACCAGTACAGGAAAAAACACAGGACAACTTCTAGATAATTGGTTTTGTGACTCCATGACCTGACAGAAAACAGAAATCCAGCGGATTTGCAGTGGCGCCAGTGCAGAGTATTATTGTGAATGTGAAAGGTTCTATGGCGGGATATCTAAACAAACGTAGGCAATGCGATAGCAGAATAAACCACAAGCCCACCCCCAATTTCCTATATTGAGTCAACCCCAGGCACCAAGTTACTGATAGGAAGGGGGCGGGGTGCAAGCCAGACGAGATCATATGGATATCAAGAATGATTTCACTGTGTATAGCACAACAAAGCGACAACTGGACATTTGCACTGCACAAAGCCAAAGATGAAGTGCAATGCCTTGATTGCAGGCCTTTAAAATGGGGGGGGGGGGGGCAGTTCCATGGCAGTTCAAACTGGACAAATCTATAAATGAGTGCTATACCTTGAATCCAGACCCCGAAACGTACCCAAACGAGGGACCTCTGACATGTGTGGCAGCACGTCTGGGCTCCAGGCCCCCCAAGTGAGCAAAGGAATGTTCCTCAGCATGCCAATATGCCTATCAGCATCTAACCCAGTTTATCTCCCACCAGCATCTCCAGCAGATGCAGAGGAAGCAGGAGACGGGAGCCACACATCTGGATCTGCTCAGGAATATTTCGGATTCCTCCTCAGCCTGCTTCGTATTACCCCAGGAGTGCTGGCAGCCTGGGAAGACGCTATGGAAAACAAAGCAGGCCTTCTTTCCGGCCTGGACCGTGACATAGGGTCGATCCGGTCGGAGTGCTGCTCCTTGACACATTCCTGAATGGCCTGGCGAGGTTCCTCAGGGGTGCATTTTAATGCAGCTTGACGAACAGCATTTCCTGAATTCAAAAACGGCCCATAACGAGAGAGAGGGAGACCGAGAGAGAGAGAGAGAGTGTTCCACATAGCAGGCCTGGTGTTTAATCCACACGTCATCAGAAGCTGAGAGGAGAGACGATGCATCAACAAGACAATCAAAGATACACAAATCACTCTGAACTTTATTTATGACTTCAGAAAGATCAGAACGTGTAATAAAAAAAAGATGCATGTTCGCGGGCGCACACACACCAGGAAATGGTGAAATACAGGAAGAGAATGTCCGCCTACAGAGCCACAGATTGTCGTGTCCCGACTGAGATAGGGGTCGTGCCCTGACCAATAAATCGCTCCCATCTAATCTCAAGTAACTTGTATTTGTGCCATACTGCATCATGTTTCACACACATGCTAATTCGGGAAATATCCAGGGTACGGGTTCACTACATATGGTACCATTTACTGTCCTTTCATATAGCGTAACAAACCTGCAATCCTCTTAGACTTAGCTGCTACAAGCTAAGGAGGCTAGCCCTCACAGAGCAAGAACAATAGCCAATGGGTGACTGCCGGACTAAACCACTCCCCACAAAAACGGGGGAGGGGAACATTTCTAGCAAAAGAGGAAAACACCGATACCGCAGGTCAGAAGAGACCCATTTATAACATAGTCACTAATAGAGCATTATTTAAATTTTACAGTACCCAATGTTTTTAGTGCCTGCCTAACACAACCATGCCATTCTGGCCTGTCTATTACCTCGACTCACCATACTGGCGCATCTCACCCATGCAAAGAAAAATGAATACACGGAGCCCTGCATACCGGCGGCCCGTTGACAGCCGACATGGAACGGTCATTACAGAGCTGTCATCCACTGCCTCTGTCGCTCAATCGAGAAATAATGGATGCTATATAATAATCGAATGAATACCGCGTCTCCCTGTAAATGGCCTACTTAAAAAGTCATTTCGCCCAACTGCAATACATCTATGCACCCATCACGCCCGGGGCGAGAGGCGCTGAATGTATAATTCAAAGGCAGGAGGGGTGAAAAAAAATAAATAAATAAAAATGTTGCTATCTGCCATTTGCCCCCGTGAAAACATGAAGCGCAACACTCCTTAACGCGTTTCGTCTCCATATGGCACGGGCGGGGCCTGACATATTGTGTTTATTAACGAGCAGGATGTACGCCACTCTAGTTCCACGCCGTCCCGGTCTCTACCGGTGGGGCCCTTGGCGTGACTGGGCCAAGAGATCGCCACCTGGCAGTGCTAACTGGGGAGGGTTACCCACAAACTCCTGCTCCAGGCTGCCTGCGTCAGGAAACGCCCCAAAAGGACGAGGTTATCGCCGCTTGACCGTGTTCGGATTCCGCTCGGACACAGCGTGTGTGAGGGTGTATTGTTCCGACAAAGATGCCTGGATTTCTTCTGGTCCCGAACAACGCCAGGGGCGCTGGGGAGTGAAATGACAGGGGTATCAGAAACCCAGCTGAGATGCTTGATAAGGCTCGGTCGGGCCCAGCCGACATGCTGTTGGCAGAGAAGAGTCAAACTGTTTGATTAATGAAAATCTGGACAAGACACTTGCAGATTCACCCAGCAGAAAATTTAAAACCAAGAGCATGACTATCATGGCGGTGAGGCGTACACTGATGGAAATTAGCGCCTGCAACAACTGACAGGCATCTACCGCCTTCGCCAACTCAGCAGGGGAGGGGGGGGAATCAAACAAACAATCTGTACTTTGCGGATGTGGGTATACCGGAGATTGTTGATGCTACACAAATTTAGTAATTATATTTCCTGGTAGGGCCTCGCCTGTCAAAGACCAGTGACATCTTCATTGACACCCCGGTCCTAATTAACAGGAAGAGCCAATGGAGATTACAGGCCCGATATAATTTCTGTCAATAGAAGCAATAACTTGGGGTCCTCAGCCAGTGGCAGCTGTGTGGCAAGGACTGAATGGATTTGGGAAGGGATTTAAAATAACAATAACACTGTATACAGACTGCCTTTGTCCAAGCGCTGCGGGGCTTCTGAACTACAGATGTGGTCCCAGACGGCGTCAGACAGCAAGATGCTACACCCTGCAGCAGGAGCTCAGCACCCGGAAAGTGCAAGGAAAACATGGGATGACCCAAACAGACACACCATTTCCTGTTACAGTTAGGCCAGTCCCTGGACATGCCTGCCGTATGTAAATAAGCGTTTTCCTCTAAATTCCCCCTTCGTTCTTCAAATCGCCCACATCGCAGGACAAATCGTTAGGCTGATTAAACTCCACGTGTGACCATTTTCCCATCTCCTGAAACATGGATGGCAAACCCTCAGATGGCGATGTTTAGCAGTTGTGCTAGGGAGATATCGTGAATGCGGAGCGTACCATTTCAGTGTAATTGGGGGGGGGGTAAACAGACACACTGACGGCTCAGCCTGTAACGGGTCATCCATTACTAAGCTGGCTAAGAGGGAAAAAAGCTGACAGTTTTGTGTAAACTTAGCCAAGGCAGATGTTTCCTATCTATCTGTATTAGCAAGCAGGGCTCAGCAAGTACTGGGGGGGCGGGGATTTAAACAAACAAACACATACACACAAACCAAAAAGTTCTTCGGGAATGCAGGAGATAACACAAATGCCCTTGCAGGCCTGTCAGACATGAGAATAAGCTGCATGATACATCCGACTCACTCCCTCCTGCTCTTGACGGTCACAAGTCAGGCTTTCAGTGAACAGCGACATGGTCTGAGCAGTAGTTTCCAAGGACAGGGGTCAGGAGCCTTCCCAAAAGTCAACCAGCAATCGAAGGCCTCGATGGTGCCTCAGAAGATTCTAGATACTTTGTCACCTTGCCATGTAAGGACACTCGAGTATGAACTTGGTGTATACCAAGCCCCACAGGGGGCCACGGAGCAAATTGTGATGAGGTAAAGACAAGTTAAATTATTATAAATACAACAAGAGGCGCCATTAAAACATGGTCATGAGGACCATCACACTTTCCTTTCCCGTTTCTCCAAATTCCAACTACGAATAAATGCAGTTCCTCAGACATCTCAGATGAGATTACCATATCCCAACCAGCACTGATCAGTCACCCGAACGTCAAAATTCCCACTTGGTCAAATCAATGCCAATAAGAGTAAATAAAAATGCCCACTGGAGTCATGGTTTGGTCCGGCCCTCTTCTCCACTAGGCTTGCCCTTCTTACTTTGCTCCAGATATGAGTTTACTTTTGACTCCACCCACTGATTTCACGAGTTTCTGCATCATGTCCCGTCCCCTCCACTGCCTGCTGTGCCCGTCCTCACCGTGCCTGCCCGAGGTCGCTCACACCTCAGTCGCAGCCCCACGGCCAACCACGCGAGTGTAAGCCATGGACCACTAGCAGCCCAGACCCATGCCATTGGGGGGGCTAGCGTATCGGGCGGCGCTCGAGCCGGCGAGGAACCCGTTGGCAGGTGCTCGAGTGGGAAGAGCTTCGGCCTGGAGGGTCGGATCCGTTCCAGCGGCGGCTTTGGCACGGCACAGGAAGCCCAGCCGGCTGCGGCAGCTTGGAAAGGCATGGGGGGTAATGGGATATGGTGGGGCAGGAAAAGCAGCAGCGAGGCCGGGATGTGGGCTGTTGGGGGGGCAGGCACGCGTCTAGGCACCGGAGAAGGAAAAGGCGAAGAAGAAAGATTGGAAACCTACTGAAATGCACATTAAAAAAAAACCTCAATCATTGCATTTTTTTCTTAGATAAGATGTGCAGACTGAATAAATTTGGACTTGCCCTTGAGGCCAAAACAACATTTTTACTGCCTTAAAAACACTACATGATTAACTCTTCACTACCCCACTGCATTAATGAGATATATAACTCACATTGTTCATACTGCTAAAAAAAAATAAAAAAACTCATAGAGACAGTTCTTGCTGTAGTGGCAGTATATCCATTTCAATATCAACTTGCATTTGAATATTTTTTTGTTTAATGTAAAGAGTGTTATTTACGCCTGTGACTGTAATGCGTTTTTAATAGGCTGTCGATTAGCATTAAGGAATCTTCCGGAGAGGAGCTTTGCTGAGTCGTTCCCATTTTGCTTCTGCGCGAGGCAGCAGACAGACGCAGACGCAGGTGCGGCCCGCGGCCTGCTGAGTGAGTCCCCCTCGGCAGGCGGGCCGCTCTGTGTGAAAACGAGGGCTTTTGGGCCATGGAGAGGGGCCCCCCACGCCCACCGGCTCCCAGCTACGTTACCCGACACTCACAGCTGCCCAGGCCAGGCCAGAAGGTGTGCCGTTTTCCCGCAGGAAGTGGGGAGGGGGTACATGTCTGGCCCGCGACTCGCACACCCTCTCCATTCCCACTGTTCTGCGACCACGATGATGGTGGATGAGGCTCTCCCACCTGGGAAGGGGGGGCGACACGATCACTCTCTGAAGGGGGGTGTGCAGGCCTCACAAAGCTGAGTGCCTTATTTTGGCTCGCTTGCGCTCGTCTGCGCGTCTCCGCACACCCGCGAGAGTGTTGTCACCACGTTCCTGCTGAGCGTAGCCAAACCCCAAGACAAATCCACATATGAGGTAATGCTCTTGGCAGATAAAGGCTGCACTGCTTCCATTCGTTGGTTTTTTTTTTTTGTTATTACTGTGCTAATCAAGGTGAGCCATGCGCAGATCCGGGATGGCGTATCCGAGAAGAAGGTGAGCCAGGAGGTAAATCTGTTGTTTATCTACTGGTTCGTGAAGATTAACTAGGAGCCATCAAGGGTGTCATTCCCATGTAAAGACGGTAGGGGGCAACTGTGAGATGTAGGGTAGCACATTAAGCTATGATGTAATGAGAGAGTGAAAAGGAACACTCTGCGAGGAAAAGAACACAACTCCATTTCCAATTATAAAAAACATATGAAGCAAGACTGTCACTATGTGGAAATGGCAGATACAGCAGGAGTTTGGCTAAAATGTTTAGCAGACAACGCACGTCCTTCTGTCAGGATCACACACCCAGAGGGGGACATGCCCATTGTGGGTGGGAGGGGGGTTTAATGTTTAAGACACCCAGGAGACCCAGATGATCCGGCACTGTGGCGGACAGCCATGTCACATGACCAATTCTGGGTGTGAAGGCAAAACAATGGCAGCTGGGTCTCTTTTGCGTGAAGATGGTGGCGGTAGCTGTGGGGTGGGGTGGGGTGGGGAAAGCTGCGCTAATTATGGGGGCCCAGGCATGCCGACCTCCACTCAAAAAGGCGAGAAAAAAACCCAGCAGAGATGGAAACTGGCCAGGGTCCAAGAGCGGCGTGGAAATTGCGCCGGTGGCTCCATTGTGCCGGCGGGAT
Organism: Mormyrops boulengeri; assembly: GCA_026781065.1. Lineage (NCBI taxonomy): Eukaryota > Metazoa > Chordata > Actinopteri > Osteoglossiformes > Mormyridae > Mormyrops > Mormyrops boulengeri. The sequence goes on along the minus strand of JAODLD010000001.1, from coordinate 4,870,335 downwards.
TTGGAGGGGATGAGGCAGGAGTTCTCGGCCTAAGAAGGGGCTTCCAGAGCTTGGAATCCTTCAATCAAAATGAGGACAGGAACGGTAGCCCAATGCTAAGCAGCGCCAGGTCGGCACTCTCTTTCGGCCTCGCGGGAAGCAGCCGTCGCCGGCCGGACGCCTAAGCCTTGGCGCGTGATTCACTCAAAATAAAATCCACAAAAAGCGGCTCGCTGGTTCCTGCCGGCCTCCGCATCTTTTTCGGCTGGGGCAGGATCTCATCGTGCATTCCCAGCTGCGTGCCGAGGTCAGGCCAGGAAGATAACGGCACTGCGGCCCAACCCCTGACCGCTGCCAGATCGCTGCAGCGAGATAACGAATGCGAGTCAGGAAATCTCTGAAGTTAGGATATCGTAATTAGCCAAAGCAGTAAAGCGTCCTCGTGGAAGAGACAAAGCATTTAAAATTCAAGGGCTTTTCAAGGGTTTGAAGAGTCAAGGGACGTTAAACATGATGTTCCTGAAGCAGCTGTCGGGGCGGGGGGGGGCGTATGCGTCCGTGCGCAAAAAGATAGCGACAACCAAAAAAAAAAAAAAAAGTCAGGGATTTAGAAAAAGGGGGCTTGTTTTGTTGGTGCTACATTCATGCAGTTAATGGCTGATAAACAAGAAACGGGCAAGGTGACCACAAATGGAAGGAAGAGGAATGAGATCGCAGTTTATTAAAAAGGGATGGAACAAAAGTTGTTGGCTGATGAAAAAAGAAGCGAGGCGGGCTGTTGAGGAGGACAGTGGCTGCGGGGGGCAGCGAAACTGGCCATTCTATGAATCTGCCTGCATGGGGGCTTATCGATTGCAGAGATGCCCAGCCTTGGATCCATTCATCACAGGTCACTCAAGCTCCTTAGGAAGCCCCACTGATAGCAGCCTGCGCCCCCCCCCCCCCAACTCAAAGCAGCTGTTCCGTTATATCCATTATCTGGCACAATAGGTCCTGGGTCAGATCCGTGGCACTCACAAGGAATGGGGAGCCCCAAATCTTTGAGCAGTTACTTGAGGAAAGAGACCACCATCAGCTAGCTTAGCGTTGTACGCCGGTGTGCACAGAGAAGAATGCTGATTGGTGCATTCTGGGTAGAAGAGAGTCACGGCAGTCTGATTAGGCCTATCCAGGTAGGCGGGGGGGGCAGAGTGACTACAGACCTCATAATGAGTACGGCAAACGAACAGAGGAGGCAGTCTCAGAAGAGCTGTTATCTGAACTCAGGAAGAGGTGTCGGTCTGACCCTCACCTTGAAAAGGCCCCCCACACTCCATAATAAAGGGGTGGTATTGCATCAGACAGAGCCATAGCCCCCCACCCAGACTTGCCATCTTAGCTCCAACTTTGTTTTAGAGCTCATTTAAGCTTCGCCTTCAACCAATTCCAGGCCAAGGGAAGGTCGATAAACCATGAAGAAGAATTGCAATAGCCAGACAAATATAGCACCATTGTGCAGCCTCCAAAAAAAATAAAAAACCAGATGGGTAACCGCATGTCACCGAAGCTACAGGCGTCGAGATTTAAATCATTTCTGAAAGAAACTGCTCAGTTTTCTTGATCAGCTCCCCAGAGGACGATCCCCTTCCTAACTAGAACAAAGAGAGATATGCCACTATAGGAGCTGCTGAAGAAAAAGTTCATTCTCACTGGCATGCACCATTGATTTCCAATTCTCCCGGAAACATTTAATGAGCTTAAATACAGACTCATTTGACACAGCGGAGCTTCTGAAAAAGTTTCCCTGCGAGAGAGACTGAAACCAAGAGCACAAGTCCTGCAAAAGGCATGTCATCGCATGCAAGAGTGCAAGGCCCCAGATCATTCCGGGTGCCTGCAAGATGGGAAAAAATAAGATGGGGGCATCCCGAAGGGGACTCTGATTTGACACCTCTAACATGGTAACCCTGGACAGGAGGGTCAGCTACATTTACTCTTCATCTCATATCTGCAGCCCATAAAGGAGGACTTGGGCCCTTAGATCATTTCAGCCAGTCGGAACAGCAGGCCTGCCAGCTCATGCGAGGTCCAATAAATCACCTTCAGCCACAACCCGACTCAAGGACTACACCCAAGCACCATGAATTATTATGAACCTTCTGAATGATTACAAGTTGGGGTCCCACTATCCATCCTGAATAGTTCTGCCCACAATAGTTTCTGACAAGGCGTCAACGGGGTAAGCAAACAATGAGAAGTGGGGGCCAGAGTTTTTTCATTAACATAATGGCATACAAGTTCCAGAGGAGATCAGTTTCCTATAAACACGACAAGAACAAGTGCTGCAGAAGTCGACTTTCCAACGCCCGAGTCACTTAAAACCTAGGAGCTCTACCCCACCCCTTGAAGACCACCTCAACAGGCTGAAACAGCTACATCGAGCAGGGAGACCACATCCTGAAGAGTACCGGAAAAAACAACCCAGACTGCAACAAAATGAGGACAGAAGACCACAAAGAGCAGCCATCAAGCTTAGTCTGGCTGATACATGGGCAAGGAGGAGCTCAAAACCAGCCAAAGCTGAACATAACATAGCAGATACCAAAGCACCCGACTGCCGTGGTTTTACAGTAGAGACCACCAGTCATTTCACGGACCCGCCCACCCCAATACCATTAGTCTAATTAGTTTGAAGGCACATACCACAGCCGGCGAATTCCATTTATTAATCTCCCCATGGGGCAGAACGTGCACTCTGTTCCAAAAGCAGGCTTGAAGTGCAGCATGTAAAAAGCGCATACACAATTCCTCAGACGTACACCACTTATACTCGAGGTTTATGGGAAAGTGAATAAGATCCAGGAGACCCAAGCCTCCAGGTTAACAAGCTCAGAGCACGACTGTGGCAGGCCGTACTTTAAATACGAGATCTTGAGTCAGATTCAGTATATTTGCACCTTGCTTCTGCATGATTATCCAAGGCCTGGGCATCGCTCATCCATCTGTTGGACCCACGGGACGACCGCGAACCCAATAAACACAGCCCAGGGGACATTCCAAACCATTGACCTTGAGAGGACAAAGCTAGCACACTGCCAGACTTCTCTGCCATTTCTCCGGGGCTGGCAGGTAGCTGGCTTGCTAGCTCGTTTTCATGGCATGCTCGCCGGACACTCAAAATAAACAAATAAAAGTGAGAGCGTCTTTTGGAGACGCTTGGGATCAAGATAGCAGGCAAGAGAAAGGGAGCGTATCAGGAGAGGGATTCTTTCTGCTGAGCGCCATCTGGAAGAGACGAGGTAGATAAACAACGACAGGAGCAGACCCCCTCCGAAACAGCCACGGCACTCCGCAAAAAAGGGCTGCCAGTGCTACGGTCTTATCAATCCCCAGCCAGATACAAACTGGAAACCCAGCGTGCAGCCACCCTACCCACAAGCCCCCTCAGTCAAAGTTTCAGGTAATACCGACAAAAATAATTATTTGAAAAAAAATAAATGATTTGAAGGTACAGTTTTCAAGAAACGCCAGCTGAGGGCTGACCTAGTTCCACGCTAAACGTCAAAGATGCAAAGACGAGTGGAAATCCCAGCGTCCCCCGACAACCCTGAAGAATTCATTATGAAACGTGTCCGTCTGGTGCTGTTAGCACCGGGGCTAACGTGCAGCCAAAATGCAGGGAGCCAAGTCTAGTTAGTGTGCAGCTATCCGTTGGGTCTCCATGCGAACAGACAAGAGAGCCACTGCTTGGTGTTGTGGCTGCCAGCAGAGGCCCTGGGCCTGATCGATTTAATCATCCAGGCTGAGAAACACACTAAGCGAAAGATTCTCTGCAGAGAAGGGTTCCTACACTGGGTCAACTCCTTACACAGGGGGTACGGGCATCACTTCCAAGCACTTCTGGGTGCTCCTGGGGGTGGGAGGGGCATCAGGTGGTAAAGGGTGTATGACAAATGAGTCCCATCAGGCAGCAGCCACATGGAGTAGGAACAGGAGGGAAGCCAGCAAGAACAAAATAAAAATACATGCCCCTCTTGTTAACGGATCTGGTTAATCAAGTCTGGGAACACCTGGAGGAGAATTCGCAAATTAATGAAGTATTGGATTTTGCCAGCCTTATCAGAGAGATGAAAAATCACTATGGAACTTTTAGTCAAAAAGAGAGAGGTGAGAAAAAAACAGCCTTAGCCAAAATTAATGAAAGCCTGAAACAGATAAATCAAGACTGAAGAATTTTTTTGTCAAAATAATATCAAATATGCGATACATGCCTTTTCTGGTGTGTACACACATTGAAGAGGGGGTTTAATAGTCTTACAATCCATTTGAAATGAACGTTTACTCAAATCCTGCTCTAAAAAGACCCTTGTCTGGACGTTATTAAACACCTCGGATTCCAGCGTGCTCATCAAACCGACTGAAATTAATTATGCGGCAGGTGGGTCTCTGAAGTGGATGGCGATTGCCACTGACAAGTTCAACAGGGCAGTGATGGTGCAGAGGAGTCGGAAGACACAGATCGGCACCCAATCGGCGGGGAGGAGCTGTGTACACGCCAGAGTAATGAAAGCAAAAATGGGGCTTCAAAACCCATCCAAGGCAGGATTGCGCTAAGCCACTCCCAACGTAGAGTAATACGATATACAGAGACATTTTGGACATACCGCAGCATTTTCAAATCTTCGGGACAAGATCTTACTTCAATACACGATATATATTTCTTCACAATCAAATCAAATACCAGAATTTTGAACTGTCACAGATTTCTATAAAACTGTGTTTACCTTTGTGGGGACTGAAAAAATGGTCCCTATATTGTCAAAATAGCATGTTGTCACAACATATGCATATAATATAATCTACGTAATATATACATCTCACACACACACACACACACACACACACACACACACACACAAAGCGGTGACCACTGAACCACCTTGCCACCCGCCACTATGTCAAGCACTGGAATTAAACATGCCAGCATCTGACTAAAAATAAATGCAGCCAACAAGATTCTTTTGAAATTCCTTACAGGAACCGTGCACAGCCGAGAGCGGATAGAGCCCCCGCAGCCTCTTGTGAAATCCGGTTCTCTACCAACCTTTCCGAGATGACAATTGGCAGAATAGCGAAAATGTTGCAAAAACACGAACGGAATTTAACATTGTTTTGGGTCTGGCCAGCCGAACGCCTAAATATGGCAAAAACGTATAACACAGGAAGCAAACAAACAAAGAGTGAGCGTTTATTTGAACAAGTGTCTGATTTCCATCCGTAGAGCTTCTGACAGCACAAGCAAACATACCCAGCACATGGGCAGCATCGCGCCGATAAACATCTGTCAGAGAGTTTAAACCAGACAGCTGAGCGGAACCAGGACCAGCAGAAGCCAGAGCGCCCCGCGGGCGGTGGCGAGCCAATGGCAGCCTCGTCACCGGCCTTTCCCAAGATAACCAGACCGGCGGGAATCCAAAACAGGCTACGTGTCACATGATAGTCAACCCAACCGACAGCACCGAGCCCGGCATATTTATTTAAAAGCAACAGCATTTGAAAATTCTGTTCAAAAGGTTACCAGCCGGAAGACCAAGACTCAATAGCATAACAAGACCTTGGAAAGTCACACGCATCAAGACAAGCGAGCATCTGTCGGGAAAATCAGATGGATGTATAAATACATGCATTCAAGATAAATAGCAATCATAAGACCTGATGAATGGCTCATCTAGATTGCCAGCAACACATATCAATTTCATAAAAGGCTCATTAAAATATCAAGGACAGAGATAGGGTTGGCACAAAGGAAATGTATATCCACTTAAAACATCTTTTTGGGTTAAAAATAAAGCCGTCTATACAGATTCGAAAGTCTGCCATGCATTAGCTTGGCAGATAGCTGTCAGCCAATGGTGGGGATTCGGAGATGGGGGCGTAATGCAAATTAAAATTAAACCAGATAAAGGGAGCTGATCAAAGTATCTCCTAGGAGCATGACCTGACAGGTGCAGACCACAGCCCTGACCTTTGACCTAACGGCAGACTATAAACCTGTTTATAAGTGACAGAGTCACCTTTCATCAGAGTCAGAACCGTAAATGAAATCCTACTGAACGGAGAGGCCGCGTAAAGAGCAGCGGCTTGCTGCCAGTCAGAGTCAAACGGAAGGGCCGCGCGCGGAGTGACACGGCTAATACGTCATATCTTCAGATAAGTATGTCCCATTAAAAACGTTTGCCTTTTCAGATTAACATAACCTCCTCCGGGGGGGGGGGGTGCAGCTTTGAGTACAATTCATCATTTTTCATTCATAAAAAGATTTTTTTTCTTCTCATTTCTATAACCGATTATTTAGCAATGACCTGCTTCTCTACATTCCGCCGCAGAGTCCGGATTCGGAAATTCCTTTGTCTTCCACGCCTCACAAAAACATACGAGTCGGGACAAGCCCAAGTCTTACACAGAGTAAGACAGAGCTCGACATTTTCCCGGGAACGTGGAATCAGCACGCCACATCACAACTAAAACAGACATAAGTCTAGCTACAGTGGATCACACGTCGACGTAAGAAATTTTTCAGATTTATTTATTTTTTTGGGAAAATAACCTACAGATCTGTACATATACCTTAGAAACGGACAGGACAGACGTATGGGAGGCACTCTGGGAATTCAATAAACCCCACCCGCATGCCGTCATATGTATAACTGCCCCCGCCCCCCGCCCTCCCAATAAACACTTCCAGTTATCACTTTAATGGCTTCCCAGACTTGGGGGATTGGAGGACACACATGATCGGTGACGGAGCGCTGTCACCGAGGCTTAACATTCATCCGACATGACTCATGCAGTAAATTAATAGTATGGCTCATGTAGCACTAAAATGAGAAATCTCAGCTCGTTTAAAGAGCCGCATTAGAACATCTCTTTATGAACAATTAAACCGTCTAATCGGCAAGGTTAACGTCCAGTTCCGTAGGGGGACGCCTGGTTCGGGGGGTTGTTACCGCGACTGGATTTTAAAGACCAAGCTACAGCATGTGGAGTTCAACCAGCAGAGCCAGCTTACACTCTCCCTCCCCCCAGAGATAAACCGGCTTGCTAAGGTTGGCGCCCCCTCAGAAGATGACGCCCTAAGTGGCTGACCGGTACTGGTCAGTCTTGTTATGACATCACTGCATTGGCTCTCCTGGAGCGGCGACGCCCTCAGGCAGGCCCTCCCCACTACATACAGCGGCACGAGACGTCCACACTGGCGCGGGGACTCACCCAATAGCGATCGAAAACCCATCCTGTGCCTAATTAAGCGGCTAAACGCGGGGAACCGACACCTTTTTAATTGGTTCCTGCGTGAGGCTTCTCAGAAGCGACTGTGAATTGTGGGGGTGATATAAATAAAAGCGTTTATTAAACCTGACGGCTTTTTGCCGCGACCTTAAAAGCCGGTTCAGGCGGTTCACAGGCCTCGACTAACACGCTTTTGGGAAGGCTGACAAGACGTGTGTGATCGGACAGCGTCAAAACAAAAACGATGTTGGGGGGGGCGAACAAAAATGGGGGCGGACAGCTATGAAACAGAAGGGGCTCACCTGGCCTCAACGGGGGGGAGGTAATTGCACACCTTTGGCAAGAGGGAGAAAATTCCAGAAATGGAAAAAACTCAGGCAATTACCGAAACGGAAATGCCAACAGAGCCTGGGTCATGTGGCTGGCTAAAAGCAGCCCTGAACAACAACAGATGAATCAGAAAGGGGACCCGTCTGGTCAGACCGGATCTCGAGAGGGCCGTGGAGATGAACCCTGCCCATGTTCTGCTCTCCGGTCTCAGAAAGGCTATGAACCCCTAAAAACACAGACAAGGCCTGCAGATCTCCTGTGCATAGTGGGGTAAACAAACCATAATAAACACAAGGAAAGAGGGAGGCGGGGGGAATGGGGGCTGGATGACAGAGCCCAGAATTCCAGAGAGGCGCTGGGGGGCAGAGAACCAGACAGACAGATGAGGATAATTTAACCCCTCCCACCACCAATGTCACCTCAGGCAAGCCCCCCTGGTCACTAATAATCATGTCTCCTTGTCACAGAACTGTGGAGGAGTTGATTGAGTCCGATTGATATTCCGGCCCGAGATAATTAAACATGTGGCTCTTTATTTCGGCCCAAATGTCTTTAAAACTCCAAGATCTGGTCGCGCCCCTTAAAAGGCAATTATTAAATCGACCATATTGCAAACAAAATAATTAATTGCGGTCCTCATCGAAATATGGCTCTTTGAAATAAGGTTGGCAGGCTGCAACAGTAATGGAGAGAGACTACCTGGAAAAGCAAACATCCGCAAAAGGTATTTTTAAGAAGCGTATGACCGGCATGACAGAGCCGGTCCGGTGGAATCGTGACCGTTAACGTCTGCAGAGGGATCGGTACATGCCTCCCTGACCTGGCGACAACCCCGAAGAGGTGCCCGCTGGGTAAGTTTTGGGCCCCCCAGGGATACTGATACACAGCAGATTCAGGCCAGTTCCCCCGACTGCAGCCTGGATGAAGGAAGAGGGTGAGAGATAAAGCTCCTCTCCACCGTCATGCTTCCTGCAAAGAGGGGAGAAAAAAAAAAAAAAAAAAAAAAAAAAACGCCACAAACCCAATTAGAAACCAAAAAAAAAACCACCACTGAGCATGTCAGGTCGCCGATAAGCTCCCCCACCATGGGCAGGATTCACGGGCATTTCCATCCTCAAGGCATGACGGTGACCGGGAGCGACGTGCAAATCAAGCCCCGCCCCCTGGGGTGCTGGCAGGGGGCGGGTCTTGGCCAGACCCAGCCGTTCAGCAGGGTGAGATAGGAGATCGCCTCAGCGGCTCCTCGTCTCTGATAATACCACATTTGATTATTTTATTTTTTTTGAGTGGACCATTTTTTGATGTTGCCGGCCCAAGGACATTAGCCCTACCTGGCTGACAGGCATCAGGACAGCAGGAAGAGCAAGTGTGACTGAAGCCAGACACTCTGGCTCACCAGCAGAATCAAATTATTGATCACATGACAGATTGCATTATGAAGGAATCAGGGACTGGTATCAGTGGCTGGGATTACATTTCTCTGGAAGGGCGGAGATGCTTGCTTGCTCTTTGATAAAAAATAAATAAATAAATCCCCACACACACACACACACAGTATGTATGTGACCTGATCAGGCTCACAGCCAATTAACGGCAGCCGCCAGCTATGACGCCAACGAAGCGCAGCTAAAACGCAGACGCTTCCACTCCGCCATCCACCTGACAGACAGGGCCCAGTTATACCATTAAGCACATTAGGCTGGATTGGTGTTTGGTGGGAAATTGGGCGTCAAAGGCGAGGGCTGGTACTTTTAGCTGGTCACTCAGGGCTATTAATAGAATGCTTCCCCACTAAACCACAAGAGTCCCGCCGTCAAAAGGAGAGCAATCTGACATTGAATCACCCCCCTTCCAATCGCGGGTGTGGAATCACAGACGTGGGAAAGGTGGCTCCTGATCAGAGGCGGTCTCACGCGGAACCTTGCCAGGGCTGATCAAGTCGCCACAGAACACTAGGCAGCCAATATTGTTTGCCCCCCTTCCTGACAACACTCTGCTTTTTCTACCTGCACATAATCATGTTAATTTGACGTATATGATTTGGTTTTTTCCATTATTATTTTAATGTTGTATAATTATTCTTATTATGTATTGTATACAGACACACAATTTTTTCCCCCCCTTCATGACTTTTCATGTCTGGGCCCCTTTGGGCTGATCGGGCCCCAGGCGGCTGCTTAGTCTGTCTATGCCTGGATCCAGCCCTGCCCCACCCCCCACATCCATTACTGCCATTTAAATGAGGAATGATTCATATTCCCTCACTTGGTCCATTAAAAAAATATTTTAAAATATTTTTTTTTAAAAAAAACATGGCTTTTTCAGAGTTCAGAAATCAGCAGCTACATTTAAAACATCAGCACTTTCCAATGAACCCGACACTTACATTTTTAAGTATTATGCTGGTATCAGTGCCACCCCCATTACCATCTTCCCTTCAATGGCCTCCTCGTCACGAGCCACAGGCATACAAAGAAATCCCCCCACAATGTAGCCGTTTGAGAGACAGCAGGCTACCCATGGCAGCCAGTCACACGGACGACTAAAGGTCACTCAGGTCACCGAGCCCAAAGTGTCGCCAAAGCACATCAGGGGGCGGACTGGCAATGAATCAGACGGGCAGAGGTCACGCCAGGGTGGAGCCACCAGGAGGCGACCCGGCAGAAACGGGATCGGACAAGGACCTGACGAGATCTCGGGATTCGCAGCTGTCCCCTTATCGGACCTGGTTCACGTTCCAGTCACCTGCAGACGGGTCAGTCGGAACGTCGCACAGGTGGCGCGGATAGAGACCTTCACATGGCAGGCAGTGTGTCGGGAGGAGAACAAAGGCATGCGGTCATACGTGTCGACATGTGTGACTGGTACACTATCGCAAACTCCAGCTACAGATCCGAAATTTATATGTTCAGCCCCCAGGGCATTACAAGGTTTCTCCAGCCTCTCCGTCACCAACGCCTGCCCCCCCCCCCCGAAATCGCACTCCTGGTTCTCCGAATCTCGCGTTCAGACGGCCGTGTGAAACTTATCTGGGTGGAAACCGTGAGTGACGAAAATGCCCCCCCCCCCCCCTCCTGTAGTCTTCTCAAAAAGCACTTAAGAACATCACTCTAAAGAAAACAAATTAGGACCAGCATTTTTAAAAGAGCGTCACATACTTCGACGGCAGAGAGAATCACGCCGTTATTCTTATTCCCAGGGTAAAATAGGAGGTGAAGGTAAAAGAATTCCATGCAATCATTTGGGACTTTCCAGTCAAGGGGGGGAAAAAAAATCCCATATGAGTGATTACTCATAAAACTGCAAGGGATGTGCAACACGGAAAACACACAAAGTCTAAGACGGGGTGGGGGGGGGGGACTCTTTATTTTCAGTCACGTATATTGAAATGGGCAGGAATTTGAGATCAGTAGACAGAGAGGTATAGAAAGGACAGCAAGTCTGTGTTTCCGCCCTGCTCCAGGACACCTAGAGTCTGCTGGAAATTTCCTTCAAAGTTCAGGGGAGACCGCGGAGGCCTTCTGCTAAAGCATATTCGAGCAAAAGAACAAAAATGAAATAAACCTCCACAACATCCCCCCAACGCTCTGGACGGCCATGCAATTTAGAGATCCAATTTGGCAGAGGATTCGCGATAAACACCACAACTCCAAAGGCCCATAACGGCTACAAAGAGAAAAGAGCACAGCTTCTAGAAAAGTCGGTGACCCCGGTCTCAGCCTGCCATTACAGGTCTGAACAGGAGAAAAATCAATGCTAGCTTTGCGACAGGTCGAGAGGAAGTAACCAAACAGGAAATACCACTTTGTATAGGAACAACGTCTATATATGTTTGGGAGCTACAGTCCGGTCCAGAGCTGCTGTGGCGTGACGTTAAAGCCCAAATTGAATTCAACAGGCAGACAAGCTGGTCCAGTTAAAAACGAAGCACCCCAAAAACCACAATCAGGTTTACTCAGCAAGTATGTTCACACACAGGGAATCTATCTCTGGTTCTCAATGGCTTTCATACATACAATAGATATATACACAGTTAAGGCAAGACAATGGTCACATGCCATTCGATTGAAAAATCCTTAAATCCCCACCCCCACCCCCCAAAAAAAAGACAAAAACAATGTGCCTGTGCCGTCCAACTGGATAACCATTTGGTATGTTTACACAAAGCGGAGATTTGCTAGACCTGAGTGGTATAGCCCCCCTCCAAAGAAACTCTTCCCTTTTTCGCTGGAGCGGGTGAGTCAGGCTGAATGAATGTGTGTCATCACTTCTCCGGAAGGCGAAGTCCAGTAGCTATCAGGTCGCAACAAGACCCAGGAAGGCACATGGGCCACCTAGAAGCGGGTTCGCGTCCAGCGGTAGGCAGGAACTAGATCGATTCTCAGATGCGAGTGGATTCTGGTTAGAGCAGTTGACTGGGGGGTTGGGAAAAAGTTTACCAGACAGCCATGGGGACCAGAGCACGAGTCGTCTCATTTTGTATGAGATTCCCAGAATTTATTGCCCTGTCAAGGACAGAGCCATCTGGAGTGGCGGAGGAGAAATGACACCAAGTCACAAAACTGCCGATCTGCTTCCCTCTCTGGCCTTCCCCTACAGCTGGGGGGGTTAGGAGGGCCCGAGCCCTCTCAAAACACCCCCTCCCCCACCGCATTTTTGTGAGGGGAGAAGACTAAACGAAAACAAGACCTAGAAAGGAATGTGCAGGCCGGCAGCCTCCGCAGTACCATTCAGTCCAGGGACTCCGTCACCGTAATTAAAACACACAGCAAACGAATCACCTTGATCCAACAGAAAAGCACCACCACTTTAATTAGGTCTCACTCTTCAACAGAAATTCATTCTCAGTGCTGGAGAACATGACCCTAAGCCGAACCGCGGCATACAGAGTCAAAGAAGAGTTGCAACCGCGCTGAAAACTCATTTACTCCATAGATATAAATAACCGATACAGACAGGCAATACCGCAAGTAAAGCCAGCTAAATTTTATGGCTTCTTTACTAAGCTGGCAGTGATCTCCCAGTGTAGCTGAATACAATTGAATTCAACTGGGATGCACGCACTGGAAGTCCAGGCATCATCTGGCAACCACGGCAGCGGCACTCGCACAGGTTGGACTGACCTTCACTGATTGCTCCTGCCAGCACTCAAGGCGCATGCGCTCGCTCACCGCTGCGTACGGCCAGATGAAAGCCCAGGCCGGGGCCAACACCTGTTAGTACCTCGTCAAAGTTAATCTTCAGAAGTCCACGAGAAAAAAATTTAAAACAGGGACGTACTGGGCTATTATCTTAAAACACAGGAGGGGTTAATCATTAGTACAATATAGCTAATATTTTTTTAAATTATCCGGACATGCAACAGGCGCCCCTTTCCAGGATTAATAACAGTTCCGCTTACGTTTTCTTAATGGATTCTGCTACTGAGTGTTGAAACTGGCCTCTATCGCAACATTCGGTCAAAAACACTCACCTACAAAACATCCAACACGCACTAAGGAGACAGGAAGCGCCACGGGATTTGACATTTTTCAGTCATTCCTCACAAAGACAGGCCACTTCCGAGACAAGCGTTCACCTTCCAGGGATGAAGATAAATAAATTCACTCTGCCTAAAATCAACCATCCATCAATTTACATTTGCTCGTTTATCTGACACTTTTATCCAAATCGACTCACGGTAGAGGGAGGGGCTGCAGTTTATCTGTGCTCCCCGGAATGTGATCCCATGATCCTTTGCGTGTTTAGCACCAGGCTCTGCTTGTTGAGCTACAGGAACTAAAGCTTCATCTGAATGAAGCAACTGCAGTACGGCACCTTTAAAAAAATTAAAAAAAAAAAAAAAAACGCCTAAACTGATCTAGCAATTTGGTCCAACGCTGGAATTCAATCATTCCTTGACATTTTAACACTGAATTTGATTGACACATTAGACAACTTAATTTTATTTCACCCCGCATGGGATTTTAAACAGAGTCATATTAATATCTGAAGTACTGAATGTCAGTCTGTTCAGCGCTTCACAAGCAAGCATTAAAAAATATCAAATAAAAAGCTCCTAGATCTCACTGCTAGGTCAGATCTTCAGCTGAAGAATGTACTCAAGAGCATGCGACTTCTGGCGTGGGGGCTGAGGGTGGTAATGTCACCTCAGTACATCCGGTCATGTCTGAAAGGAGACAATATGGACAAGCCTGCCCTAGGGTCAGAGATTTAACACTTGCATACGGCGTGGGGCAGGGAGGGGGGAGCCATGGGGGAAGGAGGAAGAAGATGGACCCACCGGGGTGGAGAGGGAAGAGGTGTTTTATTGTGAGGGTGACGCGACGACACAGGCGAGATCTAGCCCACGGGCTCGGCAGCGCCAACAGCTGTTCATTAGAAGGCGCGAGAATGAGTGTGATCTCACCTAAGGGCCCGGTCTCTGCCACAGCGCCTTCGTTAGCCGCGGTAATGAAGCTCAAGGAGCTGGTGAGTGGGCGACGGTGTGTGGCTGCTTAGAGCCGGTAACTGACAGGCGGAGCTGAGACACGGGTGCGGCGGGCCAGGAATCCAAATATGCATATATCATATGCATTACATTTATATAAGGCAAAGGACATACGAGATGGACATATGAAAAAATTCTGACCCAGTGCTGATGTAACTGGGATTAAGGGCCTTTCTCTAAGTGAAACCCTAATCCCAACAATGACCTTAACCCCTACCCAGCCCTAACCTTGACCTTAAGTAAGCAAACAAAACACAAGACTACTGGCATTTTTAGTTTTTTTTATTGCAGTCAGATTTTTATAAAACTGAATTTCCCCTTGTGCAGACCAAAGAAATGCTCCTCAAAACATCAAAATAGCAGGTTTTTAATCACATTATTGGGACATTTGGTCCCCCTATGTAACTTATACCCAGACAGACACAGACCCTGACCCGCACATAGACACAGACCCTGACCCGCACATAGACACAGACCCTGACCCGCACATAGACACAGACCCACACACAGACAGACACAGATAGCAGGGATGCACTAGCGCCTCTGGGGGACCTTGTCTGACAAAGGTACCCCCCCCCCCCCCACAAGTGGGCAATTTGAGCTATTGTTTGGAGCCAAAAGAGAAACAAGAGGAAATTTTAAAAGATGGAACAGTAAGAATATGCTAATCAAAGTCAGAGTTTCAGCGATAAAACTCACCGATCAGGGCGGGGTGGGAGTGCTGCCTGTAAAATTCACCAAAATTGGGGGAAGGGGGTATTACTGGCAGCCCGATCAGCCAGACTTTAGAGGTTTCACCATTCCCTCTTTGCCATAGCCCTAGGACAGCCTATGCTGCACTCCGCTCCCGAATCTAAGGTCAGTCTTGAATTTTTGCATACATTCATTTATCTGTTTAGCAACAGACATTTTGGAAAGAAATCAGTGTCAGATCACCCCTGAAGAAACTGCGGGTTAAGGGGCTCAATCAAGGGCCCAGCTATAACATCACTCTGCTGAATCAGGGCCCCCCTGGCCAGTGAGCCACACTCTACTTAAAAACAGGAAGACCACATGTATGTGCATGGGTGCGTGTCTCTATGTGTGTATACACACACACACGTATACACTAATATATATATATATCCTCCTGAGACCCAAGGAAAATTTCAGGTTATTTGTGATTTTCTATGTCTTTGGAGGAAATAAAACAT
>JAODLD010000001.1:4837486-4854977 GCA_026781065.1 Mormyrops boulengeri | reverse complement strand
CACACACACACACACACACACACACACACACACATACATACATACATACATACATACACACACACGTCTTCCTGTTCCCAGTTTACACATACATACATACACAGCTAATCCACCATCAAACCACATCACTCAGGTGTTACTAAACCACAAACACATCTACCCAACACCATGAACCTCGTGAAAGTGGACCACAGCCACAAAGTGACATACCAAATGGGCATTACACCCGGACAGCCGCAATCGCCACATGGACGCTGTCACCGAGAGCCACTCTCACCCCGAAATGAGGTCAAGGCATGGGGCTGGGAAGAGGCCGACCCACGGTGCTCCGCCAGCGGGGCTTCTCGTGGCCCAAAAGATTCAGTCGAGCTTGTGTCAAACGGAGTTCAGGAGTAAACAGCAACTAGATATCAAGTGGAGACTCTGATGGCCTACAGCGAGTCTGCATTATTCTGCTTATCTAAGACAGCAGCCCGCTTCTGAAGAAGCAGATCAATGGGGTGCAAATATTTCAATGTGACAGGGATCAATATTCAATGAAACCAAACCTCTGAGCTATATTCAGGTGAGACCTAATTGTCCTCACAACCTTTGTTTGTATACAACCTTTAGTTGTATAACTAAAACTTATGAAAATAAATAAATAAAAATCCACCGAGATGACTGCATCCCAACAAATACGGAAACTGATGATTCACCCGCCATGACCTGTTTGTAAAGCAAATACCACTTTATTAATGAAATGTAGTATGACTGTATTAGTGGAAATTTACATAATAATCCATGTTCCTGATGTACACTGCAGCTGCCCAACTTCCCACGCTTATGACCACAAACCAGGAAGCAGCAAAAAGCTTTAAGACTAATAAATGTTTTGAAAGCCCGACGGCTGAAGAATTTACTGGGAACTGCATGGTAATTACCAGCAATGCTAAGAGGAAAGTCTATTTCTATTTATAGAAAAGGAATTTACCAACAACTGCATGGCTGGACAGAGAGACCCGCTTTAAACACCCTCAATCCGGGGCAGACCGACAAGACTGAAGAGTCCAGCTCATTCATGACCAATGTCTGGCAGTGATACCTCCACCAACCCGGATCCATGCAACACCGCTTCCCTTTCGCGAGATCTACACTGATCCTGTACGACAGCCATTACTTCAACATCATCAAAAAATTATTTATAGGAATATAATCCCTACTGTAAGGCATTTCCCCCAACAGGGACTGTATGTGAAGATACGGGATGCTCGGGTGGGGTTTTTTTTTTTACCCGATTCAGGAGGAGACAAGGCTGTACAGTGAGAGATACACAGGTCCAGGAACTAGGGGGTACGGATTGACAGCACAGATCAAGAGACCCAGGAAGCACATGAATGGACCCACTGTTTTCATGTTCAACACGAAGGAAAACAAACAGCGGAGTTACTCACTAGAAAATGAGACATTTAAACATAGTCCCTTTTATCAGTTACGGCTTTTGAATTCAGGTGCTAACAGTCCTCATTAAATCGAGGACTCCAGGCACGTTGACGACCTAAAGCGTAATAAAACCAAGAACTTCTTTCGAGGGAAACCCACATTCCACATAACCAATAAATCACATTTATTTATGTTATTATTACATACAGTACGACAAAGAGATCGGGTCCATTTAGTCCAGCTTAAGTATCCAAGCTATATGTCGAAACGTGGAATTTGATCCAGAGCAACAGTGTGGAAAATATGCCGCCCCGCTTTTGTCAATAGGACTCCATGTGATAACGAAAGCAAAGTATCGTTAAAACACGTACGATCGGCACAAAACAGCGATCTGGTTTTCTCCTTCCAGCGATTTTCACAGCCGATTGTAGTTGGGAATGCATACTGTAGTTTTGTTCTTTACTTTCACATCGCAATACAATGTGGCAAATCGTTTTGATTGACTAGGAATTAAACAAACACGTTTATTTAAAAACTGATCGGAGCGTCCTGATCACACGCCGGTCCGCGGTACTGGAAATCCTCTCTATCCATATTATAGGAAACCAGCCTTTCTCCTCTATACATTTTCTCAGAATTGTCAAAAATAGGGAGGGATCGCATGGCGGATGAGGAGACCTGCATGGTTGAGATACGACCTGCACACCTTTAAATACGGCGTACTGGGGGCTTGCTGTTGACAAACAAAGCTGGATCGGGGTCCCTTTTGATCGCAACATTGTTGCAGATGCAGCCCAGTCCCGATCAGCCGTAGAGGCTCCTACTAGTTACTCTGTAACCAGTTTGCGTTTTCCGCCCGCAAATTGTTTTAATTCATGGCGTTTTTTTAAAGAAAACTTCGGCAATGGATACAGCTGATGGCCACGATAAACCCGAAAAGGCACCCAGATCTGTCCCCGACACCTTCATGTCACCAATCGAAAAAACCCCAAATATAATCGAACTCACCTTGGAAACACTATTCGTGTGTGAACACTACTGTCGTCCTAGTTTTGTTGTTTTGTTCCCCAGAAAAAAAAAAATCAAAAAATGTAATCCTCCGGATAAGAACAATGTGGATTGGGGGGAAAAAAAGTTCACATCTTTCTCCTGGCAGAGCTAAGCAGAAGACAACAGGAAACAAGCATTCCCGGGGAACGGGGTAGCTTAAAGAGCACTTGGCGAGTGAGAAAAGGAGACTGGCGCTGGGAACAAAACGCCGCGGACAGACGACGAAGACTTTCTCCACGCCCAGGTACCGGATCACATGATTAATTCAGGTGTGTTTCCTCTGAAACCCTCGACTTTACCGAGGCACACCTGTGAGAGCGGCTCACATCCGCCCGGAGTTACATCGGGAACAGGAAACGGAGGAGAAGAAGAAGGAAAAAAATGACGATCCGAAAGGAGAGAATGGGGCTTCTCCTCCCCCTTACTCGGTACAAAAGGCTTTGCCCGGAGGAGATCGTTTTACACGGGCTGGGGACAGAAGCAAAAATTTCTCAGGAAGCTAGATGGGGGGGAAATCCACGTCGCCGTTCACTCCCGATTGCTTCCCAGTAAAAATAAAAATAAAAAAAACAACAATAATAAAAACACCTTCTACAGACTACTGTCGTAATTCACGCACATTCTCCGGGGAGTTTATTTCGTGCACATTTTAAAATCAAACGATGTTTTATCCAGTTTCAAATTACTGAAAGAGGCAGGCTGTGGGCGTTATTTTTCCCAGAAATCTGAATTACTAATACAGGAACTGTAGGAACACCTGGGTTATGCACAGAAACTGCCCCGCTTGGATCCACCGAGTGGATGGGGTCGGATTAAACTCTATTAAAAATGCGATCAGCATGTAATACTGGCGCAGTGGACGCCTCTCTCAGGGTAGCGTGAAAGTAAACATGTACTATAACCAAGTAGTGGAAAATACAATGCGCGCAAAAATGGGGAGAATTACCATAATAACACATTGCTTAGTCTTCTGGAATTTACTATTGCTAAATCCTGTTACTTAATATATCAAATTAAATCGAACACACCCCTCGGATATGTCAGCGCGGTTAATATTACAAAACGGAATGAACACTTGCTCCTCTATACGTGTAGATACGTGTAGTATGGCCATGTGCGGTGTTTTTACGTTCACAATTCCGGAATTTTCTCATTTTTTCATGGTATAATTGACGTTTCATTTTCATTAAAAATACTGTGTCCCTAGCATTGTGGTTAACATGAATAAAGCACTATTGGTTTTCATTTAGTGTTATGTTTTTTTTTTCTACAGAACCTGTAGATATCACATTTTTCACGTACTGCTTTGACATACCTGCAGTTTCAAACTTGGATCTCAGATCTCATTTCTAATGAGAAAGAGGAACCAAATTAGTTGAACATTAAGGAGAAAAGTCACGTTCAGACCCCTGATGTTCACGTTCCATCCACGCGATATGACTCTTTCAAACTCCAGGTCCTAAAATAATATTATGATCTGCCAAATATAAAGCTATACAATCGGTATTTCGGGGATTATCCTGCAGTGTTAGAAAAAAGGGAACCGGTTTGTTTGTGAATGGGGCTGTACCTTACAATTCTGTACATTTTAAGCTAAGGGTACAGCTAGCAGGCCCTTGAGGGTACAACCCCAGTGACAAGCAAAGGTGCAAACTGGTACCCTTTTTTCTGAAAGAGTGGGGAAAGGACTCTTGGTGTAGTGCATTTATGTTAGCCTATCACATTTTTCTGGTAGGACACTCTAAAATCCGTACTTACTTTTTATTTACAAAGAGCCGGAAACTGCACATCGATGTCTTTCACCCCAAGTACACATGTGCAGAGGAGACTCTTAAGTTAACAGCCTCTTTAAATTAGCCAATATTGCTAATTGTGTTCCCCGGTACCCTGGCTGGAGCTTCACTACATGATTCTCCCAGGTCTGCAGAACTCATCCTATGGAAAGCTGGCCCTATTCTGTGCATTGTATGGGCAGCCTGGGGAGGGGGGAGGGGGGTCTGTCTTAAAAAAAAAAAACATAGCTAACTTCTTGTTGACACTGCCTCCTGGTCTCCCCGGCGTCGTTGCAATTTCCCATGCCCGTTTCCTATGTCGTGGGCCCGCAGATACGGATCAGAGCGCAATAGGTTTGGCCTTCCACAGTCTTTCACACTGACTGATGGGACGGAGAAAGCGGGCCAGCTCACACCAATGGCTTCGCAAACGACAATGGACGGGAGGGGGGGGCAAGCTACCACAGAACCTGAACTGGCTAATAGGCAGAGAAACTCGTCCAAGGAAATAATTAAAGCAATTGTGTTGGTGCCACAGTAGCTGGGCTGCTGCTCCCAGCTATTATTGCGATCGCCATTGTGTCAACATTGGCGCAGATCAGCTGCAAATCACAAAGCTAAAATTAATGGGAAAATATACGGCTGGCTGGCACTTTGCATTATGGGAAAAACAAATAGTAATTCCTATAAAGTGTTTACAATGTTGAGACGTCATAAAATATATAGTAGTAATATATTACATCGAAAGATCGGTAATTGTTGCCAATAAAATGTCATTTTAATGCAAATGCAACACATTCTCTCTAGTGTATTTTTTTGCTGGTAAAGTTTGCCGGGAAGTTGGTAAGTCGAGTTCCGTATTAATCTGACAGGTGGTATGTGGTCACAGCGCCCTCTGCCGTTGAGAAAAAAACCGCTGAAGGCGGTGAGATTTAGTGCGTTATCTTCGTGTATATGGGGCGTCAGTGCCGAGGGGTCAGTACGTGGAAAACTCTCATATATTTAAAATGTGGCCTTTGAAGGTCGGTGATTGTAGTTTTTGGATTGTAGGATCACCATAAATTGGTCTTCAAGGACACATCTTACCATCTCACAGTTTATTTAAATAATTTGTTTCAGGGCAGCGATTCAGCTCCTTTAAAATGAAACTGGAGATTGTTTTGACAGCCGTAACCATCTTATTTCTTTTCTACAAATAGGCTGACGGTTCCTTGGACATAGCGCTTTAGGATGCCAGGCAGACACAAGGAAACAGATATACAATCGCAAAATTATCAGGTGCGCAACAGGCACCGTGTAATAGGACGCTTTTATTAATAGATCACAGAATTAAAAAAACGCTTTACTTACTGAAGCCGATTCTCTGCCGGTCGTTAATGAGAGTTGTTGGCTCAAACGTAGTCTCTTGTGATTAATTATTATTATTAGTCTACTAATCACACCCCGCTAAATAAACTCAAAGAGAGCGGTTCATGACTAATGTGAAAGGCGAAAAGGGAATCTGCGGTGAAATGATAGTTTAGGAGTGCGAATGGCTGTTTCACTTCTCAGCCATCTGTGAGAGTCTGCAGTCACGCCATTGTACAGGGATGCCCGTTTGGTCTCGGGGGGGCGGAGAGCTGGTGTATTTATGACTGAAACTGGGAACGTTGCATGAGGTTTCCTGGAGAAAGACCACAGGCTTGTTTTGAGGCCCCGTCGTGTGATGGCGTTTGTGCTCTGTTACCGGCACCTGTGAGTCAAAGATGGTTGATTGTGCTGCAGAGTGATCCTTCTGACAGGCCAAAATCTCAGATCTTTGCCGCCCCAGCGCTTGGCAGCCATGATGAATACCAGCTTTTGACACAGCTCTTGTCCTCCGGGGCCTAATCGCGGTTTGTACAGCCAGTGGCCTCGCCAAGCTTCAAGCAGGAGGGGGGCGGGGCACAGTGCAACCAATTGTCACCCAGATGTCTATGTCCTTGTGGTGTCTGGGACAGCGTTGACACGCTCGCGTCCGCACCCCGCCCCCTCACCCTTCAGCTAGCAATTAAACGGCCTGGTCAGTAATTACATAAGCCAGTCGCACAGCAACATGCGCCGAGTGGTCAGAAGTAATAGTGAAAGTGTAATGCTAAATAAAACCAATGCAAAAAAAGCAGATGGGGTGAATGCAGACGACAAGCTGTCATGGCTGTGTGGATGTAAATAGGTTATGCCAGGACAGGTTAGCCCTGTGTAACGCCACGGGGAATAGACGCAGGCTCTCTGACATATAAGCGAACACCTGCAGGGGGTTTCGATCATGCAATAAACAGCACAGCTCCTCAGGGCAGGAAAAAAACACTCCGGCGCTCGCCACCAGCCGCGATCAGAGATCATGAAGAGTCGCCGGGGACAGGGCTGAGGCATTATCCTCGCCGTCCAGCCTCCCGGCTTGAAACTGCGCCATCGCTGAGCCATCTGCCGCCCTTCTAGATTATTCCAGAGCTCAACGGCGCGCGACCCGATGGCAGGCTCCGGCTCCCTCTCGGCACTAGTCCCGTGTCTCGGTAATGGTGACACGCGCCGGGGAGGCCCTGTCACCTGGTGGTCAGTTTCAGCCCATAGCTGGTGGCTGATGCTGCAATTAAGCGTTTTTTTTTTTGGGGGGGGGGGGTTTTGGAAGTTTGTCAGCACACAGGTGACTCTGCAGCAGGAGTAATGGAAAATAGACAAATCGAAGAGCACGTTTCTGGAACTCTCTCAGTCAGGGACACATTTTTGAGACGACTTCTGTGGACTTATTGAGTTTTGGAAATTTAGTGGGTAGTTATTTGTTATATTACATGAGTGAGTGAGTTTTGACTCCCAGTACTGTAACATATGATGAGGAAGCCTGATCACTGCTGGTCTCATCTCAGAAAACAACAAAAGATGGAGTGAATGACTCCAGGTCAGAACAACTGAATCAGTAGCATCACGAGTCAGACTCTGGACCAAATTGTGGGCTGGCTAAGACAAGATCAGTACTGGACAAACTCTGAAACGCTGAGCTCAGCTTTCAAGTGACGCAACTCACAGAAAACTCTTGTTCTTCATGTAACCTTTCTACCACATATATGCTGCAATAACCCAGTGAGAAATATCCCAGAATATGCCTGTAGGGTTATGTAGCACACAGTGGGCTGTCACTGTCTGAACTCTAAGGGGATTATTGTACAAACCCTGTATAATCCGTTCATTTGCGTACCTGTAACCTGTAATCTGTGCTTGATTTATTGTAATTCCGCTAGCAGCTTAAACAGAGACACTTGCCAGCCCTTCCCTGACAAGAGAAAATCCTCTGCAGACTCGTCAGAGTCGCATGGCCCTGTTAACCCTGCCCCGAGAAATTCACACTGTCGAGGAAAGGCCCCATTTTAGGGCAAAGGGCAACCCTCAGCGTCCACAGGAACAATCTTAGCCGCGAAACCAAATCAAAGTTCACCTGTCTTCCAGATGAAACTGCCAGCCGTCACCTCTGGGTTTACGACTTTGTGAGGTTGATTTGAATGCATGTTCTTACTGGACGTCTCCGGGTCGTCGAACCAAAGCGAATTTGAGTCGTTACGAAAAAGCAAAATAAGCAAATGCGTTTCCCGTGGTGGGGTAGCAAATCCTATAAGGCCAGCGTATCTCCCAGGTGGGGACATGAGTTACACCCGATACTAGATCATAAAAGGCCGTGGTCAACTGGATTTTCCAGGAAATCCAACTAGCACAGAATGAACATTATAATCTATAGCCAGAGTAATGTTTACTCATTTTACCTTGTTTTCTAAGTTTTGTATACCCAATAATCCATAATCGCTTATCCAATGCATTGTGACCGGGGGTGCATGAGGGGTGTGGCTACCTTGGCAAATTCTGGGGGTCCTGTGCCTTACAGGAGCCATTGAATACGAAAAATTATTCATTTTATTTGGCAGGTGGGGCCCAAGGTGACATTTTGTCAGGGGGCCCAGAATTTCTAGCTCCGCCCCTGAGTGTGGCAGTGTCCCTGTAACCTGTCCTAGGAAACGCAGGGCACATGGCCAGGGACACCCTGGACAGGGTGCCAGTCTGTGGCAGGAAGTCACACTGCTGGAAATTTTGAGACACCTGTTCATCTAACCATGAGTTACTAGACTGTAGGAGGATCCAAAAGACGCCTACAAAATACAGAGAGAACATGCAGAATGCAGGAGAATGTGCAAAATACAGGGAGAACTGGCAAAATACAGGGATAATGTTCAAAATACAGGGAGAACTGGCAAAATACAGAGAGAACATGCAGAATGCAGAGAGAATATGCAAAATACAGAGAGAACTGGCAAAAGACAGAGAGAATGTGCAAAATATAGGGAGAACTGGCAAAATACAGAGAATGTGCAAAATACAGGGAGAATGTGCAAAATACAGGGAGAACGTCCAAAATACAGGGAGAACATGCAAAATACAGGGAGAACGTCCAAAATACAGGGAGAACATGCAAAATACAGGGAGAACTGGCAAAATACAGGGAGAACTGGCAAAATACAGGGAGAATGTGCAAAATACAGGAAGAACTGGCAAAATACAGGGATAATCTTCAAAATACAGGGAGAACTGGCAAAATACAGGGATAACATTCAAAATACAGGGAGAATGTGTAAAAAACAGGGGGAATGTGCAAAATATAGGGAGAACATGCAAAAGACAGGGAGAACATGCCAGTCCACACAGAACAGAGATTTCAGTGCTAACCGCTAAACCACTATACCATTTCTTCTCTGTAACGAAATTGTAATTTGCAAAAAATGTTAGTGCTGCTACATTGAGGATGCTCCTTAGACCAATGTGCCTTCACCCCGATACATTCAACCACCAAGCAGCCAAACGAAGGGCTCCGTCATACAAAAGATAGGCCTGTTGGAAATAATTTTTTATTTCCTGTACCCTCTCAGAGCAGGGGAGGATTTATGTTGACCTTAATCAGATTTTGCAAAATTACAAATCATGAACAAGTCTGTTGGCTGCAGAACAAGCCTGCATTTGATCTTTTAACTGTATTTTGGAGAGGAATCATTGCATAGATGTTGTATCCCTTATCATTAAAAATTCAGTTGGAAAACTTTCAGTTTTGTGATATAACCATGCTCCGATAACAAGGAGTTCAAAGAAAACCAGAGGGCTATTCTTTAATGGCAAATATAATCATAATCCTGCACAACTTTTTTATATATTTTACAGAAGTTTTGCTTGTCGCTTACTGACAACACAGAGGATTTTCAAAACTTTTGCTTGCTAATGTTGACGGCTAATTGTAATCGATCTTCAAAGCTACAAGGTATATAATCAATAGTTAATGGCATCAGGAACATTCACAGTCCCTCCAGTCGTCATATGCAATATTAATAGTAATGATAATGGTTAGTCTGTCAATCATCTTCCATATCAGAAGAAACTTCTCATGGAAGGTCACACTCATAAGTAAATGCTAATAGCACTTTCTGAAGAATCGTGTTACATTTCCCATCGTTTTACAATTTATACTTTCTCTGTACTACTTGTGAATGCACAATCAGCATGCTTTGTTAAAAGGAATGTCTGCCGATCTCTGTAAATCTGTATATCGTGCACTACGTTGAGAAAAAACACAGAACTCAATATTTTATGTCCAGCAATAAGATATGTGGAGTCAATGAATGTTTGCGTCATCTAAGTGCAATCATTAACCCAGAATTGTATAGTAGGCCTATAGTACTGAAAGAATGCAAATTACAATTAAATTTATGACAGTACCATACCATTAAACCACAGATACAGATGTAAATCGTTATTCTTTCAGAATTTATCAATCCTTTTGGGTTCATTCAGCTAAACGATTCATTCAGAGTCATTCAAAATACTACATTTTTCATATATATATTTTATATATTGTATTTTATTAAACTGTATTAACTGACTCTTTCAGATGTCTGTATATGCCTATCATTGCAAAAAAGGGAAGTGAAAGAAAGTGTATCTCGGTTGAGAATATCATAATCTTCTTCAGCCATGAACAAACTGAACGATGAATCGCTCACTGAACAAAACGAACAGTCATTGAACAAACTGGACGATGACTCTCTCACTGAACATACTGAAGGAAGATAAACTGAATGACTCAGTACAAATCATGGCATTCACGGTTCGTTCATGAAAGACACAAGTTTTGAAATATGGAGGCATTGATTTGAAAAGTCTTGCATTCCACACTTAAAAGCCATAAAAGGCTGAGCTATTTTTAGTATTTTTTCCAAACTTGGGCGGCACTACAGTGCTGACAGAATATAACATGCAGCACCACTATCAAACCCTGCTGAAGTACAAGGTAAACAGAACAGTGGAAACACCAATGCTTTTTAATCACATGAGTTTTCTTTATTCATCACTTCTTGGTGAATAACTGCATGCATTGGCTGCATAAACTGCATGGAAAGGTGGTGATAGGGCTACCTTACTGCAGCTGAGATGACAGGCAGCTGAAGTTCTGTTTGCTTGCACTGTCCCAGTTTGCGACCATCGTCAGCATTTTGTCACCGCTTTTCCTGGTGAGGGTCACAGTGGCAGCATGTCAAGCAGCCCAAACCAGACGTCTCTAGTTCATTGTGGTGATTCCCTAGATGTTCCTAAGCTAGCATGTCCTGTACCTTCTCCAGGTCCTCTGCCCAGCGGGGCATGCCTTCAGCATCTCCCTTGGGAACCATCCAGATGGCGTCTTTATAAGATGGCCAACCAACTCAGCTAGCTAATCTTGATCCGAAGGAGCAGCTGCTCTATTTCGAGGTCTCTGCGGTTCTCTGATCTCCTCACCGTGTCACGGAGAGTCAGTCCAGCAACCCTGCAGAGAAACCTGCTTTTGGCCGTTTCTATTTGTGACCTGGTTCTTTCGGTCATTACCCACCGCTCTTGACCATAGGTGAGGATACGGGCAAAGACTGACTGGTAAACTCATATTAGGACTTAACTCACACTTTACCACAGGTGTCCACAGAACTGGAGTCACTGAACCGATCTGCTTGTCGACCTTGCATTTCCCTTTGCCAACACTTATGAACAAGATCTCAAGGCACTAAAACTGCTTTACTCTCTCTCCATGCCTGAATGGAGCAGTTCACTCTTTTCCCATCAATCCATCACCTTTGGATTTTGCGGTGCTGATCTCACTCTAGCTGAAACTCATCTCCTGGTTCCCAGTGCTGTAGAGACATTTGGAGAGAAAGGGCCTTCAGGACTCAAAGGGGGGGCACTTCCAATCATTTGTGCAAAAGGGCCAGGTGCTCAGGCACCGCCAACCCGCACCTCTCTGTACGTCCCTGCTGGTTCTCCTATGTAAAAATAAAGCCAACCTCCCTGGGTTCTCAGTCCAGAGGTACTTCATCTCCTTCCTGCACCAATGAGAGGAACGTCAACCACGTCAACCCAACAACCCCCATTGCTTTCATCATCCTTTAACAGATTTTATCTACTCCTGCAAACTTTCCATTACGGCAGACTCTGGCCACCATAGTGACTTCAGCTGCAGTGATGGACTCTGACCCACCAGAGGTTTCCAACACTGCCTCCTGATTAGTGGGCGTATCTACTTTGTTAAAGAGCTCCTCGAAGTGTCTAGATAATATCTACAGAGTTGGTCAGCAAGGTCACAGTTCTACCTTCTGAGGTGCTGAATGGATTGTCAAAATGTCAGGATCAGCCCCTGCCTGGCCAGCAGGTGTTGCTGGTCACCCCTTAGTATTAGTATTTACTCCTAATATTTGAGTCTTTTGTGATTATGATCCTCACCTGTGTCTTGTTCTTCCAAGCTCTAATGTTTGGTTGATTGTAATTGGCCCACACATGTCCCATATGTGTGCCTGCTCTTGCCCGTATTCCTCAGTTGGTCATTGTGTGTCTGTAGCTGCCGCTTGCTGCTGTTTTTCCTGTGTTGCTCCCCTGCCTTAGTTTTGCCGTTTACCTACTTTGTTTTCGATCCCTCGTGGTCTGTTTGCTCCTTGTTCTTTTTGAGTTTTAATAAAGTCCAATTTTGTGATCCACAACATGGATCGTCCGTCCTTCATCATGCCCATCGCTAACACCAAAGCATTTTCGAGGCCAGCTAATAGTCCGTCTACTTGGCCTTTCCAAACTCTATGGATGCTCAAGCTTTTGCCCCTGCCTGCCTTTGTGGCAGCCTCTCTGGCCCGTCAGTACCTTTCAGCCATCTCAAGAGACCCCTATGCAGCCCTAATCTCCTTCCTCGACTTGACAGCTCCTCTTATCAACGTTGCATTATATGATCATGTTCTTATAAGCAGCACTGATGCTCCGCCATTGCTTTTGAGGATATCCTATATGGGGAAAACTACTGATACTTTAGACAATGAACATTTTTCATTAGGCATTGCAGTGTGTCCATATATACGTAGGTGATTTACGATCCGCCTGTTTGTGCATTCAGAATGTTTCCCGCTATCCTGCTTATGTAAGTGTCGAAAAATCTTAAAGGTGTTGTTAATGTGTTATTAGCTACGTATAGATTTTCTTGGTTGAGCCCACTTGAGATTGGACTTGTTCCAAGGTGGCTCGTTAACTGAGATGATCATAACACCCCAGTTTTAAACCCTCACACTTAATATTCGCAGTGCTGTGGGGGAGTAGCTAACTGTAATAAGCCACCTTATAGCCTTCCTTTTGACAACCAGCTTCTGTAGCAGCCTTTTCTGTGCGAACTCAGGGCCAGATCCAGGTACAGGCAAACAGGCAGCTGCTTGAGGCCTGATAGGCACAAGGGGGCCCAGACAAAGTCATGAAATAGATGTATGTATTATATCAGCCATAACATTAAAGCCACTGACAGCTGAAATGAATAACATTATCTCATTACAATGGCACCTGTTCAGGGTGCCAATATATATTAGACAAATGAACAGTCAGTTCTTGAAATTGATTTGTTGGAAGCAGGAAAAATGGGCAATGTACGGATCTGAGCGAATTTGACAAGGGGCAAATTGTGATGGCTAGACAACTGGGTCAGAGCATCTCCAAAACAGCAGGTCTTGTGTAGTGTTCCCAGTATGCAGTGGTCAGTACCAACCGAAAGTGGTCCAAGGAAGGCCAACCGGTTAAACAGCAGTGAGGTTATGGGTGCCAAAAGGCTCATTGATGCTGGGGAATGAAGGCTATCTGTCTGGTCTGATCCCACAGGAGAACCGCTGTAGCACAAATTGCTGAAAATGTTAATGCTGGCTGTGACAGAAAGATGTCAGAGCAGAAAGGTCACAGTTCCTGTTGTGCTTTGGGAAAGCAACACACAAAAGTATACAGGAACTGCAAAACTTCCAGACAAGATGGCCCACCAACTCGGAACCAGGAACTAGGTTTGTGAAATTCAGTGGGAAATCGACTTATATTCTTCTATTCAGGCTAACTATGCTGTCCAGTGCTGCCAATAGGAAAAAAGAAACATGATGCAGAAGGAAGAAAAAAAAGCAGGCGTGCGATGGAAAAATTTCTTTCTCCTGTCACGGTGGAATCTAGCAGTAATTACACTCGGGGTCGGCTATAGCCACAGGCAGACACAGGTCTGGCTCTAGCCGCAGGCAGAAACTGTAGGTTCTAGCCGTAGGCAGAAACAGGGTTGGTTCTAGCTGTAGGCAGAAACATGGCCAACTCTAGTCATAGGCAAAGTAGGCAGTTGGGCCCCCAAATTACCTGCATTTCAGAGGAAATGAAATGATCATCAAGTTTCTAGGCAGGGGGGCCTCCCAAGTAAAGCTTTACGTCGGGCCCCTGAAAAGGTAGATCTGGTCCCATCCATGTTATTGGTTGCGTTTCAAGCATATATGTACACACAACCATGCCAAAGCTCTTGGTGGGAAACAGCAGTACAGTAGAGTCTCGCTTATCCGACCTTCGCTTATCCGACATTCCATATTATCCGACGTCCCACCGTAAAAACAAAAAAACGCATCATTCGGCAAGAAGAACTGCAGGTTGCAAGTGTGAGCGTTTTTTGTTGCTCCCGACTCTACCGCAGCTAATTAGTTACCCCGACTGTACAGTGGCACGCCCGTCTACACTAAAACATGATTATTAGTTTCATAATGTGTAAAATTATAACATAGTTTGATGTTTAATGGGCCCATTATCCGACATTTTCGCTTATCCGACGTTTATGTCAGATAAGTGGGACTCTACTGTATGTCCCTCCTTGGTCACAGGAGAACGTCCGAGCCACTGAAGGCGGCGTCTGAATGAGACTCTACCGGTCCCTCCGTTTAATTCCACCATGAGCTTAGAAGAACATGAATTGGCCTGCTGGTTTAGCACAGTGCCGGTCCACTAGGTGGATGAACTGGCTCTGCAAAGACGATGCAAGCATCCAAAGTTTGAAGCCAAACAGATGCTACCGTTGCTAAAAACATGCCGGATCATTTTCAGTACAAGTGGACTAGGTTAACCTTTTTAAAGACACATAAGGTGATGCAACGGATGAGATCTTTTGTACTGTTTCAGACCCGTGTAAATAAGTCTGATGACCCAGTTCTGCATCTTGTCAAGGTTATACCGTCTGTTAGTGTTTCTGGCTTGCAAATTCATGCACATAACTAGAGGTCGACTGAATAGTGTATGAGATTTTTTCCCCAAAATTGTATTAAATCATTCCCCGTTTAAGTGATACAGCTGTTTTTTTAAAATCCGAAGTAGGTCATGCATTTCTTGCCCATTTTAAGAAAACTTCTGCTGTGAGGTACAAAACACATAGTGATGCCAAGCATGTGGACAAATAGTCACTGGATGTTCGCTATTTCATTTTTGCTGGGAGAGAGGTGTCCAGGTGTTCAGTTAATAAACCATATATTACCCTAATGGTAACACGTCGCTTTAGCTTTTCTTCTAAATAATTGTCTCACTCTTGCTTTCTCTTACACACACGCACACGCACACAAGTTTACAGGGTCTGTTTCCCTTACAATGAAAGATGAATAATGTTTTTTAGACAGCTCCTTTTCGGAATAGTTCCCCTTCTCCTACACCTTCTTTATACACAAATAGTCACATCTGTTCCATTTATAAACACTCATTTTATCGACACTTTTTGAAAATATTCAGATACACAATGTCTGCTTTTTTTTTCTTTCCTTTCTGGGAAATACTTGTATGGACTGCTAGGTGGATGTGTAAGTGGGGCGCAAATGGTAGCTGTTGCAGATATATCAGTATTTCCTGGGTAAATATTAAAAATACCTGAATACAGGCCCATTGCCACGAGTTGTAAAACCCAGTCAGCAGGGAAAAATAAGCTACACACAAATAATAATCAGAGTGACAGTGACTTCACAGCCATGACAGTGAAAGTCCAACAGGTATGCAGTGATGCCATCCAGCAGCCACCGGACCTTGTGTTTGTGTTGGCAAGGAGGAGGAAGCTAAGCTAGAGGAGCCCAGGAGGAAGAGTGAGGTGGCAGGAAACACTATACTCTCTGAATAAATGTGGCGTAGGGGTGAGTTCACTGTACAGTGCATGGGGCTTTTATTTTTTTCTATTATTGCTTATTTATAGACTATTTTAAACATGAAAGGAAGCTTTATTTGGCATTTGCACAAGCACAAATATATTGGAATGCTTATTTTAATGCAGTGTTTCCCAATTCGGTCCTCGGGGACCCGCAGACAGTCCATGTTTTTGTTTGGGAGCTGGGAGGAAGCAAAAATGTGGACCATCTGCGGGTCCCCAAGGACCGGATTGGAAAACATTGTTTTAGCATATCCCATCATGCACTCCTTTGAGACACATGCATACACACACAGTTGAGATTGAAGGGTCATATTACTCATTGCAGAAAAAAATTAATAGAATGGGATTCTAAGAGGTCTTTACCTTTAAGAATGAGTTCCAGGATGTCTGTGAAACGTAAGTGACTTGAATCTAATGCTGCTCTTTATTCTGCAGGGAGTATCTGCAGATAATTGTAAGAGAGCTGTGTGTTGTAAGAGACTCTGTTTCTCAATTGAGACAATCAGTCAAGCCAACACAGAGGGCAAAGTACATTTGTCAGTGCATGTCTGAGCAGTGGGCTGAAATCCTGTCTCTAAGCTGTCTCAGACAAAGACCACAACTGCAAACATCTATTAGTATGCAGCATACAATGGGAACCAGATACTTCAATTTTTTGATCTTAACTTACCCAGTGGAGAGAGTGAGTCTGGACCTTGTTCCAAGAAACACAGGGCATAGGGCAGGGTACACCATGAGTGGGATGTCAGCCCATCACAGAGCCCATGTATAAAAGGAAATCTAGAGACAATAATTCACCTCAACCACCTGAACCATGACCTAAAGACCTAAATCACATTTTTGGTTCTTAAGGAAACCCACAAAACCGAAAGGAGAACGTGCAAACTCCACAGACACGTACAGATCCTGAGGGAAAACCCTGGACTACAAACGTGCAGGTGTGAAGCCCCCATGCTTCCTGCTGAGGCAAAGTGCCCTCTTGCGGATTCCTTTGCTGCACATAAAACAGGTTTATTATGACAAAGGCATACTGGGTAATTTAAGGTGACTTCTCTTGGCCAGTAGTTCTCAAAAGTTTGGACCAAAGCAAACTAGCCAAGTACCACATGCTTGAAAAAAATCACAATAACCTTAATCACAGTATTAAATTACCATGGTCTTCTCACATAATACCTGGGGGTGCTCTGTGTACCACAGAACATTAGTGCTGTAACCTGGTTATGCGATATATATGTTGATAACAGTAGCAATGAGTCAGCAACTACCTCACTGTAGGCCGGGGCTTCGATCCAAGGTCAACATCAGATTTTTATTCAAAGTCATAGGTCTGGAACAATTTTCAGAAACAAAACAGCATTTCATGAACTTTGATGAATTAACAACAGCTTTCAGTATAAACATCAATATATAGGAATAAAGGGAAATTTGTAACACTCTTTGTGTGTGTGAAGTTTGTGGTTCTACATTGTATTTTTGTACTTCAAACCACATTAAGCCTTTTTACGTTATCCATATTGATTCATAAATTCGGCTTACTTTTGGCTGGGTCTGGATTCATTTGCGATTTGCTCCGCGTCCGGACTTTGAGGACCCCTGCTGGAGAGAGTTGTCTTACCTCCTGTCTCCTCCTTTCTTTTTTGCGGAAATGGCATTTTGGACTCTAGCCACCCTACTACTGTCTCTCTCCACAGCCTGCTGTGAGAGATACAAGGAATTTGTCACCACCACCCCCATCAACAATGTG
>JAODLD010000001.1:4809353-4836774 GCA_026781065.1 Mormyrops boulengeri | reverse complement strand
TCTTTGTTCTCTGTTGAACCTCAGCAATGTTGAGCAGCAGATCTACTACAATGACAACAAGGGTGAGAAGACTTATGCGGCCAGCATTGAGGAGACGGTGTCTGTGGTAGGCGTGATGGCAAACTTTGTCAACGACCAGGACAACCTGGCCGTCTTTGCTGTGGAGAGAGGTTGTAATAATAAAAATAAAAAAAGGTTGTGAAAATAACAAAATAGCTGTTGATTCACCATACTCGGCTCGTCCATCTTCATTTTGTTCTTTGGTTATGGTGAGGGGTCATTTCACTACGGGGTATTTCTATAGATTCTGAAATAAAATTTTAGGCTGTTTCTAAGATTCTGTAAAAATCCAACAGTGAACCTGGCTCCCAAAAATGTAATGATGAGTTTGTTATGACCCATTTTCATAAGTGTAGCTGTAAATGCTTAACTGCCGAAGTTTGTTTTAAAAACTCGTGTTTCTGTGCCCATCAGCCAGACAGGTTTTCACAATTCGAATGTGGCGCCAACTTCCTGCCGTCACCCTTGCTCAGCACGCAACCCTTTGACTTCTGAAGCCGTCTACAAGAAAAGCGACGTACTCGTGCCTATAGGGGTTGCTGTGGAGAACCAGCATACTGTGGAATTTCTGGGAAAGGTAAGCAGAGTAAGGTGCTCCATCACACTCATATGCCAGGTGCATAGGGCGGTTTGCAGAATGGGGTCAATTTACAAGGTGAGGTCTTGAGTCCCTTTCTATTAAAAGTTCCCATTAAGAGATGAGTAGAGAACAAACTGCAGAATGTTTACCTCCTGGAGATTCTGGTTTTCCGGACCCACTTCTCTGCACCTTTCAGCTGCACCTGCCTGGTAGCCCAGAGGTCTACCATACTATTGCTGTATCCAACTCTGATGACATGGTCTACAAGCACCTCTTATTTGACACAATTCACACTCACCTGTACATCACCACAGAAAAAGGTACAGTTCCAGAAGACAGTTTCACTTTTTTGATTTTGGCTAGTTTTTCATCCATCCATCCATCCATACATACTTCTACCTTCCAACACATGGTTGTGAATTAGTTTTATGCAAGAATGTTATACAGTAATTAAGTATGCTATGGATTAATTTGGCAATTTAACAGATCTCCAAGCTGCCAGTGCAGGCATGCCATCAAAAGGAGGACTGGCAGTCCTGCATGGCCTTGAGGGACTCGTACTGTGGCTGGTGTGTGCTAGATGGCAGGTAGGAACCAATTCCTCACTCATATTTACTACTTTCTATACTAATCAGTTTTTGCTTCTCTTTTTGCAGAGGAGTAACATATGTGTATTTTGGATCGTGGGGGACCATCTGAACATTTTTGTTCAAGAAACTGTATCTTGGAATTTCACTGGTGCACCGTCTAGGTCATGATTTTATTAGAGGCCAATCTAACCTCCTGCATTAAGAGTTTGGGAGCAAAATAACTTCAGAATAACTTCAGTCAAAATAACTCCGGTCATGTGCCATGACCTAGACTCCTAGAGTACCATAATCATATTTCACTGCTTCATTTGAATTTATAAAGGCAATGTGTAAAAAACATTTGTGATTTGACAGTAATTTTCCTCAAGCAGTATTTAGCTATACCTGTAATTTGTAACGGAAACTTTCCTTTTTAAAATATTTTGATATTCTGGGTTATCACTGTCCTCTTGTGTTACATGGTTTAAAGCATTTAAATTCTCTACCATTTGCAGAACTTTCTTTTCTTGTAAATACTACATCATCCAATTAGCGTCTACTTAATAATATAAATTTTTTTATGCTTTTTAATTAGCAGCGCTAATGAGTACATGTTTATTAATAATTAACAAAGCAGGCAAACAAGCCCAAACTTGTTATTTACAAAATCCCTACCACTTTTCACTATAGCCATATCTGCTGAAATGTTCTTATTCATGGTTAGCCCTTCTGGAAAATCTCCCAGAATTCTAGTGCAACGTCATTCACTGCCTGTTACTGTAGATGCCAGGGGATCATCTAGATGACTGCCATAAATTTACTTTTTTTGGTGTCTAAATTATTATCTGTGTTGGTAGTATTTTTTTGTGTGGAAAGTGGTCAGGGTCCAGGCTGAGTACAAACACTGATTCACAGAGGGCTGGATAAAATGACGACTGCCCTGTCCTCTGCAGGTGCTCCCGGAAATCTGACAGCCAGAGGGGAAAGGAGGGAGATGCACACTGGCACTGGGGCTCCGAGCAGCAATATTCAGTGTAGGAAACGGGATTATTCCAGAAGGAGCATGATAGCATGAATCATCATAGGCTTCCAGACTCTGGTTCCCAGAGCAAAGTTATCATAATTGCTTAATTTAAAAGCATCAATTTTCATTCTTATTATGAAAAGCTATTCTTGGTTCATTTTCTGAGATTTTTTTTCTTGCTTCTTATTCTGCTCTTTCGCTTAAAGGCAAAATCAAATAGATATTCAAACAGCCAAGAAATTATTTGATATTATAATTAAAGTGGCAACTAATTTTCACTTTAAACAACATTTTACCTAATCATAATTTTAGTTAAAGCAGACAAACAGAATTGCTCCGAACAACGGTATATTAAACCTTACAAAACATGAATAATACTACTAATCCTTCCTACGTCATTATAAGACGGCAACAAAAGAAACACCTAACAAATACGGATATCACAACAAAAACAACGTAACGCAAGTACAACACGCACCAATACAGAGCATAAACCTTGGAAATACTCAACTAATACTTCAAAAAAAGATACAATTACAAACATTCATTTCTCCCTTTTGAAAATTTCAACTTTCGTTACCAACTGAGCCCCTCACACCTTTCACACCCCAGTCAACTCATGGCTGGACACTTATCAAGTGGGCGGTCACCGCATGGAATGATGGGAAGAGGCCGGCTAAGGCTTACCCAATCCCCTATCTCCATGCGCTGGAATAATTTATGATGTAGCAAATACAGGTGAACAGAAATAATTACTGGCGGGGGAGTGCTTAGGGCGTAGGCTGACGGTAAAATTTGCCGATCGGGTGGGGCAGGGCTATGGCGGTCAAATTTCTTGCCGGTTAGCCTTACTGCCGCTGAACAGCTGAACGACAGATTTCCGGGACACTGCGCATCATCCGTAGGTGTCATGGAGCTGCTTTCAGTTTGCGGGACTCCCTAAACTGTAGTTAATTGTAGTTAAATTGTATATTTTTTATCGCATGTCTCTTTGCAGAAGCCGAAATAATCACACCCAGGATCTACCAGAAATATCCATCCTGCTGACACTGAAAAGCGCTGTAGTGAGTACTGTTATTAATGTTTTGAGTGAACCGCTGGCTGACAAATTTCCTTCTCCATCTACATACTGACTTCATAATTATAATTTTATCTGGATTGAAAGCAAACCTTACATTACTCCCTCCAAAACTTCAGGCAGCTTTTCATATTTTTTTAAAGAATTGACTGGGCCACCAGGGGGCAATATGGGGTTAGAGTTGACTAGAAGGACCCACTTTTAGTACTGAGTCTTGAAAAGTTTTGTATGCTTACTGGGGCAGCACCAAAGACTTGGATATGGACATCTATCCAAATAAACTCAAAGCTTTTCACTGGGGAAAGAGAAGAATAGGACAAGAGAAGGTCACAGTGTGCTTCCAGGCCATGGCAAGATGGCGAGGAGCGTTTTCTGTTTGTGTGTGGGTGTGTGTAGGGGGGGGTGTCCTTCTTCCTCACTACAACTCGGTAATCGAGCACAGTGTTCTCACGCTGACAGCCAGAGCTCCCTGAGGCTCTGCTGAGTTAAGCTCTCCCCCAAGGGGGGGGGGGTTTGGAGACCTCACCTCTTGGCAGGGGGAGACTGGGTATGGATCCCAGCTGTTTAAAAGGGGGGGGTTGTTCAAACACAGACGCCATCTCCAGTGTACTTTAACCACACCGTAGGCAGAGTTCTGCCAGGACCTCTGTGACTTTTCCCCAGAA
Source organism: Mormyrops boulengeri (assembly GCA_026781065.1). NCBI lineage: Eukaryota > Metazoa > Chordata > Actinopteri > Osteoglossiformes > Mormyridae > Mormyrops > Mormyrops boulengeri. The sequence continues at coordinate 4,832,798 of JAODLD010000001.1, read as the reverse complement.
GCAGCTAAAGCTGATTGGTCACTTTAGCTCTCCCCGACCACGGCTCTGCTGGTACGCCGTCGCTGTACTTGCCATATTACAGAGGCACGTCCCGCCTTTCGGTTTCCTCTTCCCAGGATGAGCTCCCGGTCATCATGACCCTTACTGGGCTATGATTGATGCCTGGAAGCTTTTCAGTTATTAGTGATTAAATCTTGCTCCATTAATATCTGCCTCTTGGCTCAGCACTTGGAGTTTCATCTCTTCCATCCTGCTCGCAGGCGATCTTATCACCTTTAATACATCGTGGCTCATCTCATATAGTGTATCCGATGCACATTGATGTATGCCGTGCATGAGCGCCTTATCTTTTGGTACTTTTCCATCCTTCTATCTTCTTGCCTGGACTGTATCCATGACAACAAGGGGCATCATGGTGTAGTACACCCTCAACACTATGGCAGTCCGTCACAGGGCACCTACACAGACTCTCTATAGGCAATTTTCATCCATTTATCCATAACCACTTGCCGTGTTCAGGGCCATGGGGGGGCGCGTCAGGAGCCTATCCCAAAAGCTACGGGTGCAAGGCAGGGAGCAACCCAAGATGGGTCACTGACACGTTGGGCACATTCACACACACCATTCATTCACACCCATTTGGTAACTCCAATTAACCTCAGCATGTTTTTGGACTGTGGGGGGAATCCGGAGTACCTGAAGGAAAGCTCATAATGACACAGGGAGAACATGCAAACTCCACACATGTGCAGCCTTGAGGAATAAAGGAGACCTGAACCCTGGTCCCAGAGGTGTAAGTTAACAGTGCTAATCTTATTTGCAAAGGGCCAGTGTGTATGCATGTTGTCAGGATAACCTTTAGGCAGAGATGGGCAGTATTTCAATTGAATGTATTTAAAGTACGTATTAAATTACGTTCCGTATTCGTAATTTGTATTTTTTCTGGAGTGGAAAAATCAGATGTAACTTGTAACAAAATACTTTAACTCATTGTATTCTGTGTATTTAAAATGCTTAATAAAATATGTAATTTTATTTATTTAATTTCTGTCACTCTAAGACCCTTCATCACCAGACTTACAGACTTTTAAATATAGCCCACCACCATCTTCAGCTCGATGCAAGTAAATCACGTGACACATATCGTCGGGCCCTACGCTTTCTTCGTTTTCCCGTGACCAGTAATCCAAGGAAAGGAGCTGCTTCGGGGCTTGGTGCAAATTACCTTACGGTAAAGTATGTAGTAAAACATGCTGTCAGATCTTGCTGATTGAATGTCATTGACAGAAAAATGGGGCAATTAGCTGAATAGCAGTGCTGTGCTCTGGAACTTCCTGCTAGAGGCATTATAGTTCATTTCAACAGGCATACTCAGGCAGTGGCATCTTGTGGTTTGTCATAGGGATTATTAAGTATGTACTCATGCTATTGGGGTTTTCCAGGAACCCATAATTTTTGTTGCATAAGGAGGAAACCCACAGGCCCATCATCCCCAGCTCTAGAGGCCGATGCCTTATCCAATAGGCCACTGGGACCACCGCACTGACTGGGCCCTTAAGCAGTCTTTGTTAATGTAGCCATGCTATTACGCAGCCAGGGATACACACCTCACTACTTTCTCGTTGAGATCATTGCGGCCCGGTCTAACCTCTCTCTGATGGGAATTTGGATATTTCTCATAGTGGTGACTTTTCAGTTACTTTGTGTCCCACTTTTCCCCAGAATCTGACTGGGGGAGCCTTCCCATGCCAGGAAACCTCATTCACCCAGGAGATGTGATCCTCTGTGCCCTCTCCGCACTCTCACTCTGGGCTTTTGTTGCACGGTAACCCTGGAGAACTGACATCACGTGACAGCCATGTTGGGCCTGGTACACAAACGTTGGTTTAGGTATCCTTATATGGTAAGATGACAATAATGAAGCTGTAGTCAGAGTCAAAAGTCTTTATTGTCAATTCTGTCATATGAACAGGACACAAAGAGGACTGAAATTACATTACTGTCAGACCCCACGGTGAGTGCACTAACAACGACAAGCAAGTTAAAGGCCTGAATTCAGTCCCCGCTGAGTCCGACAATCGGGAGCAGTGATAAATAAATGTGCGGGCCCGGCTGGACGTGTCGTTATCATGTTTCCCATGCTGGTAGGAGAGGGAACGGGTGAGGAACCTCTGATCCCCTGTGAGGACCAAGCCACAAATGTTTGTGAATGAGGGCATCTTGAACTTGGGAATTATGTGTCGCAGTTCAGGAATAGGCTGAAAAAAGGCTTCAGATTCAAAACCCAGAACAGCGATGGCCTGAAAAACGTCTTCAGCAAATACACGACTGTAAGAGTGAAGAGGAATATACCTGCCGGCATACTAGATTGGATGAAGGTGGGTCTGTCCAGTATTTAAGCAAGCAATGTGATTCACTATGTGACGAATCGCAGAAATGTATTTTGGATCTGGTGAAATATGAAAATTCATCCTTTTAAAAGCCTTTGCTTTTTAATGAAACGGACAAGTGTCTTATTGCACATTCAGAGAGTTTAAAAGCATATGGAGCAGGTTCTGTGGCCCCCTGACATAAATGTTAAAAAGCAAAACGCGATGGAAAGCACTCTTTATACATCCCAGGAGATTGATGCTGAAGCAGCGGTCACGGAGAACTGACTACTTCATTGTTACATCATGAAAAAAATGAGGGTGAGAGCAGCTCAGTCCCACAAATCTCCCAAGTCCTCAGGAGCCACCGGCGCTGACGACTCACTTCTGCACATGACTATTACTGTTTTGCCTGTATCCGTCTCAGCGGTGGGGATTTGAGCCCGATGAGCTTCAGGTCATGTATTAGCACAGTGCTTACTGGTCGGTATCTGTAAACGTCTGGTCACCTAATTCAGCTCAGCTGGTTACTAAAGGTGTACAAATTCTCTCCTACGCTTAACTAGCAGAAAGCAACAAAACAGAAGATGATAGGTCCAACTACAGGTGGAGCAAAGTCCTCCAGTCCTATTGAAAACCTTATAAAATTTATCCATCCATCCATCCATCCATCCCACTAATTCACTACAGGGCTGCAATCAGCCTGAGGTCTATCCCAGGAATCTCAGAGCTGTGGTTGCAAGTCCATCACAGAACACTCACACACAATTACATGCTGTAACGCATTTAGAGACGCCGATTTGCTTGACTGCATGTCACTGGAATTGCGGGGAACCAAAGTACCCAAAGAAACCAACATGAACACAGGGAGAACATGCAAAGGCCACTGGGATACATTTCTTGTGGTTGTAATGTTAAGTTCTGCTTTAACCTTAAAAATAAGGGCACCAGTCCCCAGGTATAGAAGGAACACCCAAAAAGGTCATTCTACCCCAGTTATACAGTATTATAAAGGACCTATGTGCGTTACATAACAAATGTATTTTCTCACCACCATGAGAGAGAGGGCAAAGTGATCAATTAAATGTTACATGATATTGCTTTTCGTTATTCAAGTCTATTTGTATATAACAGTACACCAATCTTTCAATTGCGTTATTATTTACATTTCTATATAATACATATAAATAAATATGCATTATTCAGAGCTTCGTTTTTGTTGCCCACGAAAGTCATGTAAGTGTATTGGGCACTGTTCAACATTGGCCCCAAATCTTACAGTCCGTATGACCTATATATGCCCCGTCGGCGCTGTTTGATCCCCTTCCCCGAGCTCCGGAGGATCCTCTGCAGCGCAGGACTCGGCGGGATGCTGATGCAGGGCGGGCATGCAGGCTCTCGGCTCCAGCTGCCTCGGAGCTACATTCATCTCGACAATGCGTGCAACATCACTGCACAGCGATGCAACGACTGTGAAGGTGCCCGGCCACGCTGAACACGTTACATCGCAGATGCAGGAGACCAGGATGTAATCAAGTGAGTGCGATGGGGAATATGGCGATTTTTGGTGTTACGATTCAGTGGCGCTGAAAGTCACACAGCCCGATGCGGCGATGAATGGCCTTCGGTGTGATTCTCTGCTGTAAAAGCAGGAGATCCTCCAGTGCTTCATTCATCGAAATGGTTTAAACGCTTTCTTCCTTTCTGGTTAGAAATGCACCGCTTTTCATTCTTAAAACGCGGGTGACACTAGATGTAAACACAAATGCGCATGTGCGTTAAGCGACTCACCTTTATAGGACATTACTCAATTTCTCAGTTTTTTATGATAAAAAGCTGCCATTTATTAAGGATTTCGTTAAGTATTAAAATTTCTAAAGTGGGGCATTACGTGGTCTCTTACAATGCGTTGTCATTTTTACTAAGGATGGCGCAAGTACGAATGTCATTATTGCAACATGCCGCATATTTTACTGGAGAAATATATGTGTCCTTTCTTCCCATGCAAGATAATCAAAGGTGTCTTTTCCCAAACAGAACCTCCCTGGTCGACTGAAAAGCTCCATGCTGTTGGAAACTTTGTCCCAGTAGACTTGGACAAGTTTGGAAACCCGATAGGAGACGGGAGTGTGAGCAGCTGATTCGCCTGGGCTAAAAATACCGCGCGTCCGCTACACCGACTCCGTTAGTCTGCACTCGCGAAAAATCCAAAGAAATTATGGAATACTGTCCAAAGGTACATAAGGTAAGATCTGTTTAACCTTCACATTTCCAATTAACTGGATATCGTTACTTCACTTAGGCTAACTTTGTCCACTAGTTTTGTGTCATGTGCAGTAAGTATAACGCTACCGTAAATTGAATGATGGTTTTATAGTATCCGTGTAAATATTAGTTTCATATATATATATATATATGTCGTGCAAATAATATGGCAATAATCAAAACGAAAAATCAGTAAAAAAAACCAAATATTAATATCAATTAATAAATACGTAATACATAAGCAATTGTTAAACTTCATTATGAATTGGTATTGTTTTGATTTGTTAGTTTTAGTTTTTAGATGAAATTAATTGTGATTACATGCATAAAAACATACGTACATAAAAATACAAATGCAATTTTATCTCTCTCTTATGCCTTAAAAATGAAAAACATCTCTCTCAATTTAGGCGAACTAATAGCCTATTTAATTTAGGCGAAAAAAATGACAGTTTAGGTCAAATAACGCCTTTTGCATGCCTTTCTTTTTTGGCCAGTGTTTCTGTTGTAATAAAAATACAACAGCAGTTAATTTCTATAACAGCTGAGGCTTAGGATAATGGTAATGTGGACGGCAGAAATCTCCAACGTCGAGGGGAAACACCGTTCAACCTGGTTCTACATGTTATACACAGCCTCGTGATTCTGCTGATTATTATTATTATTATTATTATTATTATTATTATTACTATTATTATTAGCAGCAGCAGTAGTAGTGTTACTTGCGATATTAGTATATATTATGCTATTTCTACTATTCAAACACTTTCAAAAACTATTATCTTTTATGAATTACGAGTGATTTGCTCAGACATGTTATTCTTCATATCATGGTCATTAATACAAGGATGTTGTCTCTCATTTGTACGTCCGCTTGTTTGCGCCTTTTTCTTTAAATACCTGCTTAGTGTACATATCCTTTTGCATTTTGGGGGGCATTTAGAAAATATGTTAAGGGTTTCTGTTAAAAGGCCATCATGCACGTATTGGTAGGTGAGAAATGATGCTGACGTCATGCTTTGTTTTTTGGCCCCGCCTCTGGGTTCCCTAGGACCAATCAGTCGCCTTGGCTCTCTCCTTCTGTGGTGAGGACAGGAATGACTCCTACAGCGTGGACAACGGGGTCCTAAACAACGCCTGTTTTGTGGACGCTTTGAACCTGGTCCCGCATGTCTTTCTCCTCTTCATCACCTTCCCTATTCTCTTCATCGGTACATCAGTTAACCTTCCCTGCTACATCTTTCAGTAAATGCATCCACCCTAAAAGTGTAAGGCTTTATTAGATAAGCAGCTGTAGGAGGGATGAATGTAACTCCTTACAGAAGTGTCTGTACTACATTTGAGGTTTGCTTATAAATGTGCAGCTGCAGTCATATGCTTTCCAAATTACTGTCAGATAACTGTGGGAGTCTTTGGTTAAGCCACTAGCAATAGTGTAGCTCAGATCTTGACTCCATCCCTTTCTGATGTCATGTAGTATTGCATGGTGATGCAGTACTGAAGCATTTTTATTTTTAAAGAAACAATTGACTTGAAATGTGTTCTGGTATTCTAAGGGCCTGAGCCTTCATAGCACACAATGATGTACATCAAGCCCTCCATGTTTGTGGAATCAGTAGAGTAGCCAGCTGGTCATTAGTATATCCTGTCTCTGTTTCACTTATCTACGAATGTGGTTGCATCAACGGGAGTGTGTTCGTGGGATCGCGGTCATGTTGCGCTCTCTCACTGTTCGAGGGCCTATGCATTGTCATGGTTTACAGAGGTTTTGGAAATGTTCTTTTTTTGAAGCAGGGGTTCATTTATAGGCGTTCGGCGGACTGTCTGCTTCGCTCTCAGAACTTCTTAATTCCCGATTCCAGGAAAAATCCTATCATGATGTTGTTTTGATGAGCTCTGTGCATTCCGAAGTTCCCAGAGCTACTGCCTATTTGCGTAGCTATTTCTGTGTTATGGAATGGGAAATTACTTTAATGTAATATCAAAAAGTGACCAATTTTTTCATTAGACAAAAACCGATATAGGTTTGCAGCTTTTAAGCCATTTTGCCATTTTTCATTTAAGAATGACTGCATGTAGGCCTAGCGATGACCTATATATGTAACCAGAGAGACACTGAATTTCTTTACCGTCCCCCATCCCCCCGTCCCCATTTAGGCTGGGGCACCCAGAGCTCCAAGGTGCAAATCCATCACAATACATGGTTGCACTTTCCCGGACACAACATTCGATGGGTTCTGACGTTCACCCTGCTGTTCGTGCACGTGTGCGAGATCGCCGAGGGAATCGTCTCCAACGGGTGGGACTTCAGCTGTCCTTACCGTCCCTGGATAGATGTTTTACAAGCTCTGTCATGCCCAGCAAGGCAGAGAAGATTAGATGTTGGCCTGAGAGTCACAAATCATTCTATATGTTAAGAGTTTGCTTGAGTTATTCTAAGCCTGATGTGGTGAAGTTAATATCTGTGGCAAATTCACATTTTTTCCTTATTTGTAATGCCACCAATTGCAATAGTTGCTTATAATTGATAACTAAATCTCTGCTTAATGATTCATTTCAGCCATTTGTCAGTATATATTGGGGTGGCGTTGACATGTTCCATTCATTAGTTTGACGACAGTATTACTTAGTAGTTTGAAGAACAAACAGTGTGTTTCCCCAGATAAAACCGTCTCCCTATACCCAGACTCCAGGTCTTCTGTGACCATTGTTGAGGTTATGGAGTTTGAGAAATAGTCATAAAATAATTATGCAATTATTAGTTTCCCATCGAAAAGGACAATGTGTAAAAAATATCTCAGTTTGCAGGATGGTCCATTGTGTAATGACAAATCTTTGGTGTTTTTGTTCTTCTCACGAACCGCCAGGCACATGACCACGAACCACCTCCATCTCTTCATGCCCGCATTCATGGGCTTCGTAGCTGCCACCACGTCAGTGATTTACTACCACAACATCGAAACCTCGAACTTCCCCAAATTACTTCTAGGTAAGTCAACCATAGGCTATACTCTATATGTAAAAATTTGAGCTTTTCTTTTAAGAGATGGCAAATGGTGATGAGAGGAGTGAGGCTGGTGCGATACATCACTCCATTACATAAAGTACCGCCTGATTCCTTCAATGGTTGTTTTTTTATTTTGTTCAGCCAGCTACTTGTTTCTCGTTTCTTCAGTTCCTTGGATAGATAATCAATTGTAGTAATAAGTCAGAAAGCGTCAGTGACATGTTTAAAACACTTCAGGACGAAGCTTTCAGTGGTGAAATAATGACCTTCTTCATGAATTCCATTTGCAAACGCTGTCCAGCACTCTTCATTTACTGGGTGCTGGCCTTCATCACCAAGTCCATCAAGCTGTGGAAGTACGCTGAGTATGAGCTGGGCATCAAGCATCTGAGGTTCTGCATCACAGCGCTGCTGGTCATTCTGTATGGGCTGCTGATGGGCGTGGAGATCAACGTCATCCGAGTGAGGGTAAGCCTACCTTTCTCTGGCTTTTCATCCACACTCCCAGTGTCCTGGGCTGGATGCTGTAATTGTAATAATACGAAAGGTTTTCTTCTCATAATCAGAGAGCCTGCTACCTCATTTTATTGCTCATCCACAAAATGACAGTAAAGTTGACTTTGCTGTATGCTTGATGTAGAGTTGGGTTAACAGACAAACGGACAAGACATTTTCTTTCGAAGTGAATAAGTTACATGAACCACATAGGACTCACTAAAACATTCAGCAGAGCACATCACATCATTTGGGCTTTGCCTTCAACCCTTTCTTGCAGAAGTACGTCTTATTCACCAACCCCCAGAAGGTCAAGCCCCCCGAGGACCTGCAGGACCTGGGGGTGCGTTTTCTGCAGCCCTTTGTTAACCTCCTGTCCAAAGCCACCTACTGGTGGATGAATCCTCTCATCATTGGTGCCCACAAGAGACCTATTGAGCTGAAAAAGATTGGCAAGCTGCCTATCGCCATGCGAGCTCTGACCAACTACCTGAGCCTGAAGGACGCCTATGAGGAGCAGAGGGTGAGTGGCTCCCACTCATGGGACGGAAGTAGCTTAGTAGTTCAAGCTTTTCCCTGGGAAACGGAAAGCTGCACGTTCAAGCTCTGATTTTGAGCTCTGGTTCTTGACCTGAATTGCTTCAGCATCCGGCTGAATCCAGTTATGCAAATTGACAGGAGCATGTTATTGTAAGCTTTGTATAGCTAAGTCATTGAAGAGAAAAGCTTGCTACGTACAGGAAATTGCACGAAAACTGCTATGATATAGAAAATCTGTTCTTTGAAGAAAATTGTAAGCACCCTAGAATGGGCTGGCGGCCATTTTGTCAAACAGATTCTCTTTCAGTAAAGTTTCTAATACAGATCAGTGAGCAGCATCCATAAGGACAGAGATACAGGCTTCTTCCCTTTATTTCTCCTGACAGCAGAATTCCGATGATCCCGAGAAGGCCCCCTCCATCTGGAGGTCTATATACCGAGCCTTCGGCAGGGCCATCCTGCTTAGCAGCACCTTCCGCTACCTGGCTGACCTGCTCGGTTTTGCCGGCCCGCTGTGCATTTTGGGTATCGTCAAGGGCCTGAAGAATGAAACCGCGACCTTGGATTCGGATAAAGTGCGTATATCTGACCCTTTCGGCCGCTACACTACATTACAAGGGTAGAGGTCAGTTATCAATAGCTCAGACAACAAGGATTACTCTGAAATGTCATTTTTTATTGTTTAACTCAAGTGTTTTTTGGGAATTCAGTGTAGGTCATATGTCTTTCGTACTAAATAGCCATGTCATATAGCATCAGTGTTTCCTTTTACTTGTCTTAAAACTTGTCTTTTGCGCACTTGAATTCTTTCCCATGTTGAGTTCATCTTTGAGGTCAAAGAGTCAGTGACTCATAGAGCCAAGCAGCCCTCACTGCCTGTAGCTGCACCGAGGTTCTCACCATAATTCCGCAGAAGTTGTCCTCACCAGCATTACTCGGGTAATCCTGACACGTGGCAGACGTTAATTTCACTGCTTGCACAGTGATTTACCAAAGTTGCTTACCGTTAAGAGAACTGTAATGTGCAACTAAGGGAAGCGCTCAAGGAATGACGAGCCTGTCGTGTAGCATTTTTCCCAGGATGCTGCTTCTATTCAAATCAACTATTTATTTCTGATGCCAGTAGAAGGAAGCAGGATTTGTTTCTGGAGCAGTAAAGGTTTTATGTACTCTGTATAAGTCGGGAAAACACGTGAGCAATCCAAGTTCAGCCTGTGTTGTGAGTGCAGTTCTGTGCTCAAGGGACCGGGCACTGTCTCTGTGTCTGGACTGGAGTGACCTCCAAGGCTGAGCACGGAGAAGCCAGAGTGCTGGAAGGTAAACAGGCGCGGAGGCAGAGGCCGAGCAGACCCGCATACCTGTGTGACATGGAAAATTCCCCCATCAGGTCACACTCTCTCAGTGGTTCCCGCCCTCCTCTCAGGGCCTCCATGGGAATGCCGGAGACGGAGTTTTATTCGCCCTTTTATGTGGCACCTGTTCTGTCAACTGATGGATCTTCGCCTTTGCTTTTTTGCATCAGGGCTGCTTTTTCGGGGTCTACTTCCTGTCGACCAGCGAGCTGCTCCAGAAGACGACAGTCCTCGCTGTGCTACTGTTCATGGCCCTGATCCTACAGAGGACCTTCCTGCAGGCCTCGTATTACGTCACCATCGAGACGGGCATCAACCTTCGGGGAGCACTTCTGGTGAGCGGGGCCCATTTCCTGTTACGCGAGACAGCCAAACTTCAGTGAAGACACGTCCAGAAACAGGCGCCCCGGTTTAGAGTCAGGATTCCAGTGGGCTAGAGTTGAAGAGAGTGACATATTTCCATTGAAGAGGTCTTATGAATGCGGTTGTAGTATAAAGTCATCAGATTTGACATACAATTAACTGAAGACTAAACAACGTTTTTGCAGAGTCTGGGAATGCTTTGGAAGAAAACTTTAGTGGGCTGTTTGGTAAAGTAGATGTTAAGTGTGGTTAATAAGCCACTCCAGTGATCCGGCTTTGTCTTAGGCCATGATCTACAACAAGATCCTGCGCTTGTCCACATCCAACATGTCCATGGGAGAGATGACCCTGGGCCAGATCAACAACCTGGTTGCTATAGAGACCAACCAGCTGATGTGGTTCCTGTTCCTGTGCCCCAACCTCTGGGCCATGCCAGTGCAGGTGACTGGACACATCCTGTAACAGATCATAGTACCTTTTTCTCCTGTGGTCCAGTATAGATCTAAAGTAGATATGTGCATAAAGCAACCAGATCAAATGAGCAACATATCACATCTAGGAAACATTACTATGTTTAAAATGAATGTAGCGTTATGTTTGTCAAACCTGGTGGTTCTCCGGCTGGTGCTGTGGATTTGAGCTGTGTTTGGTTCTCCGTGATTCCCAGATCATCATGGGCGTGATTCTGCTATACCAGTTGCTGGGGTACAGTGCATTAATAGGCGCCTCAGTCATCGTGCTGCTGGCTCCTGTGCAGTATTTCATCGCCACCAAGCTGGCAGACACGCAGAAGAGCACGCTGGTGCGTACCTTGGCTGCTCCATACCTTGGCTGCTCCATACCCTGGCTGCTCCATACCCTGGCTGCTCCATACCCTGGCTGCCCCATACTAGCTTTTCTGCTTGTGTTCTGTTTAAAAGATGATTGACAGCTCTTATATTACATTGTCCCATGTGACCTGCTGAACCTTTAAACCACTCCCCACGCCCACTCAACCTGTACTGTGTTTCCAAGGATTATTCCACAGACCGGCTGAAGAAGACCACGGAGATCCTGAAAGGCATTAAGCTGCTCAAGCTCTACGCTTGGGAGAACATCTTCTGCGACAGCGTGGAGCACACCCGGAAGAAGGAGCTCACCAGCCTGAAGACCTTTGCCCTCTACACCTCCATGTCCAGTGAGGGACTTGCCGAATATCTGGGTCTTTAACAGTACACAGGGGTCCTTGTGGAATGCAGCCCCTTCATTACTGTATTAACAAAACCAGTGACATTCTCCTAATGTCACCACACATTGGATGATCACCACTCTTGCCTTGAACCTAACAAATAATGAGATTTCCAATCATGAAGAACGAATACATTGTAGGGTTGATGAACTCTGAATTTGGCAGGTTATTTTGGGGGAATGGATTCAGATGACCAGCTGCAAAAGTACAGCCCCCTTGTTTTACACGGTTCATTGTTGTACGCACCAGTAACCCTCAATCTCCTTCTTTACCCAGTTTTCATGAACGCTGCCATCCCGATAGCGGCAGTACTCGCGGTAAGACCCGTCCTGCAGCTTAGATTTCAGAATCTACTTTCTATCCATCGTTTGCTTGTTTCTTTGTTTGCTTGCTTCTGCCCTCATAACAGTTTTGAGATGCTTCAGCTTTGCGGTGTGAATGAGGTGTCATTCATTCATTATTTGATTTTGTGGACTCGGGTTCCATGGCGGCGCCCCCTGGCTGCAGACCTTCGTCACGCACGCTTATACCAGCAGAGACGTGCTCAGCCCTTCCGTGGCCTTCGCCTCGCTGGCTCTCTTCCACATTCTGGTCACTCCCCTTTTCCTTCTCTCCACCGTGGTCAGATTCGCAGTCAAGGCCCTGGTCAGGTGAGGCAGCCTCCATGCAATCATTGTAATAATTTATTCAGCTTTGATATCCTAGGTTGTTTTGGTATGTGTTTGCAAAGCCCACCACACCCTATTGATGCCTCAGAAACTCATTCAAAACACATATTTCCAAGTCTGCAGAGATACTCTGCATGTATGAAAGATTCATTGTCCACAGAAATCTACGAGCCTGCCTTTCAGGCTGCAGCGACCTCAGTTAGAGGCAGTCGCTGTGTGCTGTCAATAACTAGCTGGTGTAAGGCAGTGATGAGTCAGTGATTGACAGCCCATAATAATTTCACCACCTGTGGCATTTTTCCTCTCTCAGTAACATTAAAGTCTCTGTTCTGCAGCAGAAATTGTCTATAATAGCTGGCCACTGGAGGACATCAATAGTTGATGGTACAGCTTGAATCCTATTGGACGTTTAAGCCGTAGGCCTGAAAAAGCGCAAGGATTTTCTTTAATAAATCCACTGAAGGCAGGCTCGGGAAAGGCTAGCTGATGTCCTGAGGTGTGGGTCCGACTTTGAAGCTCGTCGGGGGGGCAGCCGGAGATGTGAGAGATGTGTCGTGATGACAGCATGGCCGCGTGTCGGTGTCTCACCAGCGTGCAGAAGCTGGGCGAATTCCTCCAGAGTGACGAGATTGGTGAGGACAGCTGGAGAAACGGGGACATGTCCGTCTCCCTGGAATCCTGCAAGAAGCATCCAGGAGGGGTGAGTCGGGCCGCCCCTCCTCCCCCCCCCGGGCTTTCCTGCACCCTCACCCCTTCTTTGCCACGTCTAATTTGGGTCCACTGACTCACTCGAGAGCAACTGGATTTTATTTCAGTTTTGAATAACTCAAACCAACAGCAGGCTTGGATGCAAGCCTGATGGGGTCGTTATCATAATTTATTCACTCATTTAGTTGGATAAATTGTTTATTCGGATTGTGGCTATGTGAGCATTCCTCTGGTAAACATAACATATAGCTAAATGTGTAGCTGTGTTTTCAAATGCTGTATGGTTCAAACTCATATAAGCTGCCTTGCCTTCTAGCTCTGAAGAATTCTAATAAAACTGACTTGCAGCTGGGAGCTCTCAGCCAGGAGCTGCGTTCAGTGGGAAACGGCTCGTTCCTAAAATTTCTCCCAGGCAAAAAATGAAAAGTTCCCTCAGTGCTGTCAAGAGAGCGGGGGGGGGAGGCTGGGGTTAGGGTGCTGGGACGTCCCAGACTGGGGACCCCTCTAGAGCGCGGTCTCTTGAGCTAGGGGGTTCCTTCCGGCCCCAGACTTCTCACGTATCTTCTCTTCTGTGTCATCCCCCCCCTCCTGTGGCAGACCAGAGCGGTGAACAGGAAGCAGCCACTCCGCTACCAGCTCGACAGTTACGAGCAGCCGGCACGCAGGAATCTGCGCCCAAGTGAGACAGAGGACGCCGCCGTCAAGGTCAGAGGTCACCGTCGTTTGTGCGGTTCTTCCGGGGGTCATTCCCAGGCCCCGTGTCCCACACTGCACGATTGCAGAAGCGCACATACATGACGCACACGCTTGTCCCGTGAGCCCGTTTTAATTACTCAGAGTAAGCTTTGCTCTTTGCTTATCACTGGTTCATACAGTGCATGACAATGTTTATATATAACTCTGATATCTTCAGAGCGCCCTTTCCTTGGCAACAGGAAGTTCATCCTTTCTCTGGGTCAGTGTGTTTAAGTGCCCACAGCGACAAGTCCAGGGTTTCATGAGAAAGAAGATAATTACAACGACTGTTTATGTTTTTGACATAAACGTTGGTCTTTGACCTCTGTTCCCTATGGAAGCCTGACTGTAACAATGAACCCAGTGACCCCAGTCTAGCTTTAAGTGCCTAGCGACATGTTAGACCAGTGTACAGTTTTAGTAATACACGCTGTTCTGACATTTTGTTCAGTTTCTCCACTGACTTTTAAAACCACAGTCCATTTTCTCAGGATATTGCACATCTGTTCCTAATTTATTTTCAGCTTGTTTTTTTTTTCTCACAAACACAATAATGGGAATCTGAGTAGGTTCTTCACCCCAGTACAAATTCTGTGTTACACATTAAAGGATGGAGTAGAGTTTAGGCAGATGATTGGATCTGAAATAAAATAGGCAAACAAAAGCTCAGTGAAAAGGGTGCAAATTTCCTTTTTCAGACTAAAAAGTAGAAGTTGCTTGTCATTTTACTGCATTGTACTTTTAATTTGTGGGGTTCGATTTGTGTATTTTCACTGGAATGGAAGCCTGTTTCTAACAATACTCTGATTAGATTAAGCTTAATTTAATCAAACCCAGCTTTACATTTTACAAGTAAGTCAAATGCTTGAGCAGGTAACTGAAAGCTTATTTATCAATATGGCTCTCCAGGGGAAAGTCACAGTAGGTCTCGATGAGCAGAACTTCCCCTCTAAAAATCGATACCTCGTAATGTCTTTTCCTTTGCCACCCTTCTTATTTTCTCAGGTGACCGATGGCTTCTTCACCTGGGGGGGCAACCTGTCAACGCTGTCAGACATCAATATCCGCATCCCTACAGGTAATGTGGACGGGTGGCAGCTGCCCATGTCCAGCGATCTGCCTGCGGTGGACTCGCAGCTCTGGTGGTGTTTCATGACTTCCGGACAGACATCCAGTTCCATTGTTTAAGATGAAAGCCCATTGACACGATACTGACATTGGCTTAAAGGGCCAGAACACGTAACATAATATAGATCAGGGGTTCTGAAACTCCCGGCCATGGTCCAGGCGCAGACCGAACTGCAAGTTAATCCGGACCCAGGCGAAAATGAACCTTATGAATCAAAATGCTTATATATTGATGTCTATATGGAAAGTTATTGTTAATTCATTGAAGTTCATCAAATGCTGTTTTGTTACTGAAAATTGTTCCGGACCCCTGACTTTGAACAAAAATTTGATGCGGACCATTGATCAGAAAGTTTGAGACATTTGGGCATCTGTGATATAGACATTTGGGCATCTGTGATATAGACATTCGGGCAGCTGTGTGAATATCAACGGAAATGCAATGACTAAGTCTGGGTCAGTTTACCGTGGTATTTTTTCCACTGCTTTTCCTAATGAGGGTCTGTGGCAGCTAGCGTATCCAGGTCATACAAGACCTCGCTTTCCATGTTTCACCAATAACACTTTCTGTGAATTCCATGTCTACAAGAATCTATGAACACATTCATGACACATTATAAGGCATTCATAAAGCACAATAAACATGGCTACAAATACTTATAAAAAGGCATAACACATTATAGCCATGTTTATTATGCAGTATGTAAGCTTTACGAAGCAGTCATCTATAATGCACTATAGATAATGTAGCACAAAACATCCTTAATTCTAATACTGACCATTATAATGAATTCTGAAGGTGTCTATAGTGGATTATAGCGCTTCAAGTAATGTGTTACCATTCTACCTTGTGAGGGATCTCCAGTCATTTCCACATCAGCTAGCAGACACAGTCCCTCCCAACTGTCTTATGACTCCCTCATGTTTATTCACGCTCAGCACAATCTCATAGTTTTACCCACCCAGCTACAAGCCTCTGTTTCAGTAGGTAGAGCTTCTATCCAGAAGTTCTGGTTAATGCAGAATTAAAATGGCAGCCTGTATTCAAAATGCAAAATGTTAATTGGGTGGCGTCTTTTTATTTTCCTGTATCTAGGTCTACTTTGGTCTAAATAATCCTCCGTTCTCTAAAAACATATTTCAAGCTCCACTTGTTCCCCAGGGCAACTGACCATGATCGTGGGCCAGGTGGGCTGTGGAAAGTCTTCTCTCCTACTGGCTATGCTTGGGGAGATGCAGACTGTCAAAGGCGAAGTGTATTGGAGCAAGTAAGTGCTGCCCGATTCCACTGAGCTCAAGTCGATTGAGTGCAGACAGTAGACAATCCTTCAGAACGCGAAGCGGACCGAAGCTGCAAATGCTCCGCTTTGCCACTTGTTGGTGATAATCTATGCATTACAGATGGGAATTATAAAAGAAGAGCCTTTAGATTTTATCATTTCATATCTACGCAATAGTGGTGATAGCTGTAATACATCTTGACAGTCGTTCTTTGGAAATATGAAGTCATTGACTCACTGGGATTCTTTGTGTAACTGATGTCGATTGTTTGACGTCAACGCTGCTAAGGAAAGTCGCTCTGACTGGGAGGTGACAGGCTGCTTCCTTTGAGCATCTGTCTGTACCTTGTCTTCTTCTCAGGTCTTTTCAGTCATGCTGTATGGTCCTTTGAGTTTTTCCCTGTCTCCAGCTAGATTCCCGCCCAGTTGTTCCATGGCTCTGGTTTTTGTCCTCCTGGCGGGTGCTTGGGCTGTCAGATTTCCGCTGAAACTTTTCCCACTCTTATTCAATTCCTTTGAGTGCAACCCCAACACCCCTTGCCCCCCCCCCGGCCTTCAAGCCCACTTCCTGCTATAATAATGCTCTCGATCCATACTCACCCAGAGGATTTGTGTCGAGAGATGGTTCTGTGTGTTCATGCCTTGCTTCTGATCCCTGTTAGGAAGCAGGACTGTTTTGCGTCTGTCTTTGAGTAGTGATACCAGAGCTAATAGATCAGCGGATTGAGGACCACATCATTGATGTATAGATAATTGGCGAGTGTGTAGTTTGATTTCAGGTAAATGTCATTACTTTTAAACTCACATAGTGTCTTAGCTTAGCTTGTTTTTAGCATATTAAAATAATATTGTAGTCAATGGTTAACATCACATGGTTAATGTTAGTGTAAGTTGAATGTGTTGCGTTTTGAAATATGTAAACCACCTCGGAATGTGCCCGATATTTCCGTTCTGCTTGTGTCAGTGGTGTTGTACATTCAGCCACTTTAAAGGTGGAGATGTGCTGCCATCTCCAGTACCCTCTTGTGTGGGTGATTTTTAGTGGCACCTCATGATCGCAGTTGATAGGGCCTTGAGTTTAGTGCCTTGAGTTTTGGTATGCGAGCACCAAACCCTGGATGCTGTGAACCCACCTTAGTGAAAGGGCTACATAGCTCATGTTAAACAGGTTCGCTTGGGGACAGGTATTGGACCTTCTGACAGCTGAAGCACGCCTGAGAGTCTCTCGGTCATCACATTAACCAAGGCCACATCTGTTCTGTTTTCTCTTTGGTTCTCTGTCGAATCAGACTGCCTGAGTGTGAGATGGCCCACGAGGGGACTATAAGGTATTTCCTCATGGGTTTTCTTCCCATTCTGTCTTCCAGTTAGACTACCCATGCGTACATTGCCCTAGGAGAGGCCATAACTCAATTATGCTTGCACCACACGACAGGTCAGAGACAGTTACGACACAGCTAATGAAATTGAGCGGGAAGGCGCAGGAAAACAAATTAAAAAGTTATATCAAACAGATGGATTTTTCCGCCCGTAGAAAGTCAGAAACGTCACAGCTAGCCAATTATGCAGTAACAGAAAGACGCTGTAATCTAAATATCCAATTACTGAACTGAAAGACTGATATAGAAGGAGGGAATCATTCACTGTCCATCTAGAAAACTATAATATTTTGAATATGAAAAGTGTCTTTTTGGTTTTCTTGAATGTGTTGACGTGACTTCCAGTTGGAGCGATATGGATCCCACTTTTGACGCCTCTGTGAGGTACACCTTTCTCACTAACTCTTTTGAAACGAACCCCATCCACCCTCACCTCCATTAACAATCGGGTCCAAATCCCCAGGTCTTCATGGCAGTTGTCCTCGTAAGGACTTGGGTTCAGGGGTGTCCGATCTTCACATCCATATCCATACATGGTTTTTTTGTCTAGGGAAGACCTGATTTCTTTTACCCTTTGTTTTAAGGGGCAAACTTTTCCTTTCATTGGGGGAGCAACACATGGCATGAACTGTGGGCTGAACAGATTAATTGGTTGGAGTAACAATCATTTCTTGCAGTTGTTTTGTTTTTACTGAACTATGCTGAGCCAGTCAGCAGTTTTTAACTCTCAGCACTGACTGTCTGTCCAGTGGTGTTGACCTGTGTTGACTCCTGCAGCCATCTCATCAGTGTGCGCCTGCTGTCCTCTCCTTGTGGAGTCGCTTGTTGCCCTCGTCGCTTTTGATGTGCCTTGCTGTGAAGCTTGCGTCAGGTTTACCTTCCAGCACCTTCTCTCAGATCCGTCTCTCTTCCCCACGCCCCCCTCCTCTGCATCTCTTTCCACACTTCAGCAAGAACAGAAACTCGGTGGCCTACGCAACGCAGAAGTCCTGGCTGCTCAATGCCACCGTGGAGGAAAACATAACATTTGGAAGCCCTTTCAACAAGCAGAGGTATCCCTGAGTGAGGAAAATGAGGGTCTGTTCCAGAGCATTCTTTCAATACTGCATTTCATTGTACAATGATGTCACAGTGAAAGTGCATTTAACATTTATATTTCTTCATGCCACGTATGGGGGGCGGAGTTAGTACCCGTATCTATAACGATTCTCGGAAGAAATGTAGTAGTGGTAAATTTTAATGTAGCTTCACATAGAATTTGATTGTGTATTTCAAAGGGGTATGATGCTGTAAGTAATTTACATTTTAGCCATGAGACCAGGAAGCCCTTTCGTGTTGTTGTGTCTTTGTGGTGGTCAGTGATAAACGCTCGTTTTCCAGATATAAGGCCGTCATCGATGCTTGCTGCCTCCAGCCGGATATAGACCTCTTGCCCTTTGGAGATCAGACTGAAATTGGAGAAAGGGTAGGAATCCTCCCCTTCTGTGTCTTGTGATTCTAACCCCCTGGACCTAACCCAACCCTGCTACCTTGGTGATGTAGACTCTTTAAACAAAATCGTATTATGGACCATTTTTGAAAAGTACCATTAAGGACAAGCGTGGACCTTTTGCAGGGTATTAATCTGAGTTAGTCTTCAGTTAGCTTCAGTTACCTCCCTATTATTGCTACTTTAATAATGGTTTTTCCATGTTGACATTGCACATAATGTGTTTCCTTCAGGGGATTAACCTAAGTGGAGGCCAGAGACAGAGGATCTGTGTGGCTCGAGCACTCTACCAGAACACCAACATCGTCTTCCTGGTGAGGTTCGCTAAGCTGATTGCAAGCTCAGCATCGATTGTGGGGTGTGTGTGTGTGAGGAGGACGGGAAAAACCTGCTATGATGTCTTCAGGAGGAACAGGAAGTCAAAATCATCCGTTTCGGGGGGTGTCAGTAGCAGATATACATGATTACTTGGAAATATGAGTTTTGTAGCCAAGTTTAGGTAACACGTTCGGATAGCGCCGCACATTCCGAAACAGCAGGGGGCGCTTGTGGGTAGAGAGGTCGAAGGTCACATGGGGACATTGCTCGGAGACAGTAGTTACAATGAGACTGTTGGCCCAGCACTTGTGCAGTGGAAACAGGGAGACTCTCCGGACAAGCAGGTTGGATGGATCAGGATTCTCACGCCAAGGGAGCTGGGCTTGGTCTGCTCCACAGCCCTCTGCCAGAAACCGTCACAGCGAAAGCATCTCCTACCATCTGTCTACACAGCAGTGCACTGGTGTCGTGTTACCCCAGAAGGAAGTGCTTTACATCACAGTCCTCTGTCATTTGTTTGTTTTCTCAGATCATTTCCTGTGGCCACAACACAACAGATTTTAATTCAGTTTTTTTCCTTGGGTGTCACCTGTGAGCTGGTGCACATTTTGGCAAATGTGATACACATAGGAAGTATAAGATAAAATAAGAGCCGCACACACACACACAGATGCTCCCCAGGTTGTGGTGGAGTTATGTTCCATTTTAATATAGCAGGCCAAACCTTACACATGTCATGGCTGGACTTAGCCTCGCTTTAACATGCTTATAACACTTACATTAGCCTACAACTGGGCAAAATCATTAACATGAAACCTATTGTAGCGTCAGTATATATTACGCATATCCGGTAAAGAACAGACGCACTATTGGCAGAGTAAAATGTTGTTGTATATGATGCAGTGTCGACTAGAGTTTAGTGACTATATAGTTTCGTCCATAGTAAATTCATATTGTTCTGACCTGAAAAGCTTTTTAATTAGTGAAACTGCATAATAATTAGATGGCAGCTCCTGGGAACAGAGCTGACTTTGTCACAAGCTGCCCAACCCATGGTGTCTGCTCCAGGATGACCCCTTCTCCGCGCTGGACATCCACCTGAGCGACCATCTGATGCAAGAGGGCATTCTGAAGTTCCTGCAGGATGACAAGAGGACCATGGTGCTGGTGACCCACAAGCTGCAGTACCTAATCCACGCAGACTGGGTGGGTGTGGGCCACTTGGATGAGGATGAAGGAAGATGTAGATGGGTCCTGAGGGACCTCATTGTCTGTCTGTGTCTATCTGTGCTTTTTGGCTTAGCAACCTGCTCTGGGCACAACCCAGGGCAGCAGGAAGAATATGTAATTCTACACAGATGGGCATTTTTAAGATTTAATTAAATAAACAGTTAATTCCGTATTAAAATAGGTTTAAATATATTAAGCGTGATTGATACTTGTTCTCTGTAGAATAAATGATTCTGTCGGCTGCTGCCTCTTGATTCAGATCATTGCTATGAAGGATGGCTCTGTGCTGAGAGAAGGAACCCTGAAGGACATCCAGAACAAGGACGTGGAGCTATATGAGCACTGGAAGACTCTCATGAACAGGCAGGACCAGGAGTTGGAGAAGGTGATTTCCATGCAGTAACCTGAGGTGTTTCAGTAAATACCCAGTTATATTAAATATGTTTGGTATTCAGATCACTTTTGGAAGACTTCTGCTTGAATGATAGATTGTGAACTATAGTTGGGACCTTAAGCATAGCATAAACGTCTGAGCCAGGTTCTTAACTTTCAGTTACCGCAAAGCTGTTTAATTCAGTTAAAACCTTGGGTTTATGGAAGTACTTAGTTTCAGCTTGGGGTTCAAACCTTAACTAGACTGTACCAGCTGCTGAAGTAGCTTCTCCGATTGGGTTGCTAAAACATAATAATCAGACTTGTTTCTTTTGTATTGCAGGATACGGAAGAGAACAACCAGACTGTCCTTGAAAGGAAGACTTTGAGAAGAGCTTTCTACTCTAGAGAAGCTAAAGGCCAGATAGATGATGAAGATGAAGGTATGATGTTCCAGATGGTACCAGCAGGGCTGAGGGCATAGTGTTTTGTGTTCTGCAAAGGCTGGTAAAGACCATATTAAGTCAGTCCTGCTACAATGCAAGTAATGCGTTCCTGAAAAGCCTCACGTTCATTAAAATTGCGTACTAAAATACGCATATCCAATGGGAAGAGTAGAGCCAAACAAAATAAGTAATAAAAACAGTGACACCAGTGGCCAATAATGTAATTATATGCATTTTAAATATGACATAATAATTATACATTAATAAATGATATCATAAACATGGGTCTTATGAGTCTCACGAGAATTGCAGAATAACCACTTCAACCAAACATGCCGAACTCGCTAACTTGCCTAGAGTTGGGAGTAGTAAGCCACGGCCACCATGCGGCCGGGCATGCACACAGCAGAAATACAACGGATCACGGAATGCGGAGGGGCACCATGCGGCCGGGCATGCACACAGCACAAATACAACGGATCACGGAATGCGGAGGGGCACCATGCGGTCGGGCATGCACACAGCACAAATACAATGGATCACGGTATGCAGAGGGGCACTGAAGACAACCTGGCTAGACACTGTCTACGAAAAGCAAATGGAAGTGTTTTGATTTTTGATAATTTGTCAAATATTTTTAGATTATTAGAATCAATGACTTTGAGCTGCACAATGCATGGATGTACAAAAAGTTTGAATCGGACACCACTATTGTTCCATTGGGTAGCTACTTTTGCATGCCAGTAGTGTTTCTCGCTAAGACCACATCGCATTGTACTTGGCATATTGCTTTTCTCTCCAGCTGAAAATTATTGGACTTGGCTACTAATATATCAATCACGTTGGAACAGATCCACGGTGTGATGTCATGCATTGTAGGACTGGCTATATTTTTCATTGTGCATTGTCTTGCATTGTCACAGAGGAAGAAGAGGAGGATGACGAAGAAGATGCGCTATCTACTATCACCAGTCGCCGTTCGAAGATTCCCTGGAAAGTGTGCTGGCGGTACCTGTCCTCAGGTGGCTTTTTTATGGTGGTCATGATGATCTCATCCAACCTGCTTAAGCATGGTGTCATGGTGGCCATTGACTACTGGCTTGCCAAATGGACCTCCAAAGAGGGAAATGATGTAGACAGCTTCCCAAGAGGTGCCAACGTCACTAAAGACGAAGAGGTAAGGTCTTTCTCCAAATCCCAACTCTTTGTTCTTTGCTGTGATTTTTTTAGGGATTGATATGCTGCAGGTATGGATTGAGTCTCTCTGTAAATGTGATGATGTTACAACAATGCTTCTCTGTCTTTGCGTTGTCCTTGTGTGCAGCATCTCTCCTATTACGTTCCAGTCTTCAGTATTCTCTGTGGGGCCGGCATTGTGCTGTGTCTCATAACCTCGCTGACAGTAGAGCTGATGGGTCTGTCAGCAGCCACCAACCTCCACCACAACCTGCTCAACAAGATCATCCATGCCCCCATAAGGTACTCATCTCACGGGATTCCTCGGTTTCTGCCTTCTGTCTCCAGTATTGTGGTTAAACCTAAACAGCATTTCGCAAAGCACAGGAAACGGTTAGCAGACACATTGAAAAATGAGCAAAAAGATCCTGTAGGGCACTCATGAAAAAAGGCTTGTGAAAGAAGGATTTTGTGCTTTGTGGAATATGTCCAGTGTTCATACTCCGATGAAAAAGCATCTCTTATGCCCAACATACATAAGCAGACAAAAATTGCATGAATGTGTCAAATGTGAAATATAAATCTTTGTCAGATGAAGGTTGTCTCATTGTACCCAAAACGAGCTACAGGGTCCAGTTTTTTGTGTCCCATGACAGTTGAAAATGTCATAAAACTGACCATGTTTCTGCTTGTAAAATGAGAATTTTTTTTATGTATTTCCAATGCATTTCCAGATTCTTCGATGTCACTCCGCTTGGTCAGATTCTGAACCGGTTTTCAGCCGACACCAACATCATTGATCAGGTAAGTAAGCTGGAGGATCTCCGCCTCTTTGAATTCCTGTTTCATCACAGTGGGAATTATGATGCCCTTCACTCCCTCGGTTGTCATGTAAGA
>JAODLD010000001.1:4797047-4809343 GCA_026781065.1 Mormyrops boulengeri | reverse complement strand
CGGGCGGCCGGGGGGGGGGGGGGGGGGGGGGGGAGTGGGTTCGCGGGGCTGATTTCTGTCCTTCTCACTCCTCCTCCAGCACATTCCCCCTACCCTGGAGTCCTTGACACGCTCCACGCTGCTCTGCCTCTCCGCCATTGGCGTCATCGCGTTCGTGACTCCGGCCTTCCTCATCGGCATGGTACCGCTTTCCATCGCTTTTTACTTCATTCAGAAATACTTCCGGGTTGCTTCCAGGTAAGAACAGTAGAATCAGCTTCATCAACTTCCTACTTCAGCCAACAAGTGTAGAAGAACATGACCTGATCCTGTCTGCACCTTTTCCTCAGAGACCTCCAGGACCTAGACGACTCCACCCAGCTTCCCCTGCTCTGTCACTTTTCTGAGACTGCAGAGGGTCTCACCACAATCCGGGCCTTCAGGTGTCCAAACATTTGGTCCATAAATCCCTAATTCAATAACCTCCCACCTCTGTTTCCAGCCATTGTATGAAAAATTCCAAGTGTATGAGTTGGCATCTCTTGTAGCCAGAGATGATTTTTGAGAACATTATGAACTGCTTGCATGCTATGATCTTCCTTGCAGTGTTCAGTCATTATTAACATATTTTAACCATTTGAAAATGCCTTGCTTTGCTACAGCAGTCATTTTTTGTGTGTTTCTGTTCCTTAGACACGAGTCTCGTTTTAAACAGCGAATGCTGGAGCTGACCGACACTAATAACACAGCCTACTTGTTCCTCTCTGCTGCCAACCGGTGGCTGGAGGTCAGAACAGTGAGTGCTCATTCTAGGGTCATACTGTCAACTCTTCTACCACCTAAATTCTGATCATTTCTGTCACAATGTGACAAATACACAAGAGAAATAAGGTGGTAACTTTGTGCACCTTTAATGCTACAGTATTAAATAGTAAGAAATGTAGAGATTGTAGTTTTTCTTAACAGACTAGACTTAATAAACATTACTTTGAGAGAGTTTAATGAAACGTGTCCTAGAATAGAATATCAGGCATGATGACATTTCGGAAGTGTTTACTCAGTATATTACATCTCCCGCAGGACTACTTGGGGGCAGTTATAGTGCTGATGGCAGCATTAGCCTCCATATGGCACTCATCTGGTGAGCTGAAGTCGGGTCTGGTTGGGCTGGGCCTGACTTACGCACTCACGGTGAGTCCAGACTCCCCACACAGAGCTGCACAAGTGACTCTGCTGCAAATTCACACACTGAGAAATGCAACAGCAAAGTATATTGTGAACAATCAGCACATATGAGCCTTTTTGGCTGAAACCACTAAACATTCTCCCATAATTCCATGCTCTTTGTGTGTCAGAGTTCTTCTGGGGTGGTCCTTCTGTTGTAACATTGGTATCTGTTCTGGAATTCCAGTGGAGAGTGAGCTCTCTTTAGGTAGTCAGTGTTTGTACGTGAAAGTCTTAGTCATTCGGGATTACTTTATGGGAAATTCCTTTAAGGCTGAGTAGGTATATACTGTCAATAGTTATCACATTTGTTTAAGTTGGTCCTATTTGGCTGTCATTAGTTTGGAAAGCTTCAGTAATGCTTTAACTGAATGTCTTCCAGACTATAGATAGATGTTTTTTCTGTGCCAAAATATGGCATGTAATTTATTTTTACAAAAATAAAATGATAAAATTATCTACGAAGTAAAAAAATGCGTTTTTAAGTAATTCCCAAGTCTTTCCAAAAAAGCCTGCAAAGTAAACAGTATGGACTCTTCTAATATTTTATTCTCCTCACGGGCGCTTTCCAAACCCTAGAAGCACTCAGTGCCACCATCCAGCTAGACAGAACCTGTTCACTCTTGGTTTTGTTCACTCCCGGTCTCCGTTCACTCACAGTCTTCATTACTCCCGGTCTTAGTTCACTTCAAGTCTCTGTTCACTCCCGGTCTTCATTACTCCCGGTCTTTGTTCCCTCCCGGTCTCTGTTCACTTCCAGTCTTCCTTCACTCCAGGTCTTCGTTACTCCCGGTCTTCGTTACTCCCAGTCTTTGTTCACTCCCGGTCTCTGTTCACTCCCAGTCTTCGTTACTCCCGGTCTTCGTTACTCCTGGTCCTCGTTACTCCTGGTCTTCATTCACTCCAGGTCACAAATTACCTAAACTGGGTTGTGAGGAACTTGGCTGACTTGGAGGTCCAGATGGCTGCAGTGAAGAAGGTCAACAGCTTCCTCAGCACAGAGTCGGAGAACTACGAGGGCTCCATGGGTAAATATTACTTTGCGAAATATGCTAGGCTTCCCAGACGGGTGACCTAGGTTTTATCACTCCAGCAGAAAACCTTTTTTGACAACCTTCAGCTCTGTTGGCTAGTCACTCCACCTCCATTTATAGACCAAGCTAGCTCGATCTGCTGACTTACTTTCCAAATGTTTACATTGTGTCACTATGGGGAGGAATCCTGAGTGGTTTTTTAGGTTTGTTCCAAAGCCCAATGCGTTTGCCCAATCAGTTTGCGTGAGCCGTTGCCATGACATTATGATAAGACAGAAAGACCAGTTTCTGGGGATGTAAACATATGTCTGAGATGACAGGACAGACTTGTCTGACAGAAGTGTTCTCATCTCAGGAACCACAGTGCAGCCTGTGGTTCATTCCGGTCTATTTTCACCCTAAAATGCCTCCCTGCTTGTATGACATAGTGGAAAAATGTTTCGGATTGTGGGTCCAAATTGTGGAATCAAGCTCATTAATTTACAATTCATTTAAAATTTATTCCTTTAATTAGCTATACTCTGTAGGTATGTTTTGTAAGATTATTTAGTAATGTAAACAACTGAAAGAGCTGGAAGGCTGAATACTTTAATCATGCTGGTATTTAGATCTGGATAATCCTCTTTAAAAACGTGTTCGGTTAAACAGATTTAAGCATTCAGGCACAGATGTTGACAGCTGTTGGTGTAGATGTTTACAAAGTCATCATGCGTCCGCGTAAACATCCCGCGATGCCCTCAGCAACACGCCATCTTTTGGGCTGCCCCGGTGTTGCCACAGCATAGCTTTGGAACTGGAGCTCATAACAGGAGATTACAGTGCGGTAAGCTCTCTGCCCCCTCCAGACACCGCCCAGGTACCCGAGGACTGGCCGCAGCGTGGGGAGATTAAGATACAGAACCTCTGCGTGCGCTATGACCCGTCACTGAAGCCCGTCCTCAAGCATGTCAACGCCTTCATCAAACCAGGACAAAAGGTGCCTCCAGGCTGCTCAAGGGAATGTTGCTCTTATTTTAACAGCTATTTTTCTAGACCATGCACTGTACTTGCTTAGCTCTCTTTTTTGTTGTAATTTACTAACTAGAAACCGTCTTCTTCCACTTTGAGATGATCAGAGTCAGGCTTCACTAGCTCATATTAGGTGTGCTGTGGTACCTGAACGGCGGCAGAACCGGGGCAGGCTTTCTGCGTCCCTAAGCAGATGCTCTGGTCCCTTTGACGTTCTGCCGTGTCATCTGGCTTCCCGCTGCTCACAAGCGGATTTGGAAGGCAGGTCAAAGGTCATGGAGTCTTTCGGCCTGCAGGGAGGCCGAAGCCTGTAGGGGGAATCGGCTGCTAGGTCAGAACGTGGGCGCACACTGCTGCCAAAAGGAGAAGCAGGCTGTCGGCCGGCGTATGAGTGCTCTGTGATCATAGGTTCTGGCGATTCACAAATACCCCCTAAGTGCCCACCCACAAATCGTCTGCCTTTCAGGTGGGCATCTGCGGACGCACCGGTAGTGGGAAATCCTCCCTGTCTCTGGCCTTCTTCAACATGGTGGACATGTTTGAAGGTGGGTGTTCGTGAGTCACGGCCCGCCGAGATAAATCCCTCTCCAAGCACCGTGGGGGCTGTTTACACCAGCCGCAGCCCTTTCTCTATACTCAGCTGCGCGCCTGTTATATGCGTCTAGCCAGTTCCCGCGGCAACATTATGTAACACGATTGCAATGGCTCGCAGTACTACTGTGCACCGTCACAAAGATTTAGGCCATTGCCTGGATACGCTTCGGTTTGTTGGAGAGCGTTGTTGACATACAGTCCTGTCAGCGAGAATGCATTGAAAATACTTATCCACCATGTCAGTATCGAACAATGCAATCATCTTTTATACTCACATACAGAAAAAAGATTTTTACTAGGGGAACACTTGAGGTATTTACCCCGTATCAGTAAGTCATGTATAAATAACCAGCCTACAGTGGATATAAATGTCTGTCATGCTACTAATATCATCTATCAGGGAAGATCGTCATCGACGGCATTGATATTTGCAAGCTGCCGCTCCACACACTGCGTTCCCGGCTCTCCATCATCCTTCAGGACCCGGTTCTGTTCAGCGGATCCATCCGGTATGTGTGTCATTGTGGCGGGGGGGGGGGGGGGGTTTGGGGATCGCAGGCAAAGAGTTAGCATGTCTGCTTCTACGATATACAGCCATGATCACAGACAGGAAACCAATACATAGATTTATTGATCTATCTGACATTTTTATTTAAAAGTGCTTACACGTACTGTAAGACACTGGTTACAATTTACGTGTGTTCGTGTTCGGCGATTCAAACCCAGATCCTTTGTTTTACAAGCACAGTAGACCATTTACTGAGCCACTGGAGTTAGAGGTGACCCTGGGTCATGGTCTGTATTATTTGCAGCATTCCATTATGATTCTTTTCTGCTTGTCTGTAGTCATGTGATCGCAATGACCCCGAGAGCCTTTGCTCAGGAAGTTATGAAAAATCCAAAAACCCCTGTTGAACTGGCATCACTCCAGGTTGCGTTTTCCACAAGGCCCCTTCGCTAACGCTAAGCGCTCACCTCGTCCATCACCGACTCTCGCTCAGCTATCAGCTGATAAATCAGTTAACCGCATAAACCCCAGCATTAATGCATCTAGACGGCACTCGCACGTGGGAAAACCTCAAACCAGGATGGTTCCTTCAAGCCCTTTTTACTGATCTTGCTGACACCACGAGGGTTTGTGGTGAAGCATCAGCAGTCCTGTGTCTGACCTCACCAGAATCTCGTCTCTAGTGCACATTGGAAAGAATATATTAGCTGTTAGCCATCCAGATATGAGCCTTGCCTATTATGGTTATTCGTTGTGATATCTGTAGCCAGTTAGAGGAATGACCCTTAACTATTCCTGTACAGTGTGTGTCTTTGTTTTTTCTGTAAACATGGGATGGTATTTAAAACCAGCAGTATTTTGCATAATTTTTATGTAGAATAATAATTTTACAGTTAGTGATCTATTTAATACCTAAGTTTGACTTAATTTTTTTGTAAATCTTCCAGTCTAATAAAACAAGCACCCTTTTCCCGAGTAATGTTGTGATAAACGTAATCGTTTACGATATGGTAGGTTTAACTTGGACCCTGAGCGCAAATGTACCGACGACCGGCTGTGGGAGGCGCTGGAGATCGCCCAGCTGAAGAACATGGTCAAGGCACTCCCCGGAGGTTTGGGTAAATATGGTCGTCGACCGATCGGTCTTGCGCAGATCATTCTCAGGAGAAAGAAATGTTTCTGTAACGTCACCCGGGTATTGGAGAATTCAAACACAAATAAGAATGAGCCATGTTGGATATTACAGTGACCCTATAAGCTCAGTGGAGAAGGAATGATTTTCTTATCAATAAATATGATACAGGCAGCTCCCGACTTACATAAATGTGGACTTACGCAGAAAACATACAAATATACGAGATAGATAGAGTTAACGGAAGCACTTAAGGCAGCATACACCTGTAAGTAAATGTACACTTTATCATTTTATTTAATACGTGTTTTTAAGTATATATTACTAGTATATTTTTGGCATATGTGATTTTTGTTATAACAATGTTTCCCAATCCGGTCCTTGGGTACCTACAGACAGTCCACATTTTTGCTCCTCCTGGAGATGGGAGGGAGCAAAAATGTGGACTATCTGCCAGGGAGCTGGGAGGGACCAAAATCATGGACTGGGTCCCTGAGGACTGGGTTGGGAAACACTGTACTATAAGGTATCTCGAATAGTATGGGAAGGTAAATCCGATTTATGTAACATTTGACTCGCGTAAGGGTTTGTGGAATGCATTACTTACATAATTTGAGAAATTGTTTGGTAAGTGTACCTGTATCACAGATGCTGTGGTGACAGAGGGAGGCGAGAACTTCAGCGTGGGCCAGCGGCAGCTCTTCTGCCTGGCCAGGGCCTTCGTCCGTAAGAGCAGCATCCTCATCATGGATGAGGCCACGGCCTCTATCGACATGGCAACGGTGAGAGCACCTCTACACTGTTGTCATGGCGCATTCACCTTTGTGTTAAACAGGGTTATTGTAGCTTTGATCATTTTATTCAGTTATTTTTATTTATTTTCAATTCTTTGAAATCTAGTTTAGTTTTAGTTATTTTCAGTGTGGTTTTATTAGTTTTCTTAGTTTTTATTTTCAAGATATGTTTCTGTTTAGTTTTTATATATTTTAATTTAAGTTTGAGTAATTTTATTTCTAGGAGGAAAGATAAACAACATTTGTGTTCATTTGTTATTTCAGTTAGTTTTCATAGCAATATTTAGTGTTATTGTTTAGTTGAGGGTGTTTAATCTTATTCTTGTATCTTGATTTATTTCAGTTTATGAAAATGTTTTCTTATACTCTTAGTTTAAGCTTTACTGGAGATTCTCCAGTGTTATGGAAATCAGGTAAATCCTATTAACTTGGTTTTGTTTGGCTATAAACATGATTTTTATGTTCTTCTATCATGGCTTGGGACCTAATTAATCTATGCAGTCAATATTTCTTTGGTCATCTGTCACTTCTTTCAGTTTTCCCAGCAGCCACGTCGTTGTGGGTTTAACAGCCGGCAACTGGACTCACGACATGTCAGTTCACCGGTGGCCTAATCGCTGAGAAGTCTTAATCCCATCTGTGTTTTAACCTTCCAGGAGAACATCTTACAGAAGGTGGTGATGACGGCTTTTTCTGACCGCACGGTGGTCACCATCGCTGTAAGTCACGCTGAGATGGTTGTCACCTGTCCTCACTGCTCTCATGCTAAACTGTGACAGTACATCAGCATTTTGCTCTCGGCCACTTTCCTGCACTCACAATTTCCCACCTTTTCCCAGTTCACTTTCCGTCATCTGTGTCTAACCTTTCCGATTCCTTCCCTGTTTTGTGCTCACCGAACATTTTGGATTGGAACCGAGCTTTGAATCGTGGGTCTTTTACCACAGAATTTTCCTGAATACATTCAGGCGGCTATTTATGGTTCACATTCGTCATTCAGAACTCAGACTCTGGTTGAGTTATGCTTCCATGATGCTAATGTGTCATGAGAAGAGGTGAAAAAAACATTGAAACTGGACACCAAGTGTTTGCTGACAAGGCACACCCTACACATACACACACACACACACACGCACATATACATATATATATTTGTGATTTTGTGGAAGCACTTTTCAGGCCTAAACTCTGCATGCCACAACAGACAGTTCTCCTCCTGCGTTCACTCCTTTTCTCTTCTCTTCTCCATCCCTCCTCTACGTGTCTGTCCATCTGTCTGTGCATCTCTCTTCTTGCAGCACCTGGTGGCCTCCATCTTGGAGGCCGAGCAGGTGTTAGTGTTCTCCTCTGGGATATTAGTGGAGTGTGACAGTGCCACCAGCCTGCTAGCTCAGGAGGACAGCCTCTTCAGCGTCTTAGTGAGGACACACAAGTAGCCAGGCCCCGTCCTGTCCCGCGCCACCAACGCTCAGGCCCTGGTTGGTACAGTCTCCACCAAACCCCCCCTTGACTTTCGACTGTCCCATTCCTTCATCACCATGGAATGCTCTTCTGCTCCAACCACTGTGTGCAGCCTTTTACAGCCAATTAAGTTCCAAGTTGATGTCTAAATATTGCATTAACACAAAGTTCATTCATCCTGGCTCCTCCTGGCCTTCGTTTGCTGAGGGTTTACATTTTTATGAAAGATGCATACCACCATTCTTCAATTTTAGAATGCTTTCAAGCACTACCTTGTCTGTGTATAGCACCTTTACTGAGACTCTAAAGAACAGAAGGAGGAGAATGTTTTATTTTACATTCTGTACACTTTCGGACAATGCATGTAGGTTATAAATATAAAATATAAAGGAATTTAAGTCAAGAGATTGGCCTGTTGGCCTGTTAGCTTGCTAGCGCAGGGCTAACATCGTCGTGGAGGCTGAGTTCCCTAATGGTGTTCTGTGTTTCTGTGTTTGCGTGTGCCCGTTTGGGCTTGTGTACACGCGTGTCTCACAGCATCGGGTCCACACGATCCTGACGGCGGACCTGGTGATCGTCATGAAGCGAGGCAACATCCTGGAGTACGACAAGCCCGAGACCCTGCTGGAGGACGAAGATGGCCTGTTTGCGTCCTTCGTGCGGGCCGACATGTAGACTCCCTGGCTTTAATGCAGCGCTTAGCAGTCGGCCTGTCGATCGTCAGGCGCGTCATGTTACCCTGACGGCCTTCTGCCCGCTCTGGAATTATGTCACAGCATAAAATTCACACGATATTGTGGCTCACAAACAAGGAACATCGGGACACCTAAACCGAAACCTCAAATCCTCCCCGAGGAGTGACTGTTTGACTCTTAAATATTTTATATAAATATTATTATACAGATTTTGAATCTTTTCGTACTCAAATTTTTGTTACTTTTGCCAAGTTGTTTTACTGTATACCGTGTTTACTCTGAAGAAATATGCAGCCAGTACATAAGTTTAATCCTGAATTTGTACGAACACTGTCTTCCATACCTACTGAGCCTGGAGGGTCTGTCCAAATATGCACTGTCTGTCTAAAACGTTTTACTGACTGCTGTTTTAGTTAAATGGTTCACTGAGAAAGGAATCTCAGTCTGAATCGAAATTCAGAATGTTTAGGTTAGACACAAACTAATGTTTTAAATTTCAAATCTCAAGCTTGTTTTTTTAAGGCAGTAAATATATGTAATCAAAAGCTTTTTGGTACCTTTGCAGCCATTTGCCACCATGAAGTAGAAATCCACCATTCAAGTGAAAAAATGCAGGACTGTGCTGTATCCTCTCACGTTTCTCAGAAACTCAGTTTAGCTTCTTACTTTACACAGAGAGAGGCCAATATAACACTGTGGCAACCCTGAAAACATGCCTTGAGTCCTAGTGGGATAAGTTACTGTATAAAGTTTAATGCATGACTGAAGGCACTTGTGTCATCGTGGAGTTTCCTCGCGGTACTCCTGTTCCCCCCCACAGTCTAAAAACCTGAGGAGGTTAATTGAAGCTACTAAATTGTCCATAGATGTGTATGTGTGAGTTAATGGTGTGTGAGTCTGCCCTGCGATGGGTTAGGGCCCCACCCTGGGTTGTGCCCTGTCTTGCTCCCATAGACTCCAGACCCCCCCATGACCGTTAATAGGACAAGCGCGTACAGGGACGGATGGATGGATGGATGGATGGATGAATGGAAGGACGGACGGACTGACTGAAGACATGGTCTGGTCCATTCCCATAAATATAAGTACATAATAAATTAATAAACCATGAATCCTGAAAATCCCTTTAGATGCGAATGATTTTTGAGTCTTCAGGGAACTTTGCCCATGCATATCAGGTAAGGATTGCATTTGTAAAAAGTCGTCTCACTTTTCGTGCAGCCTGTACTTTGCAGAGTAATGCATGGTTTAATACTGCAGTAGTTTCAGCCGTACTCTGCATAATCTCCTGAGAAACCCGCCGTCCTTCCTGTAAATGTCTGACATCTGTAGCCTTCTTCTGAAATTAAGTTATAGCGATTTATAGTGATTACTTTACACTCTTTGTTCTTAATGTGGAACTGTCATGACATCTTATTAATAGGGTTTTTGCATGGTACTTTGTGAAAATGTTCAACAGTTGATGTCGTAATTGTGAAATATTCTGCATGTTGTCATAAGTTCACTTTTTTAAATTTTGTTTTGATTTATAGCAATTTTAATATTTTAATCTGTCTTAACTGTACATATGTAATTATTTTTACATTGAAATGGCATTTAACAACAATATCCTGTGTGCCTCATTTTTAAACACTTGAACTGGTAATAAAAGCGCTTTGTCGAGTGAAACTGTCATTTTGTGGTTTGTGATAAAACTGCAGTTTCCGGCTCAAATGAATATTTCATTCATATCTCATGAATACATTTCACTGAAACAAGCTAAACTCTGATTACACAATTCATTCGAATTGTAACTACTGTCCTCAGTGTAAAGTGAATTAGTTTTTAATTAAACTGTACTTTTTGTATTGCTTGTCTGTACATTTTATTAACTTTTTTGTTTGGTTATGCTGTTTCTCTGTTTTACATAAAAAAATCTGAATATTTCAGGAAGAATTATACAACAGTATAATTACTAATAGTCGCATGTACGAGAAATTAGTAGGCTATAGGCTATGTAAACTAAATGATTTCGGGTACTGAATGTTATGGTATTTTACTGACTTACAAATGCTTGCCTCAGTTTGGTTATTTTACGTTTATATTTGTCTATTTACACCGTCATACCCATAAAGTGGGTTTATTTGCCACTCTGAGCGTTAGAAGTGTTATTTCGAGACCGCTGTTTAGGCAGCCGTCAGCTATGACACACCGTCTGATGCTAACTGGCGCCATCTGTTGACCAAAGACGGTATTATCAATATTTTAAATGTTACTGATAAA
Organism: Mormyrops boulengeri; assembly: GCA_026781065.1. Taxonomy (NCBI): domain Eukaryota; kingdom Metazoa; phylum Chordata; class Actinopteri; order Osteoglossiformes; family Mormyridae; genus Mormyrops; species Mormyrops boulengeri. Next base: position 4,798,652 of record JAODLD010000001.1, on the reverse strand, counting down.
TTTTACTCTCAAAAATTGTTAAACTTTTAAGTCGAAGCGACAAAATAAATGTAATATATAATTGTGTACAATTAACACGCATTTTTTATTCGGCACATGGATGCATGTAATAATAATTGCTCGGTAAACATTGCTTATAGCATTGTTTTAACCAAATTTGCTTCTCTTTGAATCAGATAAAAAAAATGTCTATGGACTGCAAGTTATACTCAATTAAATTTAACAATACGCAACGAACAAAACAAAGACTAAATCACTGGTTAGTTAAAGTGTGATTTATCCCGCCCCTTGCCTGTACGTCAAAAGGATTTGGCTCGTAGGGAAAACTCCCGTAAACCCACCCTTCTTTAGAAGTTATTCTAAAACGCGTATGGATGTATTTTCACATTATCTTTTGGACAATTTCATATCGTATTTAGTCGTATTTAGTATAATCCGATCTTTTAAAGCTTTTTTATGGACAAAGTATAAAACTATTATAAGTAAGTAATCCAAATTTAGATTATATTTTGTTTATATCTTCATTAGTGTGTCATATTTTAGTTGATGTTTTGCTGTTATGAATTAAGATACATAACTGGAGTAGATCAGTAGTAATTTATTCTGTTTTGGAATAAAGTTGTAGTGGGAAGTCGCATTAAAGTTTCTACAGCAGTTTAAATACTATGTAGCAGCTATGTTGCCTAGAAAGAGCATAATCCCCGAGGAGTTTGCGCTACCGGGGCTCGTCTCCCGTATACCCCGAAAGCCTGTCTTTAGGGACCGCATAAACAAGGCTCGTTTCATAGCCAAAAGCGGCTCCTGCAACATAGCGCACAAGAACATCCGCGAACAGGGCAGGTTCCTGCAGGACGTCTTCACCACCCTGGTCGATCTGAAATGGCGCTTCACCTTGGTCATGTTCACCATGAGCTTCCTGTGCAGTTGGCTGCTGTTTGCCATGGGCTGGTGGCTGGTAGCTTTCGCGCATGGAGACCTGGATACCAACCGTAAAGCCGGCATCGAGCAATGCGTCACCAACGTGAAGTGAGTACACGTACCATGCTATTTAAATCCATGCCCATGTGCATTTATCACAGTCGAGTATCTTATAATTAAATAAACTCATAGAAGCATGTAATCTTGTTGACTGGGGAACTATGGCACAACTTATTAGAATCTTTTTTTTTCAGAAATTGATTTTCCGCTGGGTTAAAATGCTTAAGTAAACATAGATTATTGGATTCTCACAGCAGGATTAATATGATTCTCAAATCCATGTTATTTCATCTGTTCTTTATTAGATTAGTCAACCCGTTACCGGACTGGAATAATAAATGATAAACAAATTGCATGGACTGGCATGGGCTAAGGACGATTACCACTGCAATTAACTTGAAGTTAATTACGTAAATCGCCCTTAACATGAATAATTACTGCTCCACCCACTCATCCCAAAAAATCAGATCGGTCAGTTTTATGATACTTAAAGGGTGTAAATAAGAAATAAACTAATTTACAAAGTCTGTGCAATTCCGGTTTTGCACATCTTCACATATTTTAATGGAATTTATGTGGTTGAGCCATGGTCTTAATCACTGGCGAACTCATGGGGGGGGGGGCGCT
>JAODLD010000001.1:4780130-4792927 GCA_026781065.1 Mormyrops boulengeri | reverse complement strand
TATGTAACAACGCCATGATCTTTTCCCACGACCCTTTATTTAACTGTTGGGCTTAAACTGCTGTGTTTTTTTGAAACCCCCCCCCCCCCCAAAAAATCTAAGGATTACACAAAGAGAAAATTGTTTATATATGGATGATTATAATCCGTTCTTATTGTAAAAAATCGAAATATATACTATATGACCAACTGAATCTTAATTTGTGCTGACTGAAGTCGAATATTTCACAATAAGTTTAGGCCTACTAAAAAAGAGAAATAAGTGCACCCACCAAGTGTGACAAACAATTTTTAGCTATGTAAAGGCTTAGGGTAACATTGAATAAATCTCATTTATCGATTAAATGGGATCGTTTTAAGATTATTTTAGAAACACTTCCACCCCAAGCCGTAGTGTTGCCAACTTTGGTCAGCTGGCTGTTTCAATTTGATACAAGTCTCCACATTCATTTACATGTATTTACAGACTAACTCCTCATGTACATGTAGCTAATCTTAGGTTTATAATGGAACAATATAGATTTGCCGTTTCTTGCGTGAGCGTCGTCTGAAAGAGTGTCAAAGCAGATGCTTGAGAGTCGGCAACCCTGTCACCAACTGTGAATGTGAATTAAGTTAATGAATAAAACACACATTTCTTCCAAAACGGAATTTGTGGAAAACAATCAAATGACCTCTGCCAGAAAAGCTGTAGCCTCTGTAAACGCAGATTTAGATTAGTTAAAAACTCCACTACAAGACAGAATGTCTGTATTTATATTGTGAAAACAACAAAATATAAACACTATAAGCGACACGTCGCGGAAATGGACTCAGTACTTTTTCTTAATCTACAGTTTAAAGATACTCGTTTTAGGACCGCCCGGAAATCTACACTTGCTGTCGATGGTGATGCGAATAAGTTATAATTCGCTTCTCTGGTGTATTATTTTTAATGGATTATTTACTAAGATTAACGTTTTTAGTTGTACGTTTAACCAGTCAAAGAGCCATATTTCTTTGCATGAAACACCCCACCATCATGTTTTAAAGAAACCCACAGGAAATGCGACCTGGCTCTTTTCCTTTCGTTCTTAACTGCATTACCAATCAAGCGGTGCGCAAACCGGCCCGCATGGCTAAACGCGTGGTAAAGCCATGGCATGTTCCGGAATCCCATGATGCACCGGTGTCCAGTCAACCTCAACATTTTAAAGTAAAACGCGAGGTTCTTGTAACGCGGTTAATCAATCTTACACTGTATCTAGCGTAGCATTTAAACACTCCACATGCCGCAAATGAGTAGGACCTGTAAAGTGATGTGAATCCACCACCCGTCAGCGGGACAGCTCTGGCGGCGCCTGGCGTCCCGCTCGGCCCGTAGACCGGCAGCTTTGCGCAGTGGCAGTATCGTAGCCTATGAGGTTTATCCGAGGCGCGATTATTGCTAGTTGAAAACTTTACCCAATACCCCGCCGTGACGACTTGAAATATAGTCGGCTATGGCAATTTTTGCAGGTCTCTACGGAGACTATAATTGTGGTTTAAAATAGATGAATACAATTATAAAAAGTTGCAAATATAATGTAGTATTAATACTTAACTCGTGGCAGTGAAATATGTTTGTTGTATTTCTCAGGTTATATGGAGTTTGTTGATTATAGTACTTGTGTTATAGCGTTGTTTATGAAAAACTAAGTAAAACAAAAGTAAGTAAAAGACTTTACAAGACTAAGCGCAAAGTATTAGAATTCTTAGAAGTTGGATTCGGAAGTGTGTGTTTTAGTTTAAACATGGCATAGGTCGCCTTAATATTTACTGTTTGATATTTTAGGTGTGCGGGGCGATGTGCTCGAGAATAGGAGGTCTCACGGTCGTCTGAATGATTTCATCGTGGGGCCCTTGACTAAGGTCCTTTTGCTGACCCTGGTTTCTCAAGTGTGCGTCGCTGTGGATAAAAGCTTCTGCTAAATGAATAAATGTTTCTGCGATTTTACATGAGAATGACGGACCAATATTTGCTTGGACATTACACCAGAAGTTTCAAATTTCCAAAAGCATACGGAAAAGGAACACTGGAGTTAAATCTTAATTTGAACTCGACGAGCTATTAGTGTGTTTGGACGCTAAGAGCATGTTTGTGCGACTGAAACACGATCAGTGTACAGTATTTGTTTATCGTTCAAATGCATTTTCTTTCACACAAGTAGCTTAGTAAAGTTGCATCAGTACTGGCTACCAAAAGAGGTCGCTGTTCACCTACATTAAGAATTTCCCACAATAGCCGATAGGGGGCAATATAATTTTACACATTGTCGCTGTATGCCCAAAGATGTAAGAAGGATTAAATGAGAACTGTAGTTATAACTACTCTTTATGAACTGCATCTAATACTTACCTTTTTGACTGGCTCCATGGTTCCACAGAACTGCATCAGAATTCCTCCACATGTCTGTGTGAGAGTATCATGTCATGGGCACTGTTATTGTCATCTTTTCTTCATTGAAACATTGAAAAAATGACAACTGGGTAAAATATGTATAACTGCACAACCAGGCAATTGCTTTGTATGTAAAAAAAAGCTAGATATTATGCCACAATATTTAAATGGATTTTCCTCATTGTCAGTGATGGTTATATTGTAACTAAGAGGCCAGGTTTTGTGATCTCAAAAGGACTATGTAAGTATTTAAAGTGATTAAACATTAATCACCAATTATCAGGATGAAAATCTACTTTGGTCGGAGGTTTAAGCTATTATTTTGCTTGTGTTTTTAAGGACTCCTGCAAAAAAAATAAAAATTGAAAAGCAGTGTGAACCCAGGAGGTTAATTAAAAGGTAACAGTATTGTTGCAAATGTGCTACTTGGTGATTCAACCTGGAATTTACAGTAAGTGCTTGGCTGTGAGTTAGTGCATTGCAATGAAGCAATCTCAGCATGAGGTGAGCGCCTGCAGCAGGCCCACCTGCCGTTAACTGGTTAGTCCCAGCGTGAGATTAGACCCTACAGTATGACTCCCTGTGTTTAGCTTGCTGTTCGGCACCACGGGTGCCTGCTGGGCGACTTTGTATTGCTCTGTGACAAGGAGCCCAACCTGATTAGTGGCTTGCTTCACCTGTCACACAAAGGTCAAGATGTGCCCAAACCAAAATCCTGACACATAATGCAGAATAAGGTGAGCTGTGTTTACGTCAGAGAGGACTCTAATCAGCAGCAAAACCAAAAGTGTCCTGATTGAAGCTGTTTGTTTGTGACTCTTTGGGATCCAATCAGCAGCCTCCACAATCAATCCAATCAGCAGCCTCCACAATCAATCCAATCAGCAGCCTCCACAATCAATCCAATCACCTTTCTCTACAAGTCACATCGCTGTGTGTCAGGGCAGGTGTGCTACATTAGTGAGGCTGTCACTTCCTAAGTTGAATCCTGATGCTAACTCAAAGGAATTACATTATATTTGTAAAACTTCATTCTGGTCTGCACACTGCATACTAAACACTGAATTGTACATTCTCACACATTGATATAACCAAGACACTGACCGTCTAATTTTGACCCAGATTAAGAACAAGATACAATGTTACACTCAGTCTGCCAAATCTGAAAGTGCAATTCTGTATATGTGTCTGTTGCAAAATGCCTTATTGGTCTTCGTGTCTTAAATCTGCCTAGTCACAGGGGTTGAATGACACATTTAGACATAATGTTAAACCCAGTTGTTAAATCTCTGCAACTGGAAGTATAAATTACTTGGGATCATTTTACAGTAACAGCTTGGCTACAGATTTGATCAGTTTAAACCACCTACCTTAAAATGCTAAAATAAACAGAACAGGTTTTCCGCTGACACACTTTGACTCAAGCAAAGATAATATTGCTATATATTTTTTTAGCAAGCTGTTAACCTGCATTAATAAGAAGCACTAGTCTTCCATAATCTGTTGTTTTTATGATCAAACTATGCAGATGAAGGAAATAAAACCTTAATATTCCCCTGCCTTTAAATGAAAAGATTTTCACCATTAGTGAGAGCATGCTTTGCTCCTTAGTAACCGTGTGACAGTAGACAATCACTATGGCAACTCCGTTTCCCCTCTTTATCCTTTGATGATTTCCCCAGCCTGACTATTCTCGACTTTAAAGCGGAGCATGATTCCCTGCCTGCGTTTCCTGTTTTCATGTGGCAGGATCATCATTGCTCACTGCTTCAAACGATGACCGTTCTCATCCTGATGTTTTTGAGAAGTTCTTCAGTTAATTTAGTCTGAAACTGACTTTCAGAGGCAAACATTCTTGCCATCATCTGACGCTGAGTAGTGTAGTGTGAGAACGAACAATTGAAATCCCCCTAGTCTCTCTTATTTTCTGCTCTCTTAATATTGGATATTTTATCCCGGGATAAATTTCTAATACAAAAAGAAGACAGTTGATATTAGACCCTATAATGTTTATTTATAACAAGGAGCAAGAAACAAATCCATTAATTAGTCTCAGATATTTGAAATTAGACTAGGTGGCAAACTTGCATCATTAATTGAATATTCTGTTATTTATATAAAAATTTGGATGGATAGATGGATGGGTGGATGGGAAAATTCAAGCACAGTTTCTCATATGCAGGATAAAAAAACAGACTTCTGATACCGGCTCAATTTTCAATCAGGAAGAAATGAAAATAACAACCATAGGATGAGACACTTGGTTTCACCTCCTAGCACCTGTAACACTGTAAACCTGTTTTATAAATCATTGCTTGCATATGGAATAGAGAGAAACATCACAGGAAAGTCATTTAGTATTAATTAAAGGTGTTTAAAAGACTTCCAGTTCCACAACCAAACACTGAGGCAAAAATCAGATAAACAGCAGATGTAATGGCAAGCTACAGCCGCAGTTCTTAATTCTCATGCAGCCAGAAGGAGCCGTTTTTTAATTAATATCAGCCTGTGTTCTCAGAAATGTTTCATCAATCACTACAAGTGCTCCTCACCCTCAAAGGAAAGACGAAGAGTCTGGGAAGAGTCAGGGTGCCTGTTGTAGTGTGTGTGTAATGTGTGTGGTGTGTGTGGCCAGGTAGTCTTTCAATTGCAATTATTTATTGTACTAACTAATTTTAGGAAGAGAGGATGAGAAAAATGAATAAACCTGCAGAATGAAACAATCAACTTTTTAATTAAGGGGAACAAGGGAACTTATTAAGAGACCACTGTTGTCACGGAAATGGAAGTACTCAAGTAACAAAACTGTACTGCAAAAATTAATTTGCAATAAAGTAAATCAGTAAATGTAATAAACATCCCTGAAGTACTGTCCTCAAAAACATTATCAGCTGTACACAAAGCTTTGTTTACAATGGTAGAATCTTCAATTAAATGCACGTAAGACCCATTTCAGATTGCACACAGGGGATGATGATCGTGATGCTAATATTTTAAATGAGCTTTCAGTCATTAGTATCTTTTTTGTCATCTATATTTCCATGAATTATTCTCACATCTGAGAAGGATGATATCATGAAATCTACAATGTAATAAGAATCTGGTGTGCGCTAATGAGAGCCCTTTGAATGGGAATTCAAATCCAGTGTGCAGTAATGAGAATGTGGTGTGCACTAATGAGAGCCCTTTGTGCAGTAAACAAGTCCAGCAATGCAGTAATGGAAATCCAGTGTACACTACTGCAGTAATGATAATCAAGTGTGCAGCAATGCAGTGATGGAAATCCAGTGTACACGAATGCAGTAATGGCAGTCCAGTGTGCACTGATGTAGTAATGACAATCCAGTGTGCTCTAATGAGAATCCATTGTGCAGTGACACAATCCTGGCATGCACTAATGGCAATCCAGTGTGCAGTAATGAGAATCTATTGTGCAGTGACACAATCCTGGCATGTAGTAATGACAATCTAGTGTGTGCAAAAGAGAATCCATTGTTCCATAACACAAGCCCTGCATGCAGTGTGTAGATAGTGAGACAGAAAGTGGTCAGAAATACAAATTCAGTGTTTAGTTACCAGAATATATAGTGCAACTGTGAAAATCGGAGTACAGAGATTTATCTGTCTAAATATCTTAACACCACTGCAGTTTAGCAAAAGTATGTTAATTAACACTAGTATAGCACAACTATTTTAGAAGAACCACACTGCAGTACACTGCAACATCGTCACAGGCATTGTTTATTACAAAGGGCACACAGGGTGATTCTGTTCGTAATGTAATTCAGGCGTGAGTCAGTCCAAGAATTAAAAATACCTCTTGTCTCTGCCTCATCTATCAGGAATAAGAAATATAATGAGATAGGCCTGGCCCAGGGACATGGGGAAATTCAAGCTTCTCTCAGACAGTAAGGTGAACATCCGCCCATTCATCTCCCTAGACGAGTGTTGATTTAATGTTGTCTTTGGGTGGCTATTGTGCTCGCGGTTTTATTTTTTTGTAATCCTGCTGAAGGGCAACAGTTGCCAACATGCCATCTTATTGTGTCCTATCTTATCATTTAATATATCCATGATTTCCATGATCCATCCCATTCTCACAAGAATGTTATTTAATTATCTTACTTGCTAAGTTATGGACACAGTTAACCATGATGTTTTGTTTTGAGTAATATAACTTAACCGGAAGTTTCACAGCATGCTAGTACATTTTTATTATCACTCTAAACATATTCATGAAATAAACTTAACATTTAGATGACATGATTCAATTGCAAGTTGTGTATATGGTTTCTCATATTTCTTCTCCTAAGGTGTCATATCATTATATAATTATATATAATATTATAATATTCTCATAAGTTTTCAGATCAGTTTTCAACTGTTAAATAATTGTGTGCTGTAATTAAGACTTTTGGTATTAAATGATTACTCCTTTTTTTAAATTGAGTGACTATGCAATAGGTTCATAAAACAACATGTGACCAGGTGTCCCTCTGTTTGATTGGATAAAATGTACACTGCGAGTTGCCCCTTTGAAAGCATGGAAGGCGATATGTGAAGCCTAGCAGTTTAAATATAAACCAGGCAGCAGAGTAAATAGACAGGTGGAAACAGTATAGATGACAAATGTCCTCAGTTTGCAAGACTAGACTTAGATAAATACAACAACAGCAGTGACACAGCAAAACATACATATTTGCTATTCTCTTCAAGATGCTGTCCTCAGGGTGTCGAGTGAAGGTCACGATTAATGGTAATGCATCAGTTAAAGGCAGCCGGTGTCCGGAGGTGTGCATAGCATGTCTGGAATGACGAGCGGGTCATAGTGGCCAGTAGGAAAGGGGGTGTGTCCAGAGCGTGACACTGTGTCACTGCAATAATCACTGAGGTAAAAGTGTGGGGGGAAAAAAAATCACATTGTGTCAGGGTCTGTTGATTGGTTAATTGATTATGTCTAACACCTGTTCCTTGTTGGCTCCAGTTTTCTATGTGCATTTTAGTGCCTGCACTGCACTGTTCTCCAATCAGTCATATGGTTTGTATTTATTGTGTATTCATGGTGCTGTGTGTTTGAGAAGCTGCTTATTTGTACAATCCTGCTCCCTGTGTTACCCTGTTTCCTTGTTTGTTACTTTAGGGTTATTGTAGTTGGTTCTTGTTTTTCTTGTTTGTTTGACCCTTCGTGGTCCTCTTATTTTGTTCCTTTCCCTCTGTTCTATGTTAATAAACCCCTTTTTGTCTTGGAGCTGTAAGTGGATCATCACCTTTTTCCCGCCTGCGTCATGCTGCGCTGTAACACATTCAGCGATAACCGGGAGTAATTATTTCACTTGGACAATATTAGTAGCTTAGATAAAATCAGAAGGGTGATGGGTAAACGGCAATATGCAGCCCAGATAATGCTGGCGTCCTTTTGCTGAAGGGATGCATATTTGACGTCCGGATTTAGCTGAGCTGGAAGCAGGACCAGGGCCCAGAATGTGATTGAGGGGAACTTTACTTTGCTCCGGAACTTTGTTACAGAAGATTAATTAAGGACTGATAAGGGGTTGCGGAGGAGTTGGCTCTTCTCTTTAAGCTAAATATAAAACCTTTCACTTTGTGAAACCGGGCAGGACACACTCATCTCCAGAGGAAAGGGTGACAACAATGGCTTCACCTTTAGTCATTTGCCTGTGCAATTCAGTCACTTTTATCTACAGCTCATGTTTCAAGCGCTGCTATTATATGCAAAAAAAAGGGATCATTTTTTAAGGCTATTTTTGAACTGCCCAAAATGACCTTGGCGAATTCTTGGAGCTCTTGATGATTGGTGAGCTCATTTATTCATTCATCCATCCATTTGCACGGGCTGCTTATTCAGTCTGCTGTGCCTAGCTGTTTCGTTTGGATTGATTCTTAGCTGTGCTTTAACCGCCGACTATTGCCTGACCTTATTTATTTTCACAGGCAGTGAAATGTGTCTTCTCAGAGTTACAGCATGAAAAGCCCGAGAACAGACAGTGCCGTGCTGTTTCAGACCACAAAGAGCACAGTGATTTCATTCTGCCATGCACACATTGTGAGCAGTGTTGTCTTAGAAGCCCTGGGATTGGCATGATTGGCCTGGAGCTTATCCCAGGAAGCAGAAGGGTACAAGAGAGGGGACCCCCTGGATGGGATGCCAGCTGGTTACCAGGCGCAGCGCATGGGCGATTTGGAGCTGGTTTGTAGGTGGAAACTCACAGAAAAAAGAATACACAAATTACACACACATACACAGACCTGTACTCGTATCTTTGTGGGGACTGTCTATTCATCGCTATGGGAAAAACCCTAATCCCAGCAATGAGAACCTTAAACCCTACCCAGCCCTAACCTCAACCACAAGTAACCAAACAAAACATGAAACATTTTTAGTTTTTCGATTGCTTTCACAGATTTTTATAAAATTGAGTTTCCCCTTGTGGGGATTGAAAAAAATGGTCCTCATAACATCAAAATAACAGGTTTTTATCACATTATGGGGAGCAAATATCCACACTATATATATATATATATATACACACACACACACACACGCATATATATATATATGTACACACACACACACACATGACCCACACACACAGAACCCAATGTGGGATCTCAATCCCAAAGCCTACAGGCGTGAGACCATAGTGCTGACCACTAAACCACCATTTCACCCCAATTTCTAAGAAACAGAAAAAATCTTTGACAGGCAATAATGAGTGCAGGGCCCATAGGGCTTATGGTTTAAGGCAAGTTGTTAAGGCTTCAAAAGCAAATAGATCTGCAGTTCCTTCAGCACACTGTCGGCACGCTCCCTGGATTGTCTCACTGCAGTACACATTTCTGCTTCACGGCTGCTTTGTCTTTCACAGGAAAACACTGTCTTTTCCGGTTCTGACACCCATGCAGAGTTAATGTGTCCTTGTATTGATCAGGGGTGAGTTTTCCGAAGCCTTCTTAACGCTACGTCGTTCGTAAGTTCTGTGTTAAAAGATAGAACTTACGAACGACGTAGCGTTAAGAAGGCGTTGGGAAACTCACCCCTGAAGTGTATAAGCGCACATGGTATTAAATGTGAGTAAATCCAGACATCGCAAGAAATGACAGAAGACCACAATGATTTTGTATATTTCCTGATACATGTATATATTCACACATTTTTTTAAAGCCAGCATAACAATAAAGTTGTGTTTGGGTGGGATCTTGAATTTCCATGGTAATTGATCACTAGTCTTAGGCCTCCTTTGCCTCCATTAACAAAATCAATCCGGCCCTGAGTGGACCCCTTACTTGATAGGGTTTAAATGGGATCAGCTGGATGAATTCTGAGGATCGTGGGGGGAGGTTGGTGAGGTGATGCTCACCAATGGGGCTGGGAGCTTGAATCTCTCCCCTGTCTCTTCCCACACTGACCTTGGTGAGTTTTTTAAGTTCTAGAATGTTGAGAAGTTTTACAAGCGTTCATTTGTTTTTGTGTTTACTTTGAGGTTTTGTCATGCGTCTTTGAAATGAAAGTGTTTGGTTTTGATGAATTCCACTGCCTCTCATCTCCACCATGCCACTGTGTTCTCCTCTAGTCATTAGCCTCTGCCTCATGTACATCACGAGTCACTTGTAAAGATGTGCGCCTCTCGCTTTTTACTACCAATAAGCCAAACATATCTAATGGAAGTACAGTACAGCAGGAGTTAGATTTATTATTCAGGCAATCTGGCCTGGCAGGTGCTCTCTGCTATCATGAATTTTAAAGTGGCAAGCAGTCATCATCCAGGTTTCAGACATGTGGGGAAAGTGAGCTCAGAAAATGAGTCTGACATCTTCACTCATTTCCAAAATGTCATTTGCAGAGATCTTTTGGAAAGGGTATGCTAATGACACTAGCTTAGGCAGGCGGGTGGATGTTCGTCTTAATTAGAAATCAAAGTCAGTCAGTGGCATTGGTGGTATGGAGTGAAGATCAGCCCTGATGCCAGTTATTCACATCGTGGTGACAGCTTTTGATCATCGGTGTTGACATGATATTTGGCTTTGATCTCACGTCAAGCTGATGGATGCAGATTTCCATTTATTTATTTAACAGATAAATAAAATGCAGTAGAATTAATGGCATAATCTTGTGAGTAACATGAACATATAGCCTTGTTCAGCCTATACTGAGATGCTGAATTTAGTAGGTTTGAGTATGAGGCGTGACGAATTGAGGACAGCAGGCCGATTTTGTCACGCCCAGCCCCGATCGCCCTCATGTGGACCACGCCTCCTCATTACCCTCGTGTGAATCCCGCTTGTTCCCAGCTGTTTCTTGTTCATGATCGTTACCCCATGTATTTAGTCTGCGTTCTGTTTAATCCTAGTAGATCGGTCATTGTAATGTTGATGTTCGTGGCTGTTTGTTCCCCAGTTTGCTTGCTGCCTCCCGAATTAAACCCCATTTTTCCTGCTACCTTGGCTTGCTCGCCTGTTTCCCTGCTCGCCGCCCAGCGCATCGTGACAGACTAATTAACAACAACGAGAAATGGCTGGTAACATGAGGATTCCACACGAGGTACAACAATTTATAAATTGGTGAAATTGAAACAAAAACATATTAACGAAACGATAATTTATCTCTAAGAAAAGACTATTGTATGCCGATTGTGAGGTGGTGTCACGATCTAACGTGGAGAGTGCCGTTTTTTTTGCAGAAGCGGCTGAGGCTGGCTGTAGCAAGTACTAACCGCACGCTGCCATAGGATTTAGAATACAGTAAAAAAACTTGCTAAACTTGATTTTACAGCTTATGTGGTGTAAGTAGATTTTTTTTTTTTTTTTTTTTTTTTTAACTAAAGGGAAGATGGAACAAATGTTTTAAACCACGATAAATTAGTTTTTTCTGTACTACATCGACTCTGATGATTTGGAACGGATATTCCTGCATGTGCTTCGCTGAACAGGGACCCACCAAACGGAGTTCATAGCAGGGTGGCGAGCTAGACCCATGGAGCAACTGTGAAGGATGAGTAGAGGGAACTTTGAATTACTTACAATGTGTGCAGTTAGAATATTATGGACTGAATGGAACTGTATATTAACCCTTGGATATTGTTATGCCTGAATGGTATACAGTGTGATTTTTGTTTTTTCCCTTTATGTGTTGAATTTTGAGTTTGATATGTGGGGGGAGGTTACTGATTTAAAGGAAAGAAATAGGTGCTAAAGGTACTGGATAGAGAAATTAAATAAGGACTTATTAGGTGATTATAAATAGATACAAAATTATTTGATACGATCTGTGCGCAGTCAAAAATTAGCAAAACTGAACTAGGATATAACTAGATTTAGGATTAACTAGGAATAACTGATTTAACCACTGGACTCGGAGCCCAAAACAAACAATATTTAAATCCATACTTTATAAAGAGGGAGATTTACTTTTTCTATTTAAATGTATTCATGATTCTTCATGTTCTACAATTAGTATTTACTAAAGGTTGCTGTTCTAAATTTTGAGGTGTCATTATCTTTTCCCCCACCACTGCCATCGAACCTAGAACTGGCCAGTAGCACTAAGTGGACCCAAAATAGGTATAAGTGTTACACGTGCACTGTTTTCATGCATTATTTAGCTTTTTAGTATGTATGGGCGTGGCCTATATTTCACACTGTGAAAACAAGACCCAACGGAAAAATGGCAGAAAACACCACTTTGGAATTACAGATTGTGTTTTGATTATAAGATGCAGCTGCTGCAGTAATAATTAATATTTTATAAAGGAACTACTGACTGCTTGTTTTAGTTTTATAATTACATGCATTGTTCAGTCATTCATTGCAAAGGACAATTACTGCTAAGTTCTGGCAAATGCTTAAGGTCATAGCTGGATATTTCACTAATGAAGAAAAGCAGAAGCACTTTATGTTAAAAGGAAGAACTAATTTAATATAAATAAAATGTTGATTAGTAATTATCAAAAGAGGTTTTTCTTTTTAAAATATCGTGATAATTATCACATCGTGAACAATTTGTGATATTATCGTACCATGAGTTTCTGGTATTGTTACATCCATACTGTTCACTATTGATAGTTTTAACTTTGTGTCTTAATGTATTGACCTCCTAGAGTCAACAAAGACTTCTTAGTCGATTTCTTGGACTTTTTGTCTTCAGTTGTGCCCACTGCAGAGAGGGAAATGTTAATATTCATGTCTGTCTTCCCTCTAGACCAACGGTTTGTGAATTAATTGAGCTATTGGACTCTTAATTTGACTTTATCTGTAAATGGCTGTACTCATAAGCATGGTCATACGCTGGATCTTATTTTATCAACTGGTGTACCTGTTAATAATGCAAATATTTTGGGTGCCACTTTTTCTGACCACAACCT
>JAODLD010000001.1:4766143-4780030 GCA_026781065.1 Mormyrops boulengeri | reverse complement strand
ATGTTCGTGGCTGTTTGTTCCCCAGTCTGCTTGCTGCCTCCCGAATTAAACCCCATTTTCCCTGCTACCTTGGCTTGTTCGCCTGTTTCCTGCTCGCCGCCCAGCGCATCGTGACAGATTTACAGAACTGTCCTAATCACAGGACTCATGGCCGTACCTACAGTACCACTGAGGACACCGAGGTCAAGTCCTTAATATGTTTTCTGCAACTCCAATTAACTCGATCGATTACAGGGCACACCTAAAAGGGCTAACACTTTTGACCTTGGAATTTAAAAAATCCTGGCTATGGCCTTGATTGGATTACACGATCGTTTGACACAATGGGACAGAGAATGTATCACTGGGCCTGGAGTAGAATCCATTAATACAACTTGATGTTAACTCACCATCTACACATTGGCGTTACTTTTGTAGGAGCTGTGAGGAAAGTAGGATTGCCATTGGCTGTTTCCCACCATAGAGATGTCACATCCAGCCTTGTAAGATCTCCTAGCCCAGCTATAGGTATGGGGGGGGGGGGGGAATCACAGGGAGTCGGTCAGCATCTTTCTCGTCTTCAGGAACTCTCTAGAAGCATTTTCCTTGCTAACCGCATGGGCCCACAGACTACGTTCCTCCTGTGGAGTCACATCCCCTAATTCCCATGCCCACACCAGGCTTACTTTCCAGGCCGCCCACATCAAGGACCAGCCAAGTGGCAGGAAATGTGAAGAAAGTCGGGCGTGTTCTGTTTCGTGGCTTATCTCATTTAGCCGGCGCTTGGGTGGTGCCGGGCTGAGCGAATTATCCACCAGACAAATCGGGGGCTTCATTAAAGCCACTGATTTATGCGGCGGCCGGCTGCCATTTAGCCCATGCGTGCTGAGTATATAGCACCGGTATATTTTGGAGGTGCGATCTGTAATTAGGGTGCATATAAATTGCGATCAGTCCACCACGTGCAGACGCTGGGGCGCCATCAGCAGATGGCAGGTGACACAGTCCTTGCAGATCCACGATCCCAGAGGGGGTGGAAAGTCCCTGGTTCACATCGCAGAGTCAGCAGAGTGATGTCGCCATTGGAGCCTAGAGGCAGGCCCACAACCTCATTTGTTCCAGAAACTGTCTGACCCTGCTTTCAATTGTACATCACTTTAGTTAAAAATGTAGCAAAATCAATAAATTGTAACTGAGACTTTACAGGAGACCTCAAGGTGCCTGAAGTCTGACTCAAAGACTCCCTCTGGCCCAAGAAGTCTACTCTAAATAGACAGCACAATCTATCAATTAATTTAATGAAATCTATTAAACCCTCAAATGAGTTGTGTTCATATTGTGTTAATAAGCTTTTATTACCATTTTTCTCCTTCGTGTGCAGAGTGTTCTCACGTGATGCTACTGACTCACTTTAATGAAACGTTCCACAAGCGTTATGCATGTGAATTGAAAGAAATCAATGACACATAAATGAATAATACATCTACGAAAACTTACAGGACGTCTTCCAAACACATGCGCCTTATTAAGAAGGCTTGGCATGGCTTATTTTTTATGCTTTATTGTTTCTGGGCCCTGAATTTGAACATTTCAGAGCTCTGACTGGACCACCTTAAGCAGACCATTTTGAAAAATTAGGGGATAGTTTGGCATGAAATTCATAATTTGCAGCTCGTTAATAAATAAAGCGACACCCTGCCCTTGTTGCTATGGGAAATGGGACAGGGGCATGCCGTGTGAACAACAACTCTAAAGCTTAATTAGCTTAAATATGTAACATTTAGTTACACAGTCTGAGTTAATTAGTTGAATTAACCTTATTTACTTTTTTGGCGTTCCAAAATCCAGGGACCTTATCCTTGGAGTGACTACTTTCTAAAATAAAAATGAATAATTTAAATTAGAGTACAGAAAGATCCCTTAGATATATTTTAACTCTCAAACATTTGGACTCTTAAAACTTCAATTCCACTTTCCACACTACTTAACAGAACATAACATGCCTCAAATTTCTCATTAAAAAGCTTAGAGAACGCAGCATACTCTTAATCTCTTAAAGATACCTTTAAGGGGAGAAATATAGACACTAATTTCACCCACAAAACTGATAAAATAAAAACATAAAATGCAGCATCTTTTGTCAGGAAAATTCTGAAAATGTAGGAAAATTGCGCTTTTGCATTTTCTCCCATATTTCAAGACAACTATTCAAATACGGACTACGGACTCCATATCTTTCTCAGGAAGTTCTCCTTTGGGTAATAGATTCATTATTCATTAGTGATGTATTGTTGTGGAGATCCTCTGCACCACAGTCTACCGCTTAAGCAGGTGTGGTGTTATTTGACTGACAAATAGATTTTTAATTGCACTTTTAAGAAGCGTGGCTTTGGGTGCCATTAAGTGGTCAGGCAGATGTGGAGGAACAGCGGCACCACACTCCTGTTCCAGGCAAGTGATCTCCAAAGAATCATCTCTTGGCATAGCATTAGCGTAGCTCTTCCAGAGTGTACACCATACCAATCAGTGTCTGTCAGAAGAAAGCATAATAATCTTTTTGCAAAAGCACCTAAAGGTACCTACTGTAAGTTGGACATATGTATTCTACCTAACCGTTCAGACGGCGCGACATGACCCTAACCCTAAACCTAACCCTAAACCTAACCCTAACACAAAAATCCGTAGCATATATAAAACAAATCTCCTATTAAACATACAATTCTCCAGTAAATAAACAAACAAACAGACCAGCAGGATAAAGCAGTCATACCCCATAGTTTCAAGATATTGCACGTTTCACTTACTGCACTTGAAAATAGCAGCATTAAAATTAAGCAACGGTCCAATTTATGAGTCCACCCGGCCACTAGAAGGCAGCACCTACTTTTTGAAATGGCCAAAGAATTCAGAAACACGCTCTGTCCTCTGTTTAGCCTGAAATACTTAGCGGACACAGCTACTGGTGATGGCATTTGACCAAAATTCCTGCCCGTCCTTCTGCTACTGTAGCTGTCATACACACAGCAGTCTCTGCCTAGTCCCTGTTCTGATATTGAGTCCAGCACTGCGGCCGTGTGTACAGATGCCCATCTGTCACTGGTGGACGTGCAGAGTCCTGGGTACGCCCTTGGGCCTGCCCCTTCGTGTGTGTGCTGGGAAATCAGGCACTGGGAGAGCGGCGGTGGAATGACCACCACTTACATATCGGCTTCCTACACAAACTAAAACAGCAACAGCTTGTGAAGCCAAACACACACAACATTCTCTGTCCAAAACGGTGGTTTTTAATACAAATATTTATAAACCAGCGCATGTGATAACTCATACTACTGAGTGAATGTCCTGTTTTCTACATTTGCCATATGCTTGTGATCCACGTGGTTTGCATAATTATATTACTGTTAATGGGAAAAAAACCTGTACACTGTTTGTGCAAAATTTACGACTGACATAAGCTACTTTGCCTAACACACTGGTGTTACAGATGGTCTTTACAGCACCGCCTTAATTAACACCAATCTGCTAGATTATAATTGTCATTAATTTCAGGGCAATGGAAGAATCTATGGATTTCTGTTACTGTGTTATTGGGCTATAAGAACAGGACAGTAAAATAGATAGCTTATGTTCTGTTGTTAAGCTCAGGAGAGAAAATATTTTTATGTCATGAAAGACATGATTGCATTGCTCATGTTGCGTGGTTTATCTGGTGTGGGTCCACAATTACTGTAGCAGATCAGGATAACTAAATTTTATGGTTTGACAGTAATTCTGGATGTGTGAATGTTTGTGTGAGTATTTTTGTATAATTCACATTATCTGTTTATGGAGCAGTGATCGCCAACTAGCAAACTGAGACAATTGCCCTCTTTATTGTGGGGGGTCCCAGTTGCAATAGACCCCCTTGGTTGCAGTAGACTCCCTCTCTCCCTGGTTGCAGTGGAGCCCTCCCCCCTTCCCCTCCATTTGCAGTGGATTCCCCCAGCTGCAGTGCACCTTAGCTTTTTGTTGCTGATGGGATTCAACCCTCGGAGGAAAATAGTCAGGGACTAGAGCATTAACACACCATGTAAAAATGCTGAAATTCATCCCTGTGTGTCAGACCAGCCTTTCACTGTATACAGTGGCCTTTAGGCAGGTTTTGAATTGGTGACATTATTATGGGGAAGCCAAGGTTTTGGTAACACAATATGTCACACACAAGACCCAGAAGCTAAAACGGTCACAGCTCATTCTTTTCCCTCTTCAGACACCATTAGATATTTTTTCCCCTCTACATCTGCATATAACCATTAGGTCCTTATAAGACAGTAGGTATTTACTCATCCATTTAGCTGCACAAAAAGGGGTCAACTGGTGATATATTTGCTGACGCCAAGAGCAGTTTTAAGTGTATATCTGTAGCTTTCAGAGTGCTGTCGTAAAATACATCTGTTTCTCGTGATCCTTTAGTCCAGAAAAGTGGCATTCCTGCTTGTACGAAAATATTCCTCAAATGGGTAATTCCCTCATCCCACACCCATGAGGATATATCCTTTTCATTCCTCAGCGCACGTCTAATTCGCTGTGAAAGATTAAATGAAATCCTTTGGCCAGAATTTAGCTGATTGCCATTCAGATGTTCTTTCTTATTACGCTAAAGCTCTGTTCTTCTCCGATGGTGCCTGTAATTTCACGGAGGGGATGTTTAACTGCACTGCCAAACAATGAAAGCTTCGCAATTTGGGGCCCGTCAAAGTTGCCTGTCAAAGAAGGATTATTAGCCATGCAATTGAACGAGAAAAACAAACATCTATAATAATTTAATAGCGGGTCATTGTAGCATACGGTTTCAGACACAGTAACGGGCTCCATTGGATTTAACACGTCAGTTCAGCTCTGAAATACATGTAGTTATATTTCTGTGATTCAGGGGCGCTGTGATGTAAATCATGTTGAATAATATTTTAGGTGAATTTGTCAATGTCTCTACTCTTAGTCTTTGGCTTCTGCCCTGAGAAGAGTGCATCCATGGGGCTGCGGAAGAGCAGACATGTTTGGCTGCTTGGGAATGATACAGCAGAAACACAGCAGACCACAAGGAAAGGACAGGGGAGGGAGATGGTACCAGCAGCAGCATGTGCACTACACAAGTCCCGACATTCCCCAGTAGCCCCAGATCCTTGGTTTGCACCATTTTCACAGATTCCTCAAAGCATAAAGCCTTTGAAAGTATATTCCATCCATCGCTGCTTATCCTATTCTCAGGATCGAGAGCCTATGGGTGCAACAGGGAACAAGTCACACATGCCTATAGGAACATGGTAATTCCAATTAACCTCAGCATGTTTTTGGACTGTGGGGGGAATCCGGAGTACCTGAAGGAAAGCTCATAATGACACAGGGAGGACATGCAAACTCCACACACACGGCGCCAGGGGGGAGACTCGAACCCTGGTCCTAGAGATGTGAGGCAACAGTGCTGACTACTGTTCCACCATGCCCCCCCAGAAATATATTGATAGTAATGTGTTTATTATTATTATTATTATTATTAATATTAATAATAATAATAATAACAATAATAATAATAATCTAGCTCATCTTATTCAGTAAATATTCAGTAAACTTTCATTCAAGCATTTAACATCCCCCTGAAATGAACATTCAGACTCATAACAGAACAAAAAATCTTCTCGCAAGAGTAGACTACTATGTACAAGTAGTATTAATATGCTCCTTGAAATAGTCTACATGATTATCCCGCTTTTCTAAATGATTTCGACGCACCAAGAAATCTATTCAAGCAAACTAAAGCGCTTCATCTTTAACATTAATGTTTCTGCTGACTGCCGCCAGCCATCGTTCTTTGACTAAAGCAAGCAGACTTGCCCTCTGCCCCCTCTTTCGATACCGGCCTTACCCCACAAAGTGTGGATGGCTTTTCCGCAAGAGGGAACACGCGGCCTGGTCTCTCACATGGCTGCAAACCACTTCACCTGCTTTCCCCCCCCCAGTGTGAGGATCACAGAATGAACATTTATCACTCCCACAGTTCAGAGTGATTATGGGCGACTGTCTCACCAGTGTTGCCCTTGTGTAACACTGTCACCGAGAATCTAATTGTTCTGTGTTGCTGAACTGTTGTTATGTCTGCAGTCTGCATGAACGCCATCCTGACAACGCAAAGAAATGTGATATTACTTTCAGCTGAAATAATAAGTCATTTAGCAGACAGGATTTTCTTGAATGTGTTTGAAATAAGAGATTATCAGTACTGTTTGAGATGTTTTTCTAACCCTATAAGACCGTGTTGGTTGGAACAATTATAAACTCACAGTAGAATGGTCAAGTAGTATTCATTATCCATAGGCACTAACAGTAAGTAGTGGTTTCACAATATTACACTTTTTGAAAGATCCCGTCATGTTAGGTAGCTAGTCAGTGGTGCTAATCGTGGGGACATGGGCCTCAGCGGCTAGGAATTGGCACTGAAGTGTCCTCATAATACTGAGTATGCATGAGCTCGTAGGGATGGCAAATCCCCCGTTTCGCTGTTTTAAAAAAATTATTATTATTATCGCAACTTAATTATTAGAATCGCAGAATAATTTTTTCATTTCGGAGTCCTCAGCGGTGCGGCATAATAACAGAGATTCTTGTTAATCTGTGAGAATCCATGCTTGCAAGTCTAATTAAATCTGTCGCTCTTTGCCAGGAAACAGCAGGGGTCTAATCCAAGCTTAATGAACGATGATGCCTGTATATATATTTTTTGTTTTCTTCTGTAAGTAACAGGTTTATTGGGACACGTGATTCCAGATTTACACATATATGTAGGACGTGTCTTAGGCACTAGATTTCTTAGTGTCCTACTGTATATGCCAGTGTTGAAATGTGATCCTCTGAGCCATTCTTATGCTCTAAAGTAATGTTTCCAACCCCGTCCTCGGGGACCCACAAACGGTCCACATTTTTGCTCCCAGCTTCCTGTCAGACAGTCTTTGGGTCCCTGAGGACCAGATTGGGAAACACTGAATGGCCCACCTTTCAGGTGGGGGGGGGGGGGGGACTTAACATTTGTGTGTGTCATTGTCCTGATAGCTAAACTTTTATACTTGGGCTTATTAAATTAAGGATAGTTGGTTTTCTATATTTCATAGCTCCTGAGGATCTGTGAGTGGGTGTTGGGAAAAAAACCAAGTCACGTTGACGTTTGGATCTGGGTAGCTTTGCTGGGAAGAAAACAGAAAACAATAACAAAGGGCAGAAAACAAACTTTTATAGTACCAAGAAGGCAGATTGAATCAACCCGCTGCTCCAGGTCAGTAGGCCCCCCCGCCAAGAAGGTCATGCCCCCAAACCATAATCAGACAGTCGCTTCTCTGTTGAGAACACAAGTGATACAGGTAAGTCGTTTTGTACCAACTTCTAACCAGGATCCTTTAATTTGCAGTGAGCTCCACTCATAGGGTTTAAGGTCATGGACTGAAATGAAAAGCATTATCTGCCCATGACCAAGCGTGTGTCAAGGCTGTCATTGGATTTTCACACTTAGCAACAGGGGGACCTCAGCGAAATGTCATCCAATTAGCACGTTGTTGGGGTATAATTCCCTGGGGAATCGCTAATTGAATCCTATTTCTGTGTCGTGATATTTAAAGTTACTTGATGGCTCCCTCGCTTAACCAAAAATGGCCATCCGTCCTCACTGGCAGCCCAGACTGGTCATTGTCACTTTGATGACCTCATGTCACGGCCCAGGTAAAGGCCATAAGCCCTGACTAGTGATGTTTTACAGTGTCTCTCGACCAAACAATCAAGAACCAATCAAACAATGCGGACGTCCAAATGCCTGGTACTGGTGTGTTGGGAGTTGGGAGGGAGCAAAAAATATGGACTGTTTGGGGTTCCCCATAGTACTGGAATATTCACTGACAAAGCAATGTATTAATGTAGTTATGGGATGTGTTACAAAGAATTCTGGGTCAGAGTCAGAGATGATGTGAGTTCAGTCACAAGATGGTGCTCTGCTGGTAGGTCCAGTTTGCATTGTTTTCTATTTGCATCACTTTAATCACTTAGATGTGAATCTGAATCTTCTATATAAAGGCTGAGAAAGACACAGTCTTCATATCCATCTACCCATCTTGTAAGGCAGTGCCAGATCACAGGAACCTGTGTTAATTCAGTTTACCTGACTCCGTATTGTACACACACACACACACACACACACACACACACACATAGTATTTAATTTTTAATTCCCTCCTTTTGCATGGACTGTTGTACGTATCTGATACCCTCCTCATCCATGGATCTTAAAGAAGTCAGTAATAAATAATAAAACTAATGAACTATAACTGTTTTGTTTGCTTTCTCTATACCCTGAGCATTGCATATTTTTTTAACACGCCTAACGTGACTGACACAGGCAGACTGACGTCATTAGGGGGTCCCAGTGCGGATGCTATCAGCAAGCCTGAACATAATCTACTGCATTCTTACTCACATCTGCTAGCGGTCATGTGACACCCCGACAGCTACAGCTGAGCTCCCGGACCACCATGGCATAACAGGCAGCTGGTCCATCGGTAAGCCAGTGTAACATGACAGTATGCACGGGGGCAACCAGGGGGCACTCTGTCTGCCTCCCTCACAATGGGACCTCCATGTGGGAGAGACGTCGCTCAGTTCTGGTGCAGCAAGTCCAAATCAGGCACTGGCATAGGCTAGCTAGAATACGTCTACACGTTGTTTACGGTAGAGGACAAAAAATTGAGACATAAATTTGCAGCCCCTCCCCCACAGATAACTGCAAAATAATTTATACAGTATTTCTCATTTAGAAAATTGGATTCATCTTGGTGGGTGCCTGCAAGGGGCCTTAATTAACCGACACCTGATTAAAGAGTAATTACCGCCACATCTTCACATGCTACAACAGTTGGCCGGAATGAGGTAAATATTAAATGTTTGATCCTTAACTGAATTAATTTCCACTTCGTGGTGTTAGCCTTAGTAAGGCTAAGTGGCTTCAGAAACTACCTCCGTCTGAAGTGCTGGAAATGCTCACACTGACCGTGCGGATTATTTTTTGGGGGGGGCATGGCTTTTGCAAAAAAAAAAAAGCTTTTCTGTTCTTCTTGACAAGATGAGAACTGTAACGTTTTTGAGGTAGGCCTCTTCAGATTGAGGTGCAAATGGGCCTCGGCGCTGAGGCGGCAGGCCTGGTCTATGGCTGACAGCTCCTTTGTGTGGCAGAAAAAAAAAATGTGTTTGTTTTTATTATTAAAATGACTTCTGTCCTGACTGTGTATTCGCAAGGACAAACAGCAATCCGTGTCTGTTTACGAGGGTCAGGGGGCCTTTGTAGGAGCAAGTTACAAAGGACCTTAGACTGGGGGGGGGGGCTCATTTCCTCAGAAGAACAGGCATCGGGTGTGACCCCCCCTGCACAAAGACTCCTTTGAGTGCTTTTTCTACTGGAACTGATCTGTTCAGGTAGATCTGTAATACCGGTAATCACCTCTTAAACCCATTCCAAACAAAATTCTTTACCATGAATCCTGTTGTTGCCTGCTTCTGTATTATATGGAGTCTTCTGTTATTCTGAGTGGCTCTGATTTTATTTTATTGTTCGGAAGACCTTTGCAAAATGTCGAGCTCAGGGGTGTGATTGCTTACTTGGCCATGCAGCTCCATGGGTTAGATGGGCGACAACAGTATGCTCACCACAGGCTTGAGAAGACTGTTTTTGCAGTTAACAATTGGGCTTTGACGGTTAGGGGAGTCTTTCTCTGAAACGGCATATATCCCAGGTGAGGACATTCTCCTGTAATCACCCGACTAACGGGACAGTTGAGGCTCAGCAAACAGGGTCTCATCACCCTTGTCCATGCAACTGCATCAAAGTGAGTCAGAAACCCAAGGAATCGGATTTACCTCAGACACTAGAAGAAAAAAGCAATTTATTTGCCAGAAGGGTCTGTCAAGGATCCACATAGAAGGACTCTTCCCAACTAAAGAGAGGGACTCCTTAAATGTCAAGGGTGACATTAATGATGCTGCATGCAAGGTGCATTGAACTACAAATGGAGACTGACTGTCAGAACACTTGGCGGACGAAGGTAGATACGCACCTGGATCCTTAATGTTCCCTGTGTGTGAGAGATTTTTTTTGTCAGCAAAGTGCCTAGATGATAAGCAGACAGTGTGATCCTTCCCAAAATGGGAATTCCTCCTGGGACTGTGGAGTGGAATATCCAGTCGGCACACGTGCCCCAACAGAGATGGCAAGCCCAAGCTAGTAGTTAATTAGGTGTCTGTCTGCACGAGCTGCCATTGCGTGTGAAGCAGGGCTGGTGGGAGAGGAAGAGAGACAGGGTGCCCTCTCTCTTATGGGAGTCTCGGCAAGAGGAGGTGACAAGCATAGAGGTGGAATTGGCTGAGATCTTGTCGGGGGACACGTTTCACGCAAGCCGGGGGTGTTAGGTATGCTGTAGCAGTTTGTTCGACAACAAGGCGACAATTTTTTTATTTTTATGTCTGTTTCTCGTACGTTACTTAAGTTTTGTATAAATTTAGTTCTGAAGGTTTTAATCACAAATAATTATTTGTTCTTAGTTATTGTAGGTCTATTCCTACTTAGTTCTAATTTTCCCGGTTTACGTCTTGTGTGATTTTCTGGAAACGGCACGGCAGTTGACGCGCTGCGCTGGGGCTGCTCTTCCTCATAACTAACAGGTGTGAGTGTCTTCTTTGTGTCATTCTGCAAGCCGTGCTTCCTGCTGCAAATATACAATCATTTTTTGTGTTCCTCATAGCTTTCTTCGAACCTGCTCTCCCCTGCACCATGAACACAGCACGTTAGCATCTTCTGTTGAGAAGTATTTCATCCTGTAAATATTTTTTGACAATCTGATTATGTACTGGATGGACGGCACAGTGGCTCTGTGGGGAGCCCTGTGGTCTCGCGCCTCCAGGGACGGGAGTTTGAGACCTGCTCCCTGCGGTGTGTGTGGAGTTTGTGTGTGTGCAGTTGGCACGGTCTCATCGTCTCATGTGGGTTTCCTCCCACAGTCCACAGTCGAGCTGTTAGGTTAACTGACATCCCTAAATTGCCCACACTGCATGTATGCATGTATTCACCCTGGATGGACAGTCACCCCATCCAAGGGCTGCCCCAGCCTTCTGCCCTATACTGTCTCGGGTAGGCTCCTCACCCCCCAGGATCCTGACCCGGATAAATGATTAAAAAGATGGATACATTGGTCATAGCAGGTATGCCTCTGTAGCATTTTCAGGCCATTAACCATAAGCCATCCCACAATCGGAACCATTCCTCCCGGCCACAAGGGGCAGCTCATTTCACCTCTGCTCCATGCCAGATGCCTGTCAGGCCAGGGCCAGCACTAATTAGGCCTCAGTGGGGTCATTTTCGAACACTATGCAATACTGTATACAATGTGAATCCAGAGTTCCTATTACCAGACTCCTCCCCAATCAATTCTGTGCCCGTTCGTTTGATTCATTCAGCATGCTTGTATCTCGTACGTTTTGCGGGTCCCCTGCCATGCCCCGTGCTTCAGCACCCTGGGGTTCCGCTCTGGGACTGGCTCCAGATCTGTCACTCACCCTTAAGTCTGGGTAGTGGGTTGGTGCTGGAGATGAATATGAAAATGACTACCGCTAAAATGGGCAGAATGCTAGCCCCCCCTAGAGGCCAGCAGTGTTACCTGGGCAACCAAACTGGTTACAAAAACCAACCAAAACCTTCTGTCCCAATAATGTTTTTGTTTTTTGTTTTTGGAGGCATTATTTTAGTTGTTTTTCATAAAATCTTCAAAATGATTTCTTTGTAAATTATGACACTGGTAACCAGGATACACTCTTAAAATGATGTATGCGGAGTAATTTCTGGCATATAAATGCTAAGTGCAGATGATTTGTTTGCCTAATGAATGTGAGAGTGTTGCAGAGTCTGTTAAAGCCCGATGCATCCTGCCACGCTCAGTCACTCTCTCGTGAGTCACACAGCAAGAATATGGGAAATCTTCACGGCTTTGTTCCGTTTCAAAACCCAACATTTTCTACTTAGCCTTAATTTGAAATTTTAGAACCCTTTTCTGATGTGGTTGTGTCTAAATAGCCAGAGCTTAAGCTTGGAAAGACAGCATGTGGAATGTTCCGGGTACATCCCTTTAATGTATCAAATGAATGCCTCGTGCTGTTAATTAGAAACGCATTAGATATTACCCTGTTCAATTTAACACTCTTTGGCTTCTGATTCATAAATATGCAGTAGAGCACAGCTGGGCAAACAGATTCAGTGCGCCCCCTGGATTCTCCAGATAGCATTGCAGCCGTTACTCACTGGGGCCCCTGCTGTCAGTTCGTTTCAAACAAGTCATGTGGAAGACAGGATGTTCAGTAAGGTTTCAGGCACTAAGGTAATAATTCTACACTGAAGGCTAAATCTCTTAAAAATATCCATTCATCTTTCCTAATTGCTTATCCAGTACAGGTTGTAATCCCTTTTAAAGACAATTTTCATAATTTAAAAATAACGCGATGAATTGTTATACTGTGGATGCTGTAATTTGACCTGTAGTGCATGATTTGTTAATAGGCCTCCTGTAAACTACGAAAGGGCTGACATTTAGAATAGAGCACATGTTTTTAAGTGGCCTGCCCTCAGCTCTTCATAAAACGAAGTACAAGTGGTTTGAAAACAGTGTTGTTTCTAAAAAAGTATACAGTTTAGAGTTCATCTTGTTGGATTCGGCCAAGACGGGAATGTCAGGGCAAGGCCTTGGAGTTGAGCACCAAAATGGGGAAAGAATAGAGTGGAGAGGATTCGGAGAGGCTGTCTGGCAATCCTGCATCCCGCCGCTAAACAGACAAACGGAAACAGATGAATAAACAGAGACACAGAGGGGTTTCAATAAGTCATTTAGCAAGACTGTGCGACTGCTGTCTCTGACACTGGTGGGAATTTAATCTGTTCCACTTCCACTAGGCTGTTTATTTGCTCATCTTCGTTATCAGGACACAAACAGTCGATAAATATACAAGTGGAGCCCAAGCTGAATGTGGTCTATTAACACAGCACTCTAAGACCCCAAACCTTCACCAAATTCAGGTTAGAGGCTCTCCAGGGTGAAAAGCGAGACTTTTAATAAGGAATGTAATTGGATTGATCCACAATGAGCACAAGATGCAGCATTCGGGAAAATCCTTTCCAGAGTAATGAACAAAATTGATGATATGCTGGTGCCTGAATTAATTCCAAATTGTACATCACTGTAATCGATTATTAACTGTCACCACACACAGACGATTGCTTTTCATGTCATGCGCAGCGTTTCTCCATTTGATGAGTTGACAAGCAGCTTTTTTCGTAGCAAGTCATTCTATATTTCTCATGTAATAAATTTGTACTTCCCATTTATGAAATGGACTGCATCACACCATGAAAAGTGAAAAACATAGAATTCACCACCACAAATGATACATCTATTTCATTTGTAGTTCCTTTCTGGAAGGAGTGCCTGGGCTGCCTACCAGGTTTGTCTGATGAGCTCAATTTTCAACTCAAAATTGCAATTTTTGCTAATCAAACAAAATAAGAACAAGGTGTGTGTTTGAATGGAGAATTCCGCTCTTAAGTTCTGCCGGCACTCATGGCATTTAAAAGGAAAATTTTGGTCTATGAAGTCCTGCTTGGGGGTGCCATGTTGCTGCAGTGATTAGCACTGTTGCCTGAAACCTCTGGGACCCAGGTTTGAGTCTCCACCTGGCATCCATGTGTGTGGAGTTTGCATGTTCTCCCAGTGTCATTGTGCGGTTTCCCCCGGGTACTCCAGTCGCCCCCGCCCCCCGTGTCATTGTGCAGTTTCATCCGGGTACTCCAGTCGCCCCCATCCC
>JAODLD010000001.1:4755731-4766043 GCA_026781065.1 Mormyrops boulengeri | reverse complement strand
ACCCTCCGGCCCCCCGTGTCATTGTGTGATTTCCTCCAGGTACTCCAGTCGCGCTCATCCCCCAAATCTCATTGTATAGTTTCCTCCGGGTACTCCAGTCGCCCCCGCCCATGTCATTGTGCGGTTTCCTCTGGGTACTCCAGTCACACCCATCCCCCTACTCCCCGTGTCATTGTGCTTTTTTTTTCCGGGTACTGTAGTTGCTTCCCCCCCCCCCAAACATACTAAGGTTAACGTGAAAGAGAAGGAGGTAATCAGAATAACAACAGTAGATCACACACCTTTCCAGCATCGCAACACTTCCCCCGTAATCAGATCTAAAAACAACTGCATGGCGAAACCTTACAGAATCAGTGGCATCTATACTCGAAGACGAGGTGAAATTATGTGGCGACAAAGCAAGGCAGTGTAAAAGTCAACGTTGAGGACAAAGCCTTTGGATTGACAGACTGGGGTGGTGGTCCCAATCTTTAAGAAATGGGACCAGAGGATGTGTTCTAACTTCAGGGGGATCACACGCCTCAGCCTCCCTGGCTATCTAGGATGCTTCCTGGGCGCCTCCCTAGGGAGGTGTTTCAGGCATGTCCAACTGGGAGAAGACTCCGGGGCAGACCCAGGACATGCTGGAGAGATTTCCTCTCTCGGCTGGCCTGGGAACGCCTTGGGATTCCCCCGGAAGAGCTGGAGGAGGTGGCTGGTGAGAGGGGGGTCTGGGAATCTCTGCTTAGACTGCTGCCCCTGTGACCCGACCCCAGATAAGTGGTGGAAAATGGATGGATGGATCTGGCCAGTGCATTTTTCTAGAACAGAAGATGCACTCTGGTGACCTGGTAATAGGATGGTGCAGAGATAACCTGTTGCTAAGAGACCCCAGTGAGGCCCAGGTTGCTGGTCGGCAGGGCGACGGGACTTCAGGGCTGGAATATGGTTATTTGTGAGTAATTTTCTGGAGACGTCTGAGAGAGCTGGGCGCTCGTACAAGTCGCACACGTATGTGGATCCCGAACTAATGATTTTTCTTTACTTGCCAATGATGCCACTTTTTTGACTGTTAGCGGACAGAAAGATCTGCTCTCTTTTCCTTGCAGAGCGTAACACAAATAAAAATCATCGAAGAATATTGAGAAGACACCCTCTTCTCTCCATGGTTACGGATCGAAAGGACAAACCAGTTGCTGGAATCACTTCTGAGGGAGTTTTTGTGTGAATGGGACTTAATCAACGCGTGAAAGGTGTTTGCCTTGACGAAAAGCAATGCGGCATGTTATAATCCGGTGATGTACATAAATGATGTTAATAAGATATCTATGGTCTGGAAGGACTGTTGGTAGATCTGAAGACTTTCACTGCCAGTCAAAGCCCCAAGGTCACCACATACAAAAGAAAAAAGGTACAAAATTAAAATTAATTAAAGAAAATAAAATTGTTACATGACCACCACCAGGATAATGACCAGGATAAATCTTAGACTGTTTTACAGTGATGGAACCTAAATCAGGTCTTGGAATTCTATTACTTAAAGACTCGAGGTATATTTGTACAAGTTACTGCTCGCCCTGAAGGACATATACTTTCAACCTTGTAGTTTCAGGGCATTAAATATCATCAGAGACACTCATCACCCAGACCATACACTGTTCCGGCGGCTGCACACACACAGGCGCCTCCGGAGCCTTATGGCCGGGACTGAGAGGCTGAGGGGATGCTTCTGCCCCCAGGTCATTAGGACCATTAATACCACCAATTAAAAGCTAAAATAAGTGAAAATTGCAACCTGCAACCACATGTTTTCATATAACTTTTACTTTAATATACTTTTTATTTTATTTTTTTACATTTTATATATTTTTAGTACTTCTTTAAATTATGTTACTTAGTTTTGTTATCCTTCTACCTTGATCATTCTGGAGTTGCAGCAATTTCATTTGACTGTTGGTTTACCACTACATCCATCCATCCATCCATCCATCCATTTTTTGTAACCTCATGTGCGATACAGGGTCATGGGGGTCCAGAGCCTGTCCCGGAGGTTATGGGTGCAAGGCAGGAAACAACCCTGGATGGGATGCCAACGCATCCCAGGGTACACGCACACACGTGTCACTCACATATGCACACCTATGGGCAATTTGGTAACTGGAGTACCCAGAGGAAACCCCATAATGACACGGGGAGAATGTGCAAACTCCCCTCACACAGAACCCTGGCAGAGATTTGAACACGGGAGCTAAAGGTGTGACGCCCTTTTCTCCATCTCAGTGTGGTTACGGTTTGCTGGTTGCACATTCATCACTTTCCTTCATCTTCTTCCAGCTCCAGGTAGTTCTGACAGGGTATTTATAACAAGTGCATCGACTGAAGTTTCATCAAAATGGCAAAATTTAGGGCGTTCAGAAACTTTAAGCTGCCTTTGTACTTACTCTCCTGCATGCAGAACCTCCAGTGTGCGTAGCTACGGGTAACTCCGGCTGCTCCGGCCTGCCGCCGCTGTCGCTGTGCCCGTGTCACCGTTTGGCAGGAAACCCCAGCAGCGCTTCTCTGCGCCACATCTAATGAGATTCCCCGACGTGTGAAATGACTGCTTTTGGACCTTTGGATGCTGGATCTGTGTGTACGCTAAATACCCAGCATTCATTGTTAGCGTGGTGAAAGAGACAGTCATTCATGACCAGGAAACGGTGGGAACATGGCTGGCTCCAAAACAAAACCTGCTAGAGCTGCATGTCAGCTGCTGAGCTGTTTGAAAGTCATAAAACCAACTTAAGTAAATCTGGATTTATGCAAAAAATATCCAAAATATACAGTTTACAGAAGCGCTAAGGCAAAAAGCTGATGTGTGTGTAAGTAAATTTACACTTTATTCGTTTTCGAATGTATTGCTAGTATTTTTGGCTCGTATTTTTGCTATAAGACGTCTCGAATGGCATGGAAAGGTAAATCCGACTCTTGTAAAGTTTGGATTAAGTAAGGGTTTGGGGGAAGGATTACTTACATATGTTGAGAATTGCCTGTATTTTTTTGTACTTGATATTGCAATCTGTGAAGCGCAGATTCACATTCAGGGTCTGCGATGATGAATCTGTCTGATTGCAGCACTTGTTTTGGCGTGAGGCTGCGTGGGTACGTCCACGCTCACTCATCTGCCCTTTGACAGAATTGCCTCCCACTTCGCTCAGCTGGATCTGACATCGCCAGTCACATCATCACTGCCGTGAGATCATTACATCATTGTTAACCCAATTGGCGAACCTACATTGCTCACCCAGGCCCATTCATGGCCTCTCTGCTTACTGCTCATTTTCCCCAACAGCTTAATGACTTGAAGGAGGCCGGCCTATCAGATTGCGTCACATGACCCCCCCAGGAGGTCACACATGAGCGTTACCTATCGACTTGCCGTTGGGGACCTCGGGAAAGGCGGCTCGCAGGTGTGCCAGTGGCTCCGCGATAAGAGATGTGAAAAACAAACACGGCCCCGTTCCCTCTGACCAGATGGCCGTGTTTAATGCAGCGAAAAACACTTGCGGTTTGTCATTGGCCAGAGGCTTATTTACATACTTACGAATTTCCCAGCACTGGCACAACACATAGAGAGAAATATGGATGGGGAGGAAAGGCCAAGAAGGCCACCCGATCGAGAATCCCACAGTGTTCAGCTTCAAAAAACACATCCCCTTTTGTATGTGAATTATTTATGTTATGTGTTGTTTTTATGGCTGGCTAATTCACTTATCCCCGGCATGACGAGGGGGAAGATGACCGTACACACACATAAAAACACTGACTGCCCAGCCGAACTGCTCTGTCACGTGCAGCAAGAGGCGGACAGAGCGGAGAAATTCCCGTGAAGCTCTTGGCCATTTACGCTACATAACGCTACCACATGGACTCTAAGTGTACCTCAAGCAGATTTCCTTTGCAGACTGCCTGTTTTATCTCGTACATGGTCTTCAGGCTATTCATATCACAGCATAGTCCTTTTGAAACTTAATCCTTTAAGGTAAAAGAGCGTTCCTTTTGCCTGTATACTGCAGGTTAGTCTTATGATAACTAACATTAAGGGAGGGTTGATGTGGTGGGGTTGGTAGTGTTGTGGTTAAGGATGTAGACCAGTAACCTGAAGGTTGTTGGGCCAGGTGAAGTACCTTTGTACAAAGTCTGTCCATCCATCCATCCATCCATCTAGTCAGTTGATTGTCCTGGTCAGGGTCATGGGTGTGTATAGTCTTTATCCTCCAGTAAAACATTTAGTTGTATTATTTTGTAAATCACGTTGGACAAAAGTGTGAAGCAAACCCACACATTCATATACATTCATAACACCCCACAGAAAAAAACCAACCCCCTTCCTGGAAATTCAGGTGGAATCCTTACTAGTGATCCTAAATCTCAGCAATATCCAGATTACCAGGACTAGTCATCTTCCATGTTTACTTTCTCATTCATGAAGACTAGGTGGTTCAGGGCAGCTGCTGTGTGGAGGCTGCTCGCCTATTGTGTCCTTTTACAAACATGTTTGTTTCTAAATGTCTGTACATTTGAATGTTTATTGCACTTATACATTGTTTTTGACAGAAACTGATT
This sequence comes from Mormyrops boulengeri, assembly GCA_026781065.1. Classification (NCBI taxonomy): domain Eukaryota; kingdom Metazoa; phylum Chordata; class Actinopteri; order Osteoglossiformes; family Mormyridae; genus Mormyrops; species Mormyrops boulengeri. Next base: position 4,761,459 of record JAODLD010000001.1, on the reverse strand, counting down.
CTATACAGCAGTGTTTCCCAACTTGGCCGTCAGGGACCAGCAGATAGTCCACGTTGATTCCTTCCAGCTCCCTGCTAGACAGTCCACACTTTTGATTAGGAGCTGGGAGGGAACGTGAACTGTCTGCTGGTCGCTGAGGACTGGACTGGGGAACACTGCTATGCAGTTATACAGTTTAGGGAATGTTTGAAATCTCTTTTCACATAAAATACCTTATAAATCCATACATACAGTGGTGCAGTGGTTACCACTATTGCTTTACACCTGTGGGTCCAGGATTTGAGTCTGTGCCACAGCTCCATGTGTGGGAGTTTGCATATTCTCTGTGTGTCATTGTGGGGTTTCCTCTGGGTACTCCAGCCCCCCCAATGCTGAGGTTAATTGCAGTTACCAAATTGCCCCTAGGTGTGCATGTATACAGTGAATATCAGACAGCCGCCCGTAGATGGAGAATCCATACAGCGCAGAAAGGATGTTATATGTCGTCCCCATCTGTTCCACACTGTGCACCGGAATACCTCATTTGCCAGTATGATTTAAAAATAATTTGGCTGTCTATTCCCCTACCCCCCCATCACCTCACTGGCGGAAGCAATCGGGCACCAGCCTTCAAGACTCCATAAAAAAAATTAAGACGGTAAAAAGAAGCGATGTTTTCTTTGCAGGACAATTAAATCTGCACCACAACTTTGTAAACATCTTGCAGAGACGCATGGTTATGCAATGCCTCCATCTTTCAACCTCTTGTCTTGTCTTGGTCAGCTTCAGGGGCGGGGGGTGGGGTCCTGTTCCAGGCAGCATGGGAAACAGCTGGCATGGAATGTGACACAGACGTGTGCACTGTAATTCACTGCATCACAACTGATGGGTCGTGACCCAAAAACGGGTCGCGAGACCATTTTCATTGAGTTCTTGAGTATGTGGTTAATTTGATGTTGATGTTACTGCAGTATGTTTTATTCACTGCCACTGCAGTATTTTTTATAAATTCAGTTCAAAAGTTTTAAAATTTGGGTCGTGATTTAATAACCAAACAAAAAATGTGGGTTCTGAGGTTAAACCAGTTGAGAACCACTGTTAAAAATAAATACATTTAAAAATAAATTAAAAACTTGATGCTGATGGTAAGTGCACTGAAAAGCACAGGCTGAGGTTTTCGTTAATAAGACATGAGAAAAATATATATAATTAATATCCATTTTTTTAAGTAGTCTCTCAAAAACAGAAAAATACTTTGTACATGATTTCAGGCTTATACGCCTATGTTTTATGTATCTGGCATCATTTTTGCTTAGCCGCATACTGAATGGTTCAGACTGTTTGTTACCACGTCTCCATTGCGCTGCCTCTGTGGTAGCGCCCTCTAGTGTTTGCCTGGCAGAGACACACACACACACACACATACCAAGTCAGGTCCAGGAGCATGAGAGAGAGGCAGGACCGCCTGCCCGCCATGCCGCACGTGCCGCCCTCCATGAGAGCATGTAGGCAGGGTGTTACTAAGCTGCGATAGATTTGCTATTTACCATGGTAATGTTGAGTAAACAAGTTTCCTACTGCATATGAAGAAAAGACCAGTGTGACTGGAATAAAGCTCACTGAACCTCATGGTCACAAGGGGGGTAGAGGCTCACATCAGGCCATAGAGGTGCATCTGTAATGAAAATAATGTTCAGCTTCCTACAATTAGGGCCGTTGAGCAGCATTAAGTTGGACTCTCAGAGACTCAAAGGTGTTTTTGTTGAGGAAGAGGAAGGCTGTTATATACACAATGACCGGTACTGAATATTCATGTATGCGCCGCTGTTATCTGTCAACACTGTGGCCCCTCTGGAGCTCCAGAAGGGATTGATAGCAAGGATGGTGTGTGTCGACTTCCAGGGATCAGAAATCGGTAGAAGGAACAAAGAGAGACGGAGAGTGAGAGGAACCAGACACTGAGAACACGGGTGAAAAACAGGACCAAGAAAAAAAAATCTGCTCAATTCACACTCCTACTCTTGTTCACACGTTTTTTATTTTTAAAAGGAAATAACCTGTGTTTGTTATTCTAGAATGTTCTGATGCTTCGGGTTTTCTTATTGTGCAGTTTAAAGCAGAGGCTTCACCGAAATGGGTGACTTCTTGGTTTAAAGACATGAGGACTGTTGATGACTTGATTTGCTAATAGTCATTTGCTGAGTAAGTTTATTTGGTCTTTCTTGGGGGTAAATATATTAGCATCTCAGTTGCTGCTATTTAGATACTGGCTATAGACTTTTCTGGGTGGATTTAGCTTATCCCAGCTGTCAGTTGGTAACCTAAGGGAGTTTCTGGTCATATTGGAAATGGACAGCAACTCCGAAGCAAATGTCTGACTATTACAAGTGAGCTTGTGAAAATATCCCTGACTAGGTGGATGTGAAAGATGAGGCCGCCTCTCACATGAATAGTAATGAAAGGAATAACCAGCCTGGCAGTGGAGCTGCAATCGCTGTCCACGCAGATGAATCTGCTCATTTTGATGGTTTGAGGTCAGCCATCGTGGACGTACAGAACCACAGAAAACCGTAAAATCCTGTGCTTGATGATCCTTCAAAGCCTGATGCACTTTCGCACTACATTTTTAATTACATTTATTTTTAATTAGCTGATGCTTTTATCCAAAGCGACGTACAAGTGCGGTAAATAGCAAATTACAAGCATGTGGCTGTCGAGCAGTTCGACCAGGCATGAGTGCAGCTTGGCTGAGCTGCCAGTGAACGCCCAGGTACCAGTATCAACAGAGACATTACCAAACAAAGCAGGAACCTAATAAGATTCAATGAGCAGAGCGTGCGCATGGAGCAGTGCAGGTCTGAAGCGGTGCAGGCCAGAAGCGGTGTACGCCAGAAGCAGTGTTCCTGAAACAGGTCTTGAGGCATTTCCGTGAGTAATAGTGAGGCACGACATCAGTGTACAGTTTTGAAGGCCTTGTGAAATATGAGAGGCCTGTAATTCTACTACCCACTGAAACTGTATCATGTCTGCTTCTGTCTTCCATCTCTCATTACACAGGTAAAGTGTCACCCATTTGTCCCACCCCTTTTAAGTCAGCAAACTGATACCCCCCACCATGAAAAGGAAGGACATCTTAACATCTGAAATGACAGATGATGGCTTGGAGAAGCACATTATCACACTCATGTATTCACATATTCTGATGGACTGGATGTGAATTAGTCATCTTGCCTTCAGAAATTAAGTACATGAGATCATTTTTATGGACACTATGATAACAGCAATACTATTGTTTATGTTCCATAATCTATACAGTGCTATCATCTTGTGTGAGCTTGCTATAACCACTTAAAGAGTAAGATTTTACTGGGCAGTGGATGTGATATTTTGCAGTACCTCGTGCATTGAAGAATAACACAGGTTTATTGGTCTCTGTGGCAAGCAGGTCTTGATGCTGAACTTTACAAAGGAATTAGCTGCCTCAGCAAATGCTAGTTCCGGAGTCTGATGTAGCTTGAGAGCGATAAGATGAGCTTGTCCTCGTGGGACTGCAAGACGAAAAATGAATAATGGTGAACCTGACAGGCTGTCGATGCAGAATTGGAACGGGAGAACAATAGAGTTTGCTGGAAGGGAAACCGCTCTGAATCAGATTTATAGATCAGGCAGGCTGGTTATGCGCAGGCTTTGGTCAATTTGCTGAAATCACTTTTTATTCTTCTTGCTTTTCAGGGGAGATAGAAAGCTGAGCTGGGGGAAAAGGGTTATCAGTCCTTTTCACTTCCAGTTAGATGGCAGAAGTGCATATTTACCCAGCGCTGTACAAGAGAACATTTGTATAGTGGCAGAAAAAAACTCCTCAAACTCAGGAGAGTCTTGCTGATGATTGTGATCTCATGCTGCGTTTGCATCAAACCCGTCCGTTTCACCAAGGCCCCGGACGATGCTGCCAGACATGAGGCTCTCGCTCTACTTTTGGTTCCCAGTTAATCCAGAGGAGCTGCTTCGCCTTCTCCTCACCTGTCAGGGGTGCAGAGTCGGGGTGAGACAGCTTCCGTATTAAACAGGCCTCCGATCGCTTTCCTTTCCTTATGTGATTCCTGTATAATTGGAAGCTGGCCTTTCAGCTGGGCGTATCTCCTTCCAGTGCACCTACTTTTTAAAATGTCCTTAACAGAAACGTTGTTTGATAATTGTCCCAGAGCAAGGGGTCATTATTCTTTTGAGAGAGTTTCTGTTAGATTATTCAAGCAGAATCCAGACCATGACTCATTATTTTGCTGCTTATTTACTTAACGATGATTATCCATCCACCCATTTTCTGTAACTGCTCACCCTATTCAGTGTTGCAGGGGTCTGGAGCCAATTCTGGAGGCTACGGGCACAAGGCAGGGAACAGCCCAGGATGGGGTGCTATCCCATCACAGAGCACACTGACATACCATACGCTCGCACCTATGGGCAATTTGGTAACTCCAGTTAACTTCAGCATGTTTTTGGACTGTGGAGGGAAACCAGAGTACCTGGAGAAACTTGGGGAGAACATGCAAACCGCACACACATGGACCCAGGGGTGAGACTCAAAGCCTGGTCCCAGAGGTGCTAGGCAACAGTGCTGACCATCATGCCACCTTTTTATTTATTTATTATTCCCCAAACAATGTGTTATTAGACAGGCCAGCCACTGCTTTAGTAACGTTGCTCCTGATTGGACCGTTCAGTGCCTGATTAATCTCCATGTAGCTAAACTTACTAGTCACACAGTCTCACTGTGGAGGGCAGAGGGTCAGCCTTGTTCCTCCTGTGAGCAGCGGCAGAAACTGTAGTGTGGTGGGGGCACCCCTGGGGGTGCAATTACCCACCATGGCTCATTCCTTCACCAAATAACCTGGTCACCCAGTGCCCCCGGAGCCTTATATGCAGCCCATAACATCACAATGTATCACAGTAGTTAAGCTCGCTCACCCTTTCAGGCTCCCCCTCGGTGCCATCTGCTCCCCCCAACCATTAAATGAGCTTCGGGAGGTTTCTGGGGGGTGGCATAAGGGGGTCTCTGAGGGTCGATTGCCTGCACCAGCTAGTTCAGAGGTCACGCTGCGCTCTGGATGCCACAGCATTTCTGTGGCTAACATGGAAAGTGAACAGAGAAAACGGACAAAGTCACTTTAAAAGGGACGCTTTTAAAAGGACGCTTTTAATGGGAAGGTTTTTGTCGATTTTGTGATGTGTCACATCAGATATACCCAGTTCATGGGCCAAAGTCAGGGGGGGCACTTGTGATTTTGGGTCCCATGAAAGCACATCATATTGGGCCCCTAACCCAGATCAACGTTCCAAGTTGTTAGGGCCCTGTCAGCCAGGGGCCCTTGGAATCATCCTAACGCTCACCCCCATTACGGCACCCCTAGGTGAGATTGGTTTGGTTGGTGCAGTAATACACATCCAGGCACTCACTGGCTTGGTTGGTGCAGTAATACACATCCAGGCACTCACTGGTTTGGTTGGTGCAGTAATAAACATCCAGGCACTCACTGGCTTGGTTGGTGCAGTAATAAACATCCAGGCACTCACTGGCTTGGTTGGTGCAGTAATACACATCCAGGCACTCACTGGCTTGGTTGGTGCAGTAATAAACATCCAGGCACTCACTGGCTTGGTTGGTGCAGTAATACACATCCAGGCACTCACTGGCTTGGTTGGTGCAGTAATAAACATCCAGGCACTCACTGGCTTGGTTGGTGCAGTAATA
>JAODLD010000001.1:4732112-4746811 GCA_026781065.1 Mormyrops boulengeri | reverse complement strand
ATAAGTTTTCTTACATCAGTGAAAAGATAGATGCAAAAACAAAATGTCCACTACAGAGGACACAAATGAATGGCCCGCGTCTCAGGAGGATATGGCGTCGTGTTGCTAAAATAACATCGATTCCGTTAATTTCGTTTCAAATATAGGGACGCTTTTAATGCCTGAGCCTTGGCATGCCCATAACACACAACATACCATTAACAACTAATGCATTTATAAGAATCACTTCGAAGGCAACCAAATGATTTCCATGTACTTATAGTATAGTTTTATACAGCTACATAAATAACCCCAAAAGGGGGTGTATTACATATTATTATAACATATTATTAATGTGTTTTTTTTGCCATCCTATATAGCACTTCTTCATCTCGTATTATTATTTCTATCATTATTTTTAATAAACATGCCTTCAGATGGTCAAAACACATGGTGTGTGAATACAAACAGGAAATGCTCCCTCTCCAAAGAGTTTCCATTGTACCTGATGACTGGTAAAGTCTTCCCCAGAATAAAGGAGAAAACCATGACGGTTGCCAAGCAACTGGGATAACGGCAACATTTCTGCTCGCTCTGGGTCTTTGTTCATATGTTGTGGTCTTTAGTATTGTTCATTCCCATTCGCTTTTGACAATAAGCTCTTCGTGGAACAGAATGAGCTTGACATGTGTGCTGTGTTCGCGCTCCGTTTCTTCAACACTTGTAGAGTAAGCGTGAAGTCTGCTAAATGAAGACAGCAAAACTTACATTTTAGGACGTTTTCATATTCATCTCACAATGCTTATAGGGTCTAATAAACAGTTTGGACTGATTTATATTGGGGTCAGATCCTCCGCAGGAAATTACTGCCAGTCATAACTGGTTTGAGACACAGTCGAGTTAGCAGTCAAATTCAATTAAGGTTTCTCTCAGCCGCAGTGTGGAGGTGGTGCTTTATTAAGCTGTGATGAGATTCCACCTTTTACGCTTAATTGAGGGCAGGCTGGGCGGAGATAGAGAGAAGAATACCACGTCGTCAGGGGGGTGCAGATTAGTTCTGATGCAGGGAGTGGATGGCGATGAACAGACCCAGGGTCCAATTCAACCAGCTGGGTTTGTTTACCTTGCATATCGGCGGAAGTCTGTTTCTGAACGCTGGCATGGAATTTTGCCTTTAATGAAACGCCAACCTGGACTCAGGGCTCACCAGCATCCTGTGATGGATAGATGGTAACAGACGAAGGGTGGATAGATGGAGACATGGAAGAACTGCCAACACTGGTGACTACAAGAAAAACCTGATATTTTACACAAAATCTAAAAAAAAATGAACTGCTTCTTTTACTGAAATGAAATGATGAATACATTTACATTTGAATATACAATATTTGTTATCAGATTGACTAAGACAAGGAAATGTCATGAGACATAACTAGGCAGACACACAAATCATTCCTGACGTGGTTTGTGAAAAACAGCACCTCCTGGAGGGCGGCAGTGAGGGAGCACCTCCCTTTATAATTTATTTTTGTTATTGTATATATTTTTATTTCTGTATTATTTTATTATTTTTGTTATTTTTTAAAAATATTAATATTCTCTGATGGGTTGGCGCCCCACCCTGAGCTATTTCCTGCCTTGCCCCTGTAGATTCCAGGATATGCTCTGGACCCCACTGCACCATTCACAGGACCAGCGGATATAAAATATGGAAGGTTATATTATTTTTTATTATTATTATTATTATTATTATTATTATTATTGTTGTTGCTGTATTTTAAAAATGCATTTTCTTAGTATTCCAATATTCTGTTTTCCAGGATATTCTATTTCTGCACTGTGAATTGTTAAAATTTGTTTATGTGTCCTGTCTTTGCACTCTCTGATTTGCACTATAGGTACATTCATATGCACTCTACATACTTCAAGAGTCAAGAGCCTATTTGTCATGCTCACAGTAAACAGTCAGTTCCACTATGCAAAGGAAATGTACTTGCTCCAGCACAAGAGTTTTCCCCTGGGATCAATACAGCTAACCCTAATCTTACAATAAGCACAGGCCGTAGTCTTGCTTTAGCCTTTGTCACGTCATTAGTGTATACTAATAGTCATGCTTTGATTAGTAACTGATTGCAGCTCAGCGGAGGAGCTGATACTGTGTCTGTCCCCATCACCCTAAAACGGCTTTTTTATTGACCAGGTTCTTTTGTTAGAGATCGGATTCGGAACAAGGTCAGCCTGGGACGCTTAGGGAGAATATACACTGCTGCTGTTTGATGTAACTACGCGATTTTCCGTGGGGGCCAAGATGAACAAAATCACATGACATGGACTGAGAGCTGGAATGGGGACCTTATTTGGAAGGACTGGAGATGGGATTAACAGTGCATTAACAGTACGAAGGGAAACAGAACCAGCATTAGGTCACGGAAAGGGCTAGAAAAAAGAACTCAGCCTTACATAATTGGTAAGAAACTACATGGTCTTCACCTGATTTAGCTCTAGTCCAGGACAGCCATGCTGGGGAGCTTCTGTGATGTTCCAAAAAACAAAGATGAAATTACCCTGATGAAAAAAGCAGAATGGACCTACTGGTTGGTGCTGGTTTGGTGCTGGTGTAAGCTGGTGGACCATCATAGCTGTGCTGGTCTAGCTGCACGTGATGCTGGTCCACCAGCAGCAAAACACAACATATGCTGGTATAACCAGTATGCATTATTCTGGTTGTGCTGGTAGCCAGCTATGTTGGTCTGTACTGGTTTTTTCAGCAAGGTAATTCACTCAAAAGCCAAATTGTGACTGTTAGGCTCTGCTGTCTGGTGATTTCGAGACGTTTTGTATCGCATGGAAATTAAAATGCACATTCACATGACAATTAAGATCTTAGCTTGCAGCAAGATGTTCAAGAAGATCCAAAGCGGTCCCAAAGCAGCCCGATGCACAGAATCATCCGCTTGTTCAGACAACAAGGAATTTATAAAAACCCTGACGATAAATTATTCAAAAAGGCCAACTTTATACCCTCCCCAACACTGTAAAAATACTAATAGGCTCCAGTGTGGCTCTCTTTTCTGCTGTGATGAAATCAGAGTGAGATTTTCCATATATTGAATGATCTGAGGAAAAACATTCTCAGGACTTGTTGATGCCACGTGTGGAGTTTAGATGTTTATCTGTGCCCAGGAGGATTTTCCTCCGAGTCTTTCAGCTTCCTCCCACAGTCCAAAGATACGCAGTTCGTAAAATTGTCCTTCCAGTGTGTGTAGGTGTACTGTGTGGTCCAGCCTTCCATCCCAAGAATTCCAGTTGCTCCACAACCATCCAATGGATGTTGGTGATGTAGGGAAAAGAACATGCTGTAGGTTCTGGCTGTCTGGAGCTGTCCGAGGCATTGGGCATACATTGGGCATTTTCCTGGTTCCTATTGTGGGACCCCCCCACCCAGCTAGGCAATATTTACTGTGTGACACCCACCCTGGCAAACTTCACCATCCAATTTCACTTTGTCTTGGGTGGTGCTTCACGTAGTTCACTATACACGGTCATGATAGCTGGGGAGGGGCGCTTGCGGTGAACCTGGCAAACTTGCTCGTGGGGGTTGATGCCAGCGGTTGACACCCCCTCAGAAGATGGTAACCAAGGCGGTCGCCTATGTCACCTGATGGGTTGACCAGCACTGGGCAGAAGTCAAGTTTTGCTCTTGAATTACCCACATTGGTGAAGAAAATGATTGTAATACTCACTCCTTACCATATTCTCCTCGTTTGTATACAGTGCTAAATTTTTATCTCACTAGACATTCATACACTTACATGCACTGTTCGTTCATTCTGCACATCAAGACGAAAAAACAGCAGCTAAAAAGAGGCCAAGGGAGTTTTTGCCGGAGGTCTCATGATTGTTATTCATCGCCATGCTCTGTCCTTGCCTGCATAGACAAACACTGTCATTTATATCACGCCGGAGAGTGACAGAGTCACTCTGGAAATGACAGACAGCCAAGGCCTACATGAGCGAGGAATGGATGACACCCATCAGCAAGCTCTTTGTCCCACTCCCTCACCCCTACCCACCCCACCGGAGACCGGAGAGGATTGTGGGTAAACAGAGAGCGATACTGGGCCTCAGAAAAGAGCCCCATCACACGGATCCCATGCAAGATGTCAATGTTACGCCATGACAGACTCAGCGGTTCCAGACTCAGCTGATCATGAAAAATGCATCGCTTTTCGCGTTGAAATGGTTTCGGAGGTCAGGGGATACACTAAAATGGGATTGTAGCCCATACCCATTTCTGAAATGATTTCTCTTCAGATTATCCACTGATGCGTTTTGTTCTTAATGGATGCAGGTCTTCGGCTATAACAGGCACATGTTCCAGGATGTGAACCCCCCTCCGGATCAGAGAAGGGGGGCAATTCCTCGTACAACTGGAATTAACCTTAGCGCAAACCACTAAACATTTAAATTTTTATTCAAAACACGTGCACTATATTGTCAGTGGTTTGGTCTTCATTGGTGTTTGTTTTTTTTTTTTAATCTAAATTATATCCACTTTTGGGCAATCACCTTGACAGCATATAATTAAGGAATCAATTAGGACACATTAAACAAACTACCCCAGATGTACACACTCGCGTTCCACAACATCTCACGTAATTAAAGACCTTAGGAGCCTGAGTGAGGCTCTTAACCCCCAGCTGCTCAGAGATTCTCTGACCCTGCTTTTTCTCTTGTACTTTTTTTTCTGATAAATAAATGTAAATGTTTTCCTCTGGTCTTTGGAGGTTTCCTCCCACCAGCTAAAGTGTGTGGTGTAGGTTAATTTGAATCTGTAAATGCCTCATAGTATATGAGTGCCTGGCATGTGGCAGTTCCCCGTCCAGGATGCTCCCTGCCTTGTGTCCTGTGCTTCCTAGAATTGGCTCCAGGCTCAGAGTGACTCTACTGGATAAACATGTTTGCAAGATGGACTGATGGAGGTACTGTAAACTCCCATTAGTCCCTCCTGACAAAAACAAATGGTGTCAAATGCGTGTATTTTAGCCTCCAGGCTGAGCTCACTTCTCCACGAGCAAGAAAACAAACGAGCGGAGCATTAGCGGCTCACTGCAGCCATGGGACGGAGCGGAAGCCGCCCACTAGTGCTCTTTAAGGCTGATGGTCTCTCAGGAGTTTTGATGAAAGAACATGATTCAACCCCACCTATAATGATCAGTTGCATTCCTACTTAGTCCGGCATCCCATTGAGCTTAACTTTCCCTTTGTTGCTTTAATACTTGCTGGAAATCACTGGATAATGTGTTAAAGATGGCAGTATGCTTAAAGAGGATCTTATTTGCATAAGAACAACCCCAATGGACCACAGCCAGGTTTGGAGATATCCTCTGCTTCCGTGATTTATTAAATGCCCAGACCTTAAGCATTTAGGCTTAAGAACACCACCCAACGATTTTTCTTTCTTTACATGAAAAATGGAAAAAGGCAAACACAATAAGATACTGAAGAGCACATTTCCCAAAGTCACTCAGTTCACAGGATATGTTTTCCAGGATATTTCTGTGGACTTTGTGAGTTTTGGAAATTTAACAAAAGTTCTTCATGGGATTTCACAGGGAATTACCATTACATGTGATGAGGTGGTCTGACTTTATGCCGCTGGCAGTCTCAACTCAAACACAAAAGAATGGATAGAGTGAGTTTTGGAAATTTGCTCTTCAATTGCCTTGATCCTCAGTACACACCACACGTGGTCCCTGAGATGCCCATTATCTCGGACACATCAATTGTTGTACCAAATCAGGACCGAAAGTAAGGCGGCATAGTTAGAATTATGTCAGGCTAGTCTCTATTGCTATTCCACCTGTTTTTCACACCAGTATTTTTTCAGAATTGTTCAGAATGGGTTGCTCCTTCCGCCGTCTGGACTCTAGGGTGCTCCTGTATAAAGGTTTATGATTGCTTCATCGCGAAATGTGAGATGTAAGCCTTCTTTTAATACCCTTGCTGTCCTGATCTTAGACTGGGTCTTTCAACAAATTACTCACCAACCTCATATTCCTGAGAAATCTAAGATTCAATATGTCCAGTCTGCATATAGATGACTTGTTTGACCTGGATTTAGTTTAAAGATTAAAATGCCCATACAGAAAATAATCAGGTGATCCCTGAGATGCACTTGGACACATCAGGCGTTGCACCAGATCAGGACCGGGATGCCGGCGGCAGAGCCAGCGGAAGTCCAAATCATTCAGAAAGCACGTAATGTTCTGGTCACGAGTGGGTGACCAGGCTCTCCTGGTAATTCTGCCATTTTATCAGACTGAAATACACACTGTCCCTGGCAGACGTAACCCCACCCCAGCTCCCTACATCTCACACTCGGGACACGGCTAAGGGTGGGCTGACTGTGAAGCGTGACTGCCAGGAGCGACATTCCCTGGAAATTCCTACACAAAAGGAGTTTTAATGTAATTTACAAGTGTTTCTATATCAGATTCACCTCCCATCCAGGCTAAAAACCTGCCATACACCCTTTCCTTCCGAGAATAAGCCTCTTATATCACACTGACTCTGACTGGATAAACAGTTCATGAAAATGGATAAATATTGCTATCTTACCAATGTAGTAAAAATACAGTATTTGCAGGCAATGGCATAATCTGTGCTGTGTAGATGGGAAACATCAGTCCTTCTGAGAAGATCTGAAGAGCCAGTTGCATGGTTAAGAGCAGACTTGTCTTCTAGTTCAAGACCTCTGAGAGGTCTTAATGACAAAGTGTGCAGACTGAGTATATCTATATATATCTGTAAAGTCTAATATTCAGGTTAATGCTTTTAACCTGCATCCACGAGGTTCTAACTTGTACCCATATGCTGCTGACCTGTATCTGTAAGCTTCTAACCTGCATCTTATAAGCTCTTATCATGTTTCTCTTAGCTTTTAACCTGGAGTTATGTTGTCATGTGAAGACCCTGGTATCCACTGTAGCTTTTCAGGGAAGAGTTGGCGGACGATTCTGTGCATGACGGGGACCACCCACAGGTATCACCAAAACTGAATTTCAGAGTTGACAAAAGTCAGACCTTAGGAGGGTGAAGATTCCTCTATGGGTGGGTGGCTGGGGGAATGTTTAACATTTTATAAACCAATACTGGTTACTTTCTACATCTGTGATAAGTCATGTGCAGTTTAACAAGCCCTTTTGAAGTCAAACAGATCAAGCCCTGAATCCTGTGTGTGTCGGCATTGTTGTACGTGCAAGCTGGGGCATGAAATGTGTGACTTTAAGCTAATCTCACAGGCGAGTCATTTGGCCCAAAAACTGAGCATTCACCAGATAACGATTAGGTGTGATTCAGCGTTTCCAGATGTCAGCGCTGATGTGTTAGTCTTGCCGAGGGCGTCTGTTTCTGCAGTAGCTTTGATGTCAACAAATTCCCGTTTCTCCTGGCAAAGCTGCATGTTTAGTATGAAAGGTTTCTGGAAGTGCTATAACATATCTGTCATAGTTTGCATCTTTTTGCTCTAAGATAATCTGTCTTGTGCATAAAATGAATATATTATTTATCCATCATTTTTAGAGTTGAAACTACCTTTTACCTAACATCAGTTTAAGGCTGCAATGAAACTTGGATGACGATTACCATATTGCAACAATGTTATTTTGGACATTTGTTGTTTTTTTCAAGTGCTTAGAAGGATCTAGAAGTTAGCTGCATTGCTGAAAGCTGATATGTTTCTTCCAAGAATGTTTCTGAAGATGAGGTCAAATCATAAATTGCGTATCTTCTAGCTCAAGGGCTCTCTGAAGATGAAGCTTCTTTGAAGATGAGAAGGGCGTGTTACAGAAACTGTGCTTTGGGCAATTAATGACCGCTCTGAGCACCATATGTTTTTTAATTGGCTTTTTAGCGATGTTTTCCATTCACTTTTAAAGTTGACCTTCAGAGCTGGGGGTGCCACTCGGCTGCTTGGCTGGGGGGAGCCGGGACGTGTACAGGGGGTGGGGCCAAAGGGGCACCGAAAGTCTTCAGAGTCCCCCCCGTTTCAAAATATTGTTAGGCTCCTCTGTATGAATTACGGCTCTTCTTATGCAACCCCACCTTAAAAAGCCTAGAATCGCACCTGAGCAGAAGGGGCAGAGCACTGAATTAGCTTGATCTTCTACCAGTAAACACGAGATCTTCTACCAGTAAACACGAGATCTTCTACCAGTAAGCACGAGATCTTCTACCAGTAAACACCAAGACAGTGTGATGCACATTGGGTACCTGAGCTCCCAGTCACATGGTCTTTTTTATGTTTTGCATAACGAGAGAGTCAAAAAACACGAAAGGAATCAAAGGAGGAAGTCAATCATTCACCTACTTCACTTAATATGCATTTCATAAAAATAACCCATTTTTTTCAAATAATGAGGTTCTCTCCCACAACAGACACAAAGAATGAATGGAAGTTTCTAGAACTTCTTCAAAGGTGGAGGGTTGGTCTCCTTAGAACTGAATCCCACAGCATGAAGCAAGTGCCCATTTTGATTAGAGATTTGATTAGTAGATCTGTCCTCCGGTGTTTGATACTGTACAACGTGTAACTGTCAGCAGCCCAGCTTAAAACATCACAAGAAGAATTTAGCTCCAAAGGGCAAAGTCTTCATTTAATCTATGTACAGCCAAATGCAAACACAATTAATCATCCCATCTGCATCTTCAAGCTTTTCTCTGTTACTAAATATCTCCCTGCTCCAGGGAGACGATCTGCAGAAAGATTGCATGTACGGACTGTGACATTTACCAAAAAACACACTACAGACACTATAAATGTCCCTGCTTGGAGATTTCTGACCGCCTACGATGTGCTTGGAGAGAGCCTTCTGCAGTATAAACATTCATTACACTGCTGCCAATTTGCCCGGACTGTCCAGTATAAAGTTTTGACTATCTGTGGCGTTGGACGCATTTCACAAAGCTACATCGCTGTCATGTCAAGACAGCTGTTAACATTCGTCCCAAAAAAATTTGTCGCTCAATGTCTGAACTGTGCTAACAAGTAAAGGCACGAGTGATTATAGATCATTAAGTACATCTGTGACATTAAAACAAATGCAGTTTTCATGCCTGCTTCCTGTCACATGCTCATGTAGACCAATCACAGCACAATTACATACCCCCTAGTGTCCTGTAATCAGCTTAATGGTGTACCATCACACATGCTGGGATAATACGCAGACCTACACTGCGTTGCTCTCGTGATGTAAGTGTCACCACGGGTAGAGGTGAAAAGTCAATTGTGGGCTGCCTCTTATGACCGGTTGTCAACACCTGGTGGCAGATGTGAGCTGAATGAATAGTCCTCTGTGACAGAGCCAGCTAATCTCTGAGGGTAAACGCACTGCAGTCATGCATTTATATCCAGGGTTTGAGAGTGGGGTGCTATGTGTGGTGTGTGCATTAGCCCGTTGATAGAAAGTGCAGATCTATTAGCAAGCCACGCTACACCAACGCAGCACTATCGATGCGCGGTTGGTGTGCCCTGGCAGGGTACGTGTGGCATTTAAACGGCCTGCTCCCAGCTGCAACGCCTTTCAACAGGAGAACGGGGACCCAAAGCTCTTCCCATTATCTCAGGCCACAATACCTCGCGATGTGGGCCAAACTCTGACATTTCCACCACAATGTTCATCCATTATTATGTGTCAGGCTAGCCTCTTTTCCTTTGTTCCACCTGTTTTTCACACCTGTATTTTTTTTCCAGAAACGTTCAGAATGGGTTGCTCCTTCCGCCATTTGGACTCCAGGGTGCTCCCATATAAAGGTCTATGATTGCTCAGTCGAGAAATATGGGATGTAAGCCTTCTTTAAATGCCTTTCCTGTCCTGGTCTTATACTGGGTCTTTCAACAAATTACTGACCTACCTCACATTGCTGAGAAATTTAAGATTCATTATGTTCTGTCTGCATAAAGATTACGCGTCTGACATTTCCCGCTTCATTTTTAGCAAGTTTAAAATGGCCATACACAAAATCATACATAAGTGTGTCACATACAAAAGTATTTCTATTATTTTGGCAAGGAAATATGTCACATACTTAATAGGTATTGTCAAAGGAGTCAGCAACACCACAGAAAGTGCAATCCAGCATCACCAAATTTCAGTTTCAGTTTTAACAACTTACTATACATTTAATGTCATATCTGTTAATAGACAATTCAGGTCTGGTCAGGTTGGGGAGCATGCGCTGATGCGTCACCACATGGCAAAACTCCTCGGGATCCCGGCCGGTGACCCCCCAGGCGGATACACAGTCCAGTCCCACCCTCCGGAAATGGCCACCCATCTGCCGCAGCCAGGTGTTACGTGGGCGTCCACTCGGCCCGGTCCAGCCACTTGGGTCCTCAGCAATGAGGATCCTGCGAGCCAGATCACCCTCAGGGAAACGCGCCACATGGCCGTAGTGCCGTAACTGACGCTCCCTCACATGGCAGGATAGACAATTCACAATGATTACAGACAATTATCACATTTTATTATTCAGAAGGTTTAAAATGCTTGTTGCAGTCTATAATCCAAATGTCTATGTTCACATATGATAGAACATTAAAGGGAAAGTATATTATTTATGTCCCGTAACCTGAGGCTACATTTATGTATGATTGATGAGTATGATTGAACAACTCAACTCTTGCATCCAAGTTAACAAAACAACCATGGTAATGTATCCATTAAAAAGCTGTGTTAACATGGGCGAAACATGTCCACTATGAGGCACAATTAACTTCACTCCTATTGCAGATCACAGACCTAGAAGCTATTAAGGGTTTATTGGCTTTTCTTGCTTTTTGTTTCACTCCTTGCAGCTCTTTTTACTGAAAGCCCTGGAGGACCAACATTTCCTGCCAGATTTGATTAGTAAAAAACAACAGATCCAAAACCAACAAATTACCACAAAATATCCAACACAGCCATAAAACAGTGATCGCTGGTTTGCCAAGATGGTTGCATGCTAAGCCCTGCCTCATATTCTCATATGACCTAATGCGCTTTATTTGTTGTGCTTTGTGTATTTAGACAATTATTTTATCCGCGGCGATGCTACACAGCTGGCAACGCTGCCCGTCTTAAAAAGCTGTTTCGGAAGTTCAGTTTAGCTATTCCTTTCAAGTGCCGGTCATCGAACTGGGCATCGAACCCGTAACCATTCTGACCCCCTCTACTTGTGATGGAAGAAGCATAAGCATGAAGGTGCTCGTCTCTGACGTTGGTGGGTTCAGCAAATTCAGCCCCCTGTGGGACCACCAGCCCAGCTCCTCCTGGTATGGAATTGTACTGGTCTTGAATGTCTGGATGCAGACAATACTGGTCGAAGTCCATGCGGAGCTTTGAGCAAGCTTCACCACTGGCACCCCCCCTCAGCAAGCCCCCCCGGTGACAGCCTCTCCCCCAAGGTGTGAGGAGCACGCAGAGCATCGTGCACAAAGTGAAACTGGCTTGCTATGTCAGCGCCCCATCAGAAGATGGCGCCCTACGTGGAAGCCTATGTGATCTAATGCAGAACTCTACTGGTTTACCCACGGAAATTATTTCTCATTATTTCTCCACAACCCAAGAACACAATAAAAGGTGTCGACAAGGAGGGGGTGGCAATGGTAAAAGTCCCCCCCCCCCCCGGGGCGGGACATAGTGGACGAGGGCAGGGGTTACGATAAAGGTTGCGGGGGTAAGAAGTGGTGGTAATTTGATTTGTAAACCACACTCTCCGGGAACCACCGAAAATAGTCTCACGGCCCAAGACCAATTGAGAAACACTAATCTGATGGGTTGACCAGCCCTGAATGCAGACGTCGGTAATGTGTGGCTCAGCTCCCCAGTTAACCGGATGCATCGCGGAGGTCTGGCTCTCCGGGAGCTTTGATACAGGCCATCGAGTCTCAGCGCTGGCTGGTGGGCAGAGCGTGAGTACTGTTGCACAAACTCAGCCACCCCATGGCTCTGTCGGCTCACACGCATTCCGCTCCGGCACGTTTCAGTACAAACATTTACAAACATCCCTACGCATGCCTGCGGCCCCTAAGCCAAATCCAGTCAAACACGCGCCACCCGTCAATTGGAAATATTTACTTCTTGTGACACGTTATAATAAATGTAAACACATGTCCTGGAAGCATTTCTGAATGATTTATATGTGTAATTGTATCTTTAGCACTAAAAACAGATTCTCCTTTGTGCAAAAACTACAATACTTCTGTGTATTACCAGCCGATGTTTGGTATCTACCTACCTCTCATTTCTATTTCCCGGCTCCTCTGTGGCTTGTAAAGATCCTACTAATCTTTACAGTAATTCGGAGTAATGGACCACCCAGAAAAGTCAGGGATTCTAAGGTAACTCCACCAACTCTCTTGCTTGGATCAGTCATCAATACCAAAGGCAAACACGGCATTCTTTCCTCAGTAATTTGCTCTGACTTTTCCAAAGAAGATACGTATTAGATATGGACAGATTTTGCTTAAATCCCGAGGGTGGGGAAGGTTTCCGAGGGGTCTCTGCAGCTGCCCTCCATGTGATGTGGGTGCTGCTTCAGCCACTCAGGTCTTAATGCATGAAACAAGGTTTAACGTTTCAACGAAGGATTATTGCATGGAAGAAAAGTTTTACGAATGTCTTTGCATGAACTGTATTTTCTGAGAAATGAAATCAATGAATATTATGTTATATTTAGAGATTTAAGGCATGTTTTAGCAGATGAACCTGTTTTTGTCAGTAGATCACCAGATATTGACTGTTCTTTGAGAACCCTGTGCAACACCAACAAAAAAAAGAATTAAAAATAGCCCCTGACCCCAAAGTTTTCTTTTATGTGTGTTATGGGGGGGGGGGGGCTTAGGGTCCAATATGGCCTGAAATTTCACCAGTTCTACCCAGCACCATTTGCTGGACTGGGAGCTGACAAAGCATTGGTGAAATTCAGGCCATAAGCCACACTGACCAGCTATGTATTGCCTGTACAGTCAGACATATTCACATATAATGTACAGTGGAACGTGACAAAGGTCTTTAGTCCAAGCCCTAGAAAAAATGGTCTTCAGGAGGGCCAGATTATTTTGCAGATCCTACTAGTCCTACCAGTCTCTGAATGAAATTCTGGCTTACACAAAAACCAGCAAAAGTATGATCCTTTCTAAACTGTTGTAGATGAGGTACAATCACATGAAATCACAGTTACCCGTATTTAAAAACTGTTAAGTTTATCATTGTTAATCCTATAATGTTATCTATGAGTTAGCTTTAAGGTCTATTTATGTAAAAACTAGTTTTGAGTCATATTTTGTTTTGAATCATATTTCGGTTCCTGTTAGTCAATCTCCTGACCTCGGCTAGTTCTACGACCTTATCTGTGCCCGAATTCAGGGGCAGCATCCTTCGAAGGACACGGCCTACACAGGTGTAGCCTTTGTAGGCAGCGTTCTTCAAAGGTTGAACGGAAAACTCTGTCAAATGGGATGGTCTGGCCTATGGATAATTTCCTATTTGCGTCACCAGCTGTTCTCGCCCTCACCCTTGAGTCATGAAGCGCCGGTCCAATCGCCTAGCTGGGACACCAATGTTGGGCTGCTGTTGAGCCTAAGTCCTGTCAGCACTGAGCACTCAAAGGCCTACCAATGAGGAGAGGCCTGGCATGCAGGAAGCCCCGCCCTCGGGCAGTATGCAGCCCACGGTTGGTTCTTTACACCTAAGACAATTTATCATGCCCAGGAGCTTTAAAACATTCTATTTTCTGTAACTTAATCCTGTTGGTATGACATATTATTAGAATGGATGGGTCTTCATATTTCCTAAAATTATCTTGGGTCTTGCTTTTTTCTCTAATTCTCTTAAATATATACTTGGAAATCAAAATAATAATAGAATAATAGGTTCATAATACATGTACGTGAATTGGGCGCTCTAATTTGACTAAGTTAGCAATGAAATTAAGCGAGACCTTTAGTTAAAAGTTTTGCAATTTATTAATAAGCCATGACATGGAGTCTTGATTGAATATTGACTCTACATGGAATGACTGAATATTCCTCTGTGAGCTTATGCTGTGCATTGAGCAACCACTGGGTTTAGGGTTAGACGCAATACAAATTTGCTTGTAGTTTGCTTGTCAGGGTGTATAATCGAAGGTTGCTACTTAGAGAGAAACTGCAGGAAGGTGAAGTCTGCTGTGTTTAGTGCCTAGAAACAGGGTGGCGTGTCGTGACACCTCACCGCTCTGCTCCTGCTCTTTCTGTCTGTTCCACATTCAAAGATTTTTCCTTGCATGGGTCCTGCTGTATCTCCACATCATTTAAGAACTTTTTTGTTCTACTGATTCGAGGACTTGAAAACGACACTGTGGGGTTGCCGGGATCCACAAGGACAGAAGAGGAAGAGGAACTCTTTCACAGCTGTCAACTAAGTTAGCCCGTGTTTAGAAGCTAAATCCAAAAATAACCAAAAGTTACATCCATCCATCTTGAATAGGTACCAGTAGAGCAGTGTTTCCCAACCCAGTCTTTGGGGAACCACAGACGGTCCATGTTTTTTCTCCCCCCTACCTCCCTGCCAGATGGTCCACATTTTTGCCCCCTCCTAGCTCCCTGCCAGATGGTCCACATTTTTGCCCCCTTCTAGCTCCCTGCCAGATGGTCCACGTTTTTGCTCCCTCCTAGCTCCCTGCCAGATGGTCCACAT
>JAODLD010000001.1:4716351-4728242 GCA_026781065.1 Mormyrops boulengeri | reverse complement strand
CCCCCCCCCCCCCCCCCCCCCCGCCCCCCCCCCGCCGGGGCGCGGGGGTAGCCGTATGCTATGGGTAACACTGAGGTGCAGCTTCAGGGGGCTTGGTCTTTGAGAGGAGACCCCGGCTCCTGTGTCTCCTTTGAAACTATATCTCACTCTCAAGTTTATTTTATGATTAATGTTAATTTTATAAGACACTCATTTTCATTCATTGCTTCTGCATTCTTAAACACATCCTTTCATCTCTTTTCCAACAGAATGCTATTTTCCATTTTTTTCTATCTTATCATTTTTTTAAAATTCACCTTTTCATAACTTAAAAGCTTTGTCAAATCTTTCATTGTGACACTACTTCATTTGTTCCACTAGTGCCATTTGGAGCTGTTTTATCTAAAACTGAGTCACAGTTAGTCATTGTGTACACATACATTACACATACATTACACATACAGTACACATATGTTGGGGAATATGTAGATCTGTGGACCTCATCCATTTAGGTTTTGTATCCTTTGTGCTCGATTTTTCTCATCTGCCTGGTCCTCCAGAGGCTGCACTCTGTCAAAATCTATCCTTTTGAGTCAAGCCTCTGCAAAAAGGTAAGTAGATGTTTGTCTTCCCAATCAAGAAGAGAAATAAGTACCTTCTCTCCAAGGACACGCTTTCACAGTGTCACTTACTGTGCCCCATTCAGCTTATACCTCTTGGAGAATGAGCCACACCTTCCTAGTAGTGGCTGCAATCAGCCAGACGGTCACCATGGAAACTGCTTCCACCACATCGCCTTGATGGAGGATGGAGTAGTGCTCTCTCAACTGACCTCACCAGGAACGTATAGACCTCTGAACTTTTTACTGGCGTGTTTTTCTTAATTTCTAGCTATATATTCCCAGTTCATTAACTTACTGCTTTTACCGAAGGAAAACAGTGATTTCACGGATCTTACAGGCAGTAGTTTATGTCCAGACTCAGATGTGTCTAGACTATATTCAGCTATAACCTTCCCAAAAGCCATCTGTACATTTTTTGAAAATGATTTAGGTGTTTATTTTCATAAACATTCTCCTGTTCTCCTAATTGCATTGAAGTCTGCTCGCCAATGCCAGGGGGCATAACACATCTCGAAATGGCGCATGGCGTATTGAGCCCGGTCATCAAAAACAAAAATATACAAAAAAATATACAATGTTTGTGAGTTGGGAGATAGGGCCAGAACAGCTGGATCTTATTTCCGTCACCCTTGAACTCGCATTTGGAAGCATTTGCTTTATTCATGCATAAGGAAGAAAAGCACAGCACAGTAGTGAGGTGCAGTTTGACCAGAATCGCTTCAGAAATGGGCTGATGGTGACGTTTTCTGCCTGGCTAGTCACATAAAAAGGCATTTGTGGGTGCCTGTGAAAATATATCAACTGCTTCTCTGAAGATGTTCTGGAATGTCTTATCAAGCTTCTCATAAATATACATGGAGGCCTTGGCGTTTTCATGGTACTGGACAAATCCTATGAGGTGAAAAACAGCCTCTATTATGTCATGTATAAACATCATCCCCATCCTCCATGATAAATATCTAAAAGGGACATCATTTTTACAGTCAAAGAGCTTTAAAAGCTGCACCGTTCAAAGAAAACTGTTGTTCGTACAACATAAAGATAAGAGCAGCGAAATGGTGTAGATTTAGCCGTATTCAAGTGGGTAGTTTTAAAGTTCAACAACAAAATATTTTAAACATACATCCATCCATCCATCCATTTTCTGTACCCGCCTGTCCTTTTCAGGGTCACGGGGGGTCCTGAGCCTATAGGCGCAAGGCTAGGAATAACTCAGGACGGGGCACAAACCCAACGCAGGGCACACTATTTAAAACATCTATTCATGAATGTTTGATGTTTCATTTGTAAGATCCTAACTTGTATTTGAATGGGGCCAGTTAATCTTATTTATTTTATTTTCACAGAGCTATGATAATTAAAGCCTGGTAGCAGGATCTGTGTGCAGAAGCTTAAGTGTGTTACTGACACACCCAGGTGTATGAGGGCACAGTGTATTCTGGGTAATAATAACAATATGCAGGGCTCGAGCTGTCATGCCGTGCATGTAAATGCCATCCCCCTGTGGGAAAGAATGACAAAAAGGCATCTGCCTGGAAAATATACCTGCCCTCATCATCATCTTCCTAAACTGTAGTCTGTAATTGTTACTGACGTAAAGGTAAATGTACCGACTATCAGGGCTACTCAACTGCCGGACTTCCCCAGACCTCATCCGGACCAAAAGACAGTTTTATCCGGACTGCGCGATCAAAATATTATAGCCATCAGTCCGCACGGCAAATTTTACGATGACCCATACACTCCTCCTTGAAATATTTTTGCTCTTGACCACTGCCTGTATGATACACACACTATATCCCCAGGGAATACTTTGGTGATAGTGAAGGGCTATGTACTGTGAAATGCACTATTTTATTTAGTATTTTATTGTTTTTGCTTACTATTGTATTTGCTTACTTGTATATCACTTAGCACAGGGAAGTCTCACAGAAACTCATTTCATTGTCTACATCTACATCTGTTTTCTGTAATGTTGTGCGTTTGATAAATGACCTCGCATTTCATTTGATTTGATGATAGTAAGTTTACTATATATTATAAAATTCAAGTCCAAGTTTAAGCCCATTTGCTGAACTGCCAGCCAAATAAAATATAAGACGTTATTAAAAATAGCACCGTAGGTGGATGCGTTAATGGGATTCCCAGATTGCGGTTGAACACTCCTGGGGCGGGAAAGCTGGATCCTGCTAGGGGGAGCCGCCTGTGGATCGTGTCTCCGTCGCTCGTACCTGCGACTTCAGCATTGATACAGCATGCGGCCTTTCCCGGATTGGATGCGCAGGTGCAGGGGAAACAGGCACAGATGCGCAGACAAGGACCTGGGGGGGTTACCATTGCAGGTAAGCCCCCCTGTCGTAGCCTGGCAGCCTGGGGGCGACGCTTAACTACGTTGCCATACCGTGTCAATATGATGACTGGCCACTAGGTGGCGAAACACTTTCAAGACCCAAGAGGAGCCAGTGAGGCAGCCAACGACCTCTGAGTGGAATCGATTTCACAGTTTGGTTGGCAAACCCAGCCACATGTGCGTATGTCAGCCCTGATTGGTCTAGGAAGGCGGATCCCGCGTGAGAACAGGGCAGACCTATCACAAATAGGGCATAAGGTCACCCAAGACACCTAGAGGAGCTCTGTCTGCAGTTATGGGATTAAGACAGCCTCCCCCTCATCACCCCCGAGCTGAGGAACACTGCTCCCAGTCCGCCTACCTGGCAGAGCAATCAGCAGTCTAATGAAACCCGTTTCAAGGCCAGAACCGAAACCGAGGCAGATCTACTGATTCAAAGAGTGCCTGTCCCCGAATGCCACCTTTCATTTACAGCAGCACAGCGATTGCCCCGGGTGGGGGGGCCAGCAGGGCCATGTGACTCGGGGATGGGGGGAAGTAAAGGGCAAGCTGTATTTTGGTACAGGAGCAGAGACAGGTTTAGCAGGACGGCAGAGCGGGAGAAGAACAGAGTGACAAAGGAACTGTACAGGAAAACGCAATGTGCTTTGGGCCGTGGGACACACAGGGGCGTGGGATCGGACATCTAAGTTCGATCATGTGGTCTGGGTCTAAATCCAGTATCAGTAATAAGGACCAGAAAAAATTAGAGCTTGGCATCCTATCCAGGGTGGGACTGGATCCTGGCTCCCTGCTACCCACAGCCCTGCTCAGGATGGATGGATGGATGGATGGATGAATGGATGGGCTCCTCCCCTGACCCCGCCTCAGCTCCATACCCACATAATGATCCTTCAATCATAAATGGATGTTTCAAATGATACATAAATAATGCAGATTTAATTTAAACAGATCCAACTAATGACTGAACATTGCTGAGAGATTCCAAGCTCTTTCAAGCCTCATTAGTTTATTTGCCTGTTTGGAAGGTTCTGCCAAGGAGGCTGAGAATGGGAATCCCCCTGCAGGGGGTATTCCTCCCAGCTCGACCTTTTGACCTCAGCCTGGCACGGTGTGACATCATCCCCATGCGGTGAATCGTGACACACCCCACTGGGAGTCATTCACGTGAGGACAACAGGCCAGCTGCGAGCGCCGGGGTCCAATTAATCTCCAGCTGCTGGAAATAACAGCATCCACATTCCGAAAGTCACATCGGGTCGGGCTAACCATGGCAACCGGCTCCCTCTGACGACAGAACGGGATTCAAAACAGTCCCTCATTAAAATATTAAAATATCAGAGGAGAAGCCGGCTCGTGCACATCCGCCGCTGCCGTCAGGTCGCTATCAGCGGTGAATATGAGGGGGCATCTGCGTGCCTGAAAAGGTTTTATCTCCCCTGTCAGCCCGTTCATTGTCGGGAGTGGGCACCCCGTAAATGTGGGGGAGGACATCCTCTAAATGACTACCTCTGCCCCCTGCCACCAAAAATAATCACCAGAAGATGATAAAAGAAATTAATGGTTATTAAAGTGCCAACTACCAATAAATGAATCGACACACATTTAAATGAATTATTATGTATTATGATGTAATAATGATGCAATAAAATGCTGTGATTTTTGTGCTCAGCTTGCAGCACCACTGAGCCCATTCCGTGAGAATGCTGTGTCACAATAACAGCCTAACAGTCCCTAGCTCCGCCTCTCATTCATGGTAACTATGCCTCATTCATGGTAACCACTGAAAACCGTGCCTTTCAGTCTCACCTGGAGAATCACATGCCGCCCTCTTGCTCCGTTGGAGGGGGCGTGACAGGCTCGGAAGTCAGGGACGAGGTGTGCGTGTAATCTGATCCAAGTCAGCCTTGCTAGACTAAGGCCAATTAAGACTCAACGACGCGTGGAAAAATCGATCTGCCGCAACATTAAATCCTATGTGCATCCAAAATGACGATAACATTCCAAGCACACATAAATATCCCTGCCTGCGATAAATAACAGCACGCTCTGTTTACATATGACTAACCCAGGGCTGGGGGGGAGGATTAATGACCCTTACATGCATTCAAAAGCATCTTTCCATATCTAACTAGCAACCGCTGTGTTGTGTTTGTTTTACTGTCTGTTGTCGGCCAACCCAATTTGAGATTAAGTGCCCCCACCAGGTCCCTGGCCATTCTGGCCTTACACCCCCCTCGTATCAAGCCAAAGGCCCAGGAGATCTGCCGGCTTCTCCATGGCAACTTCACAACTTCCCGCCTGCGTCATGACGACTGAGGCAGCGCTGCAAAGCCTATAAATATGTTCTTCGGTGGTTAATAATTTAAGTCATCAGCTGCGTGGCTGCGAGGTGAATGGTAATGAATGTAATAACCAGGAGCGGACAGCAGAGCAAACCCAGCGCCTTACTTCTGAGACGGGAGCTTCACATGCACCTGGGTACATCCCTACGCTGCTTACAAGGATGCTTCTAAAATTCAAATTACTCGCCCCCAGTAATCATTATTGTTATCTGAACTGCTTTGTGTAAGTTGCAGCCGTCTTTAGAAGATGGCAGTCGAGGACGAAGGAGGCTAAATTTTAAGCCAGTAACGTGTTGATTAGAAACAAGGCAATTGTCCTCAAAGTATAAGAAATACTCAATGTTATAGAGAAACTTACAGCCCATACAGCATCAGTCAGGGGTGAGCTGCTGGTGATGCTTTAGCTGCTGAGTGGTGAGCTGCTGGTGATGCTTTAGCTGCTGAATGGTGAGCTGCTGGTGACGCTTTATCTGCTGAGTGGTGAGCTGCTGGTGACGCTTTATCTGCTGAGTGGTGAGCTGCTGGTGACGCTTTAGCTGCTGAGTGGTGAGCTGCTGGTGACGCTTTATCTGCTGAGTGTTGAGCTGCTGGTGACGCTTTAGCTGCTGAGTGGTGAGCTGCTGGTGACGCTTTATCTGCTGATTGGTGAGCTGCTGGTGAAGCTTTAGCTGCTGATTGGTGAGCTGCTGGTGATGCTTTAGCTGCTGATTGGTGAGCTGCTGGTGACGCTTTATCTGCTGATTGGTGAGCTGCTGGTGACGCTTTATCTGCTGATTGGTGAGCTGCTGGTGATGCTTTAGCTGCTGATTGGTGAGCTGCTGGTGATGCTTTAGCTGCTGATTGGTGAGCTGCTGGTGAAGCTTTAGCTGCTGATTGGTGAGCTGCTGGTGATGCTTTATATGCTGAGTGAGGAGCTGCTGGTGACACTTTATCTGCTGATTGGTGAGCTGTTGGTGATGCTTTAGCTGCTGTGTGGTGAGCTGCTGGTGATGCTTTAGCTGCTGATTGGTGAGCGTACTGGTACAGAATGGCTGCCATCACATCATCCAGGTGGGTCCTGCACTGTGGTGGTGGTTGAAGTGGCTCCCCATTGCTTCTGTGAAGCGCTTTGGGTGTCTTTAAAAATGCTACCTAAATGTGATATTCAGTCACTCATTCATTCATTCCTAATAGCACCAGAGGCTTGTCCACCAGATTGGGTTCTGCTCTGGAGAACAAAGCAGCTACATCTGCTTTCAGTCTACCGCTTCCCCCTTCATCCAAAGTTTCATTCCTTTCCCCCCTCCCCCCCTATGCCACGATGAGCTCTAGCTCCATGAAAACCATTCAAATTTGACGACTGAAGTCCCCTGAGAAGCAGAGAGCAGGGCGGCCATAATGGTAAGAGCTTATTCTTCAGTTGGTTAATGCTTATTAACTCTGATTAACGACAGAGCTGCTGGTGACCATCACTGGGAATGCTGGACCATTTCCGACATCCATGGAAAAGCGAAAGCAGGCAACTTGGTGTCACTTTCCCTCACGGGGAAAGCACCGCGGTTATCGAGGAGCTGCCGGAAGATCGCCAGCGCATTCAGCTTCTGCTTCTGATTTATATTCCCCGCAATCAGAACTCATTTTTGTCTTTATTGTGCACTAATTCATGCCTGATACTAGATAATACTAGAGCTTATACTGATCCAAGTGCAGAACCTCCTATGGCTGTCCTCTGTCTCCTGAGAGGTGTTCACCCTAGGCCTGAACAAACTCGCTTTGCTTCACCCCAGTGTTTTTCAAACCAGTCCTTGGGGACCCCCAGACAGTCCACCTTTTCTCTCCCGCCCAGTTCCCAGCACAGCTGAACCAAACAAACAAACAATCAAGAACCCAGAAAACCTGAACAGGTGTGGTGGGTGCTGGGATAGAACACAAACGTGGACAGTCTTGTAGTCTCATCTAGCTGGTCTTTTGGCACCCACAGAAGGTATACAAATGGATAAATTATTCACTTGGCTGTTGTTAGAAAACAATCAATTCTGCATAAAGGCTGCTTTGAGAGAAGATGAGGGGCTCAATGAATGTAAAATGCTGTCTGTGTTTGTCTATTTTTCATAAAATAAAAATGAAACTCAGGAATTAAACATCACTGTTGTGAGAGAGTCTGTTTTTTTCTTGATAGCTGCTGAATACGCCACACTGGCAGCTTACACTGAGAAATGTTGAATCGTCATTTATTAATTTGCCTAGCAAGTGTCTTTTTTCCTTACGTTCAATTTTTAAGGCTAAATCACCGTTTCTCAACTGGGAGAACCGTTTTCAGTGAGTGAGGCCATTTTAATTGGGTCGCAGAGTATGCGTTTTGTCAGACTGTTTTTATTTTTTAACAGTGCATGAAGGCATCGTGCCACTTTTACTGCCCTGTGCTCATTTGCCATCACTGCACTGTTTTTTTTGTCAAATAAACCTGGTTCAAAATTGTTTTGAACTGAGTCGTGACTTAATGACCCAGGAAAAATGTGAGTCATGAGACTAAACCAATTGAGAACCACTGCACTGATTCTCGCTGGCGATGTTGGGGTGAGCTATCTCACTCACCCCCCCCCCGGGCCTTGGTGTCGCCGTCCCCAGGACTCCTGTTTGATGAATGGCCGGCCCCTTTCTGCACCTTGTCATCCGGTGTGATGTGTGGCTATTTCTGGGCTGAGCTGTCAGGCCGTTTGTGGGGGACCGTGTCAGTCTCCCTTAGAAGCAGGAGCAAGATGATAAACGGTCTCTGAAGATGCCGACGGACGGGTGTCCCACTTACCCACCATTTTACTTCAAATTTCAGAAACATTTTCTTTTTTTTAGTTGCTATTATTCTTCCTGTCATCACTGTTATGATTTCAGTGTATTACCTATCGCTCCTTCCTCTTGTTATATTTTTGTCATGCTTTTATTTATATATTTCACTTTGTCATTGTTCACAACTGGCTGTGTCTCTCTAATCTTTTTTCTCTATCTTTTCTCATTCAATCAATCAATCAAAGTTGTATTTGTCATACACACATATATATGCTCAATACAATCTGTATTGAAGTACTTGCTGTAGTTAAATCCAATGTGGCTTTAATCGGCTTGTTGCCTTGCATTGGCTCTGAAGATACTCCTCTGATGTATTACTGTCAATCTCTCGTGATTGTGTCCGACCTGAGGTCGGTTTAGCGCAGATGACGGTGTGGTATAATAAAGCTGCCCTTCGTTCTTGAACTGGGAGACGCAGAGAAGGAGTCTGTTTCGTTACAGTCTGTAATTTAATCATCCGGCTGTCCCTGAGTAGCTGATTTTCAGAAAAAAAAAACACTGGGGTCAAACAGACGTCCTTCTTTTCCCCAGAGTCTCCGATTTTCCATGGGATTGCTTCATGCCGCAGGGTCCCTCCGTATCTTAGCTAACGGAGACGTGTGTGGCTTTGTGAGAATTCCTTTGGGAATGCCTGGACTTCCTGATGCCAGCGAGGAGAAGGACCCCTTTGGATGCCAGGGGGAGCAAAGCCTCGCATAAACAACAGCCAGTGTCAACACCGGTCGCTGTGTTCTACAGAAAACGAGCCAAAGCATGAAGCCAGAACCTATAACAACTAATAACAGTAATAAAACAGCCTATGAATGTAACTCTGAGTGCATGAGTATCACTGCTTGTGAAAATGCCCATTCAGGATATAATTATACCAATGACCGCCCTTTGCATTGTCAAAGTACCGGTGAAAATTACAGTAATGGCGTGATTTATGTTGCATAAACATTTGTGTTGTTCAGTGAGGCTAAAGGATCATATCTGAACTGTTTAAATTATGGAGCAGAAGGATGTGCATGTTCCCAGCACCTTTTGGCGCAAATAAATACAGCACTGAGAAATTTGAATAGCGTGAGATCAGGAGCAGGCTTGGAATATAAATGACAACTCTGTAATTCGATGTACTACATTTTAGAGTATTATAGCATGATAAATAGGCAGACCTTTGCATTTTACAGCAGATCTGTCTCATTCTGAAGCATCACGTTGGTGTAGCTGCTCATGCATTGGTCTCCACACGCCGGCTGAATTTACATATGAGAAAATAAATGCTGTTGTGTTTTCAGAAGGATGACCTTAGTCTGTCCACTTCACAGCTTTGGCACCTGCGACTAATAGTAATGAAGAGAAAGCCTAACGCAGCTGTCGGATGAGTGTGACAGCATTGACTTTAATATCTGCATTCCCACCCTTCTTCGAGACGCGGCAAACTTTGACCTGGAAGATGCCATTGGATGGGCAGAGTTCCCAAATTGTCTCAGATGTCAATGGAAAAAATCAGTAAATCAAATTAATAATTTAAAGCTGGAAACCCATCCAGACTGTGCCACTTGTGCTCTATGCTGGGATTCTGACCAAGATGGATGGATGGATGGATGGATGGATGGCTGGATGGACGGGCGGGATCCTCACCTGACCTGACCTCACCTCGCATGATGATCCTCCGGCAAGGAAACTAAACTGGAAGTTTTAAATAACAAGATGAAAGTTTTAAATACAAGATAAATAATGCAAATTTAATTGGAACAGACCCTGGGAGTCATCATGCATTATTACACATTCTCGACAGTCATGTTCATATTTCTGTATTTGACTGTCAGGATCGGCCCCTGTCCTACCCCCTTCGGTATGTCAGTTCTCTGTTTGGCCAGCAGGTGTCACTGGCCATCTTGTGTCATTAACTCCTAGTGTGTTTCCCTGTTCACCTGACCGCCACGTGGCTTAATGGGCTATGCGTGCGGCTGTTTTTGGTTCTTGATTTATTCTTCTTATATATTGGTATATTTTTGCAAGGTTCCTTCTTTTGTACCTTTGTTTATTCCTGCTTGTGCAGTTTTAATATGTTCTGTTTTGATTATGTTCAGTGTCTCTCAGTGTTTGAATCTGTTCATTGTTCTCACCTGTGCTTGTTCCTAGCGATTGTTACTGCCCACACCTGTCTCTTGTTTATCCTCATCATGTCTGTATTTTATACGACTGCCCTTGCTTCAGTCTTCAGTTGGTCATTGCAGTTGTTCTGCTATAGTTGTGCTGCTTTGTTCTTCTTCCAGTGTTGTTCCCTGCCTTAGTTTTTGTTGCCTACCTGCTTTGTTTTTGACCCTTGTGCCAAGTCCCTTGTCCTGTCTGAGCCAGCATGTTTGCCCTTTACCATGCCCGTCCACAACAGTGACTTTGTCATTCCTGCTTGAGTGTCTGCTCAGATCACACATGTCATTTAAAATTCTTGGTAACATGAATTAATCATGACACATGATTGCAGGATCTGTTTGTCTCTACACTATAGGATGGCAGACAAGCTTTGTTGTTTTGTCTGTGATGCAGGTCTGTTCTGCATCGTCATTCATAGATGAGTTTTAAAGGGAACTCTGAGAGCAGCTGTACTGCGGTCTTTGTTTGAAAAGTCATAGCGGGAGGTTGTGAGTATTTACACTGGATGGGAGCAAGTATGCACACATATTTTCCCCTGTTTTTCTTAAGATGTAGAATAAACCTGTCCACAGAGTGCTTCGTATTAACACAGTCCGGTGAAACATACCCACAGCTCACATCGAAATATGATGAGTAAAACCCCGACCTTTTCATCTGAGACCTGAGGCCTAAGTAGTCTTAGGCTGTCCGTTTTTCGTTTCCTTGTATTTTTTTTATTTCTTTTAGATGGTTGTGTCACTTCACAAAAGGTGCTGCTCACTGTGACAATAGTCACCACCTGGCCCCCGGCCCCCGGCTGATGTAACTGGCTGCTCTGGCAGCAAAATAACATCCAAAAAAATACCCAAAACATGGTTTGCTTCTTGTTTTGGTTTCTGAACCCTGTGCGGGGCCGTGTTTAGGGTCTACATGCGTGTGAATGACAGCTCAGGTGGCAAGATGTCAGCCTGTGTCACACCACTAAGGGAGCATCCCACGACCGTGAAGATGTGGGAGGCTGGAGAGCGCGTACCTTTCGCCGGGAGGGCCTTGGAAGACTGGGGTCCAATTAGACGAATGCTGCTCTCGCTGAAAGTGTAACCTCAATGCAGGGGGGGAGACGGCAGCATGTTCTCTGAAATCAGATGGGACTGGTGGGGGTTCGCACTGAACTGCAGGTGTTCTAGAGAACAGTCACATGAAAGCAGTGGGGGGCAGGCAGGCCTCTGGACACCTAACACTAAGCCCTAAGCTCCGAGCTGCTGTCCGTCTGTCTGTCTCTCTCCCTGCTCTGCAGAAAATCAACCCGTCATCGTGAGGGAGAATTCTTCTTCCGTGTACCCGAATGTACCTGGTTCATAAGCTAGAGAGCCGTGTAACCACGGGGGTGGTGTGTGGCTATGTGGGACTGAGCCTGTGATCGTAGTGACAAAATAAATAAAATTATCGAGTAAATACGGCCAAGATTCAATAATAGCAAGGTGTAGCGGAAGGTGTAACAGTGTTTTGGTGAGGGTGGAGGGCTGACCAAATGGTTTGTGTTGATTTCATTCACGTGTTTCAGTCCATTTTTTGTTTGAAATGCCCTGGACACATTTCTCCAGGTGCCAAAGCCCATTTTCTCCCCTCTGACAATAATATTTGCTAACACAT
>JAODLD010000001.1:4703812-4716251 GCA_026781065.1 Mormyrops boulengeri | reverse complement strand
TTGAAATGCCCTGGACACATTTCTCCAGGTGCCAAAGCCCATTTTCTCCCCTCTGACAATAATATTTGCTAACACATCCACATATTAGCTTTCTAGGGGTTTTTTGCGGCTAATTTGTGTTAGCATCAGTCCAGCTCTGTCCCAGGAGCCCCAAAAGGGAATCCCCATCCCAATATACTTTGTATTCTCTGCCCTGTCCTCGTGCAATATGTTTTATCTTTCTGACTTAATGTATAAACAAAAATATTACTGAAGTCTAATAATACCTGAAGTCAGAATGAAGAATTCTAGTATTATATTGCTTGAATATTCCATCGAGCCAGACTATGTGGTTACTCAGATTGCATAACCTGTGTTACCTTAGAACTCTACCAGACGAAACAAGCATTTGCCCACCTCTGTGCGACAGTGATGTTTGCTCTCTTGTAGGATCTGAGCCTTGAGAAATAAGTTTATGTAAGGCCACAGCTCTCAGTGTGTCATGTTGTGTTCATCTCAAGCCTTCTCCTGATCTAGTACAACTGTTTAGGGCATTATTTCTCAATCCAGTCCTCAAGGACTCCCAGACAGTCCTCATTTTTGCTCCCTCCTGGCTCCCAACATTCTAGTACCAGGAATTTGATGTTCTTGATTAGCTGGAAGCTGAGAGGGAACAAAAATGTGGACTGTCTGGGGATCCCTGACACCTGGGTTGACAAACACTGGATTAGGACATTGCTGTTGATGGGTAAGATGTATTAATGCTTTCTCCTTTGTTATCTTGCCTACATTTTGCTACTCCCAGGCCAATCTGGGCACTAGAACTTCCCAGAAAGCTTTGGAATTAAATGACCAGCCCACCAAAAAAGTGGTACATGTTGCACGTCGGTGCTGAAAAAGCTGTGTTTTTGGTGCCAGTGTCTCCTGCTGAAAAGAAAAGATGGTGATTACAGAGAGTGGGAGAGACAGGAGGGAAAGGGAGAGAGCTAGCAGGTCATCCCTGCATGATGCGCCGTCTGTAGCTTCAGGACGATGGAACAGAGAAGGCTACGAACCACAGCAGAGCAGGCGAATTCGTTACCATCACTCCAAACGCATCTGCTGCAGCTGTATGTAGCACTGGAGAGAACCTCGTACAGTGGATGTCAGGTTCTGTAACACTGGCGCACTGTACAAAAACACAGTAAAGTCAGCTTTCACATCAGTGTGGCCTCTGGTGGATGACCTTTCTAGATAGCATTCTCCAGCAGGCTCCTGCTTTAGTCATAGCTGATTCCTACGTCTGACTCAGCCCCAAGAGCGGATAAATTATGCCAAACACACAGAAGTCTGATTTGCATGGATACGTATTTTATTAAAAATCCATAAACATTATTAATCAGGGTAAACAAGGTTTAACAGAGAACAGCGAAGGAAATTCAGCGAAGCACAGTCAAGGACGGTATTCTCTGTCTGACTGTCGGTTCCTTTTAATTACCTCTGGGGTTGACGTTATTGCTTTCTGAACCTTTGTGTCTCACGGGACATTGTCTTCTCTATTGCCAGCACTGATAACAGCAGCACCATGGCATTAAACAGCAGCTGTGGGGTCTCAGTTGAGCGGGCGGCGTGGGATCAAATGTCACCCAGTAGATTGCTGCTGCTGCCCAAGGACTCAGATAGAGGTTTTTATTGAGGACCTTGAGAAACTGTGCTGAGCACCAAGAGAGGAAACATGTCTGTTGTAATGAATATAGATCCATGTCTTAGGTGACCTGTCATTCAGTCAGAGCTTCACACTCCTGCACCATTTCAATGCAAAGTTGAGAACCAAAGATGACTTTGTGCATTATTCTCCACCAGGGATACATCAAATACTATGCAAGTGTTTGTAATGGGCTTGTTTGCTTTCTCAATCTCTGCTGACGTTTTTCATTGGTCCATTCATCTCTGGGGGTTAAGATGGTCAAGTGTGTAGATTTGGGTATTAATGGCAGGGAGGTTTTAGGCAGTTTGGAACCAAATCTATGGCCTAGTAATGGTTGACGGTTAGGAGACTATGCATGCGTCATAATGGGGTTTTACAGCTGTTAGGCTGTATTTGAGTAAATGCTCCCCCCCCAAGGCCAAAGTGGATCTCAGAATCTCAACGGGGGACCAGCCAACAGAAATCGAGTTTCTGGATTCCCATCTCTGGATTCATTGGGGACCATGCTGACCCCAGTCCAGCCAGAAAAATAATGTCGAAGTTTCATGTTAGCCTTTCCAAATGGCACGTACCAAATAGGGAACTCTTCAGGCCTTGCCCGGTTTGAGGCCCGTGGGATAACTGCTCATAAAATAGCCACTGAACCTTCAGATTGACTCTCTGCAACTCAGTGAGCATGCATTGTAACAGTTCATCCACCGCTTAGCTCTCCTGGGTGTCTAGAGTCAGGGAGACGTCTTCAGGCACATGCTTGCAAACAGAAGATTCATATCACTGCTTACTACAGGAGGGAGCGTGACTCTGGTGGCTGTGACTCACAAGGAGACACCACTGTGGGGAAAGATTTAGAGAGTTGCAGTGGGGAGATATTGCCAGAATGTGTCAAAGGTCAAGGCCTGGGTATGGAGGGATTCACTTATTAGTGCTTCGACCGACGAACAGAGGGCATCATCTATACAAGACAAGAAAGCCCCCACTTCAGCTGCAGAGTGACACTGCAGCACTTATGTTTTCATGGGCAGTGAAGCACGGATTTGTCAAGGACACCCTTGTCTTTAATAAGGGACACTGGAAGCTGATGCTATGCTCATGGGCTGCCCTTCGAGGACTCCAAAGCACAGGCTTCAGTCATAGAGGAAAATATGACAATATTCACTAGCCTTCACTGAGGGGAAATTCAATTCAACCAAATTTAATACAGTTGAATTATTAATTTACAATGCATGGTTGCACAAAAGCAGCAAAATTTTCATTTAGTGCCGGGATTACAAGTTTTAATTACATAACCTCAATAAGAGAGTCAACCAGTAATATACATTAAATATTATTCCACCGGGAACAGTTAAAGCGAAATGTATATTATAAATGCCAGTTATGTGCGCTACCTGTTACACTCTATCTTCTCAATTGGATTTCCCTCCATATTGCTTGGCGTAAGAAACATCCAGTGCTCTCTGGTTCCAGTGTAGGGGAAACCCCTCGCTCCAAAAATGCAGTGCCGGTCAACCCAGTGAGTAACATAGGCAGCTACCTAGGGCACTATGTTTTGGGGGGGGGCAGACTTAGCAAATTAATTCCACTTTGTCTCAGAAAGGGGGTGCCAGCAGTGAAGCTTACCTAGGGTGCCACGTGGGCTTCAAGCCGTACTCCAAAGAGGGTCAGGAGAACCATTGAATCATCGGGTTTTATTGGCCACGTGCATTGAGAACCTGGGGCCTGGAACCTACAAGGGGCTTCCGGAAGGCCTGTCTTGGTGCCTGAGCTGGGATGTGATGCTTAAGTTCAGCAGGTTTCCCACTCCTCAAGCCTCCAAGCCAGCATCACAAATAATATGAGCTTGAATTTTGGATTCCCCATGCATTTGAAATGTTAATATGTATGAGGGCTGGCAGACTGGCTCGAAGGCACGGATCACAAGAGCATGACAGGCTGTGGACCACGGCGACAGTTTGAAGACATCTTAGGTGCTATTAGCTCATGCCGCATGTAAATGAAAATGCAACAACCTTATTTTGAGCTTTTTTATATGATTCACCTGTAACCGTGGACCAACGTGGTTCTGTTACAGAACACATGCTGCCCACGTCTTAGAGGTGCATTGCACATTTGGCTCTATGTGAAGAAGGGTTTCTTACCACTCTACCACTTCAAGGGCCACCTTGATATCTTTTCAGGAGGTCAAGAGAAGAAAGACCAGGGTTGTGTGGTAGGGGGTCTCCAGCCCAGCAGGTTAATCCAGCCCCGCTTTCTTCTACAGCATCACAAGAAGCTCAGAAGGCATCTGCAGGGTGTCTCACTGTAACGTTCTGCTTCCTGATGGACACCTTCATTAGGGGTTTAGGATAAAAAGTTGTGCTCATCTTGTTGTGCCTTTCTCCTTCCAGATACCATCACTAATATAGGAAGGCTGATTCTTATCTCACCCTCACGCCTTCCTGTTAGATTCATCTTCTTCCGTTGGGAGTTAGGATGCCAGTGGTTGGCGATTTTGCTGGCCTTTCTCATTTCCTGGCTCTGGGCTGCTACTTTACCTACAGGCTGAACTCACTGCCTACACATCAAACAAAGCCACCGATGTATCTTGTGTGGGTTGCTACGATACTATAAATGACAGACCCATATGCTACTTGTTTCTCTTCAGTTTTTTCCCCCTTCATTGAGCATCACCTTTGAGAGCGTTCCAGTGGTGCCTTTTTCATTTAAAACAATCTTTACTTACACAAAGTCAACCCACATCCTCTTTCACTATATGAAATGACACGTGGAGTATCATAGCCTGGCAGTCCCTTTTTTGTCTCAGTGGCACATATATCATTTTGCCTGTCAACATCTCTAAAAAGCCCAACTGCACGAGGACGGTGACGTTGGCTTTCTGTTGCTCCCTGGTGGCATTCTGCCCTGCCTGCTCCTTCGGGCTGACTGGGGAGCAGATATCTCCATTATCTCCAATAACCCAGGCAATAAATGTGCCCTCTGGTCCTCAGGAATCTAGAGGCAGATGCAGGGTCTGTCTACATAGGGATCTTCTGCGCTCTTTTCTGGGGTCACGCAGCAAGGAAACGTCGAGGCTATTGTTGGATATGCAGCAGGGGTTCGTTTGTGTCCTGTGCTGGACTGGTGGTCACGGGGGGGTGTAGTTTGGGCAGCGCAGGTGAGGGGTGAAGGTTTTTTATGATGGCGTCCCGTACAGACCCTCTGACGTCCCCGAAACAAGCTGCATCTTTCAGCAATGCAGCATTTCCCGACCTTGCGGCTCCTGCCCCTGGATCTAGTCCAGAGAAAACACAGCAACACCTACACACAGACACAGCAACATGTACACACAGACACACCTCTACCTACACACAGACACAGCAACACCTACACACAGACACAGCAACATGTACACACAGACACAGCAACACGTACACACAGACACACCTCTACCTACACACAGACACACCTCTACATACACACAGACACAGCAACATGTACACACAGACACACCTCTACCTACACACAGACACAGAAACACCTACACAGAGAACCAGCAATGCCTACACAGACACACCCCTACCTACATACAGACACAGCCACACCTTCAACACAGACACATCAATACCTTCACACAGACACACCCACGCCTACACAGAGACACGCCCCCCCAAACACACCATGCAAAACCGCACACACAGTCACACACAGACCACACAGCTATACACACACACACACACACACACTGAGCCAATCTCAGCCCTACACCAGGGCACACACAGTTTTCTCTCTCTCCTGCTCCCTCTCACTCCCTCTCTCTCTCAGTTGCTCACTCACTCGCTATCGCTTCATCTCTCTCTCCCACCCCCCCTCCAGCTGAGCTCCAATCATTCGGATACCGTGCGCGAGAGTCAGGAGTACCGCTCCTTTCCCCATCACCGATCTCCCCACTCTGACTCGAATCTGCTCGCCCGGGATGAGCGGGATCCCCTCGGCACCAGGGCTCAGCTGCGACAGGAGTGCACTGGCTATGGAACGACGGGGGAGAGTCTGAAGGAAGGGAAAATAAGAGACTCCCTTCATCAAGCCTTGGCTAAGGTGAACGGTGGAGCCGGCTGCTTTTAATCAACCCCGGACAAAGGTATCGAACTTTTTCTTCTCTCTCTCCCGCGGCGTTCGTGTGCATGTGCTAGAAAGGAAGTTAAAAGTTATTCTTTTAGCCTTCCTGGTGTTTTTCACCACATGTGCTTATTTTTAAATCCATATGAAGGGTAAGTGATGGAGTCAGGAAGCTCAGAGTGTGGGACAGGAAATCCCAGGCAGCCGAGCCCAGGTGCGCATTCAGCCGTCGTTAGAGAAGTGTGATGAAAAGTTTGTTACTAATGAAAAAGCATACCCCCCCGCCTCTCCCCCCCCAGTATGCAAGGCCCAGGTGAAGCCCTCTGTGTTGTCTGTCTCCGCGGCGACCAGCCTGCCTTCCCTCCTCCCCATGTCTGGCAGTGGTGCCGGATTGGCAGGCGTTATCATTAACTCCGAGACGGGAGCGTCGAGCACAGATTAGCGTGGGATGAGGTATTTACAGAGCATAATGGGGAAGTCCAGGTGGTCTTCGCGGGACTCTTGGGGCGTGAGGGGTGAGGGAGTCAATTTCTGTTGGACAAAATGCTTCTTGACCGCGCACGGCACACATGAGTGACAGCCACAGTTAAGCTTCCTGACTATCATGATTTGTTTCTTTAGTTTGATTCAAAGGCACATGTGAGCTTGACATGGAGGTTCTTGGCAGCACTTGGCCAGAGAACATCTGGAATAATGCTAATCGTCACGCTGGGGCCTGTTCTCCGCTTAATTGGTTGTAAGTTGTCATGTCTTTCCTGGGAAGTGGTCACGCATGGACCACCAGCAGCCATACCTGAGGCGGCTGTCAATGGCCATTCTGGGGACTCCTACTGTTTTTTGCATAGCAAGTAAGAGATGTCGTAGTAAGAGAGCACCGGTGCCACGGAGACCAGGCAGGATGGGAAACTGTGTACTAAGTGGATTCCTGGCCGTCTGACCATCTCTTACCTCACGGGACAGTGTGCAGGCGGGGGGGTTACCCTATACACCAGCAGATCTTGGAAGTGAGGACAGCAGCCACCGATGTTGCTACATTTACCTGATAAAGTCTCGTGCTCCTGTGTCACACTCTACCAGAGTATTGGTATATACTAATATGGAATATACCAGAAGGTGAACAGTAGATCTCAGTTCAGGTGCAAAAGGACCTACGAACACCTCAGCATTATAAAAAACTATCAGACAATGATTGCATGGTGCACTGCGGCTTTGGATTTTACTGGTTAAAAGGTTTGAGTCAGCACACAAGTTAGTCATCAATGCACATTCGTAAAAAGGCAATCCTCGCTTTCTTCTGAGACAACAGAACAAAAACAGTAACAAAAACAGTGTCTTTGTTACATTACAAAATGTAATGAGAGAAAAAGGGGTCTTTTAGATCAAGCTGGTAGGTGTAGTTGGTAGCACACAGGAATACTGGGTGTGAAAGATAAATTGGAAGATGGCTTGCCGGGAGTATGTCATGTGAGGCCCAGGTGCATTCTGGGAGTTCTTTGTGCTGTTAAAAATTCCCCTGCTTGACAAGATTTCTTTAATGACCTATGACAGTCTACAAACTACCCTTCCAAATCAGTTATTAGAGATGTTTTAGATCTAATGCTAGGTCTGACTTGTCTGAGGATCAATAATGGGGTATAAATACTGTAGACCCCGTCAGTCTGATCAGCAGGTAGATGAACAAATCCTTCCTCGAAGTGTTGAGTGATTAATGTGCCTTACATATTTTAAGCATGGTATATATGCTTTGTAAATGTCTATGGTTTTTAAAGGACCCCGGGGGTCAATTCTGCCCCATGAGATGAATGTACACCATTCACAGGCCTCCCCCAGGGTCTGTCAGTAACACATGAATGTCAAGAGATGGGGGGGGTGGAGGGTGACGGCCGTGAATGTTCTGTTCTTGCAGAATTGTCAGGCATTGCCAGATATAGCCAATGAGGAGCCTAATTTTAGGCACTGATCACTCTTAGGCGAGGCGTATGTGGTGGATCTGGGCACTGTAGCCAGATAAATGAGAGCGCAGTAACTCACCGGCGTCGGGGTACCGCTCAGCACACCTGGCTAGGTGAAATAATGGATGGGGTCCAGAGATTTCATGCTTAGCAAAGACGGGACAAAATGACCCGAGTATAAACAGACCTGGTGGAAATTAAGCAGAGTGAGGCCATGTGGAGGCTGCCTGGAAGAGCACTGAAGGAATACCTTCAAGCAAATAGCTGGCCTGTATCTCTCTAGCACAATAACAAGCAGCGTGTAGCTAGATAAAAGCTGCATGTCACTTTGGGTAACATGACAGCTAAGCGACTAAAAGGAAGCAAATTGCCTATATGTCTTTTGTCATCGCTGGCGAGGTTATTCCCAGTAATTGTATAATTGAGTTATATACTGTACTTCCATTTGTTTATATCCATTTTACTGATTCATCTCGGGAACTTGAAGGAATTACATGAGAAGGGCAGTCAGCCAAGAATTGTTATAGGTTTTTGGTGGGACGGTACATTCTGAGGGCAAGGATCCAAGGTTTTGTTCCAGTCCATGGATAGAGAGTGCGGGCAGTCAATAGGTCCATCGCTTAACGGCGTAACCGCTGATCTGTGACTGTAAGGACAATGAGCGGTAATACATTTGTGTTGCACCACTGACTAATGTTTGGCCTGAATTTTTATTGGTAAAGTGTAATTACTGCACACAAAGACCTTTGGAATTTAAACGGAAATCCACACTGAAAACAGCACATTAATAAATGTCAAGTTATTGAAATTCAGAGAGATTTTGCATTTGCCCTCCCGCCTTGAATTCTGTCTGTCATGAGAACATCATCAAATTCCCAGCTCCCGTGGAAAGACGGACTTTCTAATTGGGACAAAGTAGAAAGTTTGTAGGATGGGGTTCAGCTTGGAGCCCAAGTGTGTTATATTCCCTGTTATAATAAAACCTTGATCATGGATCTCTGTGGATGTCCAAACTGCACTGAGTTTATGGAAATGTGCATGAATCTATGGCTAAAGACTTTGCTCTGAACTATTAATGATTATTCAGAATGTCTAATCAATTATGTCTAATCGCTGAGGTGTTAAAATGGCCGCCATTGACGCAAATGACAGCAGGCCGAAAAGTCATGAGGCAATTAACCGCACGATGCGCAGCCTTTCCAATAGGTCAGCAGTGCTCATGAGAGATAACTAGTGGCCCTTGTTTGTCCGGTTGCCTATAGCCCCCCACCCCCCCATGTGACTAGATGTTTGCAGTCGATGGTGTTTCCGGCGACGGCAGTCAGAGGGGGGTCTCATTCAGTGAGCTGAATGGAAATGTACGGCCTGTCACTGCAGCGGCGGAGCCGGTGACAGCCTGTCCTCCAGGAACCGCGATGGCGCCCCCCAGGGCGCTCTGGTTCTATCCGGACAGCATGCTCCATTTGAGCTCCGCACGCTCCGCTGGCGCCAGGACTTTCACTGTGAGCGACAAAAGGGCAAATGTCCAGAGGGCTCAGAGGCTGGATCCAAGAGTAGAACGGGGCACTTGGCAAAGAGTAGAGTTTAACAGGTGCAGGCAGAACCTGGGAGAAAGGGCCACACAGCGGGAACTGATGTACTAGAAGCACCAGAAAGAGTCTCAATCAGTAGGATTAGAAAGAACCCTTAGAATTTAAGAATAGGAGAGCAGCTTCATAGTACTCTGTTCCTTAGCTGCTTAAATACAGCCTGAAAGCCTGCCAGAACCGGAACATCTACTCTACAGAGCAGCGGAGTCAGGAGGCGCTGCCCTCTAGTGGACAAATGGACAATGCGCGATGAAGGAGACTGGCCGTTTCAGCCCTGGGTTTCCTTTGCGGCAGTTTTTGGGCACAGTCCTAACCACACAAGTCCAATCGTTTACCGCTGTTTCTGCAGAAACGTGTGCACGTCACTCTGTCCATGAAAGTGAAACATGTTTACAGTCCACAGTGAAAAACCTCCACTCCGCTCCGGTGTTTACGTGCACAAACACAAACGTTTTGTCCTGTTGTTGAGTCGCAGCATTACCGCGACAGTGGAGCGCATTTGTGTACGGGTTTTAGGCAAATACATCCCCAAAAAGGGCCGCGGCACGTTCCGTGCATGTCTACCAACAATTACACTAACCAATAATAATCAAGAAACATTGTTTTTTTGCAAAATAAGCCATGATATCAGCGTTATGAAATCCAGCACATATTCCCTCTCCCTGTCAGTCTCTGCTCGCTTAATGATTCCCTCTTATTAGACAGCTTGTCTTGATCGGGCTTCTTCTATACCATGCAAATTTTTACCACAATGTCGAAATGTGGGAAAAAACATCAGTTTCTTTTTTCATTAGAGACTGACAATGCGACACAATATACTATTACTGCCTTTATTTAAAATTTTTTACACAGTACTTAGTAGACTTGCTGTTTCACAGTAATGTTTATATTTCATATTTAAGGATGAAGGTGAGAATTTTGTATCTCAAGTCTAAGAAAACTATGCAAACTGTGTAAAAATGAGCACAGCGTTTAATTTGATTATGCCACAAAGCAACATCACTAAGAGTGGCTAATGGGACGAAGGTGGACTTGGTAATTGGC
The DNA here is from genome assembly GCA_026781065.1 of Mormyrops boulengeri. NCBI lineage: Eukaryota > Metazoa > Chordata > Actinopteri > Osteoglossiformes > Mormyridae > Mormyrops > Mormyrops boulengeri. Next base: position 4,705,908 of record JAODLD010000001.1, on the reverse strand, counting down.
TTTCCGGAATATCGCACTTTAACAAAGCCTGACTGGAGCGGCCCGCGCACAGCAGCTCACGGACACGTGCCGGCTTTACAGAGAGTTGGCCCCTCGCCACACGGATCGGTCTGGAGATCCCGCTGTGATTCTCAAATCTTTCTTTGGCACGCCTTTTCATTCGCTTTTTATTAACAGGGAGACTAATTGCCGGACTAATATTAGAGTCATTTTCTTCCATTGTTTTGCGATAGCTGGTTTCCAGGGTAACAGCTAACTTCCCTCCAACCTTGCACAACATAAGGACTTCAGTTTTTTGTTTTTGCAAAGACTTTCGTTTTAGTTGATCTACTATGGAACAGATCAATACAATAGTAATTATTTGCATGACTTGTGAGTTATTACCAGTGTGATAAAATTTTTTAATGCAGCTAATTTTATTATCATCTGACTTATTAATGAGTATTCCTGGTTAAATTTAGCACCAAATACTATAGCTTCTTTCATGTTCATTCTGACATGAAATTTAGTTAATGCAACTTTGCAGTCCGTCTTAGGAGGGTCAGGCTAGAGGGAAGTGGGAATTTCCCATCATGCACGGCTTCCTTAGACTTGACTGCAGGTGGTTGTTGAGATGAATTCTACAATGGGGCTGCTTAACATTTAGCGAGCTTTTTTGCCCACAGTTATTTCTAAATCTGGGTGGATGGCAGGGGTGGCCCTTTGGGAAAGTGTTGCTGGGACCGGCACACTTTCTCCCCAATGCAGGGCAAGACTGCGTCCAGCTGCACCTAAAATGCATCCTGAGATGTCCATCACTGAGCGATTTTACAGTGGAAACTGCTTTAATTTCTTCCAACATTTAAAAGCCGCTTTTACAAACCAGTGGCTCCCTTGATGAATTATGGCAAATCCCCCAGGTACTGTAATTCACAGTGGACAGGATCCCACTATGGGTCAATGGTTAATCTCCAGTGAGCTCTGGAGCATGCAAGTGTCTACCTAGGCCTGCCCTCATAACTCAGAGCTTATTCAATTCAAAATATTTTCATGAAGACACGTCCATCTTTTGTGAGATGCTCTCATTCACAAACAAGCCATTTACAAATTTTACTTGCAACTGCATTTGTCGGTAATTCGATTTTTCTCTACATTGGCATTAGACGCTAATTCCCATTAATGCTGTCTTAGAAGGCTTACTTGGAAAATGCACTATACTGAATTAACTTTGCTTGCCTGATTGCCTGGCTGACCTCTCCAAAGGCCAAACGGTGCCATCCTTTCTAACCGAAGGCCACAGTGAAGGACTGAACCCAACTGAATACAAAAGGATAAATGCAGAATGACAATAACCAAGTTTTCTTTGCTGTGTTGCTATATTGCATTGTTTGCATTGTGGAGCCACAGGACGTCGTACAGATGAGAGAGAGCCATACCATGCTAAGGAGGTGGGGCGAGCGTTCTGATTGGCAGATCGCCTGTCACTCTCCATGCCTAGCCAATGCAAACTTGAGGTCTCTGGTGACAGCAAGAGAAAACAGAGCAAACAGACGAGTCGGGGCATTATGAAGGAGGGTCCGTGATTCCGCCAGTGTGCAGCTGTCTTACAGGTACATTAATGCAGCAGCCAGGTAAAGTGTCTTAATCACTTAATCACCGCAAGCACCCCCAACACTTCTAATCGCTGCCAGTTATTTTCTAGCCCCCATGCATCTCCCTGTCTCAATCCACAAATTACGGCTGATACTGAAAAGGATCATCACAGGCTGCTTAAATTAATCAACCTAAACGACGCGCTAACATCAGCCCCTGCCATCATTTTGAATGATGGCGTCAATCAGAGATAATCGTGAGCGGCACATTAATACTGTTTGGATAGCTGGCACAGTTGCTGCAAGGGGGTGAAGTTCTGCCCCCCCCCCCCCGGATGTATGGGCGTAATTTCTTGAAGTTCTGACATCCTCCTGTCTCTGGAGTGCATTAAGCGATGTGATGATGGACAGCCAACTTGAGGAGGTGGGGGGGGGGGGGACTTATTTAAGCAGATTTATGCAGGCTGGTAAAAACTGTATGTGGGCACAGAAAAGTCCTTGAGCAAAAAGAGAATTTTTTTTTTA
>JAODLD010000001.1:4647335-4671251 GCA_026781065.1 Mormyrops boulengeri | reverse complement strand
CAGGTGGCAGCTTATGACATCTAATGAGTTGATTGAGCTGCGGCACCAGCCTGTGACATTTACATGGTTGGGGGGGGGGGTGCATTTTCTCAGCAAATACACAGAAACGGGGTACAAGACTGCACCAGGGTACAACAGAAGAACTACAAATATCCGGGGAAACTATGGCAAAGAGAACAAACTCACAAACACCAGAATGGGCCAGATCAGCTTCGCTTATTGTTTAGAGGCTTTGGCACTCCAGGGTATGGAATATTATCCTCTTTACCTCACGCCGAGGGTGAGATCGCTCACCGCTTCTCTTTAGCTGATGAGGTTGCCATGGTAACAGTTGCCTTACAGTGATTCCCCACCTGTACCCAGTGGCTTTGTAGTGGCAGGTTATTCATCCCGGGTGTGATGTCAGTACACACCTGCAGCTGTTTATGACTTACTACTAGGTAGAATGTATGGTTTAAGTCAAGCTGTAATTGCACTTGTTAACTTTGTATTGTTACACCAGGGAGAAATAAAGATCTATCTTTTCCAGTGTGTTTAAATGCCTGTGAGTGATCCCTTTCCTCTGTTCAGGGATATCAAGTTTCCTGTTTTATTTGTCACAATACAGTTAAACTCCATGTTGTGAAATGCATTTCTCCTAGTAGCGATTTGAGTTCTTTCATTGTATTGTCGGGCTCACTACAATGACTACTACAGATACATCATACTTACCAAATCGTTAGGATGGTTAACCCTCAACTCAATGCGGCTACACTCAGCCAAATGTGCCCATTGTGTCTTTTCCAGTGTTTTCCGTCACTTTCCTACTCTTAGCGTTTTCTACATTTAATAATAACTTGTAAGTCCCTTTGAATAAACCCCCCTCTAAATGAATAAACATAAGGCAAAATTATAAAATTAGAAAGAAAGTAAGAAAAATCTAGAATAGATAAAAGACCACACCGGGATCACATTCTTCACTAGCACCATTCCGGTGAAGCTCTGACAACTACTCACAAAACAAAGGAAAATTACCAAAGTGTTAACGGCACACAATAAGCATTGTAGTGTTCAGCTGAAATGGGTCCTTCAGGTTTCCCATAAGGTTTACCAGGTATCAGATTCTGTCGTGCCATTTCATTGCAGCTTTTTTAAGATAAGCTTCTTCATTTAATAACATGTCAGGATGCACTGAGCGTTAAGGCTATCCTAGTATTTTACATATTTTATGAGAAGAAAATGTATAATCTCTCATATTCATATTCATGTAACTGCATTCGTGTGAAGCTAACACTCATTTCTATGTCTCTTATTAACCATGAGAGGCCTGTTATGAAACTTCAAAGCCATTATCATTAATTAAAAACATGGAAACCACTGTTCTTGCACAAGATGACAAAACAATATAGAGTAACTAGGTTGTGTTAAGCCATTTAATGAATGTGACTGAGCCAGAATTTCCCAGAATGCTCAGGTCCTTCTCAGTAAGAAAGAGAGTCAGTTGTGTGTGGTTTGAAGATCATGCATGATCACCATGTGTATAATGAGGGTTTTTCTCATGGACACAAACCGAAGGCGGCTCTTGGTCATATGCCTCTATCTGGATGGTGTCAGTCCGACCCTGTCCTGTGTGTTCCGTTTTAACCAGCAGGTGTCGCTGGTCATCCTGCCTCCCCCACCATTTTAGCTTTCAGCCCTAGTGTGTTTCTCTGCTCCCTGGGCTGCCGCGTAGCTAGACAGGTTGAGCGTACGGCTTGGAGGGTGAACCGTCCGGTCATTATTGACCCCTCGTGGTCTCTTCATTTATGGTTTCCCCCTTTGTGTCCTGCTTTTCTTTATTGAAAACCTTTTTGTCTTGGAGCTGCTCCATGAATCGTCATCTTTTCCCCGCCTGCTCCAGGTCCCGCCATAACAGATGGGTCATGGGTACCAAGTCATCGCAAGGTGTGAAATATTCCAGAAATTTCCGGTTCAGCCCAGTCAGACGAATCATTTGTGTTTTGGATGGCAGCTACACTGTATCATTGTCGGGGGGCTCGTGTCAGAGTGCCAAGGCCCATTCCTGTGTGGATCATGTGATACGCCACAAATAGGTACAAGATCATCCAGTCACATATGCCCTTTTTTGTTTGAGTTCTGGCCCCTGACCACTTTGTATAAAAAAATGTCTATCTCCTCCTGTGCCCTGAGACTAGAATAACAAAGAATTAGCAGGAGGGAGATGAAGGCCAATATTATCCTGGCAGGTAATCGGATCGTTGTCATCTGGCATCAGGGAATCCATGGTTCAGGGCCTGTATCCCGGAAACCACGGAAACTGTAACCAAGAAACCCTTCATTCTGTCCCATTACTGTGCCCATTACCGGCATTACAGGCTTGGGCCCCTCTCCGGTACAGTAGCATTTAGTTAATTTAAAATTCCATAGCCCCACTGGCAGTTCAACATCTTTGCCAGCTCTAGACATCAGAGTAACTCATAATTCAGAGCGAGATGTTTGCTGGGGCTCTAGGGTAGAGTGACCCAAAATAGATGACTCAGTGCATTACTATTTCACCAGTGAGTTGAGCCGTGTCATGAGGAAGAGTGCATGAAACTCTCTCACTGGAAACATCACTGTTCATTACCGGGTCATTATTCAAGGCTATAGCTAAAGGTCTCCACTGACAAGTTGATGTGCATATGAATGGATATTTTATGGGAACAAAGGAACAACGTTTACAGGACTGCGTTCCCTTCAGAATCTCAGGCCACCTCTTTCATATTGATTTTCGGAACCTTTTGCTACGTCTGTCGCATCCGCTCCAAATCCCGCTTCAAGGATTATCAAACATGAGGCGTGGTGACCATCCCCTAGCATGCGCGCCTCTGCCTCCAGATGGTTTCACTTGGTAATCTTTCACACCTGCAGTTAATCTACAGATTCATGAACCTGCTTAAGTTCACTCACTAACTTCTTGTTCAGTCTCAGGTACTCAGTCTCGGGTACTCAGTCTCGGATTTCATGTTTTCGATCCACTCCTGGTGTTTCGTTTTCCTGCTTAGTTTACAGATTAGGATTTGGATTTGTTGTGCCGCTCTTCAATCCTCTGGCTTCCTGTCTATTTTGCCGTACTGGATTCTGCATGCTGCTCACCTAACCCTGCCTCGATTCACAGTCACGTCCTGTGCCGATTCCCCCATTCAGACGGCGTTTCAGTTCAACCCCACCGTCTCACCCGTGTCCTTCAGTCCTGTCAGCATTAAGTACTCAGAGACCAACCTGCCAAAGAGGGAAGGCCTGACAGGCACAGAACCTGGTGCCGTGTGCATAAGCCACACGCGGCGTGTCCATTTGTCACACCACTGTTCCTTATTTATTAATAAAGTTCTATTTTTGTTCATTTCAAATTCTGTCTGACCTTCTACCCACAGTGCTGTGGTTTTAAACTTGCTTTTTGCCAAAGGTGTTTTAAAGTCCTTGAAATAAATATCACTACTGTATCACTGTATTTTATTCATTAATAAACAGTATACTTACACGAACAGGCACTTTATTATTAATAATCTACAATAATACAAATCTTTTGAAAAATTTTATGTTAAAAATTAGGCCTTCAAAATCCTGTGATTTGCATACATTTTAAAGCCACTATTTTCATCCTGTTCTTACCTGACTGCTTTTCAGCGAAGCTTAAAACTGAGCGTCTGGTAGCATTAGGGGATAAAGCGATGGGGGCGGGGGCCATGGACTTAACTGTCACACCACAAGGCATCTTTTATAACAGGGTGTACACTTTCAAATCTAAAAAGTATAAAAATATGACATAAAAAGATATTTTTCAGAGTGGTCATCCATTTCACCTTGTAACCAGGGAAACATGAGCCAAAGGGTATATTTCTTTGTGTTACCATTACCATAAACGTGAGACGCTTACATTAGGACAGATCTGCATTTTGACAGGCAGACAACTTTATTACTAAAAGTAGAAAGTCGCCTGGAATAATTAAGATGTCTGATTAGACTGCGGATGAGAGGTTCTCTCGATGTGCCCTTTCCTCGCCAGTGAGGTATCGCTGCATATTCACCTCCGGGTAGAAGAAGGCACGTTTAAAATTAGGACCAGTCACACTTATTTAAAAGGTCAATTAATATCTCATTTCCATCACTGCGGTCGCAGACCTTTCACCTTTAAATGTGAAATTTCTCTCCCGAGCGGATAGGCGAGGGGCAGTGGCGTGGTTATTGAAATGTCCTTCAGGGCTCACACTTGAGAGGGTACTGATCTGAGGACGATCAAACCCTCCAAATCCTCCGGAGGGAGCAGAGTGGGTCTCCTGGGTCCTGTTGCGCCTCTCTCTGAGGTTAAATCGCACCAGGTTTGTCTGAGGTCAGCTTATTCAAGTCAATGACAACTGAAATAAATTTAAAATGTTTTTTAAAAAAATGATGTGTTAGTCAAAACTAAAATTTTAATTTAAGCCTATGAGAATCCGGACTATAATGTTGCCTTTAGAAAAGAAGATGATTTTTGCTTTCTCATTATGGAGTAATGAAAGGTAATAATAGTGCTTGGGAATATTTTGAACACAATAGCTTTGTGTGTCATTAAAAAAGAGAGATATGCGTTTGAAGGGCCACCATGCGAAGGACCAAGAGGTTCGTTTAAAAAAAAAAGAAAAACCTTATTCAAACTTTGAGGTTTACCCGTTGTTTTATTAATTGAGTGTACTCTTACATAAAGAACGGAGAACAAATGTTTGCATTTTAGCTATGCCCTGTAGGAGGGAGACATTTTATAATGAAGTCTTAGACTGCGACAGGACACAGACCTACGGTCATACTGAATATTTGCAGCCGAAGACCTCTTGTTGTTGTCATGTTTGCTCGCCGGTCTCCAGTCTGTCAAGCGATGTTGTCTAATATACATCCATCTGAAGCAGCTAATAGCAAGGTTTAGTGAGAGCTGAAACTCAAGAGCTCCCACCTGTGTCTGAAGACTGTCATTGCACCTCCAGCAAGCAATACTGAAAGGTACCCCATTGAGTGGGCTAAGTGGGCATTGGTAGTTACGAGGAAAAATATTACTGATATCTTTGATGAAATAAATGGTTGGCATCTCTCGTGCTTAGTTTTAATTTGTTTTATCATCTAGGCCATCTGATTCTTAATCTGTTTTCAAGTGTTGTGATAGCAGTGTTTGCAGGCTGTAGGTGTGAATAAACGCAAATCTGGCTAATGGATGCACTTTACAACGAGTCTCTCAACCACTGGCTGTGAGAACGCTCTGCTGGATTGCAGATCTGCGGCAGGGAAACACAGTTTGGTCCGTAATGGGCTGCCACACAGACGCAAACCCAGGAAAATACCAGTCCAATACCTATGGTGAGTAACGCTGCTTCAGAACAACCCTGGAGCACAGCCCAGGTAAAGCACAGTGCTGGGGTCCCTGTTTACAAACAGAAGCTAAAAGTAAATAAACAAGGCAAAAATCTGCAAGCAGAGAAGGTCGGGTTCCGACATGGATGAGGGATTTCTCTGTAAGCTGTCTGAGTCCTCGGGAACTACGTTATGTAATCGTCAGACAAACACCAGAAGACTATAACATAATCCACTTCTCTATCACTTCTGAGTGTCCCAACGGCATTCATTTCCTCTTGTGCTTCTTAAAAAGGGCATAAAGGATCTTCAAGGTGGCGGCTACATCCTGGGACGTGATGTCTGCGAGGGAACAGAAAGCTGTCCTGTTACATGTGGTCACAGCCAGTGATTTTTGACCGCAGTGAGGAACCTAAGATCCTAAGACAAGCTGAACACAGCACTGGTCATGCTTCACTTTTCAGGCACAGTGAGGACATGTGTTACCCGACATCGACCTTTCACCTTTGTTCCGTGACAACCAAGAACGAAAAAAAAAAAAACACTTAACATTACATAACCTCTCCAGTTATGTTAATCAAACAAATCCTCTAATTCACATTTGCCTTATCATTTGTTATTGCGATTAATGAGGACGTTTCATCCCTAGATTTTAAGCTGTGGGATTCCTAATTCTATCAGGGTGATTATTTAGTAATTAAAACAAGGCTCTGAACTAATTCAATTTATAAGTTGCTCCAAGGTTACGTAAGAAAAAATGTGTTCCGGTCAAAACATTACCAGTTATTAGCTTAAGCATTTGCAAGCAAATCATCTGGCTTTTTTGCCGAATAATAAAACAACTGGAGACGCAACTACACACCATTTACTGTCAGACCATAAAAAATATCTTGTTACCATAGAGACATGATTAATTGCAGGCACATACAGAAAAACAGCCGCACATTTCCTCCCCGTGATTTACCTCCCTAATTCACTTTTGGGGCTGTGAACCCCAGGCCCTTTTGACAGAAGTCCGACCTAAACACAAATGGAAATCAACCGCATTCTGAATTTCCATTTTGCCCTTTGGCAGCAGACAGTAGTAAATTCATAAAATGCTTCAGAGGAGACGAGTGCACCGATTCTGACCCCTAGGAAGGTGATTCATCCGAGCCAATCCTGTTTCTTGACAGCTCTCTGTTATATATATTCCAAAAGCAATTTGGATCCAAATCCAGCCTCAGTCAATCACACACACACACACACGCACGCACACACACACACAGGTTTGTATTCGTATCTTTGTGGGGACTCTCCATTCAGTGCTATGGGAAAAACCCTAACCCCAGCAATGACACCCTTAACCACCACCCAGCCCTAACCTTAGTCATAAGTAACCAAAGAAAATACAAGACTTTTAGCGTTGTTAGTTTCTTAATTGCAGCCACAGATTTTTATTAAATTGAGTTTCCCCTTGCAGGGACTGGAAAAATGGTCTCCAAAATGTCAAAAGAGAAGGTATTTATCACATTGAGGGGACATTTGGTCATTGGTAATGTTTCAATAAAAGGGTATTTTCAAATCTGCATAAAATCAATGGTAATGATATTTTCTTTAAAATATACAGTGCCTGTCAAAAGTCCGGACACACCTACCCACAGAAAGGTTTATTTGTACTATTCTCTACATTTTAGGATATTTATAATAATATCAAAACTATAAAATAACATACATGGATTATGCACTGACCAAAAAAGTATCCAGTTTATTTCTTGGGAGGGGGAGACAGCTCTGTGGGTCGGTCCTCGGCCGGTAGAGTCATCCCACCATCACACAGCCCACAACCCCAATTACTCCAGGGACTGGCTGACCCTACTGTCTCCTCTACACCAGTTCCATGAGGTGACCTCCTGGGATGCCTTTCCAGCCGTCCTGAAGGAGGTCCCACATATATGCTGAGCTCTCATTGACCACTGTCCAGACTTTTGACTGGTACTGTATTTCTTAGTAGATGGATGGATAGATGTATTCCCATGTTAAGAAATATGCTGGAAACCGTTTCCAAAAGGCAGATATCTATATTTCACGTAGATGTACAAATAAAATCCCCGCTTCCAGGACTCAGCTTCTTTGTGGACCCTTTGGACCTCTGGACCTTTGGACCCTTTGGACCTCTGGACCTTTGGACCTTTTGCTCTGAGTTTCACGTTGCAGTTTCTGCACTGCAGCTGTCTGCCCACCTGCATCATCACCTGTGTGGCCAGACCGCAACGGCACACTGGCTTTGGACTTACCTCTGGGGTCCACGTTTGGCACCTGTACCTCCTGGCTGTTCAGCAGGTCCAGAGCGAGGGTCACGTTCTGCAGCTGGGGGGGGGGGGGGGGAATTATTAATCAAAGGCAGCAGATAATCTTACATCAGTCATCATTATTCGCATGTTTGAATTAATAGTTTTCTCCTTCATTACTGTCCAGGGCCCGTATGAATTTGTGTTTCCATAAATAAATGATTGTTTGCAATCTGCATTAATGTAATACAACAGATCAGTCAAGCATATAATATTTTTAGACAGGGCCGAATTACATCTTCATGCTAATGCTACCTCGCTTGAATAGAGCAGCGCATATGTGCACAGTTACAATCTGTGACTTCTATAATCGGTAACCCGTGCTAATAGGTAGACCTCAGGGCTTTCAGCCAATCGGAAAAGTTTGGGTCATACCATTTCAAAACTGGAGGTGGGACTGAGGCTGAAGCTGTAGAGTGGTACGAAATAGCCCTCCACCTGTCCAATCAGCAGGAGAAGGATCACCCCATCTGCAAACTGGGGGGGGCAGGGGGGGGAGGGAGGAGATGCTTCACATTTTACTGAATGCACTCTTGGTGTCATCCGATGAGCAAAGAACCCAGATGATCTGTGTACTTGCATTACAGCACCAGTACAGGACCAGTACAGCAATAATACCAGTGCCATTCAAAATCATGCAGAGCTCAATTGTTTTGACAACTGAAATCATCTGCCATTTGGAATAATCACACCAGACCATTATATGAGTCTAAATATGACTTTGACTGTCTGCCATTTTCGTGTGTGTGTGCGTGTGGGTATACCTTACCTTATGAGGACACAATGTCCCCACAACGTGATGAATACCTGTTTTTTTCCCCTTATGGGGACCAGTTTCCTGGTGTGTGTGTGTGTGTGTCTGTGTGTGGGTATCAGCATGGTCACATACCTGCTTGTCTATCTCTGTCACCTGAAGACCTAGTGGTTCCACGTTCTTGTTGACAAAGTGGAGAATCGCCTGCATTTTGTGAAGAGGGGGTGGGACAGGAAGGCTGTGGGTCATTATAAACAGTACCGGTCAAAGCTCTTGTGATGCCCTAGGCAAGCTAACCTGCTTGTGCCCCCTCCCGTCTGAGATGAAGTGAAATGGGCGTGCTAAGTCAGCGCCCCCTCAGAAGATGCTGCCCTAGGCGGCTGCCTATGTCACCTAATGGGTTGACCTGCACTGATTCCAAGTGATCCGCCTGGCCTGTGCAACCCAGTGGCTGGGGGATTATGGGCCCACATATCCAGTACCTTTTTCACTGTCTCCACTTTCTGTGGTTCCATCTTCAGAAGTTCATCAATGGGGTCTTCCTCTGCATGACATAATGGGAGGGGCTCCTTTGTAATGACATGCTGTTAAAACCAGGCACTTCTCCATGAGCCAGTGCAACTTACCTTTTAAATTATTTTCGGGGTTCACTTTGGAAGCACTGAAAAGAATACAGGAATTACTATAGACATTTTTTCGGCATTTAACGCTGTGATCTCCTCAAGGCTACTGGATACTCTGCTAGACAGTGGGAAACAAAACCTCCCCATCCTGAGCACCAACCCGGCACCCCGCTGGGCAGTGCACTGCCCCCCTGCGCACGAACCACTGTGAGGCAGGACGCGGCTCCAATTTCGTCATCGAGTTTGCTGAAGATCTCCCCAGGGAGGAGGAGGTCTGGCTGCCAATAGACCTCATGATTAACATCAACAACACCAAGTAGCTTCCAGAGATGTGTCACCAGCAGTCGTTACCAGCTTCTCCAGATGCGGGATTCTATCCTCACTGGTTGCACTGCAGTGCAACACACCAAAAACTCTGCTCGGGTCCTCAGAGCACTGCGGATGGTAGCGAGGACCGCCCACATCATCAGCGGGACACATCTACCTTCACTTCAGTACATTTCCACCATGCAGCTGACATCCTCAAGCAAGTCACCCTGCACGGTCACATCATACCAGCACTCTGCCCACAAGGTTCAGTCTCTACCCACAAACGATAACAGCTGCCTGCTAATTAGTTTTTAATTAAGACGAAACCAATGCAGAATAAACAACTAGTCACCGGCACATTTATCATCTCCACTCATGTGTGATCGTCTGCATTACGCTCATTATTGTAGCTAATTGTTATTGTTTGGTAACGTAATCTCGACATTAGGTTTACAGGGACCTGCAGAAACACATAAACATAAACCTGGACTCTCAATTGACATTTGAGCTGTTTTTTTTACTCCACCTTGGCTCTGTGATGTTCTCCACCCCTTTCTCAGTTGTGATTCCTGTTTTGGTGACCTGTTTATTGGGATCAAAGCACAATCCAAGCACGATTTTTCATCATGTGTATTACAAATAATGTGGGTCATGCCTTGGTGCATTTAGTCCTACTCGACAAAAGAACATCAATGATTAAATTAATGTAAAAGGGGCAAAGTATACAGACAAATAGCAATAAGTCCAGGTAAGATGCTGGGTGAGAGGTTTCAATAACTGGAGATGGGGTCTAATTGGAGGTGCCATTTTAGGGGTGGCGTTTGTGGTGAGATTTTGGGCCTACCTCCAAAATCACAACCTCCACAGCAAGGTCCGAGGGTAGCTCCAGCTCGGGCTGGAAGCGCTTCACCATGGCGACGAGCAGGTGCAGTGTGGCCAGCAGGTCTTTGGCCTGGATGACTGACATGGACATGGAGAAGTCGGCTTCATCCCGTCTCACACAGTGTCACCAGGAAGGAAGTAGCCCCAATGAGGTCATTCTAAAATTGTCTGCAGCAACTCTTTGTTGACAGCCACGGAAGTAGAGAACTACAGACTACCCTACTATAATCCATCTTTCCCCTCAGCAAGGCTCCTTGAAATGCTATAACACCTTACCCATGGAAATCACCAGCAGAGGGCATTATTGTAGTCCATAACAAACCCAGATGTGGCCCCAACTGAACCTCACTACGGTACCAGCATGTTAGGAACCCAAACCCTCGACTTCCACGACAACAACACTTCCTGATCTGCTGGTCAAAGCCTCTTAAAGGGACAGCAGGGGTCATCAGGGTATACAAACCTGGAAGTGACTTTGCAGTGACTTACCCAAGCTTCTACCAATCTCTCCTAAGCCTGAGCTTTCTGTACAGATAAAATGAGGGCTTCAGTAGAATCTGCGCAAGTCACTTTCGGATTCTGCTGACACCCCAGCAGACCCTGATGGGGTGCTATCATGACCGTTCACGCTCACGTTTGATGCTCCACTTGCAGGAGGCCTCATCCTGGATCCCCAGCTTCTGGTTCACAGCTTCCAGGACAACCGTCAGTTTCAAGATCTGGGCAGCTCTTGTCAGTGCGATCTCTTCCACGGTCAGCTTCACATCTGATAATCTTTCTAGGGCAGGGACACACAAACATATCCAAACAGTGCTATTTACTGCGTAGCGTAGTTTTATTTGTGTTCTACTAAATGTCATCTTTGTAAATCCCAAAGAGGATAATCTGACTGCCAATGGAGGGCCCCCTGTTGGCCGCAAACAATCACTACACTCAATATTAAACACACTCCTTATTTAGGAGATAACCAGATAGCTATCTATAAGCTTCTGACTCTTCTGGCTAGCTATTTATTTAGTTTGTAACATTCTGAGTGGTGCTCCAGACAGAACAAACCTGCCTATTGCATATTTATTCATTTGCAAAAAAATGTAATTAATTTAATGGCATATATAATTTGAGATGGTTATTCACATCACTCAGCCTTTTGGATTTGGTGAGCAATCAGGTTTGAATATTCACTAATAGTATAAATAAAATTAACATTTCATTAGAGTCCAAATGTCCTCCACAGCTAGATGGTGGCTGAGGTCCCTCACCCAGGAGATGGTGGAGCACCAGCCCATCAAACAGGTCCTCCTCCAGGCTCTGAACGATGATGTGCTCCCTCTTCAGAGTGGTGTTAATCCAGTTGATCAGTACCTGACCAGAAGGGCCATAGTAAGAGGCCACAGCCTCAGGGAGCGACACCGTGCCCCGCAATCTGGGGGCTACGCCTGAGCTACTTTCAAACACCAGAGCTCAGCTGCTGTCTTTGAGGCTCATCGAAAACACTCGAAATCGCCGAAATTGCCCGGCCCTTCAAAGTAAACCTTTGGGCTGAGGGCCGCGTCCCTTTGATCAATACCTTCCAATAAAATCCCTCATGAAATTTTAACACTCTTCCCCCGCAGAGATCGATAACCTTTCCTTCACACCAGAAACAGCCACCATTAAATATTCAGAAGGTGGCCGGCTCGTTTTTTCACACGTCTGCCTTTGTCTGGCGTCGTTACTCGCCCCGGGGGTGCTACAGTGGAAAATACATTCAGCTCTGACTATCCTGAATAAGCTGACCCAGACGTTCCTGATAACGGCGGCCTACGCGACGTTAACCGGTCGAGGCAGACACTGTGGTCACATACCTGCTTCAGCCTCTGAAGTTTGGGGTTCTGTAGAGACGACGGCTGAAGTTTGATTATTTTTTCACCTATAATTTCACACATTTAAACAAGAATTAGCAAACAAATGTCCAGTTTCACCAATATAGCCTTAGGGTGAAGTCTTAACAGCTTGGACTTCAGCGACAGGCTGAGAGCCTAGGAGGCTGCGTTGGACTGCAGGAAGGACGGTCTGCTTTTAATTCTCTAATCCTTTAGCAAATAGACACAAAAGAGGCTAATTGGGTGTTTTAATGGGGTTGATTAGTGTTCAAAGGATGGCACAAAGGAACTGTCCATAAAGGCAGCTTTTCAGAAAGCTTCCAGTCATTCAGGCGTCTCACCTGCAGCCACCCCAAGGTCTTCCTCTTCCAGCTGCTTCTTTAACTCCTCCATACCACCGCTGGCAGGCGAGAAGTCAACTTCTCTAGAACGATCGTTGAACATCTTAACATTTTTTGCTTTTAACCTCACGGCAGTTGTTCTTCCTAACGTTCCAAACCCCTAACACTCCGATGTGGCAAAAATACATTCCGCTCCATTTAATATTTTAAGCATGTGTATCAAGTTCAATTTCAAGTCAAGGGCTTTAAAGTTTCCCCGATTGCTGCGGCTGGAGACACTCAGGTGAACCAAGGCATTCTGGGAACTGCCGCCTGTAACTGGGGAGGAAGGAAAGTCGGTGCTGGAGACGGGATGGTTTCTAGCTGGGCACCAGGAAGGCTTCATTTCAGTTGAGGCCTTAATCTTAGGGTTTAATATACGTGCCCAATATTTTTTTAATAACTTGTTTAACATGGGAATCTTTAGTGAGAACTTTTCAGCAGAGCTGAACGTGTCCTGAACACGTTTCCCATGATTTGATGTTTGAAATATTGAGCAGCTTAAAGCACCAGTTGGATCAAGATTACAGGAGGAGGAAAAACAGCACGGTCACGGCCTCTGTAGCACGAACGCTGCCCCCATGTGGGCATTTCACAAATGACCATTTCCTCCAACGGCCTTCAGCACCTTTCGGAACAATTTGACCCTATAATGGAGCTGGGGGCCTTTCAGAAAGACCTTAAAAACTCAGTAACTCAGATTTAAAACATTGATCGCTATCTGGGGCAAGAACAACACATCGGAGTGACTTCCTGTCGTTGTGTGTGTTCATGTATATTCCGTAATCTCAACCTCTGATGAAAACAAAACAGCCTTACCTTTAGTGAAACAGGTGCGCAAGGACGCAGGAAACTAAACTGACTGGCCGACTCCCTCAAAAAAGTTGTCAGGCACACAGAAAAAGTCCAAACCGTAGGAAAATGCAGGCTGCAGATTGGCGCGAAGCAAAACTGTGACTCGCAAGCATGAGCCAAGAAATGTCAAACAGGGTTATTTAGGAAACACAGGAAGCAGAAGCAGAGGGGAGACCGCTTCCTCTTTGCATGCTGCGCATTCGCCATATGTAAGGTACAGCCAGAAGACACCCTGCGGTTCAGAGCTGTGAATTTTACTGAGAAACCCACTACTGAAGATTAGATCCTGCTTTGACTTGCAAGCTAGATCTGCCACAAGAAAAAAATGAAACAGCCATCATTATATAGATTATGTGATCATGGTGGATAGCTAAAGTCTATTCATTTGAACCTACTGCTAAGCATAGACCGTAGCCGAGAAAACTGAATTTCTGCAATTGGAACGAGATGATCTACAGACATGGGGAGGATGTGTGTGGTTTTTGAGGGACGCCTACTCTATGTCTGATATTAGCAGCAATAAAATAAAATAAAAACGTCCAAGAAAATCTCTATAAAAGAACGAAAGAAAGAATTAAAAAATGCATCAGCATACAGCATGAAATGCAGGGCTTTCATGTAACGAATCCAGATTGTCGTTTAAAGGTTTTATTTCATTCAACGGACGTTACGGCTGATGAAGGCCGACCCGATAGCGATCTAACCACAGGCCCATCACTTTCAGCTGAATCTGTCACAAGACATTTCCTTGTGTGTACAGCTCTTTGCATAAACTCTCGTTTTTGAAACAACCCAGTTACTGCAATGTGACATTTGCAGTGTCCCATTTTAAAAAAAATCTCTGGCTTTTCCAGAAGCTCCAGGTTAAAAACAAACATACTTTATTTAAGGCAAGTGTGATTATTTATACAAACCATAAAATAGAAGTAGGATCAGGCTAAATTACACTTCAAAAATCCAGTCACAAATAAAGGGTTAAATTTTTGCATAGAAAAGCGAATTCGTGGAATCCTGCATATCCTGCATACATGGACAACAGCCTGTTCATTTCAGTGAAAAGACCTAAAATCCTCGTCGAGCCACTGGCACATTGAGAGATTAAGGATATTACAGTTTATGTACCGGGATGATATGGCCTGGCTTCGCTATTCAACACCAGGTCGCCAGTGACAGATCTATGCCCCCGGTGATGCACCTGTGCCGTTGCCAGGCAACAGATGAGCGCCGTGAAAGACCTGTGACAGAGGAAACGGGCGGAACATGGCCAGCAGAGCCAGCCTCCGTGATCCAGGGGTGAGAGTGACACAGGCCCCCTTCTCAGCCTCTAATCCATGTTCTTGTAGCTGGTGAACAGGTTGTAGAGAACCCTCAGGGTGGATTTTAGATTCAGGTTGACCACATCTAGGCACACGGAGACAAACACACACTTAGTGGTTTACTAATTATTTTTGCCTCACAATCAGTTTTACTGCATACTTAAATTTCACTTATTCACCAAGATAAAAGGTAATAATATCTGACAATCTGTACAAATTATACACTGTCCCCAGTAATAATACATCACAAACGGTGTTTCCATCAAACCTACACCTCAAAGGCCCCCCAGGTTCGAACCCGGTATGACGGACTCATCTCTTGTCTGTTTAAATTCCCCCGTTTACATTTGCCGTGCTGTTACGTGGGAGGCTTTGATTACACAGCCGACGATCAGGGCTGCCAGCTTTAGTGTGCATACAAATTCCAGCATAGGAAAAAACAACCTTTGGAGGTTTGTCACAGAAATATCCGGGGACACAGAGAGAAAAGACTCAAGCATTGAATTCAGAGATACTTCAATTAGCTTGTGGGCTCTTCCTTTTGCTCTTTTTTTTTTTTTTTTTAAACTTAAGAGTATAAACCTTCTAATCCTCAAAATGTCAAATATCAAGTGTGGTTCCCCAATCACACTCATAAATACTTATACTTGTATAAGTTAAATTACAGTCAAATTACATTTATTAGATGCATTTTTAACCAAGGTATGGTTAAGGATCACTAATATAAACACATTCCCTTTGGAAGTAGCATATGGCAGACAACTTCCAAATGCCCTTTCACATCTCCTAGTATGTTCTGGTACCTTCCGGCCGAGCCTTGGGTTTTTTCAGTCCTCCGTCTTGCATGAGCTCAAAGGCAAAGGACACGTTGTGGACCTAGCGGGGACAGCGATGCGTGTCAGTGTGACACCGGAGCCCCGGCAAGAGGCGCCCAAACATGAAATTAACAAGGATTCCAAGGACTCTCTACTGTACCTTCTGCTCAAAGTTCTCAGGCGTGAGGTAGAAGTTGTACAGGGGAACAAAGTAGCCTTCCAGTAGCCCCATCAACAGCACCAGATAGACGCCGTCTGCAAACTGGGGAGACAAAGCAAGAGGGATGCAGACATGTTGGGCACTGCTGATGTATTCCAATCAAGAAGGAAACCAACTCATTTAAGTGAATAATGTACTGACAAATATACTGCAGTCATGTGTGGAGTTCCATCTGAATCAGTACTGGGCCCTCTCCATGCTACATCTTGGTGCAGAAAACTGTGCTGTGTGGGGTGGAAAGACACTCCGTCTGCGCTGTGTGCAGTCTAATTGGGTGGGAAGACACTCCGTCTGCGCTGTGTGCAGTCTAATTGGGTGGGTAGACACTCCGTCTGCGCTGTGTGCAGTCTAATTGGGTGGGAAGACATTGCTTTTGTGCTTTGTAAGGTCAGAAATCTGTTTCGAAGGATCTCACCTGTGACTCAAGCTCTGTTACCTCCAGGTTGAGTTTGTTTAGGTGCTTGTTCACAAATGTGATGAGTGACTTAATAGGGTAAAGAACACATTACAATGTGTACTTAGCACATGCCACAGGGAAAAAATACAAAAGCCTGATATGGAGTTTATATGGATCATTTTTACCTTCTTTACAATGTTGAGTTTATCTGGCGCGTGATCTAGAAGAGTGTCAAAAGCGTCTCTCTCTGGAAATTTAAAATCACAATTAATACTACAATGAATATGACTGATGCATGATTTAAACCTTAAAATGATCACCTACAGCAAATCCAGTACATGCTGTTTAACATCTAGTACTCCTTAATTAGAAGTATTTCAGAAACTTTTACTCACCAAATCTTCCCATCATCAACCTACAAAAAAAAAATACAATTACCTGAATTTATAGGTCTTAGTTAAGATATATTTCGAGTTAATTCAAGTAGACTTATGGTAAACAGTACGACATATGCGCACGTTGAGTCGCAGAGAGCCTTCCACAAAATTCACACTAGATGGCGCTGAAAACTCACATCTCTATAAATGAAGCAGTCATTATACTCAAAATCACAGCAATCAGCAGAAAACCGCCACTTACTCCGTGGTGGTCGTCAGCTCCTTTCTCACGTGACTGGTCTGCAGGATGCCTTCTCTCTTCTTTCGAAAACAAAAACATTCACTTCAGAAACGACCCATCCCATTTACCCATATGAAAGCAAATATGAGCTTTACGCAATATAGCATAATACAAGAATAACACTTCTCTTGTATTTCAGTGAAACAAATGAATGTAACGAAACATCAAAGTACCAGTCTATCTGGCCAGCATCGTGTTTTTTAATCATTATTAAATCTGGCCCACTGACTGTGGTGATAAAATTTCCCAACAAGCTAGAGGATTATCCTAATATAAATTTTTAGAAGACACTGAAGCGGCCTGCTTGAGCTGACAACCTCCTGGCTACTGGCCCCCAGGTTATTTGAGCTTGAGACCCCTGATTTGAAGGCTTTCCAAAGCTAATATCCTCGACCCCCCATGGTTGTTCCAAACAGTGTTGCTGCTCAGCACTCTACCCTTTGGGGTACCTCTTAGGTCCCGCCTGGACTGATTTCCACGAGCTCATCCCCTCACCTTCACGACCACCACCTGCACTGACACGTGTTCAGGTAGCCTGATCGCAGCCCGGAAGTGTACAGCCAGGCTCACCAGCAGGGAGGTGATAGCGACCAGATTCTTCGAGTGAATGGCTATAGGTGAAGGAAAGAAGCAGGGGATGATAAACCAGATGCTAAGGGCAGCGTTTCCTGGCCCTTGGGGACCCACGATTTTGATCCATCACAGCAGCCTGCCAGAGAATCTACATTACCGGAAGCTGGGAGGGAGCAAAAATGTGGACTGTCTGCGGGTCCCCGAGGACCGGATTGGGAAACACTGGCTTAGAGGGATGCGATTCCAGATAAAATTAGCCTAAGGCAAAAAAAAAAAAAAAAATAATGCATCTTGAAGAATTATTGACATGGAGGTTATCTGGTAAAAGTCATGTCAAGCTAAAATTAGCAACGTTAAATGGGTAATTATTGATCCTGTTCTAAAGTCCTTTTCAGAATAAAACACAGCTCCCCTTCAGCCAATCACAGCAGGGAAATCTCAACCCCACAGAAAGTGCTGAACAAACTGGACATTCAAAAAAAAAAAAAACATTTAAACATTAAAAATATATATTTATAGAGAGCATCAAATGTCAGAATGGCAAGCAGGTCAGAATATGACAGAGTAAGTGCGAAGTACAGATAGTATGAAAGAGTGACCTCTGTGGAGGGAGATTGTGAATCACTAACTATCAAAAGAAGGAACTACCAAGGAAGAGGGTCAGACAGTCAAATCACACATGTGCGCAAACCGCCAGGGACTCACAGTCCACGCGCCACTCGTGAGGGCTGCCATGATGCTGAAGAAGTTCATCCATGGCCTCCAGAACGGTCTGAAGCTTCTGTTTCTGCCCAATCTCTGACTGCGTCACCTCCGCCACGTTTAGCTTCTGCCCTGAAAGCTTCTCTAGGGATGGAATGGGGGAGGTATAGACCGAGATTTAGCATGTAGCTTAAAGCTAACAGACCTTAGAGAGGCGCTTTCATACTTAAGGACCAAATCAGACTTGGAAGCAACACTACAAATTTACCCTCGGACGTTAGCAGAAACCAAGCCCAATAATGAAAGTGAATTTAAATCTTTGAGGATTTTGTTTCTAAAAAGTATTACTGCACAATGGCAGTCATCAGTTCACAAGAGTGCGTAACTGTGCTACCAGAATGCTTTAGAAAAATTAACCTTATTTGAACAGAACCAGTAAGCCAGGCAACTTCATACACCTTTGGGCTTTAGCAAAATATAGCTGACAGTGCGTTAATCATTCCATTAGTGTTTCCGTTTTTTTTTTTTTTACTATTTTTGTTGAACATCCCACACCAGATATTTGACACTCTTACCAAACAACTTCTGGAGCACCTGTCCATCATAGAGGTCTTCTTCAAGGTCCTTCACAATAATCCTTTCCTCCTCCAGCTCATTATTGATCCAGTCGATCAGAACCTGGGAAGAGGCACATCTACGTTTGGCAAAAGCTTTTATCCCAAATGTCCTCCATCCCTAGACACTTACAGATAACACTTCAAGTCAGTATGCCAGCATTTCCTCTCGTTGAGGTTTATCCTTCCTCTCGTGGGTCAGCTAGTATTCCTCAACCCATACAGAAGCATAGAGGCAATTCTATGAAGGGGTAGGAGAGTGAAACACACCCTCTGTAGATCTTTGAACTTTGGGTCCTCCCTAGAAGTGGGATCCAGCATGGTTCTCTCGGCGTTCTCCTCTGTGAAGAGACCCCTTGCATGAGGGAGGAGACAGGAGGAGAACACACAGTCCGACCAGCAGGGAGAGCGCACACTCCAACACACGGGTCAAGCAATCACATGATCACATGGGTGACTGTTATACAGTTCTCCATTCTTTTATTAGTAAGGGTTCAATTTAAAGGATGATTCAGTGCTAACCAGGAAAAGCTATGAGGCATGCTGCCATCTTTCACTTCTCATTACGCTCCATTTATCACTTAAAAATTGATTGGTTTTTCAATAAAATGCAAGAACTGTGTCAGCTAAAGGCCAATCATGCTGGAACACTGGGCTGAACGGGATGGGCCAACACAGCGATTCTCCACAGCGACACCTGCTGGCCGAGAAGGGATGAGTGAAATTACCCAGCAGCGTGTCCTCAGGGTGGAGGTCTGTGCCGGAGGGGAGCATGGGGGTGTTGATGGCATGTTTTCCTTCTTCGTGGAGGCTGTTCACTGCACGGGGACCACAGAGAGAGATGGGAAGTCAGCACATGTCCACAGGGAGCGGGCTACTAGCCAGCACCAAGCAAGCCTGGAACACAGCCCTTTAAGGCATGTAGCACTACAATCCACTTGGGAACAAGACTTAAGCATTGGCAAAATTTTCCCCAACCCGCAGAACATTCACGGACCATTCACCCAATCGAACACCACCATATCCAAACACGAATCCAGCAAGACCGCCATAGCACTTAGAACTGGGTGGACCCTTCAAACTTCCTGTTGGTCATGATGGTAACTTACAGATGAAAGTCACAGTTACACCCTATAGATTCCACACAGCACTGACATGGAGTCATTGGTAGACCCCCAAACACCACAGGGATATTACACATCTTACCCCAAAAAGAGCTATTCATGTCTGCAGAGGACAGATACATAGAGAGAAAGAAAAAAACACATACAAACATACAGCATCAAGAGCAAAAGAAGACAGAGCCGTTGGGCAATGTATTAATCAGCCTGGAGATCAGCTCTTCCTGTGAAACAGCATCTCATCGCAAATTGTGCTACTTCCTTCTGCCTCTCCCCAAAAGCCAAAAATGGACCATACAAACATAGTATAATAGGAACAAGAAAACAAAAAAATAATAATGATCTGTATAATATACCCAAAACACCCAAAGTCATGCCAATCTCACAGCTAGGTACCTCACATCGCCTCCCCATATGAAAAAAAAAACTACCTTGTTTCCTGCGCTTGGTCCCGCAGAGTAAGCCGGCCATGTCCTCAGGACTCGGCGCGGTGACAGCGAGCTCTGAACAGACTGAGGCTGGGAGCCGCACAGCCCAGCATCTATCTGGATCGTGGGGGGAGGGGTGGCAGCGGCACGGGATGCCGGGCAACCGTTGGCTGGACGTCACACGTTCCTACGCCCCCACCCCCCCATCCCAATCCAGTTAAAAAGGCGGGACACCACTTTGATCCGGCTGCACGCCAACGAAGATGTTAATGAGCTGAAAAGTGACCAATAGGAGGGCGGGACTGTGGACACCAGTACCTTACAGGCATTTAACCATGCAGTCCGCTTGGTGTCCCCATACATTACACGCATGCAGTCTAATCTGTAGCACGAGCTGCCTGTTTAAATCTGAACATATGATTTGGTGGTTTGGGGCATTTTCTGTTATTCTTTTAAGCCCAGAGTGTTACTCTTCAGGAAAGAGATCAGCCTCTATACAGACACAGTTCTGTCACAGGGTTTGACTGCCCCATCCTGTGCCCGTTCCGGGCCCTGCCAGCCGCCCAGCTGAGATCCGTTTTTGTTGCATTCACAGTTACTTCCTCTTGCTTCCTAATTACGTTAATTGAACTGCAAATCTTCCCTGAGCTGCAAGATCGGTTTCCTGCCAAGTTGTTTTTATGCGCCAGTGGTGGATGAGGAATGCTGACATGATGCCGTATCCTGGCTCACGGCCGCTTAGGCACACAAATGTAAAATAACAGCTGGCATGTGCCTACACAAACAGACAGACAGACAGACACACACACACACACACACGCGCGCGCACTCCCCATAAGGTAAAAAAAAATGGGTATTCATCACGTTGTGAGGACATTTGGTCCTCACAAGGTAAAGTACACCTGGACCATGCCCACACACACATAAACACAGGTTTGTAATTATATCTTTGTGTGGACTCTCCATTCATTTCTATGGGGAAAACTCTAATCCCAACATGGCAACCTAAACCACCACCCAGCCCTGACCTTAACCGTAAGGAACTAAACAAAATATGAGACTTTTGGCATTTTTACGATTTTGATTGCAATGACAGATCTTTGTGGGGACCTGAAAAATAGTCCCCACAGTGTAAACATAACAGGTTTTTAATCACATTGTGGGGCACATTTGGTCCCCACAATGTAACATAAACATAACCCACACACACACAGCTGGCCGTATTGCATCATCGAGATACGAACACTCCCTCCCCATCACGACGGCACAACTCCATTGAGATCGGCATCCCGAAAATGCGACCTGCTGATACGCATGTGTCACAGAATCACAGGTCTGACACTGAGACGACCCTGGTCCACTTTGGGACATCGACAGTGTTACCTTGGGCCCTTTCAGTTAAAAAATCGTATGACTTATACTAGGGAAGAAAGAGACTCACTATTAGTGATCAGAAGCAGACGACACTGTCCAAAAGAGAAAAGCTTCTCAGCTTAATAAAATTGAGTTGATTTAGACATCAAACCAGGCCCTAGGAACACCTTCAAATATGTTATAGCTACTTAGTTTCAATGAAATTTAAATAATGAAAATGAAAACGGTATGTGGGATATACTTAATTAGGAAAAAAAAAACATTTCATTTATGAAAGAGTGGTGTAGATTCTTCAGTGTCAGCTAGGCTTGCAAAAGCAAAATGCGAAGCACCATTTATGCATGCAGGTAGACGCTTCTCCAAAAGGCAGCGCCAGACAGCCAGTGGGAGCTCCACAATATCAGAACAGCATCATACAAACTGATCTATTAGCATATAAAATAGACAAACTCCACTCATCTGTGCATTGGTCTGATAAAAGTTCAAGGCTGCCACTCAAAGTTAACAATATTATTTCCAAGTGTTGTAGTCAATACCTACATTCAAGCCTGTCATAGTTAGAAAACACTCTGAACCTACTTGCCAGAAAGTCCCCAATGAAGCGAATATGATCTGTGATAGAGCGTCTTTCAAACCTTCCCTTAAACTGAAGGGATCCGTGATCTCTGTCTTCAGGCATTTCAGTAAAATGACTTGCATATTAATGCAACAGCCTTTCTCATACTTTAAAGTGTCACTTCCCTAATATAGGGTGGGGGATGCAAAGCATGTTCCCTTATCTTATGTGGACTAGATGTGACACAGAATATTAATCTTGCCATACAATAAGCAATAACCACAGATGCTACACCTCCAGATGTCCTCGGCCGGGTTGAGCAACTGCAATGTGTCATACAACTTCTCAACAAAATTTTCTCCAAATAGCATATGAGTCACAAGCGATGAGGGACAACTCTAAATGCAAAGCTGATTCTGTATGACCACATATGAATCACCTGCGTTTAATGACTTCATTACTAGAGTTGCCGTTTCAATCTTGATAGGACTAACATACATTTGAACCATTTGCACAGCTGAATGTAACAGATGGAGAGTGCTATTGGAACGAAAAAAAGTGTACGAAAACTAAAGTTTAAGAGCGCCGCATTTTGTGACACGTTTGCAGCGGGACAATTATACTAAATACACCTTGAGTATAAGATTGTGTGTAATTATGTCACGCAAGTGTAAGTGATAATCAACGCAAACAGAAACGGCGGCTGCAGCCTCGTCCACAGTGGAATTTCCGCAGCTATTCCTCTGTGCTCCTCATTTAGACATCGGCACACAAACACACACAGGTGCCAAATCCCGCAGCTGTTCATACAGAGGCCGGGGAGCCACGGGTGGCTTTTAAATAGACACAAAAAGTCATTTGAATGTCTGAAAATGTATTGTAGTTATCTTAAAAAAAAAAAAAAAAACAATTGAAGGATGTCCTTAAACCTTTTAGAAAAAAACTGCCACTGGGTAACATGATCCTCTTAAAATGTATCTAGATAACCAAAAGTAAAGATACTCTGACCTTAAATTATGATCCCCCTCCGTCAGGTCCACTTGATCTGATCTACCCCCCTGCCCTGGCTTCCCATTTACGACATTTCCTTCAAATTTGAGCTTTAATTATATAATATATAAATATAATTAGTGCAATTCAAAAGCTTCCCCTGAACAATAGACGCAGGGGAGAAGCTGCAAATCGGGATCCTGCATGCGGTGATGTAATGAGAACCGAAAGGACTAACCCAGCGAAGCAGGACCGAAGTGAGATAATCTACATTTTAGGATCCTAAAAGAGTTTAATTATAGACATCAATTGCGGTCGCACCGTACACATGCGCAGTGCCATTCCACATAAAATACAATTACAATGGGAAATTACAAGGGAGATGAAATTAATATATAAATCGGGACTGCAGTACCATGGACAGTAACAGTTGGTAGTAATGTTCTGATTTGTATATTGGCCACCAAACGATCAGTTACCTTCCTTGACTTTTTTCTTGCGAACCAGCGTGCCACCCAGTTTGCCGAGAAAGGACTCGTCCTTCTTCATCTTGCCGTGCTGCAGCGTTGATGATCTGATCGGGGCTGTAGCCATCTTCGCTGGGATGCTGCTCGTCTTCACAGCTGTTTGAGTCCACCGAGATCCCCGATCCTGTCTCTCCCCATGCAGCTCAAGGGAGACCCTTTTGGCGGCCGGTAGGAGTAGGATGTCGCCGGTGGGGGAAAAGAGCTCAGGACGCAAACCGTCGCACACGATACGCGCAGGGTGTGAAATCACTTCGTTTATCCAGCACCGGGCAC
>JAODLD010000001.1:4616010-4633884 GCA_026781065.1 Mormyrops boulengeri | reverse complement strand
CCCCCCCCCCCCCCCCCCCCCCCCCCCCCCCCCCCCCCCCCCCCCCCCCCCCCCCCCCCCCCCCCCGGTGATATCATAGCACTTGGGTCAGGTTTTATACTTTAATTTCTCCTGGAAAGTATCCATGAAGGTCTTTGGCTTTGGATAAAAGTATCAGTATAGCGACTGCAGATTGAAATAAATTGCAATTCAGATGTTCTTCGACTTACCATGGAGTTACGTTATGGTGAATCTATTGTTGAATATGAATATGATATGATAAATTAAGTAAATTACTTATATTTGTACGGAATACTTCAATATTTGACTAAACACAGGAAAAAAATGCAGTATGATATTTTGTTAAACGCTATATGAGTTGTTTTTGCTTGAGGTCGCTACAGAGACCGTAAGCCTGGCTGTGTGGACGCTGCCATTGGCCAGAATCAGTAGAAAATATCGTACCGGATATCGCTCTGCCGGGAACAGATAAAAATGCGAAGCTGACTACTGAATGTGCAAAGATGAGTATGTCCACTCTGCTCCTTGGTGCCGCTCTGCTTGGCAGGACTTCGCACGCCGAGCTCTGGACAAGGTCAGCGAAGTGGCTAAGATGGAGGAGATGCTTCATTCATTAGCATCTGGTGAAAGCCGTCATGTCATCCAAGAAGCAACAATCAAGGTGGGGAGGGGGTTTGGGGGGAGGAGGGAAATGAAACGCTGAAGCTTACTAACGGTCTTATTTGTTATTGGTATGTACTGTAGCTGGCAGTCATGCTGTTTAAAAGGGTGGTGTTCAAGCCCCAGAATAACCCCAAGGGCGTCTTCAGGCCCAAGCAGAGGAACGTGCTTCAGGACATCCAGAATGT
Source organism: Mormyrops boulengeri (assembly GCA_026781065.1). NCBI lineage: Eukaryota > Metazoa > Chordata > Actinopteri > Osteoglossiformes > Mormyridae > Mormyrops > Mormyrops boulengeri. The sequence goes on along the minus strand of JAODLD010000001.1, from coordinate 4,633,036 downwards.
AAGCATCAGTCAGCCACGTCATAAAGCAGTGGGGACCCGCAGACAGTCCACCAGTTTGGCAGGGAGCTGGGAGGGAGCAAAAACATGGACTGTCTGGGAGGGAGCAAAAACATGGACTGTTTGGGAGGGAGCAAAACCATGGACTGTCTGGGAGGGAGCAAAAACATGGACTGTCTGGGAGGGAGCAAAAACATGGACCTTCTGGGAGGGAGCAAAAACATGGACTGTCGGCGGGTCCCCAAGAACTGGGTTGGGAAACACTGGCTTAAAGCATTGCTTTCATACAGTAATGCTTTCAATGAACAGGATAAGACAAATGTAACAAACATTATAATTGTATAATCAAATAACTTAAATGTATCCTGGGCTGTTCTCTCTTGCTGATGTCCCCCCACCCCAACCCTCCCCCCTCCCCAAAGACATCCTGGCCTCGCACGTCCACCGAGCACTTGCTGATGGACCTGTTTGACTGCCACGCTGCTCAGCTCCTGGCTGTGATCGAGGCCCTACGGGACACCTCCCGTCGGCCCCTGCAGACGGGGCCCCCCAAGGATCCAGATGATCAGGAGGTGGTTCTGGAACTGCTGTCTGCAGGGGCTAGCATCCTTGCCGGTACTGACATATCCAGCTTGGGTTCACATGCAGACGCATGCTCGACCCTTTTCGGCCAATCGCGCTCAAGCTTGGCTCTGCTTCTTTCTGCTCTGTCATATTATATAGAGTTGGCACCTGTCAGTTATGAGGCCACCCTTTATGTGTGTTTGCAGGCATTGGGGGCTCAAATGAGCGAGTCTCTAATGACAGCACCAGTATACCTGCTGGTCTGGGTGGCATCCACCTCTCCTCCAGTCTCTTTGAGATGGCAAAGGCGGGTGAGTGTCCAAACCCAAAAGGTCCGCTTGTGGACCAGTTCTTGGGTTTATTGCATCTGAGGCAAGTAATCAGGGAGTTGTCAGTTAACCAGGTGGTTCTGAAGCAGCTGCGTTACCCAGAGCAATGATGGTGTTTCTGTTGTTCAGGCAAGAACTGGGTTTCCGTGGACGCTGCGGTCGAGTTTGTGAAGCTGCTGTTTCGGTACGAGCAGTGGGAAGCGTTCCGCTCTCTGGCAGGTCTCCTTATTCCAGTGCTGCAGGTAGGTCAGGTGTCAGTCGCTTTCACACGCCTTCAAAAATCACGTTGAACTTTCTAGCACTGCAGTGTTATGTTGAGCCTCTTGTTGAGAAGCACTATCTTCAAGCTGACAATGGCGGCTCTATCTTAGATAATGGCTAATGTCCTGCATTCCAGTGCAGCTTGTCAGTGGCGTTAGAAGGAGTTTGACATTGGGGGGACCGAATTTGGCCAGGGAGGCATCGCGACATCGCAATGGGTACACATGTGATAATCATATCATGAAAGGATGCAATGTACGAAAGATTTTAAAATAGGCCTAATAAATATTTAATCTTTTAAAATATGACTAACACAGTTTAGGGTGCCGTTTCACAATTAAACATAACCACAAAAAAAAAATTGTTCACCCGAAAACTGAAGAAAGACACGTTCTAAAGGGGCTTTAGTGGTATCTAGGCTGTTCTGCTTGGAGTTGCCTGGTTCTGGAGATATCAGCGGTAGAAATGTTGGTCTTGAAAATAATGGGACTGAATGGCATTCTTTCTGTGGCGATTAAAGCACCAGACAAAAGCCTGAAAAATTCAACATCGATGTCTAAAACCAGAAATCCTGACCTGGTTACTCAAGATAATCCACAGACTTTGCAGTGAGCAGTTTCATGTAGCTGAGCTCCACACACCAATCGTAGCACTATCTTCAGTGCAATTCGTCTTAACTGTTTAACCTGTATCATAATAGAAATGTGATAAATAGCAGAAGGGGTGGGGGTGGGGCTCTGCCAATATTGTGGGGGATGCATTCCCCCTGCCCCCCCCATTCCCGACGCCTCGTCTTGTGGACTCTGTTTTCTATGGCAGGGCCTGCAGAAGCCTTGCTTCAGAAGGGCGGAGCTGGAGCTGGAGCTGCTGGTGGCTGTAGATCCTCTCATTAGCACACAGAAGAGCAGGAAGCTGGGCCGAGATGGCCGTGTGGACAGAGGGCCCGGTCAGTTCCCCAGTCAGAGCGTATCAGTCAGCCAGCGAATCGCTTAACCTGAGTTCTGTGGAGCATGTCCTGCGAAGTGCTTTGAGTACGACACTCACCTCTCTGCAGACAAGGACAGGTCCCCGGGTCCAGTGTCTGAAGACCTCCTGGCTGCGGTGGAGACCCTCCACAGCTGTGTCTGTGCTTCGGCCCAGGTCGGCATCCCACCCGGAGGTTCTCCGCCTCCTCATCAGTCGTCAGACGGTTACTCTCAGCTCCAGCACAGGGTATCCACGTGTCTTCCTTGGACTGTGTTTACATTCAGGACATTCAGCCCGACAGAGACCTGGCGGTGGACGTCCTGCAGCTCCTGTGGGCCAAATGCAAGGCCGTGTTGCGCAGAGCCCAGAGTGGGCACTGTGTCAGTAGGCTGCAGAACCAGAGCAAGGTGCGTAGGACACAATCCTCTCACATGGCACATGTGCCTGCGAGTGGCCAAGTGGGAGTTTTTATCAACCGATGTCTTATATTGCACTAATTTGTACTCTATAGCTTTGCATGCTCTGTTGTTGGACATCCTGATTTTCCCAAGTTCAGCGCGTCCCTGGGATAGCAAAGGAGGGGCTTGCGTTGCGCTTCGTTAATTAACCAATCACATTCTTCGTTGTATGACATGACCGCATTGGTCATGCGTTGTAGAGTCCGGATATGCCTCTGTTGTTGGTGTGTATGATATAGTAAGGTGACCATTCTGTAGGTGATGTACCAAAAGCTTGCACGGTGCTGTATGCTTATAGCTGTGTTGGTTCTGTGTGTGTTTTGAAGTGGGTTCGGGTTCTGTACATTCTCTGCGAGGTGTCCCACTCCTGCCAGCTGGCCCGCTCGGACCCGGCGGCCGTGGGTGAGATGGCACTGAGGTTCGCAGCGGCGTTGGAGTCCAGGTTAAGCTCTGTACATCAGCCTGGAAGGAAGCTGGGTATGATGCAGAGCCCCCTAGGGGCATTATGGTGAAACGCAGCCTAGAGTATGGGCGGCCTTGTCTTATGTCATGTCAGATCCTTTCCACTGTGACCATGGTGTCTCACCGCAGCGATGCATCAACAACCTCCATGTTATGTCCCTGTCCTTCAGCCATACCAAAGGACAGCAGCGGGGAGACGAGGTCCATGGGCTTGCAAACCGATATGGCACCTGTCCCCAAGGTATTTCTATAGAAGGGGTCATACTTGAGCTGTGACCGGTAATGACTGACTGCTTCTGTCCCATGTTTCAGTGAGCCTGTATTAGTTGTGTGCTATGGGGGCGGGGGGTCATGAATGGCCCATGTTTGTGTGTGCGATCGACCGATGGCATGTGCCCTGCAGAATGACGCGGCAGAGCAGCTGAGCACAGCATTGGAAGTTGTCGAGCGTGCCGCTGAGAGCGTGTCCTGGGGTCGGGCCCGATTTCTTCCACGTGACGGGACAGCCGTGTCTGACATGGGCCAGCTGCAGGTTCTGTCACTCGGCACATTCAAGGGTCTCTCCTAAGTGATCTGAAAACACCAGGCAACACTAATCAACAGTGCTTCTTATCAGGGCTGTAGATCAATTTATCCATTTGATATTTCTTACACAATGTCATCAGTGTGGCTGCCATACCCTCCTGTCAGTTGGAGGGGAGGAGCCAGGGAGCAGCGGTAAAAGGAGCTCATCTGACAGCTCCAACATAACCTCCTTCCACATGGACCTCCACTTGGAGCTGCTGGCTGTCCAACACAGATTAGCTCTCATGCTCCTCAACACTTATCCAGGTCAGCGAATCCTCCAGCATCCCAGTGTACACAAGGACAGAGCTGGGCATCACCTTACTTACTACTTTATCTCTTTGCCCAACGTAGATGAGATGCAGCCAACAAACGGCAAGACGTCATCCTCTGAAAACTTGGCCAGATCTGGGGGATCAGGTAGTGTCACTGTGTAAGAGTTTCAGTACCTATACTTCAAAGACTGTTCTGAATTTATCATGCGTGTACATTGCTTTAGAGGGTGAGCTTTTGGAGAGGATTGGGAGGAACAGGATCTCCAAGGCCGTCTTCCTCATGCAGAAGGCCCTGCTGTCTCACAAGAATGACACAGGCAGATCCAATGCCAAGGAGCTGCTGCAGGTCAGCATGGGGTCCAATCCCATAATGCCCAGGCTGCCTCTTCTGCAGAGACCAAGCTTCTGCTTTCATCCCAGTGTCATGGTCCTATTCAACTTGTTTCCTGTGCTACAGGAAGCCATGGCCCTCATCGAGAAAGCGGAGGTGGAGGAAAAGAGGCTGATCAGGATGCAGGCGGTGCCAGAACCAAGCAAAGCGGCAGGCGGGAAGGTTAAGGTCCCACCTCCCCCGATGCTGCTCTTTCGAACGCAGCAGTCCATGATATTCGCTCCTGCTCCATATTCCCTACGCAAACAGGTACTCACTTATAGCACAAAAGTACTGACGGCCAATCACTGTTACACAGTCACACAGTCACACACACATAGCAACAAACACTCAGGCATATTTGTGTCCAAGATATTTTGCCATACATCATTCCGGATTTTCCTTTTCCGATTTCTGCCCAAGGTGTGCTGGTACCGCCTCTATGGACGGGAGGCCACGGGCATCAGTCTGAAAGTGCGTCTCGGTGACTCCCAGCTTCCAGGCACTGGAGAGGAGGTCAGTACTGTTCTGCCACTCTGCGCCTGTCATGTGCCCACAGCCTCTGTACTGTTCCCACTCTCCTGCACCTGGCAGGTGCCTGCTCAGGGAGAGTGCCTGCTGCAAGTGGAGGGGCTGCAGCCAAACCACAGGTATGTCTTTGCTGTGGCTGCGTGTGATGCCCAGGGTCAACTGGTAGGGGGCGCCATCGGGGAGACCACCCACCCACTGCTGGCCTCTCTGCCCCTGCCCACACTGAGCACATGGGCACACCTGGCACAGGTACACATGGTGCTTTCTCTCCCTCTCTGAGCTCATGACACGTCTTGTTTTGTGTTTGTCGGCGGGGTGGCTGCGTGACTGTAATCAGAAGGTGGCCAGTTCAAATCCCAGAGTTGGCAGAGTGATGTCACTATTGGGCCCCTGAGCGAGGCCCTTAACCCCCAATAGCTCCAGGGACTGGCTCACCCTGCTTTCAGTTGTACATCAATTTGGTTAAAAGCGTCTGCTAAAAACATTGCAATTGCGTTTCTGGGTGATAAGCGTTCATATGGTATTACCAGGTAGCTTATCAGACTGGGATCAATGCCCTTGTTAAGAGGGCATCTAGAGAGTTGTGGGAGCACTTTACCCACACTCCCCTGCCTCCACCCAAACCGGCGTCTGCCAGCTCCACAGACCGGCTTGCCCAGACACAGTAAGAACGATAATAAAAGACTTCTGCATACATGCTACCTTTTACTTTCAGATTCACGCCTACAGACCTGTTTTTCCTGTCTCTCTCCTTCTCAGGCTGTGTTTGGGCGCACTGGAACATGCCTCCCCTGTTCTCCTCCACCTCTTCCTCACTTCCATCTTCATGCAGACAGATATCCATGTCCAGGAGAGGGTGCTGTACTGTGACATGCTGAGTGATGGGGGGCCCTTGATTTGGGGACAGGTAGGTAACCAGTTAAGCAGCTTTGTGGTTTGCTTATCACCACAGTGAGAGGTCCTCTGCGGCATATTATCATTAAAACAAGCAACAGCAGAGCCTGATGGGAACTGTTCTTAACCAATCAGGAGGCGAGGCTAGCTGAGTGTGAACGTTTCCTGGTGGCAATAGACCTGGCCCTTTGGCTGGAAGACAGTGGAGCCGCCCTTCAGGCCGTGGTGGGATGCTACGGGCTACTAACCCCATTCATATACCACAGAATCCAGTCTCAGGCTGCTGTACAGGTAACTTACTCTGGCGTGAAATAACAGAGGTGTGTCTGTGGAAAGCTGTGGCGTGCTTCTGCTGGTAAAAGTGGAGTTTGAAGATTCATCATCGTACCTCAAACAGGTGCTGATGAAGTGCTTAGTGGTGCTGCAGGAGATCTCAGGAGAACTTCAGCAAAAGCACTCTGCAGAGACCGTGGATTCCCTCTTGCACATGGTGGCCTGCATGACCTACTACGTGACCAAGGTGACCATGCACATCCATAAGTATCTAACCGCACTCTGGTTTAATCCCAAGTTTTTGTGTAATTGTTCATGACCATGTGACCATGTGCGTGTTTGTGTGCACAGGTGCTGCGTCTCACGCAGCAGTACCACACGGCCTCGGCTGTGGTCGAGCTGGGCAGGACACTTCTGCAGGAAGCTGCACATGCAGGGGTTTCTGGTGGACCTGAGCTAGTATGTCGCTCAGTGTTTTGCTATAAAAATACTGAATACATTTTTAACTGTTTTTCAGTTAATAAATTATGGAGGGTAGACTATGGAATTCCAGTCTTCTTAGAATGGAATTAAAAGACCATATAAAACGTACTACATTAACAGCAAGTCAGCATGAAGTCACTATCCAGTGCAGTAATAAATAACCAGCACTAAATCACCGTTAGGATAATCTTGTTAATTTGCGATGTCAAGGTCATAATGTGGGTTGGTGCTGTGGAGCCTTGTAAGTCTGCTGTTTGTACTGTCGGGTCCCTCGGAGACCCCACAGAGGGATGCAGCCAGCGGCCCAACTGACGAGGAGCCCAGCAAGCAGCTCCGGGCCCTGGAAGCCTGCACAGCGACGAGCGGGGGGGTGGCCGTCTCTGGGCCATGTGACCTGACTACCTCCTGTAGCGGTGAGCACTTTCTCCTCATGTGTGCACCATGCTGACTGTGTATGGCCGAAGTCTGACTTCAGCTGGGCAATACGTGAGCAGCTGTGTGCTGACCCCCCTGATCTGTGTGTGATATGTGGCTCCAGGGAGCCGAAACCTGACTGGATTGGAGGAACCAGCCCAGGTGTATTCAGTGATCAACAGCAGCTCCCTAGAATCTGCCTACAGAGAGGGTATAGGGCACTCAAACACTCACAATGCTGCCTGTGATCCAGTGAGCCTTTAGTGACTCAGTACACCACACACATTATTGTATACCATACATATGACTGTATACCATACACATCACTGTATACCACACACATCACTGTATACCATACATATGACTGTATACCATACACATCACTGTATACCACACACATCACTGTATACCATACACATCACTGTATACCACACACATCACTGTATACCATAGGTATAAGGTGTAATGGCCTCTGTGTGTCTTTAGTAACATGTGTATTGTGCGCCACGTACAGTGATGAAGATTCAGCAAAAGCCTGACTTCCTGGAGCTGGCCGTGCACCTGCTGCAGAGGGGGGTGCGGGAGGATCAGCTGGAGCTCGTGCTGCAGTGGGGGAAGGAGCTTTTGCTGTGGCTTAGCAGGTGTGTGTGCGTGTGTGTCGCTGTGCTCCAGGTACATGTTACATTGCGGGGACTGTTACTTTGACCTTGTGGGGACCAATTTTTCGCTGCACACAAGGGGAAATTCGATTTTATAAAAATCTGTGACTGCAATCAGTAAAGTATTTGTTTGGTTATATATGGCTAAGGTTAAGGCTGGGTAGGTGTTAAGGTTGTCATTGCTGGGGGTTTGAATGGAATGAATGGAAGGTCCCGACAAAGATATGATTACAGGTTTGTGCGCGTGTGTGTGCCTGAGTGTGTGTGGGCATGCGCAGGTGCCAGGAAGCCCATCTCCGCCCTGCCAGCATTGTCTCATTCTCCTGGGACGCGGTCTGCTCTTTCTCACGTGTCCGCAGGCAGGATGAGGTTCTCACCGGGAAGAAGAAGATCAGCAAAGCGGAGATGAATAAATACACATCCTCCCTGATCCAGTACAGCAAGGTGACTCCCAGAAATGGCTGTGTACACCGTGGCTGATTACATTTGCTTTTAAAATGCAAAGTGTTTCATGAAATTGATTTCAGATCAGATTCAGAACCTCACAAAAATTTAGTGTTCAATTTTTATTGTTGTTGTCCTGGATATTCTGTTTGTTTTTCACTTATTCATCCTGGGGGGCAGTGTGTGGCTCACTGGGCTAAGCCCCTGTGATCAGAAGGTTGCCAGTTTAAGCCTAGCCTCACCACGTCTGCTGGTCCTTGACTAGAGCCCTTAACCCCCAGCTCCCTGGGTGGCTGCCCTTCACATCCTGTTTGTTCTCACCTATAGAGAGCAAGTGGGGGGAGGTGTAAAGAGAATTTCTCCACAGGGATTAATAAAGTATCTGTTATTATTAGTTGAAAATATATTATCAGTCCCTTATAAAGGGATAGACGCCTTGTGTTTTTATTGTAGGATTTTCTGTTTTATCTTCATCGAGTTAAGAGTCGTTTGTTGATTGTTATGTTAAGAAACCAAAGACAGGCGTTTTGAGGACTGACCGTAAGAGGATGGAGAAGAAGCAATTGTCCATACCTTGGGCCCAGATCACGGGCAGGTGAGGCCCAGCCTTGTGTGGCCCCTGCACTGTGTCGACTCATTCCCTTCATACTCTGAGTTGCGGAGGCTGTGACTCCCTGCCGTAACTCTACCTCAGGGAATCACAGGAAGTGAAGGCTCTGCTGAAGCACGCGACCGTCCTTCTGCAGCGAAACCGCCGCCGCAGACACCTGCGCCAGCTGTGCTTGGAGCGGGGGCCCTGGCGCTGCCAGCTCAACCTGAGCCTGGCGCTGGCACACATCACCCTGCTACGGCGAAGCATGGAGCGGGGGCGCGGGCCCGATCCACAGCACAGGTATTCAGGCACGGCCTGCACAGCCAGCCAACAGGAACGCAAACTCCCATCAGCTCAGAGTCTGGTGCCATTACCGGCTCTGCTCATATTCCAGCAGTCGACAGCAGCTCCCCAACACCCACGAATGATGCACAGCGATCTGTCCAGCTACCAGCCTAAGCATTACTGCTGCCAATTCACAAAGCAGCATCCATCCCAGCTGATGCTGATGCTGCTGATCCCATCTGTCCTTGACTGCACTTGAAAAACTTCTTTATGTTCATGTTTCTTATTTTCCATAAGGTAGTTAGCTAGCTAGCTACCAAGCTTGCTAGCTGAGGTGATACACACACCCCATGACAATGTTAGGCCGGACCTATAGAGGGCGATATGAGGGAACTTTTGCGCCATTGATTTACTGGTCCAGTCAGAGAGACTAACAGAAAGCGATTCAAAGTTTGAAGTTATTTTTTAAAACCTAAACAATTCGATGCTTTTGAGAAAGCATGTGGGGCTGCAGCTTCAGACCCCACCCTCTGCCCCACCTGCTCAGCAAATTTTGCCACCACCCTCTAGCCCCAATCAGCAAATTTTACTGGCAGTATCAGCCCCCGTCAACAAATCCTGCCACCAGCACACCCCTTCCCCCAAGTCGGCAAGACATTATACCACGTTATACGGGATTTTGACAGTATTTTAAAAAGCAGCATTAATATGTATTTGGGGGTTGGGTGAGTATATTCTCACAAAGAACACCTAGCCAGCACCTCTGCCCCTGGTTGTCCCTCACCCCCCCATCCCCTAACCCCCCCAGCCCCAAAATCAGTGTGCCCAGGGTGGGTTGTCTGGGACCCTGACTGGGGCCTGTAATTTCATACGCAGATACAGCCGCTTGGACTCCATCAGCTTCTCTCTGGCACACGTGGGCACCCTGCTGAAGTGGAGGAACAGACCTCCAAGCCACCAAACTCTCAGATTCCCACCGCTGCCCCTCAGGGCCGACTCGCGAGCCCACGGGAAAGCTTCCCGCAGAAGGCCCGAGCCGAATGGCGGTACGCCCCTCTGTCATCTTTGGGTTCCACACCATGCGTGCGATTGCCTTGTTTGTCTCACAAAACCCATATTCCTGTGAACTGTTAGGTGTGTCTGGGAAGGAATCTGGAACTTTGCTTTGACTACAAAAGGTGGAATATTTTCCTGTCAATTTACTGCTTCCAAATAAAATGACAGCGTACACATTAGGTAATTACCTTGTTAATCTGCCTGCCAACCTGACTCAGGTGCCAGAGGAGGATCAGAGGAAGAACCAAACGACGCAGCGATTCAGGCTTACCGCGATGTGGGCACACCCCCGCTCCCTTCCCAGATGACTTACGATGGCGGCGAGCGGTCCGGGCTCTCCAACCCCCCAGAGTCACTGATGAAAGCCGCCATGCACTTCAGGAGGGCCATGGTAGCTGTCAAAATCACACACACCTTTATGAATGGCACTGAGTGTAGAGTCAGGCTCCAGAATCTCTACATCAAACCAATTCACTTCCTTAACTTAAAAATAGATGGAAAAAGTTTGATGCCAGTACATGTTTTGGAGGGAAAATAAAATTTAAAGGGGCCTTATTATGCTCTGATTGGTCAGCTAGTCAGCTTGCTCTACACATACTGTTCTCATCTTGCAGTGTGCAGACAGATCCTTGCAGGTAGGAGGCTAATAAGGATTGTGTTATGAGATGATGTCATGGAAATGGAAGGATGGAATTCCAATGAGGCATTTCAGGCAAATTAGCGAAGAGAGGTGTCTGTGGTGAGAGTTACTCCCTTTGACATGTACTTTGGGCCTTAAGACTTTGTAGACCGTTTACATGCACATAAAGCTGTACCATACACTACCGGAAAGGGAGAAACCAGGAAAGCATAATAGGGCCCTTTTAACATGAGCACCTGAACCACATGATTTTCTGTCAATAATAGACGTGCCCCTCCATTCTTTTTCAGGTGTCGCTAATTTTTGGGTGCTCTGTACACTGTCTCTGCTATTCAGATACGAAGGGACTTTCCCTTTGGTTAACTCCCGTCTACGTCTACGTGTGCGTGTGCAGGTGCTGGCCCACCGTGGGGGGCTCTGGACATCATTGCAGTGGGCCTGTCATGTGCTGTGGGACCAGGCTGTCATCGTCACCCAGCTGGTGGAGCGGGGACCCTCTCAGGACCAGCCAGCCCCTCTGTCCTTGGACCAGCTGTACAGTGTTCTCAGCCCTTTACTAGTTTTGGCCACCGACTTGCTCCTGGACATGTTGGTCAAGCTGCAGGTACACCTGAGTTCACTGTAAACTGAGTACCTTGCACAAGGGTACAACAGCAATGATCCATCCCAGGACTTAAACCAGCAAGTCTGTCCTTAATCTCCACCATCCTGCTGCCTTGTACATGATTTCTGCTCTGTGGCATCCGTCACGGCACTCAGTACCCATTACCATCTTCAGCTGTGGAAGGCCTTCGAGGAAGAGGATGATGAGATGGAGACCAGCCTGCATTTTTCCACCCCAGTGGATGATGGGACACTGGTGGACTTCCGCTGGATGAAGATGCTCACTCTGCACACCCTGCAGCTCCTGTTCTTTCAGGGGAAGTGGGAGACCCTGGCCCACCTGGCTCTCCTGTTCAACAATGTGACACGGTGGGTACGGACCAGGGGCGGAGTCTGTGTGTGTGTGTCTCACAGCTGATTGCTTAGCATGACTCTCATCGTGTATGGATTATCATGTGTGTTCCCTAGGGAGCGTTACACCCACATAGTTACACCCCTGCTGGTCCACGCCCAGTGGCAGCTGTTGGAGAGGGTGGGGCAGTTCGGGGGGCCATCAGCTCCCCAGCCACACTTCACAAGAACAGAAAGGGTCACAGGCGAGAAGGTCAGTCTACAAGGAAGGAACAGGACCTCATGGTGTGACAGAGACTAACAATGCACAGGATCCATGTGAGAAGTTCTGATGAAGAACGAGGGGACGGCACTGAGGACAACACTGTTACAGGGCAATTCTCTTCTCTTCCTAGCCTGACATTTTCCCTCAATGGTCTACTTGCAATATCGGTTTAATTTGCACTGCAACAGTGTATGACTGTTTGTCAGTTTTTGCCCTGGTGCAGTTATCATTCTGCTTTGCATCGGTGAAATGTGCACATTGATGCTCGAATAATGGTTTCCTTTCTACTTGCAGATATTTTTGCAGATGGCTCGGTTATTTGCCTTCTGTTGTTTTGCAATTTCTGTTGTATTCCTAGCTTTACACATATTGTTCTGCGAAGTGTTTCTCTTGTGTGTCGTGTACATCATCTTTGGCACCGGACCACAAATAATTCTGGTATGTTTGTACATACTGGCAATAAAGTTCCATGTGGAACCCATGTTCCAGGTCACCTGCAGGAATTATACATGGAAGCAGCTACTGTTGGGAGGGACCGCCACAGGCGGGGGCAGCCCCATGGCACAGGCGACCCCCAGCACCTCAGGTACGGTTGAGACTCGTGGTGCTGCTCCGACTGAACCCTGGATGTCAAATGTGCGTCAGCGTGGACGCCGCAAGCCCACCTGTAGACTCCCACCTTGCACGCTAATGGTCACCCCGGCTTGTGCCGTAGAGCTGCATCGGGCCCTCATGCTGGTCTCTGTGCCCCTGGACATGGAAGACGTCCTGCGCTGTTTCCGGGAGATGTCGGGGCGCACCAGCTACGCGCTGAGAAGCTTCCGGCACAGTCGAGAGATGCTGCTGCTTGCGCTGGCTGGCACACAGCCCGGTGAGTCCCGACCGGTGTTTACATCACACATCTGCGGTCCTGGTTTGACACATGCCGTCTTCCAACCCAGACATGGAAGTCCCATTCTGCGGGAAAGGTCAGTCACGAGGCAGGGTGGAGTTCAGAGTGACTGCTGATGCCTCCCCAACCATGGGCCCTCCTGACGTCTCCAGTGAGGACTTCAGTACCCTGGCTTCTGTCTGCAGCTGCCCCCTTGGCCCAGCTGAGCTCCAGACCATCATCTCTTCCTACAACAGCTCCATCAGTGAGAAGCAGATTCCTCCACTATTCCAGAATGCACCTCCCTACGTTTCTCTTTTCAGATCCCTGATCTGCAGAAGGCTTAGACCAGTCTTAACTGCATTTTTCCTACTATGCCTGATGGAGGAAGTCAGAGTCCCTGCTGATAAAGATTCCCCTGTTTTTGGCTACAGAATACCTCCAGGCCAATCGGCTGAACTCTCTCAGCGTCCTGGCCCTGCATGACCTGGGCAATCTGCAATTCTTCAGAGGAAACAAACGGTAGCACATTATGAATATTGAACATGCTCTGCTTTAGGCCTCTGTTTATTTTACTGTGAGGGTGATTATTTATCCACCAGCGCCGCGCTGGCTTGCTGGAGCAAGGCTTTGGATGGGGCCCTGCAGTCCTCAGGGGTCCTGGGCTCTTGGGATGGGGTCTGCTGGGGCGGCATCATCCCCCAGGATGTCCTGCGTCAGGCTGGGGTTTGGGGTTGCCTGCAGGGAGCAATATTGTCTGCTAAGATTGCCCAGTGAGTCCATTCTCCACCCCATCCCATGCACCCATACACACGCTCATTCTGTCTTTCTAAGATTTCATTAACGCATATTCTCACACAGGTATCTCATGACCTCTGACCTCAATCAGCGCACAAATTGCTGTCTGCTCTCTGTCCTGCTCTTCAAGGTACACAGTTCAGATCAGATTGTTATTGCCATTTTTTCAGTGTATTCACATACATAAAAAAATGAAATGCTGTTCCGCTAGAGTCTACGGGTGTCAAACTCCAGTCCTGGAGGGCCAGAACCCTACACCGTTTTTGGTTTACCCTCATTTAACACACCTGAACTCCTTGTGCTAATTACCACACGGCTCTTGAGCTGAATCATTTGTGGTAGAATAGGAAAGAACTAAGCCACACAGGGCTCTGGCCCTCCAGGACTAGAGTTTGATGCCCCTGCTCTAGACCAAACAGTGCCATAATAATTTACAAATACAATATCGCAATAAATAGAAACTATCACAAGAAGGGTATAGAAATATTTAAAAATGTATAAATAGTTGAATAAATATATCTACAAAACATTAGTTGTCAAATTTGCCTCAGAGCAACTGAAACACCTTCATATTTCGGTCATGCGTTGGCCTTACAGTATAGAGCAGAGTTACAGGTTACATGAGTAAGCAATGTATTAACCCTAACCTAACCCTTAAAGTTAGCTCTATATAGCTAGCCTGATATAGCCAGTGTAGGATGGTGGAAATCAGGGATAATATTATTTGACAGGGTTTGTGAGTTGCATCTATGGTGATCTGTGTGCATGTTTGTGTTTGTGTGTCTCCCCCTAGAGGCTGCTAGGAGCGTCACTGCCTCACCCCCAGCATGACTGGCAGTACTCTACCTACGTACTGGGCCCGGAGCTGATACCAGGCCTGGAGCTGTTCTCCGAGCCAGGCCGGGCCCACCTGAGCACGGCTGTGGCCAGCTTGGCCTTCCTCAGCCACTGGTTATACGGCAGTGGGCACTTTCTTGCGGTAGTTACCCCCTTACACTAGTCATCGGTGTCACTCAGCGCTTTAGCTTTTGTGAGATGGGACAGCATCACTCACAGCATCGCAGAAGGGTATTTAAACGCGCCTTGTCATGGCCTGTTGTGCCGTTGCAGGCTCTGCCCATACTGTGTCTCTACCTGCACTTGGTTGGATCGGTGTGTCGGGACTCGCACCACACAGTTAGCGGTCGAATACTGAAGGTGAGTCCTACTGGCAAACAGGGAGGCAGGGCTTGATTTCTCATCACTGGAGACAAACACAGCTCTAGATAACCTGGGCTACTGTAGGTCAACAGGTAGAGTATCGTACTAGCAATGCAAAGGTTGTGGGTTCAGATCCCAGGCAGCACATGTAACTTGTCATTCTTCCTTGTACTGTTACTTTGGATAAAAGCATCAGATAACTGCATAACAAGCAGTGTTCATACAGGCTTTTACTCTGAACTCAAGTACATTTATCACTTAAATTATGAATTTTTAATTGCTTTAATTTTTTTTTTAATCTTCAAGCTATCTTTCCATATATTTAGGAAAAACCATGTTTCAATACTGTAAGAAATGCATCAATTCCTATAAATTAATTCATTGTGAATTAGTCAGGTAACCCTAAGGTGATTGATTGGAATCGCTATCAGATCACCAGGAACTGAGTCTGTCGCCTGTCCTTTATTATCCGTGGTCCCTCGCTAGCTGTAGCTGCTGAGCAGCATGGAAGCGCAGGTGCAGTGAGTCTGCTTTGGTTGGATGTTGTTGGGGAGGAAAGCCTGTAGCAGCAGAGTTTTGGCTCTCAGGTGCAGGTGCTGACTGAGCTGAGCTTGTTCAGTGCTGCCGTGAAGGAGCTGGTCGGCCTGGTCCAGGGAGAGAACATCCCACAGACTCACGGCAGTTTCGTAGCTGTGGAGAAACAGGAGGTAACACATGAGCCCTACCATCTACCATTCCGCTGCAGCATGCACTAATGTCCCCTACTGACAGACAATGGTATACACACTTTGTCTTTTTTTAAGGTTATGAATTTTGATGACAGCAAGCCCCTCCTGGAGCCATGTAACCTGCAGGTGGGTGTGTGAGATTTCCAAGGTGTCCTCACTGCGTGTGTGTCTGTGCTTGTTTACACGTGGTGTCATCCTCTCCAGGCTGTGCAGGAAATGGTGAACAGAGGCATGAGCTCAGACGTGTCCCTGCTGTTTGGCCCCAAGCTGACCAGGAGACTCTGCCTGGCCAAGGCCCAGCTCATCCTCGCCCTCTGCAGCTCCATTCACAGCCTGCCGGAGGTCCAGGGAGAAGGTATGCTAACATGCTAACACAGCAGGAGCTGGCCTTCCTTCACCTGGTCCTGAGAGAAGGTATGCTAACATGCTAACACAGCAGGAGCTGGCCTTCGTTCACCTGGCCCTGGGAGAAGGTATGCTAACATGCTAACCCAGCAGGAGCTGGCCTTCCTTCACCTGGTCCTGGGAGAAGGTATGCTAACATGCTAACACAGCAGGACCTGGCCTTCCTTCACCTGGTCCTGGGAGAAGGCATGCTAACATGCTACGGAGCCACTGTAGCTCGCTTTACATGCTCCCTCAAAGTACATCCTTGAAACTTGACAATACTTGACAATATGACGATATCATTTGAGCCTTTTTGCTACTTAAAGCCAAATTACATTCTAAAATCCTCTAAATTGACTGCTGTCTCCAAATTTCCATAAATCAGTCATGAGAAGAATGATAAAAAATGAGTGGAAGACCAGGGTTAGTTACTGAAGTATATCAGGGGCAGTTTGTGTTGCTTTTGCAGAGCTTACAAGGGGGTAAGTTATAATTATTGAGGTTGTGGACGGTTGGTTACACTGGTCAACAAAAAAAAACTTTTTGTTTGCTACTGAGAACTTGAGAAGTGTTTCAGTTTTTGACACGTTTTACACGTTGCTGACGTTTAAGATAATTTGCCGTTCGGCACAATTTTCTATGTCCCACCAAACTTGTGTTAAGGATTTTACACTGAAAACAAACATCAACACACATAAAGTTACATGTTACACCATATATACACCTATCTTAACTCACACAAGTGATGTCAGCATGTTCAAAAATATTTGAGACACTTGCTTTTACGCTTGTACTGTACATTCGTCTCTCTTTGCAAGAACCGACAGTAGTCTCCCATGATACTGGGATTGAACTTTCCCTGATATCTGCTTTCCATTGTCTTGATATCTTGATGAAATCTCTCCCCGTGCTCATCGCTGACATCACCAAGATTGGGTCGGAAGAAGTCGAGGTGGGAATGTAAAAAGTGCATCTTAAATGACATTCTGGCACCCATTACCTGAAACTCTGTCAACATGTTCGCCACAAGCTCAACATAATTCTCTGATCTATGGTTACCAAGAAAATTCTGAACAACCAGCACAAATGCTTCCCAAGCTGCTGATTCCGCTGGGTCGAGCTTCTGTTTAAACGCATCATCAAGGATCAGTTGATGGATTTCGGGTCCAACAGAAATGCCTTCTTTGAGTTTGGCTTCACTTTTCTCAAAACCAAACTTAATTCTTAAATCTTGTGCAGTAAATTGTCCGCAGACATAACAGAAGTTATCAGGATGGTTCACACAACCTCGCCTGTTCATATCGTC
>JAODLD010000001.1:4591356-4606806 GCA_026781065.1 Mormyrops boulengeri | reverse complement strand
CCCCCCCCATGAGAAACGGTCCCTTAATAGTTTAATGTAATGTCTTGTTTAGTACTGTAGGGATGCACGTGAGAGGTGTAGTCCATTGCCTGAATTATTAGTGCTGACATGACAGTAAGAGCAGAGGTGGAAATTTCAGGCACAGAAAATAAATATGCAGACCAAGATTTTGTTTCAACCAGCCAGTTGAGTATAAAGAGTCACAGCCACAGAGTACTCAACGGAATGGTTAAAACAAAATGTTGGCCTGGATTTTTACTTTCTGGACCTGAAATTTCCACCTCTGAGTAAGAGGCAGGTTATTGGTTAGTGATAATGCGCCGTCCCGTAAGTGGCCAGAAAAATGTGACGAGCAGAAGAAGCCCCCCGCTGTGTCAGAGTGTAGGCATAATGCCACATCCCGGCTTGTGGTTCCCGGGAATTCCCTAGCAAGCTGGCTCCAGCAGCCGCCCTCCCTGATCTGTTACGAGTAAGACTGAACCACAGATGGTGTGTCTGGGGGGATGCTGAAATTCCATCTCTAATAAAACCAGTTTGATTAGCATCCAGTGAAGCATTGTGATTAGCAAAGGCATTGCTACCTTTCCTTTCAGACTTGCTTTGACTATATAAGGACATAACCATAAACTGATGTGATCCCGCAGTCACTGATGATAATCTCACACATTGCTGCTATGCATCGATCACAACATTGGAACTGGTGCATCTGATCAAATCATTGACCACTGTCCACAAATCCCCATAGTCTTAAAAAAAGTTTGCCTATATTAACAAATATACTTAACAATAAACAAAATTCAAGATCACAGCAAACTTGCGCTAATCCCACAGACATAGAGGTTTTAAAAACCTGATTTTCCTAAAACGTAAAGAAGCAGCGACGGACATTAGGAAATCAACAGCTACTTTTTCAGAGGTTTTGATTCAGGTTCTGAAGAAAAGAGACAGTCTACAAATGTTGAATTTTCAGCTCCCTGTCATTTTAACAAACTGTGAATTTTGATGGATGCCTTCAGCAGTCCAAAGAAAGTAGCACATAACTGTTCCTGTTGCAGACACGCGTTGGAGTAGCACACAGATACTTCATCAGCTTTTGCTTACTGGCCAGGCCTGGCTAAGCGGCACCACATCGAACATAGCAGTCATGGGATTTAATGGAGGCAATGAAGGAAAACAGTTGGAATTCCTGAATATAACCTAATACCATACATTACATATATTAAAATCAGTTAAACCTTGTCTAGAGCAAGAAAACAACAACTCACAAGCGGAAACTTAGGGCTTGAAAAGGGAGATAAACTGGTTATCAAGAACTCCACATTGCCTGGGCACCAGGGTTACATTACAAACATCACACAGGAGTGCATTTTTGTAATTTAGATCTGCATTGACAACACTATGTATTGGATTTCTGTCCTGCACAACAACAAAGATCAATTTCTGCTCTTATTAAGACAGCTAGGATTGCATTTATAAACGAGTCAGATGAATTATTGATTTTGAACAAAAACAACTTGATTTGCATATCTATGGTCTTCTGCATCCATGTTTGGAAAAACCACAGATATTTGGATCAGTGGTAGAAAATATCCCAGTGATCTTTATCTGTCTCCATTATTTTCTTCACATATATTTCACACTGGACATATTCCAAGTTTTATCACAGGCTTTGCTACCGTATCACAGGAAGTTCATCACCAAACATTATAAGCTTGGTCATCTTTTCATGTGAATCTCTTGCTTTATATAACTATCTGATTATTGTGTTTCATAGTATTTCCATCATGAAAAAGCAATACTGTCGTAACGGATTTTATCATTATCAATCAGAGCGTGAATAAACAACAAAGAAATGGCGCCACCAAGTGGTGACTTCAGTGAACAAACGACCTGAATAAGCACCGAAATGGCACATTAAAACGTATCAAAGAGTGGTGTGCTTTGGGGAAGAGCACAAGGTTACTAACACAGCAGTCATTCTCAGAGAACCTACGTCATAATCGCATGGACATTGACGGAGGAACCTGTGGTTGAATTTGTTATGTTTAATAGATTTACTACTTGCATGTGACCGTCTTGATTAAGAGATCCGGATGTATAGTGATTTAAGTGTCCTGGAGGTTCTCGCATTTCGCTCTAGGAGAGTCTGATGTAGTTCGGTTGAGGAAAAAGCACATTATTGGAATTCTGCTGCAAAAATCCAGCTTTACAATCGAATGTTCCTGTGAATTGCTCTGGAGAAAAAAAAGTATGATTACAGTTTAATGCAAATAATTACCTTATGTGTCTGTTTTATTATTACACTCCACCAAACTGCTGCTTACAGTTGTTAGAAAATGTTGTGTCTGTGTATCTGTTTAAGTAGATACAGGATTGCCAACTCTCACGCATCTTGCGTGATACTCACGCTTTCTGAATCTCACGCAAGAAATCTTACGGCAAATCTATATTATTCCATTATCAACCTAAAATCAGCTTACATCAAAAGCGTTGGGGTAATTTGCAAACCGGACAGACTATTAACAAGGTGATAAAAATTGCTACATACATGTCAATGCGCGTGCATGTGTGTGCAGACTTGTCTCGAACTGAAAATGTCGCGCCAGCCAGGTGACCGAAGTTGATAACCCTGCAGATAATGTAACAGCAGAACGGTCGTTTTTTCAGTTTCTGTTACATGGTTCAGCCATTTGACATTTGTTGGTTATATCAAATTCCTCGCTCCACTTAACTGAAACTAGTAATATTCCAAACTATTCGTTATTAAAAAGATAGCCGGCGATGTAATGAACGTAACTTCTTAAGCATTGTTTCTGTGGCACTAAAATGAAATGGAGTGACGCTGCTTTCAGTGCGCGCGGGTCCGAGCCGGATATTCCCGCCAATTAACAAGGGCTGACAGCTCGCGCTCCGCGCCTCACTGACAGCTGCGCGTGCCCAGGAGTCCAGGCAAGCGTGCGGCTGCTCGCGCACGCACGCGCTCCCGAGTGAGGCTGGGGAGAGAAGACCGGCCGCCGCTTGGGGAAGGAGGACGACGATATGAGCTCCCGCAAAGGTAACAAACTCCTTTTGTCACGCGTGTCGCCGCCTGCCCAGAAACTCTTTACTTTAGGGGACTGCCATGGGAATGTGAAGCTCGTGTTGTTGTATTTTATCTTCGGGGAAGCACTGCTCCGATCGGAGGCTAACAAGCTAACTGATGCATTCTCTCTCTATCTGGCCCACGTTCTGCTGTCGGACTTGCTGCTCCGTGTATCATAATCTTGTCAGTGATGGCCATTCAGGCACGAAAGAGGAGGCCGAAGGGGAAGAAAGACAAGGCAGCCCAACAGCGAAGGTAAGTGGGGCGGGGGTCCGGACAGACTGCGGCTGTCACGGTGTTTTGTTTCCGTGCTTATTTCTGAAAAAATTATTTCGCTGAGGACATGGTCACTGTCCTGTCAGAGCCACTCTGGAGATAAATGTAAATTTAAGTGGATATGTATGAATAAGAGTTAGCTCTCGTCGGCTGCTCTAAGGTTCTGCTTGACCATCACACCCAGGTCTTCGGGATGGCCGAAATGTGCCGAGTTGGAAGTTGCTATTGGCAACGTCCCGCAACCCGGACGTGCTGCCTGTAGTGCTGATGTAACGCGTGTGTGTCTGTTTATCTGATTGTGTTTGCATGTGTACGTCTGTGGATGTCTCCTTCTCTGTGACCTGTTCGTATATTTGTGTGTATTAGTGTTTGTGCCTGTCGGGATTTGTGTGCGTGTAAATACATTGTGAGAACCAGATGTCCCCACAATGTGATAAAACCTGTCACTCTAACGTTGTGGGGACCACTTTTTTGGTCCCACGGGGGGAAATTCAATTTTATAAAAATCTGTGATTGCAGTAAAAAAATAAAAAATGTCAAAAAACTAGTATTCAGCTTAATTTTTATCACAATGTGATAAAAACCTGTTATCTTGACATTGTGGGGACTATTTTTCAGGTCCCCACAAAGATCTGAGAATCCAGTCAAATAACTGAAAATGCCGAAAGATGTGTATTTTGTTTGGTTACTTATGGTTAAGGTTAGGGCTAGGTAGGGGTTAAGGTCGTCATGTTGGGATTAGAGTTTTGTGTGCCAATACAAATTAAGGACTGGCTGATCGTCAGAGGCAGTGTCTGTCTCTCTTAAAGTCTAAAGAAGAGTACTGCTGTCTGGGGCTGGTCCTATGCAGTGTCTGTTAGGGGAGGGGTGTTCCCTATCATAGCAGGCTTATGTGACAAGTCTGCTAGCATGGTTACTGTAATGCTAGACCAAGAGATGGGTGGGTGGGCTTTGAAAAGTTGCCTGTTCAAACTGAATTGGTGAACTGTAGCAGATGCATGTGTGTTTGGGGCGTAAACAGCTCTACTGGGTTGCAGTGCTCAGTATTTCAGTTAAGGGGTGTAACAATTGAGTGCTTTGGCTACACGTCACACCGTCTTCCTGTAGCTGATGTTCACACAATTGATGTTCTGTGGAGAACAGATCGTATTCCATCGCAGGATAATTTTGGCCTGATGTCATATAAAAGCCAGTAAGGCTTATAGTAACACGTTGGCCATGGAATATAGTGAAATGATCTTTGTTGCCTAGGAAATGCCTCTCATGGTATTCTGTTCAAGCACTTGTACTTCACTGGAATAAGTGTTGCCCAATGTCATGTACTGGAAAAAAGAGATGTTCTGGCATATGTCCCAGAAAACAAATTATTTAGACAGACATCAGTAGTGTGAGAATGGAAGCTGATGCTTTACCTATTGCTCATCAATAACTCATGGTTATTTTTTCAGCCGAAAATGGCTTGTTTTAACCAGGGTCCATTCATATGTCTGACTTTTTTTTGTGCACATATATGCAATGGAAGGGTGCTGTTGGTGCCCTAATTAAATTGCATAGACCTGTTGGCTTCTGTGCTCACCTCTTCTGCTCAAAGAACAGTGTCAATCCATGTCCTTTAATTTAATTAAATATCATATGTCATAAAGTCTTCCCTCGCTCACTAGCTCTCTGAATGATGGATTGCCTCTGTATTGGATTGACCCAGACTCAGGCTCCTAATTTATATAGAGACACACAGGCTGGATGGGTCCCTGAGGAGACTCTCCTTGGGACATGAATGAAATGCAGCAAGCACAGTAGTGATGGGCTATATGCAAGTGGCTAGGAGACAGCCCTGAAGCAGGGTAATGCCAGTGGTAGAGCTGTATTTCTGTGACAGGAGCACGTTTTGCAAATACTTCATATTTTGCAAATACACCATATTTTGAAACTAACATTGTGAGAGTATTTATGGCTAAACTGCTTGACATTTTTATTCTCCAGTTAGTGAAATAAAGCCATGTGAAATATAGGAAGTCTTAGTTTATTTTCCCAGTACACAGAAGAAAGGTGGGGCATTTTGCATACTTATAAAGAGGAATGTACTAAATTCTGGCATAACATGAACCAAAAAAGCCCATCTGGGATGATCTTACGGCTAAGGTTTGTGAACTCGTACATCAGTGATGTGTCCTGGGATCGAAGGCAGTCACATTGTATAGGACAGCACACTTCAAAAGACAAGAGATCAAATGAGGTGGGGAACAATGGAGCTCTTTCAGCATTCCCCATCAGTGGGTGGGGATAGGGAGGGGGGGCTCCATTTGCAGAGACTGGCCTGGGTTGTGTTGGGGTATGACACAGACCAAAGGAGTGTTTTCCTCTGTAGACCCTTGTTTGTATGTGTTGGTTATATGTGTCCATCTGGAGCTGCTTTAGAAGAAACATCATTTGATGACATTGTCATTAAGCGAACAGTAGAAGCTTGAAGGTCACTGTTCGTATTAGCTGGTATTCTGCTAGTTTAGGCCAGGATCTGGCAATTTTGATCACTTTTGGTATACTGATTTTTTGGTTTACCTTAGCTACTGATGGGACATTACTTTTCTTGGTAAATTAGATCAAGCTGAAAACTGAAGTATGTGAAACAGTAGCGTTCTTGGAGTGGAACTGTCATGACTGCTTCAGTTTAATTCCACATTTGCGATGCCCTTCGTTGTGTTTGATATTGATGACAGTGATGCTGTTGGCTTAACTAAATTGAGGCTACTCACAGTTTTTTGGCCTTTGTGCCATAGAGACTGCTGATTAGAATCAACTATTGTTTGGGGTGGCCAAGGGGTGACACATTAGACAGTAGAGTTCTATTTATGCCCTCCAGTAATATTTTAAAAGTGTGTTTGGTCTGGTTTGTTTGATGATGAAACTGCCCTGGTAAGGGGTATCCTGTACACTGTCCTCTCCTTGAGGTGGCTCCAGCTTTGCGTGAGTGTGTGATGATTTTAACCATCTTACTTATTTAAGGATCCTCACCAACCTTATGAAGAAACATCAATATGTTTGGCACAGTCCCGCTTGGCTGTCTCTTTGTGTACTTAAGTTGCACCTTAACTGCCCTGTGACTCAACACAAAGCCTGTTTTTTCATTCATCTGTGTTTATTTTGACCTCTGCACCCTTTCACTTGCGATTCATCAGATGAACCCAACGGAAAGGTAAATTTTCCCGTTTGCCTCTGTGCGGGGGCAACATGTATGTTTGGTTCTGATGGTTCTCCTGTGCACATCCCCACCCTGCATGCTGCCAGTGCTCAGCTCAGACTGTAGGATGGGGGTGGAGGGGAGGAGCATTTACTAACCCCCTGGGATTTCTCTTCAGCCGCCTCTCATTGGCATGTTCTGTCTGTGTATCACTGCACTCTGTCTCTGGGAGGACTGTTAGCTCCTCTGTAATCTGAAGCCCTCTTCTCGTGGCCTGTATTGATTTTTTAATCATTTAATTTAGAGGGAGGGTGGCATTAGAGTTACTGCTCATTCTAGGGTGTTGTCTTGTTGTGGTAACGTGCATTTTAAGCCAGCGTTTGTGTAAGCATTCCGTCAGTTTTTCACATGATAATATATTTCCAGGAAAGCTGCTTCTGTCTGTTAACACTGGGGAGAGACAAAAAAGATGGCAGGATGGGGATAGTCCCAATAGGGTGACTGCAGGCCCTGCATTTAGATGGGCCAGGGAGGATATGTGGAAAATTGCTCCACTGGGTTAGTTTACACAGACTGACAGTGATGGAGACTGACTCCTGATGGCGTGTGGTAAACCTCAGCCAATGTACGCAAAAGGGTTTTTGTTAGCACATGTTGATGTCATATGCTATCTTCCAAAGGGTGGAGAGGTTATGAAGTTTTATATAGATCATGTTTAAGCATTATGTTTTGTGTTTCCTTACCTATAAAAGCAATTGCAAAAACTAAATGGGTGTCACTTTACAATAAGGCTGCCCTTATAAAGGGATTATGAATGGTTTATAAGCAGGTTATTAATTATGTTGTAACACTTTGTAAATCATTACTAGACAATTATAAACCAGTTATACCACAGTTTTCTTCTTATTAATAAGTTACTACCAGTTATAAGTGGCAAAGGGTAGCCTTATTGTAAAGTGGTATCGCTAAATGTTGTTGAAATATATTAGTAGTTAGTGTCTCCTGTTAACAACAGCATGATTTGTTACCCCAGTTATTCAAGAAATTACTACTTATCACAGTTAAATATATTATAATGCAATGCATTAAATACATATTGTGTATATATTGCTTTAATGTCTAAGGGCATTTTTCATTAATGAAGATTTTATCTAAAATTAGCTGTTTATTAAAGTGCTTTGATGTTATTCTGTATTATACACCCATTTCATAGGGTTTAATTGTGATGAAAAACGTCAGTAAAACTTAACTTATATCTTTTATTCTGCAATGTCTGTATTCTGCTTTCAGTATAAAGGGAGGTGGTTGAGGATCTGAGACTTAATTTATGGCAACATATGTAGATGGTAATGTAGACACTACATTAGATACTAATTCACAGTAGATAGTAGATAGAACTAGTTCACATAATTTCATGAGTTTGAGTTTAGCTTTCCTTCAGCAGTAATTTTCTGGACCCTGTGTCATCTGTTATGCGTTACAGATTCTGTAGAGGTTAGTTAAGTTTTGTACTGCTAAAATGAGCATTGTGAACTTAATGAATCTGTATCAGAACACACATAGACACCTTCCAGTACAAATGTGTGATATGCCTGTAAATTTATAAATACAGTAAATACAGTGTGTGTCTCAGTAGGTTAGGACACTGTGCCCGTGACAGGAAGGTCGCCAGTTCATCCCCAGTGGTCGCTATTGTGATGTCACAGTTGGGCCCTTGAGCAGGGCCATTAACCCTAATTGCTCCAGGGACTGGCTGACCCTGCTTTCTGAAATGTACGTCACTTTGGTGAAAAGCGTCTGCTAAATTAACAAGCTCCAGATAGCTCTATCTTAACAAGCTATGCAGTTTTATCTACTGTTTCATTTATATAAAAGTCCTTATTTGCAATAGTAAAGGGTGTTTTCTGTGTGAGATCTCTGCTGCCTTGACACAGTAAAAAAAAAACTGAAATGAAACTCTCTTAATTACGTCAGTCATTCTTTTAAGAAGGTTCAGACTGCAGCTAAATCAACAAAGTAGAACTGAGCTCTCTATTCTGAGAGTGAGAAGTACTTCCCTAAGTCTTTGTGATGCCAAAACAGGGCACTGTTACAGTTATAGTGTTTTCTTTATATCAGTAAAAAATGTCATGACAATAATTAAACAATAACAACTTATTTGAAGTCTTTGTTCCGGCCATACCTTTGTCATGGTCTCTCTTGTTCTTTCTTGCTTTCTTTGTCTTTCTGACATTTGTCTAACGCATATGTTTGTGTTTCCGTATCCTCCCTGATCTGAGAAGCACGACTCCGTCTTCTAGTCAGTGTCCCATAGCTGTAAATAATCCTGTCTTCATTAATATTTGTCCTGCCAGAATCCCCACGCTGCCTCGTATGACATGATGGCCAGACTAAGAAAGTACTGAGCTTTATTTAAAAGTAGAAAGTGACCACTACTTAGCCCCTTGTCCCCCTGGCATGGATTTTGTTAACTGGATGTACATTGGTGTGATGTTCAAAAAAGTATCTCAAAATGCAGCCAATATCAGGCACTGGCTATTTTTTTCGGTGTTTCTATCAAGTAGGACAAGGTGCGAACGCCGAGGAGAAACTCACAGTTAGTCTAAATGAAATGCATCTAGATGTAAGGCCCAGGTTCAAATGGCTTTATTGTGTTTGAAATTAAATTAAGGAAGGGCCAGTGTTCCTGCAGCTTACTGAAGTGTTGTTTAATGGAGCTGACTTTCACACATCAGCTTTCGGTTCTGTGAGTTTGCATGTCTGGACAGGTTTTCATCTCTGCTTTTCTTGTAAAGCCCTGCATTTGACCAGAAAAAACAACATTTTAAGGAAAGATTACTCATTATTTTATACTACTTTTGCCTCATAAATTTACTCAACCTTTCTTGAAGTGTAGTAACTCTCTCGAATAAGAATACATTTGTTTGTGGTCATCTATGTACAGTTTTTGTAGCCAAACACGACGATACAATTGGGTATGAGCAAGTAAAAATAAGTGCAATCTCTTGCTTCTCCTCCCATTTGCTAGTCAACCTGCATTATTTGTTATGGCAGAATAAATACTGTATACAAAAAAGACATGAAAAGCATATGAAATGTAGATCAGTCTGCCTCTCTTTCAAGTACCTACAGCTCTTTCATTTATCTAACCTTATCGTCACACAAAACCCCATCTGTGGTCTTTCTGTATTCCACTCATGCTTTTTAAAATGTTTTATTTTTTTTATAAAAAAAAGTAACAATAAAAAAACCTGAAAATAGTGAAGACTAGTAAACACCAGCTGGGTTTCTACTTAGTGGAACAAGAAGCTTTGTGTAGAGTGTCAGTTGAACACTCATGCCTTTTCAGTGCCAATTAGATGCATGTGGCCTGGTTTGACCCAGTCAGGGTTGGGTTAGTGTGCAGTAAACCCTTCACACTGACCTCCGCCTACATGTCTTTGTGCATATTTGTGTACCCCCTGTGGCTTATGGCAAGCAGCCGAACAACTGTGACACTTGCGCACACACACACACACACCCACACAGACACACACAGACAGAACAAAACCCCTCTGCTAATACTGTTTGGTGTGTGTTATTGGAGAACAAATGTGCTAATGGGATCAGATTTTTGGTTTGTTTCCTGTCCTATCAATCTCATAACTTCGTGTAGGTGTGGACATGGTAGCTTGAAGGGATGAGCACCGGGATAGTGGATCTAAGTATTAACTTTGTTGCTGTGTGTGGGTGTGACTGTGTTTGCATGTGTATAGGTATATCTGCATCTTTGTGTTTGTGTTCGTCTGAGTGCGCGCACATTATTCATTCAGAAGTTTGTGATTTATGATGCAAAGCCTTAAACACACTGGAATGTTCCCATAGTACCAGGCAGGCAGCACACCTGCCTCTTTGAGAGACGGTTAAGGAGTTTGCTTTTCCATTACATCACTTCCTGCAACAGGCTAACACTGAGTTGATTCATATCTGCAGCTTCACCTTCCAGAGGGAAAATGCTGTGGAATGAATGAAGCTGGAATGATCTGCAGGGCCTCCATCCCTGCTTGTGTTCTTGTGCATGGCAGTTGTCTTGCTCCTCTATAAAGTGAGTTAATCCTGCTGGCTGTCTGTGAAGTGGAGGGATGATTCATGTGTACTGATCCTAATCCTGCTGCCATCATGCTGCTGCTCTCTAGAAGAACACTGTACCTACGCTATACCACACCGTAGGTGCGCTGCTCTGACTCTCACACGCAGCGCTTGTGTTGTGCTGTACACACCATTTTATTTCCTGTGTAAAGTAATTTCTGTGTGGAGGTTTATGACGTTCTGATACTTATGTCATTTCTGTTAATTGTATATGGGTATTTAGATTTGGACCAGGTGAGGCCCAGTAGCTTACAGCTGTGGACTGACCTGGGAGAAACTGTTTTTACAGATTTATTCTTGCCACCTGGTGGCAGCAGACGCATAGACAGAGGTATGTGAATGTTACATCCTTACATGGTGTTTTGGGAGCATAATGTAAAGCATCGACCGTTATGGGGGGGCGGCTTCAGGTTTCGGCAGGGCGACACCAGACAGAGGTGTGCTTTTAGCAGGACTGACGGGCCACACCACTGGGAGCCTGGTTTAGACACTCCATCCTAAGCATGAGTCGGCTGGCATGAGTGACACTCTTCCAGGTAATCCTAGTGTAAGCTAGTTGCTTAATGTTGGTGAAGGTGCATACATTTGTAGGGAATATGGCTGTTATTTTCTGAGCCTCTGTTGTGTAAAAATGGATTTGGTTTGCTAACCAAAGGGTACTTCTTGTTTTGAAAAGGTGTATTGTAAACGCTGCATTTTGTGTGCAGTTCCCTAGGCAGACTAAAGAGGGTGCAGTGTCACTGAAGTGTGCTATGTGTGCTGTGGAAGTGATGAGGCAAAGTAATGGGCCATCTTCTGCTTGTGTCTGTGTGCACGCGTGCCAGCACACTCACAAGTGTGTATTGCAATATGCTCTTTCTCTTTGGCAACTCGATCCATTCACTGTGGAAATGTAATATGTGATGTGGTAACACCATTCCCTTAATTGTGAGAAAGAGATATAGATGGCCTTTTCTTTAATCTTTAATTTTTCTTATTCATTTTCTTACTCTGCTGGTTCTTAGCTTTCCTGTAGGCGCTCCCTTTTTATCCGCCTCCAGCCCCACCTCTGCCTGCTTTCCTGACTCCCTGCTGCATCATCAGCACTGCCATGTTCTCGCCCTCCCTGCCTCGTTCTCATTCCCTGCTGTTACAGGGTGTCGTTGCTTTGCTGAAGTAATCCACTGTGCCGCTCTCTCTCACCCCGCATCATTCGCTCTGCCTCGGTCAGTCTGTTTGTTTTTTCGGAGCTGAGCTCATCTGTGGAACAACATTTGGCTGTGCTGCCAAAGAAAGTCCAGTGGGGAATCCAGGTGCTGGACTGACCCCCTTCACCTAATGCGCACACGCACACACACTCGGCCACGCACACACACTCGGCCACGCATACACACGGACGCCTGTGGCATTCAGCTGGATGTGTCATGGAGCTTCTGTGTTTCTACATCTGTCTCAGCGCACAGCCAGGTACAGAGTCGCTTACTGGGGAACATTGGGGGGGGGTGACTTTAGGCTATTCTCTCATTGCAGGCTGTTTTTGCAATGATGTGACTGATCATTTCATCTCAGCCAATGGTTGTTTGACAAGCTGGTGGACCTTTTGGCATCCTACATCATTCATCAGTCCACTCTGCTTCCATCACTCACTATCCAGCGTCTAGCTGGGGTACATGGGTGTTACTTTGCATGTGCCCTTTTTCTGCACTGGTCCATTCGTCACCACAGGCAGCTTCCCAACTCTGGAAGCAATACTTTTCCCAAGATACGTGGGCTGGGTGAGCCGACGCTCATCTGTCTCTGTGGTCTCTAGCAGGAAAATGTCCAGGTTGTGCTCCATAAGTGAGACGCTGATTCTGTCTTGGGGCATTTTACCGGAATGCACAGTGGAGTAACACCTCAAGGCATAAATCAGCAAGGTTCGTTCACATCATAACTATAACTTACCAAATTGTGGTGCTGGGGGCTGGGGGCTGGGGGCTGGAGGCACAAGGCAGGGAATAACCCAGGCGCCATATCTGGGTTTGTTTTGAGTATTGAGAACCGAAAAACCAGCCGGTCTCATAATGGGGATCTTTGTCCTTCATCTAAGTGAAACTTGTGTTTCTCAAGACAACTTGCACTGTTGAGGCAGCTGCAGCGATGGTCTGGGAAATTCTCTAGTTGCTGATCAAATTATGTGTTTCTTTCTGTTTCTGAGGCCTTGCAACTGCTTGTATAACATGCTGTGTGAGCCTTAGGTTTTTGTGTGAAGGTTATTGTGGGCGTCAAAGGAGAAAAAGGTTTTGTCGTCTGAAATATCCGCAGGATCGAGGGATGCGTAACATTAGAAATAAAACAAAAATCCACTTTAGGGTGATCCAGCAGTTACAGAAAAAGTATCTACATCGGAGACAGTGGAATGTTCAGGCTCTTGACTCAGGGTTATTGACCAATAAGGGGGTAGGTTTTCCAGTGTGCACCCTATTGTTATGGCCTTCATTGGAGAACTGACAGGCTTGTGTGTAGAAATGGTGGACAAAGAATACAGCATAACATACACAGTGTTCATAACATTTACTCTAGGTCAGCGAATATCAATTTGGGTCACGGCAAGTTCTGATAGGGTCGTGAGGCAGAGTTGGAAATGTAAGCATTTTAAAACCAGCAAGCTCCTATGCTGATCCACGATCAGATTTCCCAGACCCAGTCCTACAATTAGCCTATATAAATGCGTCTTGGGTCTGCAACTGTTAGCACAAAACTGCTGAACACTCAACCAATCCAAGAAGCCAAACCACAGATACTTAACTTAAAATTCACTGGCACATCCAATCAGATTTGTGCAATAGACATCGATTGGTGTAAATTGCAGTGTTCACTGCGCGCTTCATCATAGTGTTAATATAAACCTATACTTGATATAGGGTCATGACTGAGTTATTGATATAGGGTCATGATGGTAAAAATTGGGTCAAGGTGCAAAAAGGTTGAGAACCAGACCAGAATTATCAGCAGGTGACATGGCAATCAAACGGCAGGATCGAGCTTGATATACCTTTCCGGTGTCTTCTTAATTGGATAACCATAGCAGACTTACAGAAGTGATTCACAAATAAAACATACTGTTGTCTAATCTAGAGGGTCATGGACATCAAAAGGTTGGAAACATCTAATCCAATCCAAAGGCCTCTGTGTTGGGGGCCTTGAGAGCCAGATACAGATAAATGACTGATAGGTCACTGCCTAATCTGTGCCTATACTATTTCACTGTTCAACAAGCACAAAATTTGCTGTAAAATACACTTTTCACAGTTTCTGTCCCGTCCCTAAAACACCTTCAAATGGTATCTCACATGCTGAAAATCTAATTTGCCCTCATCTGGCAATTTATTAGACGCACCTGCCTGTTAACACACATAGTCTGTTTCTCCCAACAGCATATCATTTAGCTGTAACTCAATACCTACAGTATACAGACAGGATCAACAGTCAGTGTGCGGCTAACCATCAGAATGGCTAAAATTCCTGATCTAAGCAATTCTAATGTGGTGTGATTGTGGTGCCAGACATGGTTCTTTCGGCATCTCAGAAATTTCCTGGGATATTAAGACACAACATTGTCTAAGGTTTACAGAGAATGGTGTGATAAATGTCCCTCAGCGCATGAAAAATATCCACTCAGGGACATTTCTTTGTCTAAACCAACTTTTTTAATGAGAGTGGGCAGAGAAGTATGGCTGGACTCGTTAAACTTAGCGGGAAGTGTAAAGCTATCAGCTCAGTACAACAGGGGTGTGCAGAAAGGCTTCTCTGAAAGCATAACTTGTCTACCCCTGAAGTGGTTCTGGAGGCAAAAGTGGGCCCTACCCAATACCAGCTAGGTGTACAAAATAAGTGGTCATTAAGTGTGTAATTTGTATGAAAACTAGTTATTTCTGCTGCCATGTAGCTCCTGTAATGAGACTTGGGCCGTTGTGATTGATTTCAAGGCATTTAAGGAAAAATTGGAATGAAGATTTTAAGATTAAGAACAATGATGTGTAACCTAAAGGTTGCCAATTCATAGCCCTAGAGGGAATCTGATGTATAAATTGTTGTTATTGTTGTTTTCATCAGTAGTAGTAATGCATGTATAATGAACTGTGTAATTATTTAAAATCCTGCAAATTCAGAATAAAAGAATTAAAGCCAGTGTGTTTCATCGACTCACTGCTTCAGTAGAACATCACCTGGACTTTTCAGCAAAGTAGCCCGATCAGTAAATAACTGCCACCTGCATAAGCCAGATGTGGCTTTTGTTTTTCCAGTGATTACTGTAATAAATCCACTGAGTCATGCAGTGAGAAGCTGCAGACCCTGCTCCCTCACGATGCGATGATCGGCCATCCCTAGCTCAAAATCTGTGGCTCACTCAAGTGAAGTCCACGAAATCCTAACTTACCCTGTCTGGTGATTCTGCTGTTACATGTGTGCAGAGTGAGTAGCCACTCGGAATGGCTGATAAAGGGGTTGGGGAGCCTGTATCCACAGATGCAGAGTACTGATTAAGACCTTGTTTTCTTCCACATGTTCTAGACCAATGTTTCCCAACCATGTCCACGTTTTTGCTTTCTCTCAGCTCCCAGCGCACCTGTACCAGGTATTCGGTGTTCCTGATTGGTTGGGAGCTGGGAGGGAGCAAAAACGTGGACTGTCCGGGGTTCCCCGAGGACTGGGTTGGGGAACACTGTTCTAGACACATAATAATAATAATAATAGACTTTATTTGTAATGCGCTTTACATTTAAAATAAATCTCAAAGTGCCACAAAATGTCATCCAACCAAAGTGAA
>JAODLD010000001.1:4569902-4583293 GCA_026781065.1 Mormyrops boulengeri | reverse complement strand
ACAAAACTGTCTTTCCAAACCCCCCCCCCCAGCCCCAGCCCCAGCCCCAGCCCCAGCCCCCATTGTCCAGTTCAGTTCCCACCCCTAAACGATGAGCAATCAGAGCAGGGCTTCCAACAGAGCCAGGCATGTCTGATTGTGATCGGAGGGATGTCACCTTCCATCTTCCAGACGGCTGCCTTGGTTATTCACACTGTCGCTGCGATAAGACATGATGAATTGCTAGTTAATGAGGCCTGGAAGTAAAGCTCATCAAAAACACTCATGCCTGGGAGTCTAGGTCAGGTTTGCAGGCAAAGTGGCTGGTTCTAGACTGCATCTAACTGCTAATGAAGAGCATGTCCTGGGGTCAGCAGCAGAGTGCATGGTAACATCCCCCATGTGCCAGGCTGTGACAGCCATCCAAGCTTTGACCTACTCCATTCTGTCAATGGGCAGACTGTGACTTAGATGTATGTTGGTTAGAGTCTCTATCACTCCATTTGCCATTCACAGTTACACTGTTTTCGGAACCCGGCAGTGCAAATGAGCGGGTGAATGAGAGAGCATGAATAGTACAGTGTCTAGTAACTCATGTCAATCCCCACGTGGCTGTATAATCTGCATGTTGTAACCCTGCCGTAAGATGGAAACTTTGGAGATTTGGTACGTTGCTGAAGACGATCAGACTCTGGGAAGCTGACCCTATGGCCTGTAATGGAATCCACGTACTGGTATCACCGGTAGTCATGTGACCCTGTTCCTCTACCTGATACTGCATGTAGGAAATGAGATGGTGAGGCTTACAGGGTGGATGACTTTCAGTAACAGCAGCAGCCTGTTACTGAAACAGGCTCTCATTGGGGACAGCCAATCAACTGTCAGCCTTTATTCCAAAGAATGGCTGTTGCCCTTACATTGAAATGGCTCCCACAGAAGGAGTAAAGCAGAAGAGGTTGACTATGTTTAAACATGCTCTCTCCTCTGGGACTTCCTTTTTCCCACACAACAACCAGGAACTTTCTCTCCATGCCCTGTTTGCATTTCATCCTGCTCCGAGTTTAATTGCCTGTTTCTGTTGGCGCAACTTTCTGTGATTGAGGAAACCCTCCTACTCAGGAAACAAGACCAGCACAGGCTTAAGAGGCCCAAGGAATCGTTCCCATCCCTCCACCCAACGCCACTGGAGCCACATTTGCCAGGAAGCTGTTTTTCCACATGTACGTCTGGTGGTCTACAGTGATTTATGAGCCAGAAGAATCAAGGGCAGGGCTGATGTAGATGTGACACACTTGTCTCTGGTGCCTGCCATCTGGGTCAGGCCTCCATCTTACATATGTGCTGGTGCCACACCGTCCAGCTTACAGCTCATTGCCCATTACGGCCACTCCCGCTTCTCAGCCTGCTTCTCGGGGCAGTATAGCCCAGAATAGTCAGTAAGTCGGAAGTCATGGAATTAAGAGGGCGGGTGGGTTATGGGTTGATGGTAGTCTTGGGAGGAAGTCGTCCCAGTGGAGTTTCACTGAAAAGTGGAAAGATTGAGGGCCAGCTCAATTCTTCATTCTAATTTTGGGAAGACGGTAAGCATTGGGTCCCAGCTGCTCGTTAGAGCTATAATCTGTTCTAAAATCGCATTTTGTTTTTTTTTTGGCCCAGGAATGATAATGATGTTTGTTGCTCTAGCATCAACTCAAATTGCCAATCTCAAGTGAAGATTCCTGGCCTAGCGCAGTAACTCAACAGTCCCTTGATCTGCTGAAATCTATTTTCAACTAGCTTTTTTTTTCCTTTTGGTGGGATCAGCAAACTCATCTGCAGAGTCTGGTGCAATCCCTCCAGCAGCCTCTGAGCTGAAGGAAAACACACCGGCCTTCACGTCGTCCTAGTTTAGAATCAAACAAGTGCAGCGACGTGTCTGAAACCCATCCGAGACTTCATCTCAGTTTGTTTATCTCTCTGTGCTTTTTTGTGCTGTCACTATGCTCGTTTGTAATGTTTGTGTCCATGTTTTTTTCACGTGTGTCTGCATGTGTATGTGCCATCTATAGTCTCGTCTGCATGACTGCATTTGGTTGTGTGTCATCAGCTGGGTTTCACACCAGGGTGTGAGGGAGCCATGTGACCATCATGGCAATTTTTGAGAACCGCCCCACCCTATTAGTGTGAGGTTAGATTCTAACAGCATCGGCCGTCGGCTCCTGTCCACATGGATCGCAGTGTGTCTCGCTCTGAGGTGGCACTGGGGCTCGCACTGAGAGCACTCCGACTTTGGAGGCACAGGGCCCTGAGGGAGCAGTGCAGCAGGTAGGGGAGTTTCTGGGTAAAGAGCTGTGGGACATGTGTGTATGAGGGGTTAGACAAATGCAGGTGATAGAGGATACCTAATATATGAGCAACTTAAACTGTTTTTATCCAGGACCTGAGGAGAGTTATAGCTAAAGTTTCTTATTTTGATTGTCAATGGGCTTAAGCAAAAAGTAAAATGTTTGCTTGTGTCAAAACTGATGAGGGTGGAAGAGGAGCCCCCCCCCCCCCCGGTATGGCGACCTCTAATGTTTGGAAACTCACATATTTCAATGAAATTGACAGGTCTGGATGCTGTGTATGAGCTTCGTTGGGGCTGAATTAGGTGGAATCGTTCACTGCAGAATCAATGGGAAGTGACCGCGACGATAATCCGTGTGTCATAATCAGTGTGCATGTGTGGTAACATGAGGCAGGGCGGCCGGCGTGTAGGCTCTGCACAGTGACGTCAGCAGGACTGGAATAGCAGTGAGATCTCACTTCTCCATGCAGACTCTGGCAGGGGGGGTGGATTGTGTGAGCCAGCAGCCTACCAGGCAGGGGAGAGGGAGCAGAGCTGGGAGGCAGGGAGGCTCTTGGAGCACGCTGACTTGTTACTGCTGCGTACTCCTGTGACTAATGGCCTTGCTTTAATCCAGCTTCATAGCTCGCATCTGATGCTTTTATCTAAAGTCGCAGTTCTCACCCACGGACGCAGCTTGATATTGAATTGGGAAGTCCGGATGTCTTTTTCAGCTAGTCTGGTACATGAGGTTAGTGGACATGTCTTTACAAGACTGCCTGTTCTGGACCATGGAGTGCTACGCCAGCAGGCATGAAAATCATCCTTAAAATATGTTGCATTTCTAGACGCTAGCAGAATATCATTGGACCGGTGCTTGGAAAAGCTGATGCGGCAGCGGAGTCAATATGGTGGCATTCATGGTGAAAGAAACAGGCTTACAAACATGGCATTGTCTTTGCAAGATTCACAGGCCGTGCTTCTCCTGCGTGATGTCCCAATCACGCCGCACCCTCGTGCCACGGGCCGTCTCTTCAGTACCACTAAATGGGCTCGGGCAAGATACCAGATCAGATGTGAGACGGGGGGGTGGGCTGTGTACCACCTTCCACACAGCGGCACGCACACTCTACATTGTCATCCATTGTTTATTCTTATTCTTTATGTAAAAATAAATATACAGATGACTGCGGTAACATTCTCTCAGGAGAGCATAGCATTTCTGTGAACAGATTTCAGAACAAATGGAAAACAATCATTGAATTCTCTGCTTTCCTATGCTAATGAACAATTGTACCAGTTAGCCATATAGCGCTAACTGAAAGTTACCATGTAGCATGTTGGGTCAGCCTGTGGTGAGCTTGTTTCAGCCGGTCGACAGTTAGTGAAGGTCACACCCATGAAACAAGTCTGTGTGGATACCAGTTCCTGTGAATTTGCCCATGCAGGTTAGCACAGGCATGCCGGGTGGCCTGCTCCTCGATGAATCACAAGATGATGCCGCGCAGGACATACCACAGAGCTGTGCGGAGGGCGAGCGGGAGGTGGGAGAAAATGTGGAGCCCGGGTGTCGAATGCCACGCCCCTTCGCTGTCTTCCAGCACACAGGGCCATTGTTTATCGACACCGTCGCAGAACCTCTGAACTCACACTGAAAGCCAGGTCGCGTTTACCTTGATGGTAAATGATGAGATGAGCAGAAGGGGGGACGCGGTTGCAATAATAATGAAGGATCGTTGAAATGAAAGGACGTCCACTGAACAGTGATCACTGTATGGTCAGTACAGGTGATTAGAGCAGAAAGAGGCAAATAAACGATTAAGGCCTGATATTAGCCTGCCCTCTGCGTGAAGGAGTGCCAATCCTCCGCTCCGAGCGGCTCTGATACGCTTGGCTATGTAGGCTGTTTGTTCTTATCTCAGTAGGGCTTCCTAGGGGGAAGAACAATCCAAAACACTCTATATATTTTATTAAAAAAAAATAGACCAGCCTGCCATGAGCAGAGGTGAAGTCAGCACTGTCTCTAGCTTCCAGTCGGGATTCATTTAATCTTTCCTTCTTGATAATCATCATGGTGTCCCAATCCTTACATTTTAATTGGGTGATAACTGACGGTGGTATGCAGCTGATTAGTATTGCAGAGATAAGGCTGATTGATGCAGCGCCTAACAGGTTAGTCATCCTGATTTTCAGCTGACCAAGGACCGTTTACAGTTTTACCAGTTATAAATTATACTGTGCACTCGGAATGCTGAACAAGCTGTTTGTTGTGCTTGGGTGTTTGTGTATACAACAGCAAGTCCATACAGGAGCCTGCCATTAGACTGTGAATGTACCTATCCACCCATAAAAGAAACCTGTACTGTGTGAACCCTAGAGGCCTGGACATGCCCAGCGTTCCACAGACGTTTGGGTTCATAGGGACAGTGTACAGCATATACACACGTGTACACGTTCACACACACCTGTACTAAGCTCAGAGAACAGCACATAGTCTCAGCACACACATACTGTGTACATGGAAGTCTGCTTTTTCATGTGCTCCAGCACACAAACATGCACACACACGTTTGTATTCATATCTTTGTGGGGACTCAACATTCATGACTGTGTGAAAAAACCCTAACCCCAGCAATGACAACCTTAACCCTTGCCCAGCCTAAACCTTAACCATAAGTAATCAAATAAAACACAAGACCTTTGACATTTTAGGTTTTTGATTGCAGCCACATATTCTTCCCCTTGTGAGGACCAAAAGACCAAAACAATGGTCCCCACAATGTCAAAATAACAGGTTTTTATCACATTGTAACATGTACATAACCCATGCATACACACACATACACAAGCTCATTCTTTTACTAAGATGCACAAATATGCACAGTAGCGCACACAGACAAACAAGCTTTACAGCACCTTCATCATTTGTAATAGGAAAGAGGGGCCTGACAGGGGATGGTATTGAGCAGCTGAATGCATGTGAGTGCCTCTGTGTTTTTGGCCATGCCAGCTAGGCTGAGCATTTGCATCACTGAATGTTGGGTGCAGCTTTAACAAGGCCTGACATGAAGGTACATTTGCTGCTGGCTGTCTGTGAGCACACAGCCCGGAGTGCAGCTCTGCAGAGATCCAGTGCAGTATGATGGGAATGAGGAATATGCCAGTAATCCTCTTCTGCATCCACCAGCTTTAGAGCGGATACGTTGGAGGATGCAGTGGAGAGCTTGCACACACATGTGCTAGTGTACACAACATGCATGTTCTCCTGTGCAGTGCATACGCTTACATGTTTAACACACGCAGTACGGCGCACTCACTCATGAAGGTAGGCATGCACTGAATCCTGTGTGCCTGTTGCCATAGAAACGGTTTCCCAGGCTTCCTGTGCTCAAAACGGAGAACGAGATGTGACAGCGATGCCACAACTCTCTGCACGCCGAACATTTGTGCGATTTACAGCTGTAATATAAGATCAAGCTTTATTTACAAACAGTGTACGTTCTTCTGCTGGAATGGGGGGCACCTTTTCTGGCTGCGTCCCAGTGTCCTGAGGGAAATCTCAAACACTCCGCCCCGGTAGGTGGTGGGAGTCCCCATGTTCCTCGGCTTCTCCACGCTCCCAGGCCGGGCCTGAGGTAATGCCGCAGTAAGCTTATGTGCGCCCTGCCTCCCCCCCAGGCCTGAGAACCAGCAGAAAGCCCCCTCGGCGCCTCTTCCCCCTCCGCCTCCACCGCCACCCCCGCCCCCAGAGCCGGCTGCCCCACCAGAGCCAGAGGAAGAAATCCTGGGCTCCGATGATGAGGAGCAGGAGGACCCTGCAGACTACTGTAAAGGTGAGGTGGAGGAACCCCAGCCGGCGCAGCACACCATGCATGAGGTGGGCAGTGCAGAGGTACCAGCTGGATTTACTCAGTTCAATTCAAGTTTATTTCTATAGTGCATTTTCACAGTGTTACATTGTATCAAAGCGCTTTATACTGTCCTCGCCCAAAGCCTCCAGAGAGCAAGCCAGAGGGGACAGTGGCAAGGAAAAACTCCCATCCTGCTGTGATTAGCAGAGGAAATCCAAAGTCCCAGTTTATAAAGTACAATTGTGTGTAGTGCAGGTATATATGCGGACAGTCCAGCTGATGTGGGGACAGAGGGGTGAAGAAGTTGCTTCCTTGGTTGGGGGGGGGTTCATTCTGTTACCGTGAGCCTTTGCTAAGTGAAACCTAGACTGTTTTAGTACATTGGTGCTATATAATTATTACATATCTATATGATATATTATCTAGTTGCAGGTGGCTGAGTGTATATTGCAGGCAGTAGCAATGTTTACCACCTCTCAAACTACACATTTACGTGGCTTCCCCCACTGGCCACAAACGGTCATTACACTAATTATTCAATAAATATGTCTCTTATTTAGGAAATGCCAAAGCAGCGTGCTTTGCTAACCAGCTAGCTACAAGCTTCTGACTCTACTCACTAGCTGTTTAGTGCCTTTTTCAATGGGGCCCACTTCCCCTGCAGGGTGAAATGTCTGAATGCATGGTGCCTGTAGATGTTTCACACGTCAGCTGCTAATCTCATTACCCATCGGCCTCTCGTCTGTCCCCCTTGTCCCCTCGGCAGGAGGGTACCACCCAGTAAAGATCGGGGACCTGTTCAATGGGCGCTACCATGTGATCCGCAAGCTGGGCTGGGGCCACTTCTCCACAGTGTGGCTGTGCTGGGACATCCAGTGAGTACGATGGCTCATCGGAGCAGCCGTATCCCCGCACAGTACGAGGAACACCCAGTGCGGCGGCAGCGCGACCCACACAGCAAGTCTGAGAAGCAAATGAGGCCTCCGCCATGTAAATGTGCTTTAAACACACTCAGATAGCATCTCCACTGTGGCAGAGGCTATTAGACAGACACGATGTCACACAGGCACAGACACACCCCCACACGCATGCACACACTGTCTGTCTACCTTCCTCTGCATGCATCTTCAACTGCAGCTCTTAAATTGCCCATGCGTCATAGTGTGTTTGTGTGTGTGTGTGTGTGCGTGTGTGTGTGTGAGAGAGAGAGAGAGAGAGATATACACTCACTGGCTGCTTCATTACGTACACCTTGCTAATACCAGGTTGGACCCCCTTTTGCCTTCAGAACTGCCTTAGTTCTTCATGGCATAGATTCAACGAGGTGTTTAAAACATTCCCCAGAGACTTTGGTCCATGTTGACATGATAGCATCACGCAGTTACTGCAGATTTGTCGGCTGCACGTTCATGGTGCAAATCTCCCGATCCACCACATCCCATAGGTGCTCTGTCGGATTGAGATCTGGTGACTGTGGAGGCCATTTGAGTACAGTGAATCCATTGTCACATTCAAGGAACCAGTCTGAGATTATATTAACTTTGTGACATGGCACGCTATCCTGCTGGAAGTAGCCATTAGAAGCTGGGTACACTGTGGTCATAAAGGCGGTGCCATGCTCAGCAGCAATAGGATGTGGCATTTAAAAAACGCTGCAGAATTTTAACCTGGTACTAAGGGGCCCAAACTGTGCCAAGATAATATGTTCAGAAATCCCTTTGCACCATTACACTACCTCCACAAACCTGGATTACAATGCAAGGCAGGATGGATCTATGCTTTCATGTCGTTTACGCCAAATTCTGAGCCTACCATCTGAATGTCACAGCAAATATCAAGACTCCTCTGACCAGGCAACATTTTTCCAGTCTTCCAGTGTCCAGTCTTGATGACTGGACAATGGAAGACTGGAGGCCCCCTGTACCCTCAGTTTCCTGTTTGTAGCTGACAGGAGTGGCACCCGGTGTGGTCTTCTGCTGCTGTAGCCCGTCTGCTTCAAGGTTTGACGTGCTGTGCGTTCAGAGATGCTCTTCTGCATACCTTGGCTGTAACGAGGGGTTATTTGCGTTACTGTTGCCTTTCTGTCAGCTTGAACCAGTCTGGCCATTCTTCTCTGACCTCTGCCATCAACTAGCCATTCTGGTGTTTGATGTGAACATTAGCTGAAGCTCCTGACCTGTATCTGCATGATTTTATACTCTGTGCTGCTGACATCTGATTGGCTGATTATATATTTGTTTCAATGACACTCAAGTATACTTTTTGTGCACGCACAGACCATTTTTCAGGTCCCTACAATGATCTGTGAATGCAATCAAAAAACCAAAAATGCCAAAAGTCTCGTATTTTGTTTGGTTACTTATGGTTATGGTTAGGGCTGGGTAGGGGTTATGGTTAAGGTTAGGGCTGGGTG
The DNA here is from genome assembly GCA_026781065.1 of Mormyrops boulengeri. Lineage (NCBI taxonomy): Eukaryota > Metazoa > Chordata > Actinopteri > Osteoglossiformes > Mormyridae > Mormyrops > Mormyrops boulengeri. The sequence continues at coordinate 4,574,745 of JAODLD010000001.1, read as the reverse complement.
GGGGTTAAGGTCATCAGGATTTCCCCGTAGAAATAAACGGCAAGTCCCCACAAAGATATAATTATAAACCTTGGTGTGTGTGTGTGGTACAGTGTGTGTGGGTGGGTGTGTGTGGTGCAGTGTGTGTGTGTGGTACAATGTGTGTGTGTGTGTGTGTGTGGTACAGTGTGTTTCTTATATCCTTTTCTGACTCCCTCAGGGGGAAGCGCTTCGTGGCCATGAAGGTGGTGAAGAGCGCCCAGCACTACACTGAGACAGCGCTGGACGAGATCAAGCTGCTGCGGTGTGTAAGTGTTTCCCGTGCCCTGCATCTGCCTCACTGCTCTGGCTCCATCTTCCTCACCATCTGAGGAGTCCGTTTCTCTGTCATTATATCACCAGGTACGGGAGAGTGACCCCGGCGACCCCAACAAGGATATGGTGGTCCAACTGATTGATGACTTCAAGATCTCTGGAGTCAACGGGATTCGTATCCTTCTTAGGAGAGAGAATGGAAGATGGAACGCAGGGATTTGGGGCAGCCTGACTCTGCAAGTGGTTATAGGTTATAATATGACAACAGTGGAGAGTAACACTGTCGCTGACCCTTGACCCTTGACACTGCAGATGTGTGCATGGTTTTTGAGGTCCTGGGACACCACTTGTTAAAGTGGATTATCAAATCCAACTACCAGGGTCTTCCCCTGCCTTGTGTGAAGAGCATCATCCGACAGGTATGCCCTGACACCCTGTGGCACCGCGGCAGGCTGGATAGGCGGAAAGTAAGATATCTGCATTAAAAATGTGGCGGGGGGGGGCAAGAAATCCAATGCAGATGGTTGCTGACTGTACTTCGCCAGGCCAGTTATGCCGCAGTGCCCCGTGGGCATCATAAAAATCCTCCAGAACATTCTAAGGCTTTACGGATCCTTCTGCTGACACTCACTAGCTTTCCGAAGCGACGTCTTGCGCCTGCTGTAGGCACCATTTTGAACAAGTTTCAGAGACTACCGTTACTCATCACATGTACTAAATCGAATCAGCCTGAGCTCCCATCTACAAAAGTCTTAAGTTCTTGCCTAATGAGAAGGCCATGTGCAAGGGTCTTCTGAACTGAGAGCGCCCTGTTTGTTCCCGTGGGACGGTGCGGCCCTGTCCCCCCAGGTGCTGCAGGGGCTAGACTACCTCCACAGCAAGTGCAAGATCATCCACACGGACATCAAGCCTGAAAACATCCTCATGTGCGTGGATGACGCGTTCGTGCGCAGGATGGCTGTGGAGGCCACAGAGTGGCAGAGGTCGGGGGCCCCTCCCCCGTCTGGCTCTGCAGGTATACATTCTCTCCCCCTTAGCCACCAACCCTCCACCTGTACCCCTCCAACATCCTGAGGCTCCACAGAGTGTATTTGTTTACACAATATATCCTCACAAGTGCCTCTATGCAGCTCTGATAGAAGTATTTTATTTAATGCATGATCGTTTATAGCCACAGGAATGTTAAAGTCCTTTGGGAATTTCACCCTGATCTTGATCTTAAACTGTCACACAGTGCTGTAATTTTGTTCCTAAAAGTAGGATTTTTCAAAATCCTACTGAAAAGGGTTTCATACTTTTACCAAGGAACCTGTGTGATAACGGTTTGTATGTGAATCTCAGCATTTGTTAAATAGCATGCAATGTGCCATTCACTCATTGGGGTCTTTTTCATGGATACAGAATGCAGTTTATAAGCAGTATATTATATATGTAGCAGTGAGTAGTATGATTATGCATCATTGCATAATGTCCACCGAATATGGTAGCAAAAAGGACAGGAAATTACTGAAAAATGTAAATTGATATGTATTTGAATTGAAAGTGGTTGTATTCATTTGTAAATGTCATAACAACTGAGTTACAATCAGAATGCTGACTGTATTTACTGTTTCTCCAACTGCCCCTCCCCCCTCCTACAGTAAGCACGGCCCCCCAGGTCAAGCCGGTGAGTACGCACTGCAGGGTCTTTGCAGGCACACACACACGTTTGTATCCTTATTTTTGTGAGGACCGTCCTTTGATTTCTATGGCCGTAACCCTAATCCCAGCAATGATCCCCCTACCCAGCCCTAACCTTGACCATAAGTAACCAAACAAAATACAAGGCTTTTGGCTGATTTTTATTAAGTTGAAGATTATATTGTGGGAACCTGAAAAATGTCCCCACAAGGTAAAAAGTTACATGTTTTCATCACATTGTGGGGAAGTCTGGTCCCCACTATTTAATAATTACAAACACACACCTGTATGCATACAGACATGGTTTGTTAGCACCGTCTTCATAGCATCATACATGTTCAGAACATGTCAGTCTCATGCAGTCGTGGGACAGCCAGATAAAGAGTCACACTCGACAAGCTACGCACCCCACTTGATTAGACACTGTCAGAAGGCCCGTGCTGGCCATGTTGTAAGAGAGACACGCTGCTCTCTTCCAGGTGGGCAAGATCTCCAAGAATAAGAAGAAGAAGCTTAAGAAGAAGCAGAAGCGGCAGGCTGAGCTGCTGGAGCGCCGCCTGCTGGAGATCGAGGCTTTGGAGCAGGAGGCGGAGAGGCAGCGGGCCGGCGAAAGCCAGGGGGAGGACAACCCAGATCCCCCCCACCTGCCCCCACAGCCAGGGGTCGCCGCTGCAGAGAGTGACGAGGACGAGGAGGAGGAGGAGGATGTAGAGCAGGAGGAAGGAGAGAGAAACAGGGAAAGAGGAAGGGTGGCAAGACTCACCAATCACAACTGTGAGTCGTTCTGTATGGACAGACACGAGTCCCAGCATGCAGTTCCAGGTCTTTAACTCCTGCCTCAGATGTTTGGGGATATGAACTCGCAAAATATTTGTGTATTTCTGAATAATGCTGTTTCTTTTAAAGGTAACATTGACCAGGTATATCTTTCACCCATTATCCAAACATTACAGCCAAATTTGAAGGGATCAGTTACGTCAATAAATTACTATGAAATTAATGATTTCCTGCCTCGTCTCTTGTGCTGCACTGTGTGAAACTGGAAAGTGAGACATACCGCTTGTCTGTGTGTCCAGGCTCATCAGAAGTGCAGGAACCGGATGGTCCAGCCGATGTGCAGAGGCCCGAGGAAGGAGAGACAGAGAGAGACAGCCCTATAGCCACAGGGAAAGTGGATGGCAGCAGACACAAAGAGGAGGAAGAAGAGGAGGAGGAGGTGGAGAAGGAGAAGGGTGGGGAAGAGAAGATTGCAGCCGTCAATCCAAAGGTGGAAGAAGCTGACCCAAAGAAAGTACTGGCAGAAGAAAAGGAAGGGAGCGGAGCCAGGGAAGAGGAGGAGGACGAGGAGGAAGAGGATGATGAGGAGGAAGAGGACGAGGATGGCAGTGACACACAGAAGGATGCTCCCAAAACCAATGGTCACATGCTGCTGGTGGAGGAGCAGGTGGACCTCGGTGGCAGGGCTCTGCTGTGCCCCCTGGTGGACTCTGAGCTTAGCATCACAGACCGTGACGCCTCTGTTAGCTCTTCCTGCGAGCTCTTCAATGGCGAAGCCCCGGGAATGGCCAACGGGGGCCGTCACAGAGCCACAGCACCCTGTTACCCCGAGCTGCCCCTGGACCCTGAGCCATGCACAGCCAGACCAGCCCTGCACAGCCCTCCGGCCGATCGCAGTCGCACCGTGTCCTTTTCCAGTACGGGGGACACATCTAAAGGTGAGCGAGGCTGTGTGTCTCTGACTTACACGGTAACATCTGTAGTGAAGGGAAGGAAACAGTCTACAATCATTATAAAACTGACCACTGTCTTTGTTTCTTGTTATTTACTAGTGAAGGCTCGGGCCGCAGACCTGCTAATAAACCCCCTGGATCCCCGCAACGCAGACAGCCTGAGGGTCAAGATAGCGGACCTGGGGAATGCCTGCTGGGTGGTGAGAACCTGGGATCCGGGTGGGAGGGCTTTCCCAAGGAGGAGAGATGGGCTCATCGCTCGGCCTGTCTGTGCGGACTCTGCGTGTTCACCCTGCGTCTGTCCTGCAGTTTCCTTCTATGATGTAGTCCTGCTGTTTAGGTGATTTGGTGATTCTGCCCTATTGGTAGGGATCTATGTGAGTGATTCCAGAGACCTCTCTGATATAGCACTTCCTTGGATGGATGGATGGATGGATGGATGGATGGTTGGGTTTTGCTTAACTTCAGTCTTTTTTTTTTTTCTTCAGCACAAGCACTTCACTGAGGACATCCAGACACGGCAGTATCGCTCCATCGAGGTCCTGATCGGTGCAGGCTATAGCACCCCTGCTGACATCTGGAGTACAGCCTGCATGGTGAGCCTTTGGCCCCACCTACAAGCTCTCAGTGACAGATGTTGTGATGTCACATCATTTAACCTTATTGGTTGGCTCGTTTTGTAATATTTTTTTGATTTCATCCAGGCATTTGAATTAGCAACTGGAGACTACTTGTTTGAGCCTCATTCTGGAGAGGATTATTCCAGGGATGAAGGTGAGTCATTTTATCTTTTGTGTAAGTACACATGCACACACATACTTGCACTAGACTGTGAGCCCAATAGATTGAATGGCTCTCACTGCTGTTAATGCCGTTTTAAAAGTACAATTTATATACATACATATGAGCTGACGTTATGCATTCAGGGAAAGGAAACACCGATCGAGGAAGGATATGAATTTGCACAGGATATGAATGCGGTAGCGTGTAGCTTGTATGTATGTCACCGAGCTCAGCAGTAACGTGCGGAACACCTTGCATGTGGATAGTGCGTATCTACTTGTCACCCTTAACAGAATCAGATTCTGTGCGCAAGATCCAGTCGTACTGTGAAATAATAGTAATTTTTACCATCTCCG
>JAODLD010000001.1:4547818-4565303 GCA_026781065.1 Mormyrops boulengeri | reverse complement strand
ATATGCATATATATTTTTAACAGGAAGTAGCCACAGTGTCTGTGGAATCAATGAGTAAGGACATCTAGCCTGCCCCCAGACCTCACAAGCTCCGCCCCTGACCACCTCAGTACCCCCACCATTCCAAGGTCCCTCTCCCTTCCATTTACATCTTGCATTCCAGATCCTGTGACATTATTGTACTTTTTTCCTGATGGAACGGCATGATAACCTTTGAACTTTTCAGTGACCTGTATTCTGATCCAGATAGGCTCCCCTACACACCTTTCTCCCATCCTGCTCAGCTGACTTCTCCAAATCTTGGATTACTGATTGACTTTTCCACATGTATTTTCCAAAAGGAGGTTGCACTTGTCTTGTTCAGGGATTAACTTTGTACATAATACTGAGATACTGGTATGCTGATCAGAATGAAGACGTGATGCTCGCATCGTTTGGGAGGAGGCCCAGTTTAGTCATCAAAAGATTGCCACGGACACCCAGATTAACCCCTCCCCCACTACTTTTCTGGGGTGGACAGGGGCTGCAGTGGCATAGAGAGCGGGTGGAACCACCAAGCGTGCCTCCCTGTGGCCAGCGAGGGAACTGCAGTTTCTCAGACTGCAGCCTTCGGTGCCAAGAACTCTTCCACTCCATTCCATCTGTCACACGTCATGATTAGTGCAGTTGCCTATTTTCGCAATAAATCAATATAAGTAGATAGTAAAATATTTTTAAAAGAAACTTTAAAATAATTTAAAAAGAAGAGAATTTCTCTGATATTGTGACAGTGACCGAATTATGTCCGTGCTGAGGTGATTGTGCTTGTCTGTTAGAGATGTTTTTATTTCTTTAATTATTATTATTATTAGTTTCTTTTTTTACTTGGGCATCACCTCTCCCTCTTCTCTCATGAACAGTGCTGCTCTTTTGGAGTTCATGATAATACTCAAACATTTTTGCAATAATGGTAATCATGATGAAATGAATTTTGCACCAATTGCTCTTGACTTCCCTCTCAGCCATGCCGACTGTTCTTCTGACAGAATTGGTTCCTTCTGTGTTTTTCGTTGACAGATTTAATAAAATTGTAAATTAAACGGAATCTAACAAACCTTTGATCCATTTCCGGCGGCTGTTCGTGCTGTGTCTGACCCACTGTATTGTTTCCCACTTGTACATAATGTAAAGATAAAAGTAGTGGTATAATAAAGACTATGGATCTATATCCTTGTATTCTACAAAAAGAGGGAAGATATTTTTTAATATCCCCTTCTGTTTTTTGGCACAGATTTTGTCAGTTTAAGTACAAATTTCATGGGTTACATGCATTGTTGGTTTATAAAACCTGATGTTAGTTTCCTTTCAGATGTATAAAATATCTAGTGTTCTTCAGCCTTAACATGCTGTTTTCATTTCATATTTTCATCCAGATTCTAAGAGGGTAGGAGTGGTTTGTGTGTGTGTAGTTCGCATGGTCACAGTACGCTGCATTGCTTTCTAACGCAGTCCAAAGACATGCATATAAGGTAACCACAGGCAGCGCATGACAGTGTGCGATGGTCCGGCATCCCATCCAGGCTGTCCCCCAGCCTGCCATCCTTCATTGTGATCTTTCAAACTGGCATGACTTTTCTGAAGTGATACATTGTTATAATCATTTATGTCCCAGTAATATGCAGTCATGCAAAGAGAAAATGTGTTTTCCTTAAATTGCCTGTCGTTTGACCTTTGCTTCTATAAATAGTGTGATTCTTTAGCATATCATATTAATTTATACAAGCAAAATATCTTCGTTATGTTGGGTATAGTTTATGTTGGCAACCCTTAATTTAAAAAGGCGCTTCAATAGATGATGGGTGAAAGTCTGAAAATCCTGTACAATACTGTGACTCATTATAAAATTTATACCAGTATAAAATAGGTAACATCTTACGAAAACTTCTGGTCAGCTTTATGTCCACCAGAGGGCGACAAAAGTATAGCAACGTTTATGAGTCAATAATGAAGTGCTTTCGAGCGTGTGATGATTTTCTGGTTATACAGTATGAACGAGCGGCAGTACGCAGTGCTGGGGCTTCAACGTGGATCGCATTGACGGAGCGCGCTTTCGTATTTTCTGTATTTTTGTAGAGCTGTGCCTAATCCTGATGTATGCGGCTTCGGTGGGCCAAACGATTCCGATTTCCAGTATAAATAAACACCGTAAAAAAAGACGCGACTCGTAATACTTAAAGTACGTGTTCATCCGAAATAACATTTTAATGTTTTTTTTCCAGGAATATTTAAAACATTGTATTATATCATTGATTTAAAAAGTAATGCATTTTCTCTTTAATCAACTGTTCTTTCGAATGACCGTCATAAATTGTACATATAGTTTGTCCTTAACTAATTAGCATATGTGCTGTTATCTATGACACTTAAGAACACAAATATAATAATGGACTCCTGGGCAAAAGCTGTTTGTTGTACCACATACTAAATGAACGGGTTTGGGTTGCATTTTACTAGCCATAAAAAAAAGAGGTAACGTGAGTTATTTAAAATTAGATGTATTTCAAGACTATTTAGTTCGTACGAACTGTATGATGTATAACGATTAATCTCAATTGCGTTATTTTGAATGATGTGATGGAGGCTGTGGCACAGCGCTCAATAGTTCTGACTTCGATCCCACCACACTGTGTTTGGCTGAGCAGAGTCTCCTGTGCCGTGGACACCAGCGTATCCTGTCAAGGTCCACGGCTCTCCTCTTCTCCCAAATGATGACCAGCTGAGGACTCTCCAGACAAGAGCTGGGGCAAAGAACCAAACAGATGGCGCCAGAGAGCCACCCTACCCCCCAAACTGGGAAGAGGAGGTGCAGCCTTTGTATCTTGCAAGCAGTTCAAAGATGGGAGGGCATTAAATGCATCACTGATGCTGGGCTGCTAATCACCTTTCAGGCTGATCACTCATACAGATACTGATTGCCTCTATGTTTTTGTTGTGAAGGGTATGCTGTTTGATAATTATGGGATGTATACCCTGATCATGGCAGCATGTGGTGTAATAATAAAGTTGAAGCATTCTGTCCCCTGCCACTACTTTGCTTACTAAACACCTCGTATTTCACCTCGTCTTGGGCCTAGTTGACTTTCATTCCCCGATGCCAATCAGCCTTAACCCACTGGCATTTGACCACTAATATCCCTCTGACCTATAAGGAAATGCACATGATGGTACCGTCCCACCACAGGTGAAACAGCAGCAGTGTCCAGGGGCAGAGGGTCCCAGCCGGAAATGAGGCAGCTCATAGCCAGCAATAAGCCGTGACGTGTGGATAGCCTCATCAGGGGCTGTAGGGATTGTCTCAAAGGTTGGGGAAAAACATGACTGCAGAAATGTAGAAGTTTCCTGGGATGACTAGCTTTCAAATATCTCTGGGAAGGGAAGGGATGGGGGGGGGGGCAGAATGGCGTGTAATTTATCTCCCTCGAGGATGGGGCTGTTATTTAGAGATTTTGTTTCACGTGCTCTCGCCCCCTTCCTGCTCCTCTCCCTTTTGAGCAGGACATTCTGTTCCCATGGCAACCCGGACTCCAGTCACTCATCCAGCTGCAGATGAGCTTGCCGAGGGGGTGGGGGCTGGGGGGGCAGCGTTGATGACGGGTAGGGTGAAAGGGAAGGAGGTGGGGGGAGTCAGAGAGAGAGGGAGTGTGGGGGGGTCATGAGAGGGAGGGGTGGGAAAAGTCCAGAGAGAAAGAGAAAGAGCCACATAATCACAGTGAAGGAGTGAGAGAGAGAGAGCAGCAGAGTGCAGGAGGGTATGTAAGCGAGGAAGAGGGTGCAAACACTTTAGCACCAGTACTGGGAAACACGGAGGGGGCAGAAGGCTCCAGTTTTTCCTGTGTTTCCAAATTAACTTTGCTGGAAAAAGCCCCAGCGAGTGGTCTGGTCGTGTGGGAGGAGAAATTGAGGGGCCACGCTGAGTTTCTGACCGGAGCAGAGCTAGAAGAGTGAAAAAGCCAGGCAGAGCGAAAAAGAGGAGAGACGGCGGCTGGCTCCGGGGGGGGAGATCGTGCCAGTGGATGCTGCCGCCGGACTCAGTGTCAGATTTCAGAAAATGAGAGCCCACTGCAGCGGCATTCCTGCAAGGTCCCTCCGGCTGAGCGAGGTACGGACGACCCAGGCATGTGCTGAGGAATGGCAGTGATAACTCGCTTAGCCCTTAGTCGTGACAGTGAAATGGACTTTTTATGAAGTGGCCATCAGTGTGTGCCTGAGCGGGAGTTTGAGGCCGTCTGTCACTGCAAGGCAGCAAGTCGCGGCCTCTGCATTTCTGCATATTATCACATGTCGTTGAGGAAAGTGTGTGTTTATATGAGTGGAAATTGTGAGCAGTGTGTGTTTGTGTGTGTGACAGTGTTCAACAAAATGTGTGTGTGTGTTTGTATGGATGACAAATCCCAGATGTGTGTGTGTATATTTGTGTGTTTGAATGTGTTTATAGAAGTGCAAGTTCTTAGAAGTTTGTTTGTGTGTGTGTGTGTGTGTGTGTGTGTGTGTGTGTGTGTGCGTGCGTCCGCAGGCATTTATCTGTCTGGGCATCCCATGCAACATGTGCATGCATGTATGTTTATATGTGTATCAGTGTGTGTGCATGAGTATGTTTTTTGTGTATGCATTTATGTAAAGAATCAGGGGTCTGTGTGTGTGTGTGTTCATCCTGTGAGACATATGACTTTATTCAAGCGCTAATTTGCACGCCCTGCCTTTATCGGCTCTCGCGTTTCCTAGCCTCAGTTTGCAGCTCTTCCTCACTTTCCATTGTTCCCTTGCTCCATCTAGTCACTTGTCTCAGGCCAAAGAAAAACAAGCCAAAGAATGTATATGTGACTGCTGTTGGCTTGGTGGGGGGGAGGGGATCAGATGGACACAAGCGTAGGTCCTAAGAAATGTTCAGGTGGGAGGTGGGGGCTGTTTGTCCGATCCCTGCGTAGGTGAGGCAGCCAAACTTAACATCACAGGCTTTCTTTGTAGTCAGAGTGCCAGCTAAGTGGGTATGCAAAGGGATCTATTTCCCATATCAGTACAATGGCGGTTCCTCCCTGCCTCCCAGAGGGGTCCTCGCTCTTGCTCTGAACTCGGAGCTGCATAGTTTAGCAGAGGAAGGTGAATGAGCTAAACAGGCCCCAGCCCTTTAAGAGCATGGGGAATAAAGCCCCCAGTGTCACTTTCCAACCAAGACCATGTAAAACCTCAGTGTATTCCCGCCTGCTCTTTATTCTCCACAGACTGAATCTGTGGTGCGAGTACATCGGCCACACTGACCAGGAGATTGTTCCAGTAACCTTGTGATCATGGCATGGCCTGTTCAGGACATAGGGTTAGTGCCGTGGTGGCTCCCAATGCCAGACTTTGGCAGCGACGGCAGGAAGAGGATCCATTCTGCTTTGCTGGACACTTTGCACTGTCGCACATGGAAGTGCTTTATAATGCACAAGCCAGACACTGAAAGGAAGATTTGAGAAGCTAAATAATTGGACAGGGAATACCAGACAAAGGCTGGTCTGTTTGACAGTAGATAGGAGTGGTGTTTACAAATACCCTCTGGAAAGAATATTTCTGAACGGGGCAGCCTTCAGAGGAAACACTAGTTTTTCACATTTAACTCAGTTTATCCGATAGAGCCTGCAGTGCAGTTTGATTTGATTATTGTGTTTTAATGTAAAGAATGTGGCATGTACGTTAAATCTGGAGCTACAGAAAAAGAAATCCACGTAGCGAGATTTCAGTCCATGCCAGACAAAAGGCCATTCTATTAAGGTTAGGGATCTGAAATTCCATTTCATGCTTAGTCTTAAAGCTTAAATTACTATGTAAAGCAGAGTTTGCCGAAGTTATTTTTTCCATTACTGCTTATATTGGTTGCACCTAACTGATCATATATTTCAACACACACAGTGATTGTCTTTGCACTTTGTGACTGAGAGATTGCAGTGATTTAACTTCCTACTTTGAGGCCTAGACATTGCTGTACAGCACTGTTTCCCAATCCGGTCACAGACAGTCTATGGTGGGAGTTGAGAGGGAGCAAAAATGTGGACTGTCTGGCAGGGAGCTTAGAGGGAGCAAAAATGTGGACTGTCTGGCAGGGAGCTCAGAGGGAGCAAAAATGTGACTGTGGGTCCCCGAGAACCAGATTGAGAATCACTTCTGCACTTGCTTTTTTGCCTTAATGTTTATGACCTCTGGTACCCAGAGTAGGTGTGATATCATCATGTCATCCTGTTTCTGACATGGGTGACTCTTGACTGGTTAGTTGCTTGTCATGTGATCTCCACAGCTTTGTTAGCAGCTTGCGTGGTCATTTGACACTGTATGTCATTTACATCCAAAGGTTATTTAGCTACCATACAGTATTTTTGTCAGAAGTTGTTGAGATTTTGGACTTTTTTCTCCTGTGATTAGACTTTTTTTTTCAGGAGGCAAAACCTCAGCCTCAAGGTCTGAGTTAACACTTTGACTTTTGTAGATGTTATTTACTGGTGATTTGTTCACATGCTCCCAAAGCCATCAAGAAGAGGATGCATCGAGTGTCTTTGACTTTCTGCTTGGACTATGGTTTTTCTGTCAGTCTGGCTATAATCCTGATCTTCCATAATGCTGTAATGTACATGGAAATGAGCAGCTCAGGATGGAGATCGTGGCAGAGGTCACAGCCTTTATAAGCTCTTGTGCCCCAAATGCACATAGTTGTCCAGCACTTTAGAGTTGTCGGGGGGAGGGGGGGTATTCTCAGAGTTGCTTGGCAACCTAGGCACGCAGAGAGGAAGGCCCAGCGGTTCCCATGGTGAGGGCTGGAATGCTGTCCTGCCTCATGGCTGAGGGAGTTCCTGCTGGTGGGCTTTCTGCGAGGTCTGCGGAATTGTGCACAAGGAGATCAGACCACATACCTTCATGATCAAGATGTCCACCTCTCCTCTTTCTCTGTTTTCCTCACTGTCTGTTCTCCTCCCTTGTCCTCCCACTCTGTCCTGTGTCCTTGTCCTTCTTCGCTATTATTCCCCCCAGTCTCTTCCATCTCTCAGTCTTGGGATGTTGGCCATCATGTTGCTGCATCATGCACGCCTCTCACACAACAAGATAATCTCAATCAGTGTATTCGCCAGTATTAAAATCATCACAGCTGTGAAAATACCAGGCTCAAAAATGTTTCTGAATTTTACTCCTTTAAAGATTAATCACCGTGTCAATAGGTAGAATCATGGTGTGGTCCAGAAGATGATCGTAACACCCAAGAAGCTGTTTGGATACAGGTGTGAATTTAAATACTTGGAGTTGGGCGATCCAGACCTTGGCCTCCTCTCCTCGCAGACCATTTCTTGGTCATTTACCCTGTATCCTCATCCAGAACAACTTAAATGGTCTAGATTTACGATCGAGACTTTAGGGTTACAATTCAAAAAACTTTAGACTCTTAATTGCACAGTAATAGTGTTTAGTCCAATAAAAAAAACACATGGCTCGAGAAACAACTGCAATTATCTGTTATGAGTGTTCTGGATGCAATGCTTTATGGATGTTTTTTTAATAGGGGACAAAAAATAAAAAGACATCAGTAGCATTGTTGATTATAGTGTCCGGAAGAAGGTTTTCCCAAGCTCCCGGAGTGTGCAACTCCCAGGGGAATGCTGGGGAATTATAACAATCCTTTGGGAAAAGGCCATGGAAGAACAGTGGTGGGAATGCTGTGACGAAATCCCAGGAAAACAGTCATTAAAAGAAGGAGAGTGCCGGTTTCTCTTGCCCACAGGAACAATTTTAGGAACTCAGAAATAATAGACCTTTCCTCGATTGTTTATGTGCCACAGGATGGGCAGTTAAATAGTCCCAGTTAAAGCATATTATCTTTGAAAAGATCTGTCATAGATACAGATTTGGACTGAGCTTCAAATAACCATAGATAAACCGAAATTGTGTGTAACAAAATGAGGGATGACCTTACGATGGCAAGAGTAAGAGTCACAGACAGACTGCGGATTGTTGTGTCTGTGAGCATCAGTGGATGTGTGGTTCAGCCTTCCCTCTCGCTGCATTTTGGCCTGACGATTTGTGATGCGACTTTTCTCTGTCTGATTCCACTCCTGCAATGTCCTCCATGTGTGGCTGACATGGAGCGGCCATCACCTCCTTGACATCTTTGTCAGAAAGGAGATCTTCTGAATATTGAATTACAAAGGTTGTCGGATTAATTGCTGGAGACGTCCTCTCTATTTCTTAACGATGATTAGCTGTCCATCATGAAAGCTTAGTCGTTTGGCCGTAAGTGGTTAAATTCTGCAGGTCTGCTCAATAGGAATCTGTGATACACCTACATGCACCGTTCTCACCTGAGATCCTGCCAGGGATTTACTATGTGCAAGTGTGGACATGGCACCGCTTCTGTTTCTCTTGGGGTTCTGATGGCACGACACTTTCTCCTGGCGTAAGGGCCTGGGAACCAGCCCAAGCCAGATAACCGGGTAACAGTAGGATCAACACACAAGTCTTCAGTACATTTCTCTGTCAGCTTTTGACTCTCCCTGCCCTGCTGCCATTCACTGAGTTGAATAAACGGAGTGACAGTCTGCCTCAGGCACAGTAATGATGTGTAGCCTCAAGTTTTGGTCACCATATCTTAAAAATGACATTGCTGCCTTGGAATGGGTGCAAAGTAGGGTTACAAGAATCATTCCTGGTCTTAGAGGAGTGTCTCATGAGGAGAGGTTAGCTGGGCTGAATCTGCTTAGTCTCGAGCAAAGGAGACTAAGGGGGGGACATGATCCAGGTATATAAGATTCTAACCAGTCTGGATGCTGTTCAGCCAAATGGCTATTTCAATATGAGTTGAACCCTTGTGTTTACTTCTGGGTCCTGGGGAACCAGTTGAGGTATCATTTTTGACCCGATTTTGAGATTGACCTTGGATGTTATGACTTTGTGCATTTTAGGGTAAGATCATTGATTATACCACATAATGATGAACACAATTTTTGTATGAATTCCGTGGTCAATTTTAAGTGAACACCCGGGTTAAATACTAGAACTCGTGGCCATAAGTGGAAATTAGTGGGAGAACATTTTAAAATGAATTTGAGGAAACACTTCTTCACACAGCGTGTAGTTGGAGTATGGAATAGTCTTCCTACTAGTGTAGCGCAAGCTAAAACCCTGGGTTCCTTTAAATCAGAGCTAGATAAGATGTTAACAACTCTGAGCTATTAGTTAAGTCCTCCCCAAACGAGCTTGATGGGCCGAATGGCCTCCTCTCGTTTGTAAATTTCTTATGTTCTTATATTAGTGCACAGAGGGCCTGTGATCACAGAACACATTCATTTCTGGAGGTGTGTGGTCATGTGATCAAATGGGGCCAGCTTATCATCTTCTTTCATCAAGGCTTTTATGTGATTTTTTGGGATCGTGAGGTTCAGTTGTGTGTGAGGGATTGTAGAATGCATCCCACTGTATGCTCTGGACTTCCTGGGAATGGGCCCAGGATCACATTGACTTAGATGGTTCCTACTAACAAATGGATAGATTCACAGTATCAATTATCTAGCATGTAACAGCTTTAACATGAAATATTAAGAGCACACCAGAGTGGTGTTGTCAAGGCGGGATTGAAGAGCAGGTGAACCCCTTACCCTGGGATATGGAACAGGTCTGGATGACCATGTGGAGAAGGCGACCTTGCAGCGAGATGCCGGAGTGTGGTCACCCCAGTTCATAGCTCCTCTAAGTGCAGGTCTCGGCCTGGCCAGCAGCTGCGAAAACCTTCCATCTCCTGTGAAACATCCCGCAGGAAACCAACCATCACTCCATCCTGGACTCTTTGGCCATGTTGGCCTTCACAGTGACTCCTTTTTCAGTTACGCCTGCTAGAGTGTAAATATTTAACTGACGACATATTTATTGTTTTGGTGTTTAGCGAAGCTCTTTACTACATCCGCTTTGAGTTTCTCTAAGTATATTACAGACTCTTAGGGTCCAGGTTACTGGCTAAAAGACCTTGGGCAGCACATTTCCAGGTTTCCATGACCATACAGGAAACCGTGAGGATGTTTCTGTTGTTTGGGTGACTCACACTTCAGAAATGACATTCTGACCTGGTCAAGCTTCCTAAGCAGACTTGAATCAGGGTTTTTAGTTCGAATTCAGATCACCCGCAAAGTTGAGCGTGCCATTGGCTGCCACCATGAGCATGTTCTGGATCAGCTGACTTGAGCTCCAGTCGCTCCAGCCAATAGATTAATTGGTTGCAGGTTGTTCTTCCAGGAAGACTGAGGGACAGAAAACAGAGTTTGGAGCTCTCTGGTCGGGGGGATGGGACATGCTAGGGAATCTCTGGATGCACTGGGGTGGGGGGCAGGGTGGATGGGGTAAGTATGCTGCCCCGCCCCCATACTTAGTTGAAATATGATTCCGTGCTCCAGATGGGAAGACGGGCTTGTTTTGCCGGCCCCTTTCCTTGGACCACATCCTTCTTATCCCACATTCTCTGACATGGAGAAAAGCTTTCCATTCCAGGGCGGGACTTGTGAGTCCTCCACATTTCTTCTGGCTGTCTCTGGGAAGGAGGTTCCGCACATTTTCCTAATCTTCGGTGGGAAGGATCTGTGTTGCATGTTGTGTGGAACAGAGATTCACGAGGTCTTCATTATGAGGTTCCTCCGTTGGCGTCCTGGGAATAAGCTTGATAAATCCTCTACCTTCACTTTGAATCAGTCGTTTTTTTCCAGGCTATCACACCAAAACACAGTCAAGCAGCTTTATTAGTTTATCTCTGTTCGCTTTCTGAATTGTGGATGGCTCTGTGGCCATTTGAAGGGGCCTCTTTAACCTCCATTCTCTATAAAACATACTCAATAATTTGAAACGAACAGTGTATAATTCCTTAATCTTTCCTAAAGCGTGACATATTTCTGCACCACGTCGATTCTGACATTTTCAGAGGAAGTTCGGCCATCTGCCAGATGTTTTGAGTTGAATTTTTTGGTTTTGAAGGGGGTTGTCCATCCTCCACTTCTGTCCCCAACCGGATACTGAGCTCTCCTTTGTCATGTATTCCAAAACAATGGGGTCGCACCATTTGTTGTGAACCATGGAGGGTTGAGCTGCTCTTCATCTACTTTGGCTTCCTTTCTACTGAAAGTTGTCTTCTCTGTAATTAAGATGGATGTCTGTGGCCTTCCCATCTGTCCTCTGCTCTGTGTGTGTGTGTGTGGGGGGGGGGGAGTTCACACGGGAGGTGCATTCTGTACCCACACCCTGCCACCTCTTCATTCTTGTCAGTCTCCCCTTTTGCCAGAGACAAGGAGTGGCTGTTAATTGGTCATTTTTTCCCCGTTGTTTTCTGTGAAAAATAACGACGGCTCGTTTTTCGTTGGTTAGTCGAGCTGGTCACATTTATTGCCACTGTTGGCTTTGCTTAATGTCGACGTGCCACCAAATTACAATGTACTGCTGCTCATTCCTCCACAAGGTGATATTTCATCCATTGTTACAGCCCACTGTCAGGTAGATAATTACACCCGGAGAGCTTTGCAAAAATACCAAAGCAAAAATAACCAGCACTCACATGAAAAATGTCATCACAATGCCTGCTATATTCAACCGCGATTGATAAGTGAACAACATAAAAAAACAATGTGATTGTATTGTGGTCGTACATCTAGCTTCCTGTCATTGAAATTTCCGTTTGACCGCTAACCTAGTTTTGTTTCCGTCTGACCCACCCCAGATCCTGACTGCGACGGTAGAGCAGTCTTTCCCAACCTGGTCCTCAGGGACCCGCAGACAGTCTACATTTTTTGCTCCCCAGGCAGACTGTCTGGCAGGGAGCTGGAAGGGAATAAAAACGCAGACTGTCTGCGGGTCCCCGAGGACCAGATTGGGAAACACTGCGGTGGAGGAATATTCTGGGGCCCCTGCTGTGTGTGTGTGTGTGGACAGGCTTCCCATGGCACCCTGACTGATAGTGGTGTTTTCTATCAAATGAGGAAACAGGGAAAGATCTTTCCGCATACAGTGACCCTCTGGCTCCCCTCCAGGCCCAGCTATGGAATCTGCCTGGGAAATTGGAGGCCCCTGGACAAGCTGCAAGGGCTCTGGGGCCACGTTGGCTGCTGGGGGGGAGATAAAATTCAATTCCATTGTTTATTTGCTCACCCTTTACACCCCTCCCCATCTCTTCTACCAACCTTTCGACCCCCATTTAAGGAGAAGCAACTTTTGCCATACTGAACTTGTTTGATTCCCCCTGTATCATTTCACAAACGCGTGTAACATGTGACCTGACGCAAGGGACGATGGGTAGTACTCAACCTTCTTCTTGGCAGTTTCCAAAAGTTCTTCCAGGTTCTTGGGCGTATCGAAAGAGGTTGAGTGATGGGACACCGCGTGCATGCAGAGTGGGGCAAGGGGCCACGCGTTGATGCGATGTGGTGTGCTAAAATCGATTACTGGCACGGCTTCAGCTGCAGTGCTGATCTTCAATTGTTGCATTGTCATGGCACGGGAGGGGGGCTGATTTGCAGCCAAGGGGAAGAGACACAGGAGAGCCGGCTTGCAAAAGATGGGCCCCCGCCTTCAGGAACCGGCTTCTCGCAGTTTCAGGATGTGTCGCGCAGTGGAGGCGTCTGGCCACAGTGCAGGAGAGCACTGGCTGTGTCCAGGATGCCTGTGATGTCACCTCTCCACCCCCTTTCTCTCGGGATGAGCCGACGGAGGAATGGAAGCTTTATGCGAAGCAGCTGTGAGCAAGGAGGACGGCTCTGAAAACGGAGGGCCCCGCTGCGGGAACAGCCCACGGTGCGCGGATGGGCCCCTCAGCTCACGTGCCGGTTGGTGCAGCCTCCAACACAGCCAATGCTCGACGACAGAGCCCAACTGAAAAACCACACGGGCCTGCTGGCCTTTGAACGACTGTGGGCCGCATGGAGGAAGACTTCCTCACATTCCGGGTCATCTGCACTGGGCTGCCATTGTCCGGCCCTGACCCCCAGCGGCGAAAGCTCCTCTCGGTGTAATCTACGGCGTCGAGTACCCGTGTCAAGTCCTTTGTGGCGCTTGCACCTGGCCTGGATGGCTTCTCTGTCTGAGAACCTTCTATGGACATGCACGTTTGAGAACACGGGATGGCCCTTTTCACATCCTAAATGAGGCCTGGCCCTCTTCCTAAGATAATTATTACACAATAATCTCGGATGGGGGTTGGTGGGATGGTGACACTCCTGGTGCATAATAGAGCATGATAGAGGTGATGAGTTTATGAATTTATGATGATCCCCCTGAGCGAGGCCCTTAACCCCCAGTCGCTCCAGGGACTGACTGACCCTGCTGTCTCAAAAATTCACATCACTTTGGATAAACCTCCTGAATAAGCAAAATGTGTCGACCACCGATCACAGACATGGATATTAAGGAAACAGGCAAACTGTAACACTCCCCCTGAGGGCAAATCGAGGGCTGGGATTCTTGCTCGTTGTCCCCCCTGTCTGCATACTTTTAGGGCTTTGGAGTTCTACTTAACACAGGTCGCATACCTTCTGTTGTTTCGTTGTTTCATTATTTCTGATGAAACCCTTCAACCTTACGCCCATGTTGGCGCTTGTCAGATCCACTGAGTGTCTCTATGGCAGAGCAATGACACTATCTAGTATCCGCTGTAGGACCAATCAGAGTAGGGCTTGGCATGAAGGGGGTGGGATATGCGGGGCAGAGTGTCCCATTATCTTTTACTGGCTGGAGCAGATGGCTCCTGTGCGCTAAATCATTGCCGGTTTATCTGCCCTCCTTTTGGTTTTTGGATTTAACAATAGCAGACTGGGACAAAAACCGCGCAATAAAGCATATTTGCCAACAATGTTACCATGGTAATGGCGGCAATAAAAACGGCAGCCCTTGTCACTTTTACGGCACAGCGATGGCCAGCCGGGGTATTTATGAACTCTGTGGCCCCACGCTGGGCTGATCCGTCCCTTAGATGAGCCCAAAGGAGGTCTGGCTGTTTGATGGGTGCGTTTTTGGGGGGCCGGGCGATGGTGTGACGATCACGGTGACAGGCTCCGGCCTGCAGCTTAGGCCCCGCGAGCATGACTCAGTCCAGCTGCATGTCTTCAACCGGGTTATTAACCACAGGCCCAATGACCGTCACCCCCCCATAGTCAGACGGTCACGTTGCAGCTGTGTGCCGCACACGCCTTCGCACACAGCCCCCACGAGGAGCCCCGGCCAAGGGCCAGAGTGATCATTGCTGCCACGCTTTTGCTATGAAACTCTGTGCTCACTCTTTTCCTCCTGCAATGACATGCACCCCCCAAAACACAGTCCTGACCTAAAAAAGAGACGTATAAGTGTCTCTGAGTAGCTCTGCGTCTGGCGCTCATGTTAGTCAGACCTTTTCAGCGGTACTCCGCTTCCTAAGTCTCTTTTTCGCTGGTTTCTTAAGGGAAAGAAAAGCAGATGAAGTAGAACGAGAGTTTTTTTTTCTTTTTTTCCTCCGTCACATGACCCATTCCAGCTGAAAGTCATTTCAACCTACAGGCCCAGTGCTGTGCTGATGTAATGCACGCCAGTGCCTTGCCGGGGGGGTGGGGCTCGGCCAGTCAGGAACAGGCCTGGACAGCAGGGGGAAAGGGTCACCCTGCGTGTGACCCACTGGGGGAGAGCCTGAGGTGTGTGTGGGGAGGTGGAGGCAGATCTTAGACAATGCGCACTCAACATTAATGTCCCCCGAGGCTGATTCGTTCTGTCTCAGGAACAAAGCTCATGTGTGAGCCCTCTCAGCCTCGAGGTTTGTCAGATCTTGTCTTGAAACTTTTAGTGGACCTAACGCAGAACCACCACACGGCATGGTGCTTCACCAGAACGCCTAGATCTGCAGTGCTTTAACACACGCGGTTCTGCAGTGGGAGAGTCTGCAGGTTTGTGGGTTTCCATGACCATTTAAAACGTGTCTCTTATTCAGGGGCGATTCTAGGACATTTTTCTAAGGTGGGGGGCATAACTGGAGCCATAATTCATACAATGTGGCCAACCTTAACATTAGCCAATGATATGTTTAGAATCGGTGAATGACAGAGGAGGGGCAACTCTGGGGGCCTTTTACCACTGGTCATTAGTTCTGTGCCCACCCGTCCATCTACACCCCTGTTCTTATTCTTCCATTCCTTGCAGACCTGCATGAGTGATGACAGATAGCTGATCAGTCCTCCCCATCTCTGATCTGACCCAGTGACAGGATGCCCGTCCTGCCCCCTCGCCCCTCACACTTGGCATGGGACGGTCATTACCTTCTGTCTCACACCTGATGCAAAGTGTTTGGCTTCCTTGCACTAGGGGACCAGAGTGACTTGTGTCCGGAAAGATCTGTGGCAGTAAACCGACTTCCCTCCGGAATCTGTGCACAGTACAAATAAGTAACAGACATTTTCCCGACGAAATGAGCTGCCCGTATTTTATAGTTTCCTGCTTTTTAGCAGATGTGATTTCAAACCAAATTTAGAATTTTTCAAATATTTTTAAAATGACTGAGGCGGCAGTTTAACATGTCAGGGCCAGAGCTGAGCTGAACACCCTCTTGTATAGGAGGGGTGTCTTTTGATTCGTCCTTCAGTCGCGTTTAAATTATGAACTTTCTTGCTTTTCTTTGTAAAACGTGTCCCTTCACTTTTGTCGTCACCGTGACAATGAAATTCTGCCACTCATTATGACAAATCTGATTAGTGGTTATTCGTTGATTAGAGTCATGTGAGCAGTGGCCAATCAGATGGCAGCATGTCTGTGTCTCAAGCTTAAACATGCATAGCTCTTTCCCATGACATGTGACCTCTACTGTAAACGGGGCTCTGACTTCGCTGTCAGTCAGCCTGTGCTGCTGTTGTGTACGTGCCTGTCTGTTCCTGCATGTTGACCCGCTGCCCCCCCCCCCCCCCCACCTCACTGTCTTCCTTGGCTGGCTGTCTCTCTCCGCAGGCGTTTTTTGAGGATGCCGGCTGCTGACACCATGACTGGTGGGCGGGCACTTCTGTTCTGCACAAACGCTGACAACTGTATCTACCAATCGGTCAACGGGTAAGTGTTCTAAGGGGTGGGGCCTCAACATAAATCTCTTAAGTAGTGCTTCTCAACTGGGCCCAGCTTATTCCCTGGTCAGTAAATCACGATCCAGATTGATGATAAAAGTCGTCGATCCAGGTGTGTGTGTGTGTGTGTGTGTGTGTGTGTGTGTGGGGGGGGGAGGGGGGCCGACACTGTTTTTTTTTTTTTAATTTGTGTGTTTGTTTGCTAGTTTGTTTGTTTAAAACAACACACTTCGTGGTCCATTTAAAATGGTCCCCTTTCTTTCATGTCACAATCCACCAGTTGAAAGGGCAGCATGAGGTTTAAGACACCAGCTGACCTCAGCAGTAACTGTTTCTTACTGGTCTACCAGCGTCCTGCAGCGTGCAATTATGGGCTCGTCCCTAAATTAAGAAGCCCAGCGTCACATTAATTATTTTCAAAGCAGCCCTGCCAGAAAACCTCATATTTAAACAAAACTGACCAATGTGTAATATCATAATGCAGAGCTGCCAAGGCCACTTCTGATGTTGAGACACATCTCTGAGTGATCACATCTATGAGTGATCACATCTCTGCGACATCAAGCTGCCGCTCTTCCACAGCTCGCTATTAGCTGCGCCCACTGTGCTCATTATTCGCATAACTGTCTGCTAACTCCTTTGAAGTGGCGGCTAACGCCGGGCAGCTCCCGCCGCAGCTAACCGCACGGCAGGAATGTTAGCTTAGCCGTAAACGCTGCTTCTCAGGCATCAAAAGGTCCCCCGCCCCCTACAGTAACAAGTTCTGTGCACAGATCACAGAGGTCTCTGCTATCATTTTCGAGTTTCTCTGTGCTATTGTTGTCATCCTGTAGCCAAGGTTTGACGCCCACTTCCCAGGATGCCCCGCCCTCCCCCAAATCACATCTTATACAACTCTTTCACCAGTCCAGCAATCTGGTCACTCTGAGATTCCTTCTATTTTGCTACAGGACAAAAGCTTCACTCTTCTTTTGCCTTTCTGCTAATTGTCCTGCTTGGAGCTGTCAATGTATTTGCAGTCACTGTACGTTCCCCAGAACCTCTCCGTTCATTAGCCTGGGGCTCGACTTACACACTTGCCATCATCTTTTTACGGGCCAGGGCTCCAGCTTGGAAGAATGTGCAGCTCCAAAAAACCGCCCCAGAAGAATCGTTGATTTAATAGTTTTTTTTTTTTTATGGAAAAGCTATAAAATCCTTGGGAGTCTGCTAATTAAAATTCTGTCCAGCCTCTCTATAATTAGATTAATTGCATAACTTTATGTTGCTGTGAGTGCAATTTGCTAGACTTTTTAATGGGGGGGGGGGGGGGGGGGGGTTGGGGCAGAAAGTTAAATAATAAATGGGGGGGAGGGTGTTATAGGGAAACAGGCAGGGGGGCCCAAAACCGGGGA
>JAODLD010000001.1:4526564-4537751 GCA_026781065.1 Mormyrops boulengeri | reverse complement strand
CCCCCATGTCAGGTGATCGAGCTGTGCTGGTTCTCAGCTTGACCAATCCTGTCTCTCCCCCGTGTCAGGTGATCGAGTTGTGCCGGCCCTCAGATTCCAGACTGGAGCATGTGGACTTTGAGTGCCTGTTCTCCTCACTAAGCGTGCGTCTCCTCTTGAGGGTCTTTGCCTCCCTGCTGCTGGAGCGCAGGGTCATCTTCACCGCCGAGAAACTGAGGTGGGCCCCCCCTGCGCAGCTGAGGGTGTGTCCGTCTCGGACTTGTGTTACCACCTATTATTCTTGGCTATTATGGGAAACCTCACACCATTGTGGCTTGTTTTTGAAAGGTTTGATAACTTTAAAGACTTTTAAACTTTTAAACAACCTGGGTCCTTGATAGTACCAATAAGAGGGTGTGGAATATTCTGGAAGTATTGTTTATGCACCACGCAAGGCCGTGAAAATAGGAACAGGTATAATAGGAATATGCGACAATGTCAAGATATGATAAATAGATTAATATAACAAAGTGTTCCTTTCTCTGCAAGCGGAGGGGAATGTGACGGAAAGAATGCTGTTGTGTTATATAGTCACCATAGGAACAATCTCCTTTTTGGAAAAAACCTGGGAGAAGGCAACTGCGGGATTTCTGTTGTGCTGAGATGCTGAAATCTGTTTGGTATGCCGCCACAATGACTCACTGTGGCCTCCCCCTGGCAGTGATTGGTATTGCAAGACATTTACCCTAACAATGGCATCAGACAGCAATTAAAAAAAAAAAATGTAAATGACTTGTGTTTTGTCATTTTGAAATTGTAATTCTCCCGGTTGCAGGCTTTTGAAATAGCATCACGTTTACAAAAGACAAACATTACCTGTATATTGTGAGGCCACTAATTAGAACCTGTATCTTTTTTGAAGTTTTATTTATTTTATTTCAATACCAAAAATTAAAACGGTACATGTGCTTTTCATTCCTCATTTAAGGAAACCTGAATTACAGTGTGTTTTGCCAGGTGTGTGGATTACTGACGTGACTGCGCCACCTGGTGGTAATAAGTGTCGCATTTCTCTTGCTGTGCCCAGCAAAGCAATAATGGGTGTCTCCTTCTCCCTCAGCACCTTGTCTAAGTGTTGCCACGCTATAGTGGCTCTGCTCTACCCCTTCGCCTGGCAGCACACCTATATCCCAGTGCTGCCCCCCCCCATGATGGACATCGTCTGCACTCCCACCCCCTTCATCGTGGGACTGCTGTCCAGCTCTCTGCCACGGCTCAAAGAGCTGCCCATTGAGGAGGTGAGACTCCCGCAGTGCCAGGACTCTTAGTGTCTGGGTGTGTTTGGGTTTCTATGCATGTTCTTGTGTTCGTTTGCAGCTTGGCCACCCTTACAACCCGACCCGTATCCCTCACAGAACAATGGTCACGGCAGATAGTCCTGTGCCCAGTCAGGAAAAAGCTGACTTGACTCTCTGGCAGGAAACGACATCACTCTTTCTTTGTTCTCCCTTCAGGTCCTGGTGGTTGACCTCGGCAACAGCCGCTTCCTTAAACAGGTAATGCCAGTTGAATCTGTTTCCATGGTGATACAAGACACTTAGGAACACACGCGATCGTCACCGTTTACCCGACGACCAGTGGATGTGCAGCAGAGGCTCTCCTGTGACGCCCAGTTAAACGCCAGCTGTCCTCCACAGCTGGATGACGAGGACTCCATCCTGCCCCACAAACTGCAGGCTGCTCTGGAGCATGTCTTGGACAGGAGGAAAGAATTAGCCTGCGAAAAAGCTGATCTCCCCAGCGGTAAGACACCCTGATGCATTTTGGTGACTCTTCAGAATTACCAGCCAGAACAGTATTGAGTTTCCAGTGGATGGTCTCGAGGGTTAAAACAGCACTCAAACTATACTCTAACAGTACTCGAACAATACTCAAAGTATTCAAGGTTCATTTACCTGCTACTGAACCATCTACCTAAGAAATCAAGCTTTAAACTCTGTTCTAATACAAATGAAACCATGATCTGCTTTTTAGATCAGTAAATTATGATATGTGTCCATTTTCTTGTGTTGCCGACAGTAACTGACCATCCCGTTTTGCTCTTCCCCCAGACTCGTGCTCCCTGAGCACCGTGGTCTC
This sequence comes from Mormyrops boulengeri, assembly GCA_026781065.1. Classification (NCBI taxonomy): domain Eukaryota; kingdom Metazoa; phylum Chordata; class Actinopteri; order Osteoglossiformes; family Mormyridae; genus Mormyrops; species Mormyrops boulengeri. The sequence continues at coordinate 4,535,633 of JAODLD010000001.1, read as the reverse complement.
GGAAGCCTTTGTGCGCTTCTTTGTAGAGATGGTGGGCCACTACCCACTCTTCATGAGCGCCGCCGAGCGGGACGACGAGTCCTCAGCTTCCTCATCTCCCATGACCTGCTCGTTTCAGCGCGAGGCCTTCCGCAAGGCCATCGGCTCCAAGAGTCTGCGCCGCTTCCTCGAGGTCTTCATGGAGACCCAGATGTTTACAGGCTTCATCCAGGAGAGAGAACTGAGGCGACAAGGCCTGAAAGGTCCCATATTCCGCCGCCCAGCTGTGATGTTATGTGTGTTTGTACTGCCAGCTGAGATCTTGGGTGTGCTTGGGTGTTTATTTCTAGCATCTACTAAAGTCCAGCTCTTCAGTTAAGAAAAGAGTGAAGTTCTCCTAATACTGAGTCTCATCTGTAATTGATTATTGGAGCATAGTTGGTAGGCGTTTCCGGTGAGTGTGGCACGGTGGCTCAGTATGTAGCGCTGACTTCTCACACCTTCAGGGGCTATCCCAAATTGCCCCTAACATGTGACTGTATATGTGTATATGCGCTGTGATGGACTGGCATCCCTGTCCAGGACGGGCCCCAGCCTTGCTCCCTATGCCTAGGATAGACTCCCATGACGCTGACCAGGATAAGTAGTTAGAAAATGGATGGACGGAAAACCGAAAAAAGACAAACTCAATGCCTCAGTCTACAGGGAACGCTTACGGTAGATTCTGGAGTTCTGACTGGGACAGCGTGTTCCGCCATCATTAATGGACCAGCAAATTATGGGATTTCCCATGGAAGAATGGTGCTACGTCTACCCAGTAGTTTCAGGAACTGGTAGCATCTGTGCCATGATTTACTGAAGCTGTTCTGAGGGGGACTGTGGTGTCCCGCTGCCCTATTAAATGTGTGTGCTGCATGTTCTTCACTTGGAACTTTACAGCTGGAACTTCTGAGCTGTTGTTGATACCAAGGGCATAGCTTTGGTCTCAGCACTGGTAGGGACCTAATCAGCCCCTAGACACAAGCAGTACACTCACTGTACACTCACTGTATAGGCACATGTCGCTATCATCCACACGCAAACTACGCCTTTGCTCTACACTTAGTCTAACAATTTGTTTTTAAAAGTTGTTTCTGTCTTAAGACCCCTTTCTTCCTGATTTCTGGGCAATTAGCATTTTTAGGGTTTTTGGACTTAAACAAACAGCTATTTTTTGCAATGCTGACAGCCGTGTGTCTCCTGCTCCAGGTCTGTTTGAAGTCCGAGCCCAGGATTACCTGGATTCTCTGCCTGGAAGTGAACATCGTGGGGTCAACAAGTTCCTCAAAGGTCTAGGTGAGATTCACCATCTCCATAGAACGTGAGCTGGTTCAGCCTCACGTCTTTATGATCCGAGAGGCGCTAAAGCAGTATTTTACTGTTAAGCCTCAACAGCGCCAGCTTTTCTTAGACTTTTCTTTTGTATCTTCAGGTAATAAAATGAAATTCCTGTCCAAGAAATGATGGCAGGAATCACAGCCAAAGAGCATAAGCTAAGAGAAAATTCAACACCACTCGCTCGTGGACGTCAGATCCGTGAAACTCACTGACCAGCAAGGAAATGATGAACATATTCAGATGGGCTGCGTAGTAAGTGGGGACGACGAGCATGTCTGCGCAGACGCACGCAAGTCTCACTTGGAACAACCGGAACACAAACGATGGTGGATTGTTAAGACTCGGCTGAACTACCATATTGTGCAAAAATTGCAGATTCTTCCGAACACATTAAGGGAAAAAAAAACAGATTGAGAGACTCGCTGCTGCCTGGACAGAATCAAGTCCCGTGGACTAATCTCCCTACTGTCACGTGTCTAAAGAGCGTTCCGTCGGAAATGGGCGTTTCGCAGAAGTGTCAACTCAGCACTATCTCCGCGAGCAAAAGCTTGTTCAGATATGGTTTTTCTCAAGGAAGATTTTATATTCAGCTTTTAAAAATATTTTAATTTTAATAATAAAATGTTTTACGTCTTAAAACAGTACAACTTCTAGGAAAACGGGAGGCTGTGGTTTAATTTATATCTTTTTAGAAAACTATCTTTGCCAAAACAGAATTAAAGAAAAGAAAAAAACGGATTACCTTTTTACTTATTTATGGGCCTGTTCTGCAAATCTCCGTCACGATCAACGTCTCATGCAGAAAAAAAAACTATGGTAGAGTTTTCTATTTTCGGACGGACCTTATTCATGACTTTTTGATAAACTTTACGTTATGGATCCAAAGATACTTGGGTGGAGTGTGATTCCATTTTCAAGAAGCGGTCGCTGCTTGTTGTTAATGTTTCTGAAGACCACTAAGTCTGTCATGCACTCCTTTTGGGAAGCAATGAAATCGCATTAATAAAATGATTTGCAGAAAGAAATGAGTATGTTGTAATTATTGTATATGCAACTGTAACACATCGTCCGACATCTGCCTCAGCTTCTAGGCCGGTCTTTGGACGTCCTTGTGTAATGATTGCTGTATGTTCAGAGAAACGGAAAGGTCACATGGCGCTACTGTAATATCAATCGTAAATTTAAATGGTGTCCACTAGAGGGCGCCATTATTCAGCTCATCCTGCTCCTCACCAGCTTCAATGGGCAGGATGAGTCTCCTCATTTCATTGTTCTCCGCTTTTACTCCTGTCGTCAGACTGAGGAAACAGGATATATATTTTAGTATATAGTTTATGACATTAACGTGTTCTGTTCTTAAATATCTTTTTAGTTTTTTTTTATTCCAGTAATGTGAGAGGTTAATAGTTTATTCTGTTCAAGATGGTCAAAAACTAATGCGTGATTACGTTCATAAACTATCAGATCTCAGTTTTGATTTCACCCCGGGGAAACGTTATAAGCAAACGGGATTCGGTGCTTTTATAAGTATTCTTTAGGTTTGATCCACTTTTATTTTACCGAAATGCTAATCCTGGATGTATGCGAGTGGTATCATTTTTAACAGACAGATCAGTGCAAAACTCTGTCCTTGGGGATTATTTAAATCACTGATTTGAAGTCGCCTTACTGCCACGGAAATGTTTCGCAACGCCGTTGTTTTCCCCTTCGGCGTGTCGCTCTCTCTCCCCAACACACACTCCCATAACAAGCAATGACAATCCCCGAGCCATGTTTTTCTCCGTGTGATTTCCTTTTTCCCCAACCGAGGCGGCGTTTCTTTTCCTTTTCCGAGCCGCGGCCCTCCCCTCGCATCCCCCTCCTTCATTACGTGCTCCCTCTTTCCTCTCGTCTCTTTCTCCCTCCCAGCCTTCATGTCATACCACAGCTAATTCCTGAAATTCCAGCTTCCTGGCGCTCCGAGCGACTTTACTGACGGGCAACAAATACTGCGCGATTCTTCATAAAATCCGACGTTTCAAAAATCCACATTTCCTGCCAGCCCATATATTGTTTGGTGTGGTATTTAACTTTGCACAGGTAAGTGTTGCCAATGCATATTCGTGTTGGTCCTTCCATTTTATTTAATCTCTATATTGTTTCTAATGCAGTAATGCAGTCCCTCAGACGTACTCCGTCCAGTTCTAACTTTTTCAGCGTGTAATGACGGTGCACCCTGTTGCTTCAGCGTAGATTGATTTTCTCGTCGTGATTCATAGATCCCAGTCAAAAAAAAACGGAAGATATTAAGGAATTTTGGCATTTTTATGTGAATTCCCACGATCTCTGTGCCGTACTGTACTTTCCACGCTGTGCCGGAACTTTTCGGGGAGGTGAATAACGTCACCGCCGCGGCCGGGCCCCCGAGTAACGCGGGCGCTTCGTGTACCTGCGCTATAAAATCAGCGTTTCTTATTGCGGCGCCTTGGAATTTAACGTCTTTTAAAGTAACCGCATGTCCGCTTTTCTGTCATATCCAATCGCCACAGGTGGGTGCGCTGAGACGGCTCTAATCGAGCTTTTGCCTTTTTTATTCGGGAAAACAACCACGCAATATTGAAGATCGTAAATATTTTATTATATCATCCCAATGTGTTCTTACGTAGGCGTATAAGCGCGGTTTGCAAAACAAGAAATATGCGTTTGATTTTTAGTAATGCATTTGTTATGCATGTTTCAAAGTAGGCTAATAGCCTATAATAATTTATGATTCTCCACATTAATAGAAGTTTTTTTTTTTTACTATAATTATTATTTCATGATTATTTAACGTGTGTTTAGTGTAATGATTATATAACTACGCATATTATCCTTCTAACTTATAAACTCTTATGCTGATTTCAGTCGCGGGATAATAATAATAATAATAATAATAATAATAATAATAATAATAATAATAATAGAAATGATTATTGTTGTTAATATACTGCTACTGCTGTGCTTGCCCATGAATAATTATACTGTTGTATGCCAAACGTGATTAAATATGAAAATTAATCATTTAAAATGACTTGTCATTCCTCTGTAGCACAAGTCGAATTTCCTAAGAGGTCGACATAAAGAAATAATTCTTCCCATAAAGTCACCGGGTTCTGAGACTTAAGGCTTAATAAATCAGTGGCCTCTTCTGGTCCAGTTTAACTGTAGTGAAAAGTTACTCTGGGTTTCACATGGCGGGTGATTCTGATGTGAGGTACCGTCCATGCGGATCATTCGGGCTTCCACGCCCCGGCGGAGAGCAGAGCAGCCGCGGCTGCCTTTTCTCAATGAGCGCCTGAGCTTTAAAGGGTAACTGCAGGTTTAAACCCTTTGCCTGTACTGACCAGGCTGCTTGCTGATCAGGGCCGGCGGTGGGGCTCCCTGAGCCACTCTGGCTAGGGTGGGGGTGAGTGGGGGGTTTGTGTCTGAGAGGTGGAGCAGGTGGAATGGGCAGGGATATTGCGAGCCCGCTGAGCTTGGACTGCGGGCAACAAAACAGTATTTTATCATCTTATTTTTTAGCTCCATCTGCTCCAAATTCCTTTTCTCCTTTGTAACAGTATGTCTCAATGAAGACAGTTTTGAGAATGTACTGTATATTGTGAATACTGGTCAGCAAAATATTATTAGCGCGTCTAGGGTTCGGTCGTACAGAATGGTGCGGCGAGCTGCGTGTGCGCGGGACGGGGGCGCGCTTCGTACCAAAAAAAGAAAAGGAGAATACGGGGTGGACAAAGGGAAGAGCGCAGTGTGCATTTGGGAAACCCACAGACACACAGAACACCCGCAACCACCTGAGGAAAGAGAGCGAATAAAAATAAAAAAAACAATAACTTACCTCCATCTCTAAACAAACACATTTACAAAAAAGGTGGCATGGGTACACACACACACACATATATACAATGAGCGAAGGGGCTCTGGTGCAAGAGCAGATGATTATAAATTGTTAGTGTGTCCACAGCCACATGCTCAAATACTGGTTTTCGTTTTGGAGCTCTGAGACCTGTCCTTTGTGTTTTGTATTTCTGAGCTCCGTCTACATACACGAGGATCCTTAGCACCGCGGCTTGTGCCAGCTCAAAGCCTGCACAGACCTGGGTTCGGCCCACAGTCCACGGATGGGAATCTGCTTCGCTCATCACTACGTTCCACTGCTTCTCAGATAGTTTCTATCAGTAACAAAGGAGGCCGTGTGAGTGTCCTCCTTCCAATGTCACCCGCTGGACCCCTTACCAATGACTGCTACTGCTTTTATTGTTCCCGTCATTGTTTCTAGAACATTCCTGTGTGTGCACGCGTGGCCAGGCGAGCAAACAGGCCAGGTTGCACTGTCAGAAAAAATTATTCTACCCTTTGAAGGTACAATTGCTTGTCACTGGGGCGGTACCCTTACCTACATGTAGGTGAGTCCCATCTACCACTGGGAGTATGTGAATGCTGTTTGTATCTCGGGGAACAAAAGTTGCATTTGGGCTGGACCCTGAAGTCCTGAAGGGTCCATAGGCCATATGGTACCTATTAATGTGGGAGGGGTAGTGGGGTGCCCAGTGGGCAGGGAGGGCACCATGTCAGGCCGCTGTGGGGGCAGAGGAAACCCACTGTACACACTGTGTGCCTTAGCATTCTGCGTGTGGCGGTGGGGGGTCACAGAGAGAAACAGAGAGGGACCCGTGGTCCATATTTACCGTATCCAGGTCTCTGCATGCTCCTGCATTTCGGGAGAATTCCGGATATGGATTTTTAAGCCTGAAGATTTTCCCACCGAGGCCCCAACTTGCGGACTGTTGGTTTTAAAATTTTCCAAGCTTTGAATTCCACGGCCGATTAGCGGAGATTGTACCTCGGGGATCAGTAAGCCAGGGCAGCCCCCACCATGGCTCTCTTCACGCGCCACCCCCGGGGGCCCCTGTCCCCGGAACGTGGGCCCCCGGGGCTTCTGGGAAAAGGGCGGGGCAATGCAGTTGCTATTTTCCAAAAAGGGCCAGCTGGGTGTCTCTTGGGGGTCCTGACCACAGCAGCAGCTGGGTGGATTATCCAGCTCTGAGGGGGTGGGCAGGGGGACCTGGCCATGCCAAGAGGGTTTGGGAGGGGAGCCCTGGAATTAAGATCCTAAATCAATGAAGCCCATCGGACACCAGCTATAGAAGCTGGGGGCGTAATTCTTCAGGGATCACAATGACATCGCAGTGATGAGGCTGGTGGCCTCCCAGCAAACTGCTCCAGTTACTAAAGGTGTGTGTGTGTATGTGTGTGTGTGTGTGTGGGGTGGGGGGTATGTATTTATTACATTGTAGGGTCTCCATAATGTGATTAAAAACCTGTTACTTTGACCTTGTGGGGACCACCTTTCCAGCTCCCACAAGGGGAAACTCGATTTTATAAAAATCTGTGGCTGCAATCAAAAAACTAAAAATGCCAAAAGTCTGGTATTTTGTTTGGTTGCTTGTGGTTAAGGTTAGGGCTGGGTGGGGGTTAAGGTTGGCATTGTGTGTGTTTGCATGTGTGTGAGTGTGGTTCCCTCTTACAGCATCCTCCAGGTGGGAGAATCATAAGGTTTATTTTGACAGATTAGTAACAGACACATTGTTTATATTATAAATAATAATTTACTGTAATAACTTATTAAAAATAAATTATTTTAAATTTTTATTGTACAGACGCTCCTCTACCTATGAACTTTCAATTTACAAACTTTCAGACATACGAACGAAGAGGACTGTAAGTCCAAATCGTGTTCGTTGGGCTCCCGTTTCCTGTCCACATCAGTTTTTTTTCTGCCCGCCAATTCGGCCTAGTACGACTTCTGGCCGCTACTCCCGCCGCGCAGCAGCGTAGCGTGCGTACTCCCAGCATCCTAGTTCTTTGTACTTGCGTATACCCTTAAAATGATGTTGAATAATGACTTACGAATATTTCAAGTTACGATCACTCGTTCGGTATGTAACTCATTTGTAAGTGGAGGAGCGTCTGTATTTTATTAATTTATCATAACGTATTATTTCAGCAAACACCGTAGAATCATTCCAAACTCAATTAATTATTAATTATCTTTCATTTAATGTTAAGACAGATTAAGATGGACTTTATTGAACCCAGTGGGAATTTCTGGTGCATATAGCTGCAAGGACATAGTGTTTAGATGAACATACATATTGAAGATGCAAAGATTTCACATTGTACACATAGTACTACACATACAGATTTAAAAAGTAGCCAGTTCATAAACAGAATATCCTGAAAACATAACAATAATAAATTAGCATATGAATAATTAATTTGAATATTAAATTAGCAGATTCGTTTTTGGTCATAGAAAACCAAACTGTTTTAGTGACCAAGACTCTTCTTGGTTTAAATCCACAGTCTGCATCATTTTCGTCGTGATCCTTGCCGTCCAGACCGGAATGTCAGCGTAGTGAAATTTCGCCGTTTGCTCCCCTTTCTGCTGGAGATCTCTCTGCAGGACCTGGCTGGTCCTATTCAATGCTGCATCCTGCTACATGAGCATAAGCCCCTGCATCAAGAGCACCTACCTGCAGAAATGCCGTGCGACGGCCTTCATATGATGCACATTAAATATGGCGTGTAAGAGCTGGTGATGAAGTCCTGGTCTCACCAAGAGGGGCAATGCGAGAGCTGGGCAATGCGAGAGCTGGGCAGTGTCCACCTTCAGAGTTAGTGGCAGGAACCCAAGATCAGTGGCTCGCTGCTGTGGGGGTGGTTTGTGGCTCAGTGGGTTAGGCCTCTGTGTCTGTCATCAGAAGGTTGCTGGTTTGAATCCCATGCTTAGCAGAGTAGCCACAGATCTGTTGGGCCCTTGAGCAAGGCTTTTACTCAAATGCCCTGGGCACCAGAGCTGGGAAAAAAATGTGTGACAAAACATGTTCCAGTGTACCTGTACTCATGTAAAATGGCAAATAAACATTCATTTCAGAGCTTGGATGGAAAAAACCTGCTTTTATATGAGCTGAGGGCATGTGAACTTCCTGAACTGACTGAGTTTTATCTCTGTCCCAATCAGCCCTGTTCCTCTTCATGAGATGAGATTTATTCCTCGTGTATTTCTGGGAAATACAAGTCTCTGATGAAGCTCAGCCTGTCTGAAGATGGCGCCGTGACGAGGCTGGCAGGTGGCCTCACCTGGGGGGGGGGCAATTTCATGGCCTTCCCCAGGCCTTGAACAGAGCCATTGTTCGGTGTTCGTGTGTGTGTGCGGGTTGGGGGGCGGTTTTTATGGGAAGGCCTGTGCTGCGTCAGAGGAAGGGGGGGTTGGGCGATCGGAGATTGTTCCTAGCGCTCTCACAGACGCGACACACTGTGAGTCATCACACGACGCCCCCCCCCCCCTTAAAACAACCCCACCACAGCTCTTAGGCACCAGCTCTGACTAGAAACCCACTTCATTCACTCAGAGGATTCCGACACAGGATGTGATGTCACTTTGAATTAGTTTATCGATTCCTTTCCTCAGTAACCAGCAACGGGCCGTGATGCTTCCCGTCTTGTCTTGCTGATATAACATCCAATAAACTGCACTGATCGCATTGGATCGGCTCCATCTCTACCTCCCCCGATCCAGTAAAACAGCTGCAAATGCAGATGTGAACCCCTAGAATATCCAACCTCCCCCCCCCCCCGGGGCTGAATTCCATCAGTGTCTTTTTTCCCCAGGGGTGACCCACACTGTTGCTC
>JAODLD010000001.1:4496268-4507460 GCA_026781065.1 Mormyrops boulengeri | reverse complement strand
CCCCCCCCCCCCCCCCCCCCCCCCCCCCCCCCCCCCCCCCCCCCCCCCCCCCCCCCCCGCCCCCCCCCCCCCCCCCATCCAATCAGATAAGGGCAGCATTGATGCCTTAGGCCAGCCAGCACTGGTCAGGTCCTTGGCTTCTCAGGTAGGGGGCGCCATGTCAGAAGCAGGAACCTAAGCACCAGAACTGCTACCACTGGCATAATCTCAGCTTAACCAAAACCCTACTGGTCATCCTGGATACCTCAGCTAGCCTTGGACATGACCCATGTCCCAGTAGGAAACTGGATTTAACCACAAATGTTACCATTAAAAGTAGATCCAATTACCAGTATGCTAGCCATTTTTGAGAAGCAAAATACTGTTTTTATAATATTACATACTTTGTGCTTGTTTTGTTGTAATTCAAGTATAGCTATATAAAGCTAAAGTGCAACTCAATATTAGACTATTTTACCATATAAATTCATTTAAAAGCATGAATAATAATATACTTATTATGCAGAGTTTTGATAAAATAAATGATGAACGATATGCATGCAATTAACCAAAATGCTTTACTTGGAAATTGTGTAAGACTTGCAGCGCAACTTGTGAGCAGTAGTCTGTCATTGGGCAAGAGCAACGTACAAGAAGCTTCTGATCTCCCCGTTTTGGATTAAATGGAGGCTGTCAATAAATCAATCCATCCATCCATCCATCCATCTTCTGTTATAATTACGCAGGACTGGGTCACTGTGTTGAAAAACATCACTTCATCCTCTTATTCTCAGTTTGGATCTTCTGGGCACGTCACATAGTGATCAAGCCCATCACCATGTAACAAAAATAACCGAAATCTGTGTTCCTGCAGGCAGACCTAAGCACCAACCTTCAGGATGACAGCAACTCCTTCTATGGTGTCTCCAGCCAGTACGAGAGCTCTGAGAACATGATCATCACCTCATCCACCAAAGTGTGCTCCTTCGGCAAGCAGGTGGTGGAGAAGGTGGAGGTGAGGAGAAGGGAGTGGACGGGAGTCGCTGCGAGTAAGGCAGGGAGATGCCTGGGACGCGAGGTCCTGGCGTGCTTCATGTTTGGGATGCATTATGGACTTTTCCACGCAGTAGATGAGGACACAGGTCATACTCAGGATCCGGATCTCATTCCCGAATAATCCCGGCTACTATGAGCCGGTGACAGCTCTCCATGATCTGCAACATGATGCTTAACGCCACTAAGCTGGTTCATTCACACAATAATCCATCTTCATGCCTCCCATTTGTGCAGAATTGTCACCGTCAGCCTCTGCCTGTCAGTCTCGCTCTGAGCTGATGTGCTTTTTTGAGTATGAATCGTTTACTTTACATTCATTAGGTTTGTCTTGGACGTCTCTTTCCCTCCTTTGCATGCGTGTGTGTGTATTTGTACACTCCACACTCTGGCTTTCACCCTCAACTTCCTCATGACATTCTCAGCTTGAAAGCTTAACATGATTCAGTATGATGAATGATACCTCCTCGTGTGTAGAATAAACGCTGATTTTGCTTCATTCCGAAGCTCCGTGGCAGTCATAGCCGTGTCCCCCATCACGCAGACGGAGTACGCCCGCTTTGAGAATGGCCGCTACATCTTCCGCATCCACCGCTCGCCGCTGTGCGAGTACATGATCAACTTCATCCACAAGCTGAAGCACCTGCCTGAGAAATACATGATGAACAGCGTGCTGGAGAACTTCACCATCCTGCAGGTAAGGGTGCCCGAAGTCTGGCCAGCATCTGCCCTACCGGTCTCTGTGTGCGCATACACAAATATGGGATAGGGGCATTTTATTTATATTTGTACTTTTATCCAAAGTAACATGCATTTTTTGAAAAAGCAGGCTCAGCCAGTCCTTTGATCATGGGATTCAAACCCATAACCTCCTGATATCAGACTAACAGTATCCTAACCCACTGAGCCACACGCCACCCTCAGTACCACCTTATTTAATCTAATTTCCAAATTAACTGGTTAAAATGAAAAACTGGGATTCTGCTGATGAGAGACCACTTGATCTGATTGGTAAATACCTGCTCCTTTGTCATCCCATATGAGGAATTCCGGAATTAGTCTCTCGAGGTACTCGTCCGAGGCCCAGTGGGGCGAATTCCCAGCTCACTGCGGACAATGGATCACAACCCGCTGAACGCGGTGCCGTCAGCTGACCCCAAGCCACGCGAGGCCGATTGACATTTGTTAAAAATGTCCCTTTAATGGCAGTTATCAATTAGTGGCACAGTGGCTCCCTATCATAACGTCATGAGCTACAGGCTAAGAGGCTAAGCCGGAATGTCGCAAACATAATCACCACTGAATAGACTGTTATCAGCTGAGTGTCTAGCATCTCTGCCCTCTGTTTCCTTCCTAATCACCAACCAAGTTGTGGTGAGCTCAGGCCTCATGACAGACAATGGCGATGGGAGCATGTTCTTAATTGGTGTCCATTAACTCCGCGTGACAGACAGCGTCTCCGCCCGGGGCCTTCTGTCAGGCTGGGCCTGCAAGGCCTGATACAGGGGCTTCATTCTGCGACGGAGGAGACAAGGATGGCTGTGTCATGGCTCCCCTCGCTTACAGAAACAGAGAATATCATGTGCTTCATTGATATATGTACATACAGCATGCACAAGTAAGTACCGTAATGACCATTTATAAGCTCATCTTATTTTCAGTAACTGTGTAAGTGCTGCTGTTTGAACCCTAAACTCTCTACCAGCCCCATTATAAACCTGGCCGACAGTGCCCAACACTGCACCTTTTCCTTCATGTGTCATATCTGTCGTATTCTTACACCTGTTGTATTTGTTATTTCTTCAATAGCCACTATACCTGTTATACTGTAAGGGGAACCCCTAGCTCCCCCCGTGTGTGTGTATATATATTCTCAATTTTATTTATTACCTATTATTCTCCTTTTCCCCTCTCCCTCATGTGTGACACTTGTCTTGTTTACGGTCTCTGCACTTTGTCCTTTCGTGGCGTTACGTTATTTTGTGCCACTGTATGCTGTGGATTGTATATACTATAGATAATCTGACAATAAAGAGACCTACTTGACTTGACTTGGAGATCCTTATCCTCAGTTACTGTTCAGTTATCATTTTCGCAAATACTTAATTACACTTATCTAAAATTAATTTTAATGTCGTGTTATCATCAGTGCGTGTGAACGTTACAGGATGCCGTCAGCGGGGGAAGTTGAGCGGAATAAATTGATGGTTTTATGGTCAGGGGTGCGGTCAAGTCAGTATGTGTACCGTGTTTTCTCTCTGTGCGCTCTGCCCTTTCCTCTCCAGGGAGGAAGTGTGACATGCAGGTGGCGTTCCTGTTTTTCTGCGCTCGGGGCCGGTGGGCGGCTGGGGGGTGATCTGATGCGCGAGTGTTTTTTGTTTTGTTAATGCTGCCGTCGATCACCTGGGCAGAGGTGCTCACCAGACACCATCTCTCTCGGCAGGTGGTGACAAACCGGGACACGCTTGAGACCCTGCTGTGCATCGCCTATGTCTTTGAGGTTTCGGCGAGCGAGCACGGTGCCCAGCACCACATCTACAGACTCGTGAAAGACTGAGGCATTGTGGGAAGAGTGACCCCCCCCCCGGACAGCAAGCAAACCTCCCCCCTCACAGTGCACGCAAAACCTCACTCTCTAACAGGGCTCAGACACCTGGCATTGGGTGGGATTTTGCCGGAAAGTCAAAGGAAGCCAGAAAACTGGGAACATTTTGTCAAGAAAAGTGAGAATTATGCCTGGATGAAAAAGAGGAACAGGTCTTCATTTTATTTTATTTTTTACCGCAGAAGACATTGCATGGACTGTTATCTTTCCATTTAATTTGCTTAGTGCTTGTTTGTTTTAGCTAGTGTCTTTTTACCCAGTTGCATTGCAGCAATACATTGAAGGGAGCTGATGAAAAGGTGCCACCTAGTGGCGATAATTTGCAACTACAGCACTATTGCGGCGTCATTTCTACCTATTTCGTTACTGCGTCTGCTCCCAACCTTTCTCAACGAAAGGTGGCACCTCAAAACATGCCAGTCTTCTACGTCTGCCAAAAAGGAGTCTTTGGATGATGAAGAAAATGTATAACCTTATTATGGTTGTTTTAAAGATGTAAAATAATATATAACGTTAGTACCATTGAATGAAAATAAACGTAAATTAAATCATTTTAATTCAGCTGCCATGGATGAGTGTTGTTAATAAATTTCAGTCCATTTCTCGTTTTGGGAAAAATGCGGGAAATGGCCGTACTGATTCTGGATAACAAAGTCATACCTATAATTGATGCATAAACATTTGCTAGCCTCGTTACTCTTGTATATAGAAATAATTACGTTACATGTTTAGCAAGCTACATGCAGTTTGCCGGCATGTTGTGGAAGGATGTTGCCTTCGACATAGTTTTTAGGATCTCCGGTCATTAGGAGCATCCTGACAGTATGCCCTTATAGCCAGATTCTGATTCAGGTTACAGTCTGGCTTTGAATTTCCTTTCTGGTGTGGGGGGTGGGGTCACATCCCCCCCAGTTGTTTGGCATGGCCTTTGGAGGGCGAAGTGTGCCCAGCTCTCTGTGCTGGTGTCTGGGCCCTGTGGTGCCGCCTTGGGACTTTGCTGACAGTCTGGACGACAGGTAGGTCTTGCGTCGACAACCAAGGGAAAACCAAGCCAGAAAATACCCACTTCGTTGAAAATTACCCAAGCCGCTATGTGTGAGAACAATAAACAGATATGACAGTGTAGCATATGTGCGGATGCGGGAGCGTTATCTGATCGTATAACTGTGAAGTTGTCTTTATAAGAGGCCTCTACGGATTTTGTCGTTGTAATTAACGTGGGTTTTCAGCGCCATCTTGTGGAACTTGCAAGCTTGGACGAAGTTTAGAACAGTACATTTGCAGATGATTCCCCGCCAGTGCAGCATCCTAGTTTGTGTTTAGCTCTATCTATAGATTTCACCGTTTCTCACATTTATATACTGGATATTCTACTGGAACAATCCAGTTTGTATATTCTTCGAACATATTTCATCGTAACCACTACACCAAACTATCATTTATACTGTTAACACTATGATTGCTGAACTGAAAAACTCCAGTCTAATCAGATTAATATATGGGACACGCTTATTTGCAATTATGTTACAGAAGCAAGGATTTCTGAACTCTGATATGGGTTACTTGGGCAAGGCGGTTAGGGTCCGATCTACTGCCTTCCGCGTGCGTTATTATAGGGTATAATAGCACGAATAAATGTAAGTTATCTGCGTACCTTCCTTCGGCTGCTGTAGGGGCAGCGTGTTTATACAGATGATTACCGCTTGCAGTTTGTTGTTCTGCCAGCAGTCATCCGTCCCCCTTCCGGACATTTTCATTACAGTGTTTCGTAGACTGAACACCTAACGCTGACCGATTTGGCCTTTGTAATGTCCCTTTCCGTACGGGAACAGGAGAGTCTACCGACGTAAGAAGGTTATTTCACTTCTGTTGGACCGCCTTGAAAGGACAGAGCCGCGGCGCGTGGGCTCTTGTGGAAAGTCCGATTTCTGTGAAGGAAGAAGCTCAAGCGGAAAACAGACTTAACACCAGTCCGTTTAACAGGCGCCGAATTTAAGTTTCCATCAATTTAGGTTTCTTGAACATTACGGGCTCAGGCAGTACTGCCAGGTCCAGCGAAATTCTCCAGGCCAAGCTCTGCTTAAAATCCGCCAAACGGAAGCAGAAACTAGCCCAATATTTGAAATCCAAGTATACTGCATCTTAAAGAAATAAATCAGCATTTTGCATGCTGAACACAGTCAAAAATTCAACATTTTAAAACCACACGCCAGATGCGCTTTAATTGGCGGCCCTGCATTCCAAGTGCGTCTGCCTCTGACTTTCGGTGGCTAGCCATTCAGTATTACTCAGCATGAGAAGCCACCATTCATAATAATCAATATCTTTTTCCCCTTACAGTCCGCTGCCGAGGTACATTATGAAAGCAGCCCAAAACCCGTGACCTCCTAATATTTACTGGCAACTGTATTTTCAAAACAGCCCAAATTGGGCGGGAAAACCGCGGACCTGGCAACTCTCATGTTTACCTTGGGGTACTTAGTTTAGCGCATGGCGCCAGGGGATTGGCTAAGCCTGACCCAGCCCCCTTCCCATCATTCCATGCGGTGACCGCCCAGCGAAGTGTGAAAGGTGTGAAAGGTGTGAGGGGCTCAGCCAGTCACGGAGGCAGCAGGAAAAAAGAGGGCTAATCGGCTAAATATATACACACACGCTTTTAAAACTGAAATGATTATATAATTTTCCTCAAATATGTCCACGGGGGGTCAATAGTAAGTACTCCGCACATATTATAGCCGCGCGGCAACTATTTTAAAGATCACGAGGTGTTATTTTGAGCACCTTTAAAACTAACACACACACGCGCGTGTTATATTTAGGGGTCATGACCTTTGACCTTCGAACCTGTCTCGTGGGTCACGGCTCTTTGGTTTTTACCCGCTATGGGGCCGCGGTAAAGTTGGCCTCGCCTTTGCGGCTGCGGGTGGCAAAGTTAATGTGCGATGAGTCTGAAAGGAACATGTAGGAAACTGACTGAGTAAAACACCGAGAAGAGACGCATTTAAGCAGCATATGGATTTAAAAGTCAGGTATGGTTAAGTTCTAAAAAAATATTGGATGAATGGACTCTGAATCTGTGTTTTCCATAAGCGGTATAGAAGCATTATAATCCAACAATATTAAAAAGGTATTTATTTATTGGTATTGTGATTTGTGAACCTGTATTTTACTTGAGCGTTGTCGTCGCATTATAGCCGTGAAATTAATGACTCATTTAGGATTTATTTTGACGTTATCACCCAAATACTCATCTTGGCTAGTAAACAGGGTTAGTTTAAAGTAAGATTAGGTTTAGAGGGCAACGCTGAGACCAGCTCCTTTAAAATTCCCCATCTACAGTGTTTCTTCCATCTTTTGTAACCTTATGGTTTTTAATGAGTGGAAAGTGTATTCCCGTAAATGTAATCGGTTTTTATTAGTTAGTGTATAAGTAATAAAATATGTGCGTTTGACCACCAATTTCAACACTTTGTACGACGATAATGGGGAAACGGACCATGAAGAAAGTACTATACTCACATAGAAGAGATGTATACTGAATAAAAGAAATTGGGCCGCGGTCGCGGGGGGTCCGTGACCGTGATGAATCACTGAGAATGAGAATGTCGTGATGAACTAACACGAAAAAATACCTAAAATAATTCTATACAAACGGATAAAACTTAGTAAATAAAAGCCCGAATTATATCCAAGTTAATATACGTCCGTTTCAGTGATGGTTTCTGTGGTCCATGGCAACACGTACGTGTCACTAGCGGTTTTCACACCTTCTGATGACGCCATTTAAAGGCGCCACAGCCCTCCGTGCACCTCCTCATTCGTGATTTTTAAACGGGCCATCTCCTCTTTGCTGCCCTGCCTCACCAGTCAGTCCCCCCTCCAGCCTCTCCCAGCATGCCTTGCAGTTACCTGGGGGTGAGGTACCAAATCTGGTTATTTCTTACACACGGTCTGTTTGATGCAGTGCAGCTTGAAAATAATCTCATCAGTTTTAAAATTGTCATTTTTATTTTTTTAGCAAATCCAGTTTTGCTGTGTACACAGTTTCGCGTGCGTGCAGTTGGCAGGACTCGCCCGAGTGTGAAGTTTCTGCCTCCCGGGTGTCTGCTTCACAGGGATGGAAAAAAATGCTCAGTCTTGGCGCAGTGACCAGTGTCTTTACGGGAATAGTCCAAGCAGCAGATGATAGGAATCGGACCCTCCAGCAGGTCCCTCGGTGTGGGTGCGGCAGCAAGCCGAAGCATCTGGGCCTGACGTGGCAGGGCTTTCGTGCGGCACGGTCTTTGACTCTCCTTATGCAAACGTGCATGTAACGTTTCCATCGCGGGGGCCCGTGTGTTTTGCTGGCTGAGCTTAATCCTTGTAGTGGAAAAATCCCCCTGCCTATCCATCCTGCTCCGAGTCCAAAAGTCTGGAAATCATGTCTCCTTTTGGACCTGACTTGTAGCTGGCAGAACACATTTCACTCGGTTGCTCAATGCTGTGGATACACTCCTTCGCTCCTTTTCATTTTTTGAGAAGTGACTCAAAGGCCACCAATTCAATCTGCCTTTCAGCTCAGGCACGCTAGAAATGTTTGAGGGTATTTATGTCATCTTTTATTTTTTTGGGTACCTGTTTTCAGTAATGCATTAAAATCAGGGTTAAGAGGTGCAGGGCATGAGGCAGAGTGTTGGGGTTCTGGGCGATCCTCGGACATGGATACAGAAACACAAAGGCTAGTAATTTGGCATCAGCCATTCAGGTGAGAATACATAGCTGACTACACTCTATGCAGATTAATCCTTAGTCTTTTTGATCTATGAGATAAATAACTCAACACACACTGTCCACCGTCGAATACACGGATTTACCCATGGGCACCTTGTTTTGGGTAGGGGATAATTGGATGGCATGATGCCGTTCACACCACAATCATTTCAAAAGGGCACCCCACCTTCCCATGAAAAGTGGTGTCTGGATTCAGTTAACGGCATGTTCCTTTATGTTGTGACACGACTTTAAAAATATGGAACATTGTCTGCAATGATCATCACTGCAATACTGCAGGAATCCACACGAGGGCGACTGTAGTTCACCTTGGCAATTTTTGCTGGACATCTTGCCAATCAAGAAAAGGACTTTATTATGATTTGCTCAAGAGGATGACATGGCTGTGGCAGCTGCAGCACTGTGTGTTGTTTTTGGAGTATCCCACAGTGCAAATAACTAATACATTACTATAAACATCGTAGCCTGATTATGGTGCATGCGCAGGCAAGAAACATCGGCAGGTTGTTACGCGGTTAGCCCCGAGTGCGTGTATGCATAAATCATTTCTCCATGCTACCACGCCATGGAAATTCGTTAATCCTGTATATGCCAGTACAGCCTTCCTCTTCTAGGGCTTTATTTAGGTTGAATGCCAGATGAAAGACTTTGTTTAATGGGTTTCCACAAATGTAACTGTTGGAAGCTGCAGGTTTTGTTCAGCTTCCAGTTAGGAGCCAGACCTGACTGTTTTTGCTTTTTCTGCCTAAAGACCAGGTTGTTGAACAAAAGCCTGGAGAAAAGGAGTGGATTATAAAACACTTATTGCTGACTGGGAGTTATTTCGCTCCATGGAAAAACACCCATTAGTTTTAATTGTTATTGTTGAAGGGTTCCTTTAGGGTCATGGTCAGTGGTGTGGGATCAAAGCTGGCGAATTTTTGCTCTTTCTCTGGTGTTGACTGTGCATAAGTGGCCACTGAACAGTGGGGAATTAGAGTTTATAAAGCTCTCCTCAAAGTTCAGATGTTTTGCCCATACCTGGAGGTGGGTGACGGTTGTCCTTCAGAGTTGCGATGCGGCTGCCTAATGGTTTTAGGGTTGTCCCTTAACTGTGCAGAGAAACGTGCTACTCTCGAGGACCTCAGGAGACCCATTTCAAGGGTGTACCTCTCAGTACCTATAAAACCATCACTATCCATCCTGCTTAACAGTCCTGGGTGATTGACATGAATGTCAGTATTAATACAGCCTGGCTTTCCATCTTCCATTACGCGCTGTATGGTGCAGACTTGCTGTGTGAGTCAGGTGCAAAATGGGTTAGGGTTACACTAGCTGCTTGCAAGTATGGCTGGTGTGGTCATATGAGGTTTTGACGGGAGAGGAGCTGCATATGGCAAGGGGGCGTGAGCCAGGCCACACCCATCAGACCGCAGACCAGTCTGGGATAGAAAAAAAACCTTCTGAAAGTCCGGTGTTAAGGAAAAGTGATGTCAGCAGTCGGCAAAACCTCTGAAGGCCCAGGGTATGCTGCACAATGTGTTTGTATGTTTGTTTTTTTTAAAAAAAAACCGTGGGCCTATCTTTACGTGCCGTCGGATGGTAATGAATTAGCAGCAGAAGGGAGAAGAATTACTTCTGTCTCCTGTGCTGCAGGATTTGGGCAGAGAGGGTAGCTGGAGAGGAATTAAGCCCTGCCATCGGGGCATCTTGCTGCCAAGGGGCGCGTTGCATAGTCTGCCAAGTACGTGCAGGAATCCTGGAGGGGGAGCGAAGCCGGCTTGCCGTAAAGCTGTGGAAGTACCTTCAGAAAGCCGGTGACGTTGATAGAAGCTGCTGGATCGTTAGAGCTGCTGCCAACGCTTCTGTTTGTGTGCCCATCTTTGGAGATGACGTCCATCCTGGGCTCTCGGATGGGTTGTCTTTCCTCCCCTTTGTCGTCTTATTTCGGTTGGCACAGATCTGGTCAAAATAATTTGTGCTGTCGGGCTGTTTTGTGATGGGCACATTTTCCCACCAATATTCTCGAGTTCTCTGATTGCCCAGATTGATGTTAAGCGCAGGCTAGTCTGTCTACCAGTCTTCCAGGATTGCAGAGCATTTCTGGTGGTGTCCTTTGGGTCCAGGAGAAAGATTGTGGGCATCAAGTGTCAGACTGGCCTTGCTTATGAATTTTTATTTTAAGTTATGCACTCCAGAGTATTGTTTTACAGTACTAATTGTTACTTGCTGTATAGCAACTCTTTCATTGAAAAGGACTCTTTCATTTTGAAATGCCTGTGTTAAGTCTCATTAATGTCATCTGTTATAGAATCATTCCAGATCTGTTGAGTATGACTGAAGATTTAACTAGGATTACATACTGCGTACTGGGTGTTAAGGCTGTCGCGTTTCAGTTCCTTAACCAGTTCAGCCACAGTAAATGTGAGTTCGGGCTCCAGTTGCAAACGCGTGGCTGTATTTGTCATTCGTCAGGGTATAGAAATAGCAGAAGTGAGCCTTTGTCACACAGTTTTAATATCCTGTTGTGTTATCTGTTTGCTCAAGGAAGACCTGTTCTAAGATAGCTGGCAAGAAGCCCAGAATCTGTGTCCAGTTTATGGTGTGAAAAGACTGCTTTGTTCTACTATCGCTGTTCAAGCTTGTTTGTTGGGAGGCTATACATTTTTCTGACCTGAAACTGTCAGTCAGGAAACTGAGAAATGTGCTGTTTGGGGGGGGGCGGGCCCCCCCCCCCGGGGGGGGGGGGGGGGGGGGGGGGGGGGGGGTGGGGGGGGGGCGGGGGGGCGGGGTCGGATCTCGACGG
>JAODLD010000001.1:4456795-4468719 GCA_026781065.1 Mormyrops boulengeri | reverse complement strand
TGCTGCCTAGATGCATCTCAGCTGCCCCCCCCTCCCCCTTCCATGATGTCGAGCTGCATTCCTGTTTGTTTCACATGTGTCAGAATTATTCCCAGCTGTCCGTTTCCGTGGGGAGAGATGTATATGAAGTCACACGTGTACAGTGCCGTATTGGGGCTGCGGGGGTTCTAGGGTTTTGTCAGAAGTGGATTTCAGAATACAAATACACCCCACGCCAGTGGCGGTAGGGATCATTTAGCAGGAGCATCACCGGCGGAAAGTGAATGGGAAGCAGAGGCCTGGAGTGCGGAGAGGCTTCTGAATCACTTAATGTGTTTTTCTCACTCTTAATTTCACACGTGGGACATGTGGGTGGGCTTAAGGCGCTGCAGCTGAGGCGTGAGGCCCAGTCCGGTCCACTGAGTGCCAAGGCCAGATCCACGTTTACGCATTTTGGAGCGACTGTGTCACGCTGGGCCCGGGCGCAGAACTCGCGTCTGTCAGTTTCAGGAAGCGCTCGCGCAGTTGGGAAATGCGGTACCGGCTTGCAGTGATGAGTGTGTTCCCCCCAATCTTTTACTGGAAATGGGGATGGGGCAGCAGTCCAGTGTTTTTTTGAAACTGCTTAGCCTGACACCTGAAATTCACGTCGGCCTGATGGAATGGGACCATGCTGCACTGCGTGCCTTTTCTTAACGCTCTATGGCCAAACAAATTTGGGTTTTTTTTTTTTTTCTTTATTTTTTTCTTGTTGGTTTCCTGCCTGTTTTATGAGTTGCACATCTGGCCTGAGGTCAACAATTCTTTGAGTGTGAAGCATTTTTACTCCATAACGTGCAGAGATCCAGCCCTACTCTGCCTCTGTCAGGCTCCGGGCGAGAGAGAGGGAGAGGACCTGTTTTCCCCTCTGGATCAGATGCACAATCAGAATACCCATGGGAAGAAAGCACGGAGCCTGACTCATTTGACGCCAAACAGATGCTGCAATAGAAAGGCCAGGAGTCATTTATTCTCTGACAGGAAGTGATGTCACAGAACTAAGGGGTCAGACCTGCACCCAGTGCCCAGCACACACCGTTTCTGTGTAAACAGACTCACTCCTGTATCGTCAATGCGGACGGATACTCCAGACGACTGCTGGATAGAGCGAAACTGACCACATCGGTGAGAACGATCTGTCACATACTGAAAACTATGCTTTTTTTATGAGCAGCCTCTATCAGTTTGATGCTAGCAGCGGCACAGACGGGGAAGCCAACACACACAGTTACACACTAACAAAACGCACGCATTCCACGGCAAACATTACACTGTTACGACGTTGGCTATTAAATACAGGAATACACATAACTGACAATATTTGAAGTGCGGTGCAAAGCATGCCGGTAACTGCAAAATTAGTCCCGCTGACCAATTCTGCTGTGTATCATTTATATCAACCAATCCTGGACAGTGGGTGGGATCAGAACAAATGAAAAAGTTGGCCTTGGGGACCCTGCACAGGTGGTGCGCCAAAACCGTGATCGCTGTGGTGATTACAACTCATATGGCATTGTGCTGTTAAAACGGCGTCGTTATCTCCTATCTCTGAAGGATACAGCCAGCTTCAGTCTGTGAGTTTTTCTTCTCCAGTGCAGCCGTTATGGTGGAGGGGTGAATTCTTTCCCTCTGAGCTGAATGTGATTTTTCTGGGGATGTATGTTACAACATAAAGGAAGTCATTTAAAGTACTATCTCTCTGTAATAAGCTGATGGCTGTCAGCTTATCTCTACCCAAAATCTCAAGGTATTACATGTGTATGAGCACAGTGTTAGAGTGCATAGTTAATTTCACTGTCTAGTTTTGAATTTAGGGGACTAGAAGAATATCAAATGAATGAGATTACACTTATTCACCTCTGAATAAAACTTAATTTTTTTCTTGCCTATAACATATTCAGACAAATTATGTCCTTCATAATGGATAAAGTGTTGTCCAGTATCCAAAGGACTGTTAGAATGAGCCTGTAATTTGTGTTGCTGGTGGACTTGGGTCCTTAACCAATAACAGATAAAGTGACTAAAAAGGTAGAGTAAACCTAAGATCCACCCTGATACCTGCCCATCCACCAGGTTTCAGTGATTATCTGCCACCACCTGTTTTGAGCTTGATATGTTCTGTGATTGTGCAGAGGTAACATGGCGGACATTGATGGTCACCCTGCAATAAGATCAGTCTGACAGCGTGTTCTGCTGTGAGCAGGCTGAGACGTTTGTCTTCACGTGACTCCTCGCTTTCTGCATCCCAAATTGCATTTACACCCGTAGCGAAGGCCCTTGGGGTCTATGGCTGTGTTTCATGTATTTGCACATTAATCCTGCCTTTTCTTTCTGGTTTTGTAGCAGAATAACAGCTTCTTCTAGATGCAGGAAACAAAGTTTTAATAAGGTGGACTTCAATATGATGGGAGGAAAAATCTATAAAGGCAAAGTCTAGACCAGAGATGCTGGTCTGCGTGTGGGAGGAGCTGGTCGACGGTGCCACAGTGTGAAATTTCTCTATGTGCCGTCAGCACTTGGCAACACGGCCCCTGTGGTGTGAAAGCAAACGTGGCCGGGAGCGCGGGGGAGTCGACCTCTCTGCTACACTGGCTCCGAACCACATTCTATGGCCAAATATCCAATGATCAGCCATCGTTGCTGATGATTCAGGGCTCATTTGCAAACACCAAAGATTCGGAGAGGTCCCGGTGTCCATGTTGCTCTTCTGCACACACATTTTTGTCTGTGTCGGCATAGATATACATGCGATTTGAAGCCAAATAGATAAGCTGGCAAGCCTGGTCTGCTTCTGTAGAAATACCTTGCTCTATGACTGAGTTGGAATGTAACCCTTAGTTTAGCTTAGATAGTTGAGATAGTTTAGGGTTTGTTAAGCGACTGTGAGAGTTGTGAGGAAGTGCCAAGGCAGTCCTGGTAATTGAAAGCCGTTCTTCCAATGGCATAGAAAATCCACAGGGAATACAGAGGAGCAGGGATCAGACCAGCAGGGAGATGGGCAGGACTGGGGCAGGGGGGCGAGAAAGTAGGTGAGAGAGTGTGAGAGGGGGTGAGTGCGTCGGGCCACTGGAGAACTTGTGTCCATTGAGAGCAGCAGCGTTGCTAGGAGACCGTAACGGGGTAACTGAACAAAAACCTCATCGTACTGAGTCCCTCTTTTAATCAGTTAAACACTGGGGGGGGGGGGGGGTGTTGAGTTGGGGGGCTGCTCACAGTTTGAAAAAGAAACAATGACATGTTTCCAGTTTTCGCGTTCAGAAACACCAAGGCAGATGTGAACGTAGGGTTACACACTGGGAAATTCTAAGTGAAAACTCCTGAAATTATCTGCAGTTAAAAACTTAAACTGCGGGGTGTGAAGGTACCTCCACAGTAAACCACCAAGCTGAAATGAGCTCATCAGTAGGAAAGATTTTCATCTACAGGGAAGTTAGGGAGGCCATTTTGGAGGTCTTTCCAAACGATTTAGGGAGCCGTAACCAGGTGGCGCTGAAATGCGTTTGTTAAAAAGAGACAGTGAGTAAAGTCATTTTAATTCTTTAATGTTTAAGCATGCAGTGGTCCGCTGTTGCTTATTTGCGTGCTGTTAGTGGCTCTTTGCACTGGGAGGGGCCCAGCAAGTGAGGATCCAGTGCACTTGTTGCAAGCAGTCAATAAAACATCTGAAAGGTTGGCCGGCCTCCTCGATTCAAGTGCCTTCCCTATAGGCTCCAGCCCGTTACCATGGTGTGTGTACAGTGCACACCCCATAAGCATTCAGTGAGAGTTTGGGCCCTGCTGCACCTCAGGGCTTCTCTCCAGGAGTCCGGAGGAGCTGCACATGTGCGTCACTGTAATTTTTTTTTTTTTCTTCAGACTCTGTCCCCCTGCCATGTCGCTAATGCTATTAGCTCGCAGGTGGCAGGCTGGCCAGTCCTTCGACTGTCCCTCTTCCCACCTGACTTGTTCCTATGAGCTGCTTTATTGCTTTTCGCTGGTTTAAACCAAACTGGTGGTCTGTGGCTCAGTGGGTTAGACCTCTGTGCCTGTAATCAGAATGTTGCTGGTATGAATCCCAGCCTCAGTATAACATGCACATCTCCTTTGAGCCCTTGAATCCGGCCTCTAACCCCCCAAAATAAAAATGCCAGGGGCGCAAGCTTAATGGCCTGATCCTACGTGTTTTTGTCTGTCTGTCTATTTCAAAGCAAAGCATGATTGGCTATGCAACAAGAAGCATTCCAGTGTACCTATGCTCACGCTTGTGTAAATGGCAAGTAAAGCACCATTTCATTAAGTCCCCTCCCTTTGTGGGTTTCGAAGCTTTCCTTCTTGCCTCACTACAACCGGGAGTTCGATTCGCAGCATGGACAGCCTGCACAGATCCTAACAGGCCCATCTCTTCAGTTCAGACCGTGACTGATGAGTTTATCACATTCAGAATCCCAGCTCGGTGGCACAATCCGTCATGAGCTTGTCATCCGGGCAAACGATGGCGGCCTGGGGGAAATCGTACGGGGCCTGTTTGTGGGAAATGACCAACCGCCAAGTTTTATAAATATATATATTCCCTACAACCCCCCCTAGCATGTGTCGTGTATCCTTGCTAAGTCATCGCCTCTCACTTTAATGTCGTTGAAAGTCCCTCATGCTCCATATTCCCTGGGCGTCCTGCTGCCTGGCAACCACACTGCAGCTATACCCATGCTGAATTATAACCTTTAATCCTTCTAATTGTTCGCTTTGGTAGAATGGCTCTCTGTCTGCTCGGGACTAATACTGTCTGGGTTTTCATTTTAATTCGCTACGCCAAGCCCTTTGTACCACAACCCCCTAAGAATATAGCCCCCTTATCTGCCTCTGTTTCATGACCTAGACCTACATGCTCTGAGAGTAATTCTTCAAGCCCCTGTGACACATTTTACTGACACGTTTCAGTGTCAGTGGGCAGCGGTAATGTGGTGAGTTACTGTGGCCCCCATTCCCAGCCAGTCACGTCCAACGGAAATATATTGAGGCTGTGATGGGCGCCAGTTAGCCGAGCGGGGTGGGCTCTGGTAGAGCAGGGTGGGTGCTGGTAGAGTGGGGTGGGCGCCGGTTACCTGAGCGGGGTGGGCGTTGGTGGGGTGGGGTGGGGTGGGGTGGGCGACGGTTTGCGGAGCAGGGTGGGCGCCGGTTGGCTCAGCGGGGTGGGCGCCGGTTCGCAGAGCGGGGCGGGCGCCGGTTGGCCCAGCGGGGTGGGCGCCGGTTGGCTCAGCGGGGTGGGCGCAGGTGGAACGGGGTGGGCGACGGTTCGCGGAGCAGGGTGGGCGCCAGATGGCCCAGCGGGGTGGGCGCCAGTTCACGGAGCAGGGTGGGCGACGGTTCGCGGAGCAAGGTGTGCGCTGGATAGCCGAGCGGGGTGGGTGCTGGTGGAGTCACCCCCAGATGAGGAAATACCTCATTTCTGTCCTGCTGGCTTTGAAATGAGACTTCTTAGGCCCGCGCTACCTAAGGAAGAACATAAGAAATTTACAAACAAAAGGAGGCCATTTGGCCCATCAAGCTCGTTTGGGGAGAACTTAACTAATAGCTCGGAGTTGATAAAATCTTATCTAGCTCTGATTTAAAGGAACCCAGGGTTTTAGCTTGCACTACACCAGCAGGAAGACTATTCCATATACGCTGTGTAAAGAAGTGCTTCCTCAAATTCAGTTTAAAATGTTCTCTTGCTAATTTCCACCTATGGCCACAAGTTCTAGTATTTAAACTAATATTAAAGTAGCCATTTGGCTGTACAGCATCGAGACCTGTTAGAATCTTATATACCTGGATCATGCCCCCCCTTAATGCCGCTCTGGTTGCCTCCTCTGCTTGACCGATCTATTTGGATTTTAGGTCAGGACTTTGCAAGTCCAGAAAGCCGGACTCTGTCCTCCATCATTCCTGAATTTGCTGAATTTGCCCCACTCCCAAATACCACTTCTAATCATATTTCTGCATTACTCGTGGCTGACTGGCCAATTCTTCCTTAGATGGGAATTTGTGATGGGCTCCAGGGCCTTTGATGTGGCAGGATGGGTCACCAGGGTGGGGTGGCAAGGGGGGGCAGGCCAGGCAGCCCTTTGATGTGGGTCAGCGGTGGCGGAGGTGAGGGGTGGGGTGGGGGACAGTGTAGGCGTCACACTCTTCTCAGTATTCTGTCACAAGTCCAGCTGTGGCACCCCTGGGGAAGCCAGTCTCACCTGAGTGGCCCTGCACAAGACAGGAGCTGCTATACTAACAGGCCCCGTAGTAGAATAACCCAAATACACTTTTTGGACAAAAGTATTGGGATACCTGGCCATTATGCACACAGGGAAGTCTATGAAGGTGTGGTTGGGTGAGTTTGGTGTAGAAGAACTTGACTGGCCAGAGCCCTGACCTGTATCCATCACCATAACCACTTAAGCCCAACCAAGTTCACCGGAGCCTATCCCAGGAACAACAGACACCAACACACTGCTGGGAGCACAATTGCGGGGTCAATTAACGAACCGCACACACTTTTGGACTGTGGGAGGAAACTGGAGCCCCCAGTAGAAACCCATGCAAACATGGGGAGAGCGTGCAAACTCCACGAAGAAAGGTCCTACGTCCAACCCGGGGACCAAACCCAGGACCTTCGTGCTGTGAGGCAGCTGTGCTAACTACTGCACCACCATGCTGCCCCAAGCCCTGATCTCAACCCCATCAAACACCTTTGGGATGAACCAGAACAGAGATTGCAAACCAGACCTTCATGTCCAACATCCGTGCCTGACCTCACAAATGCTCTTCTGGATGAATGGGCAAAAATTCCCACAGATACACTCCAAAATTTTGTCTTCCCAGAAGAGTGGCAGCTGTTATAGCTCCATATTGGTGCCTGTGGATTTAGAATGGGATGTTATGAAAGTTCCTGTAGGTGTGATGGCCAAGTGTCCCAGTACTTTTGTCCATATAGTGTATATTAACTATAACAAACCTTAAAAGGTTTGGCTGTGAACTGTGCTTTAAATTCGTCCTGGCAGGATTTAACACGTTGTTTTTATATTCTCTTTGGCTTGTATGGAAATATTTTGGGAGTTTTGGTCAAAGTTCTACATGCAGTGCTTACTTTTATGGTGCTGTTTTTGGTCATAATTGTCCTTTTTACAATTTCACATTTTTATTGTGCTTGTCCCTGTATGTACGTGTACTAAAATGTGTAAAATGCGTAAAAGTAATACTAGGTTTTCTGTGTCTCCAGTGCAGCAGCTGTATCTCGCAAAACAGGAAGTGACTTAGTAAAGTAGGTCAGATCGCTCGAACCTCACACTACCACGCAGCTTTTGGGTCAAAGTGTATTTTAAGAAATCACTTACAGCACAAGTTACGTTTTGAATAATCCGGCCTGCAGATCAGTTCCTGGTTTGCTCCCATTTCCAAATCCACAACCCCTTTTTTGTGTTGTATTTCATCTCGATGTAAACTTAAGTGTTTGAAAGTCCCATGCAAGGGTCGGCCATTGCCCCGGTGTTGGTGTGCCGGTTAAATCTCCCTGCGACTTCACTGGGGTTCATCTGATACCTAAAGACACGTTTATGGTTATGCTTCACAGATAAACAAACACTCCCTTCCCCTTTGCAGTCTGCTGTTTTTCTTAACATGCAGCTCTGGTTTCATCCTTACCCCCTAGAGATAGCTGTGTGGATTCGAAAACCTTGCTTTTTTTTTTCCAGGGCTGACTGATGTCACGCGATGTGTCTGTCAAGAGCGACGCGATGAGAGTGATCCTTTGAGACATGATTGTGCGTGAATGTTGAGAGCACTCTATCATTGCCAGGATTTATTTCTGTCTATTACGAAGGCTGTGTCTACTTACTCTTTCTTTATGTGTCAGTTATAACAGACCTCCGTAACCGTGGAGATCCTGGCCTGTTCGCTACAGTCAGAGCATCATCAGCCCCTACTGATTCAGGTTTCGATGGGGGTTCATAAGTTGGCTACCTGCCTATGTGCTTGATCAGTAGCAAATAAATTTTGGGGAAGGGTGCACGCCCATTATTTTACTGTGGCTTTGTGCCTGGTCCTTAGCGAATGGTGTTGCAAACCTCTTCATATGTGGAGAGGAATTCATTCATTCAATGGGCACTGCTGGCTTGATGGTTGGGGAAGTGCACCTGTAATTGAAAGATTGCAGGTTGGAATCCCCAATTGAAAAGGCACCACTGAGGTACCCTGAGCAAGGTACCGCCCCCAAGCACTGCTCCCCGGGCGCTGAATTAGCTGCCCCCTGCTATGTCACATTGTCACATACTGTATGGGTTAAATGCAGAGAACACATTTTGTTGTTGTGTGGTGTGTCAACAGTGACAATTAATCACTAAATTCTAAATAAAAATGTAAAGTCTTATCTACAGCTTTGTGGTGGTTTAGTTCATGGTAACGACCCCCAACAATCTGTGAAAAGTCCCTCACTCATCTAGCTGGCCTTGGCACCTCGCTTCATTGGTAGTTGTGTTAGCTTCTGTACTGCAATTACTAATAGGCCCTCTGTACTACAAGGCCGCCTTATCCAGAAGACCGTCCCGACCACGAAAGTTAGTGGTGGACCTCGTCGCTCCTCTTGCCCTCGTTTGTTTCTGTACCGCTGAGAGAGCTGCTGTAATATGCTCTATTGTTTGCAAAGCTGACTCGTATTTTTTTGGTTTCATCAGTCCCAGGTAACTAACGGGGATGCTGATCAGACAAAGTTGTGATTGTATACGTTTTTTTTTGCCTGCGAAGAAAAGCCAGATGTTTTTTTGTGCCTTGTCCCTGAATAGAGTTTTGTTTGCACCGGAAAAGACCATCACTCCTGTGTCTCTGGTCGGAGTTTGCACCCCCTTTTGGGGTTTATTATTGTCCCGTTGTCCCTCTCTCTCACTCACGGTGTGCGTGGCACTCTCCGGAGTGCAGCGTTTACAGACGGCTTCCTGAGACACACTGGCTCTTTGTGGAAGTCGGCTTTGTGTCGTATCATAACCCAGATGTCATTTTTAGAGAGAAACCGCCGGTGGGGGCTGAACAGGCACCTGGGGGGGGACTTGAGAGTTCTTCCCGCTGAGGCTCCGTGGCTTGCTAGAGCTTGTTTTGTCTTATTTCAGTTTCCATTCCTGCAAATAGCAGCAATGAATGATGAATTCATTAGAAGTTAGCAGGTGCCGCTGTGATCTGCCAGAGGTGGCGATGATGATGTGCATCTTAGAGGGGGAAAAATAACCACAAAGTGATATAGATGGAATTGCTGGAGCCACACAAAGGGCTGTAGTCAGGATGGGGGGGGTGTTTGCGTGTGTATCTGAAACAGGAAGTCCTCTGTTCTCTAACAGGGTAGCAAAAGTGGCCTCCACTGTAACACTTGTCAGGGCTTATTTAGGGTCCTGAGAGCATCCAAGCAGGAAAATGCCCCCCCCCCCGCACAATGCCGGGGTGGGGGGCCAAAGAGATGGGCAAGGGGCTCATGTTTTTTATTTGGGCCCCTGAGGGCCTGAAGGTGCCAGCACCTGCTGCTCTGTCACTTTTATTCGGGGCCTTTCCATCCTGTGCCCCTTCCTGTCCGGTGGGGGGGGGGGGACACTGATGGAGCCCCGCCCCCTCCCCACAGGAACCTCAATCCCTTTTTGATGAGACGACCGGTTTTGATCATCGTGAGTGGTCGTGTTTGCTTAGCATCCACCCGCCCCCAACTGCCAGACTCCCCTAAAGGGGCGAAATGCAGCGTAAACACGCACACGGTAGCAAGATGAAAGAGGACGTGGTGTCAGTGGGCCTATTCAAGGGGAAAGTGGCCTGTAGACCAAAGCCTAAGGGTGAATGAGCCTGTATTTCAGAGCAAAGTCTTTTCCCCCTCCACCACATGTACACACCGTTCAGACCGAAACCAGCCACATACAGGAGGAGAATCTTCAGAATTAAAATATGTGGGGGCATGAGATTTAAGAGGTAGAGGTGACGTGTACATCTGAGGCCCTCGAGGCATGTATAGATGGGTATTTTTGGTTCCTTTCTTTGATTTGGAACTTTTAATTACTGCTTGCTGGGCCATCATATCAAAGGAACACACAGCAAAGGGAAGTCATCCTCCTGCTTTTCCGAAGTACCTGCATGTGAGTGCAGGCACTAACGCCGGCCTGGAAGAGTGACAAACAATGAGTGGTTGTAGTGAAACTTCTTAGGAAATATTGTCTTTGGTTTGTGTCCAGACATTTGCCCGTGAATTCCTGCCAGATGCCTCAAGGATTCTCAAGTGACCTTTGTAGCGTTTTTGGAAAGTGGCTCCGAGAGCATAAAAGAGGCTCCGAGTTGCTAGTGATTGTAATCTGCTCAATCGAAAACGGCACCGTAAAGAGGAAGCATAATGTTTTAATTATGGTAAATGCTGGCACCGTAGCGTAGCGGGAATCGTGTTAGGATATGGCCGACAGCACCGCTGTGGCCTTCCTCGCGCTAACGGCAAATTGAAATTTCCCCAGATTAGTATCGAAAGCCAAGTGGCATTTTGTCCGGAGATTTGAAACGCCGCCGGCTAAAGTCCAGGTCACCCGGCTGCGTCAGGGTGAGGCTTGGCTTTCAGGTTGGAGCGGGACCTCGGGGTCGAACTTTGGACGCCATGATTTGAACAGGCAACAAGGAAACTGGGGTTTGGGGATGGGGCAGAAGGCTGTGGGTGATTGTGGTGAGAGGGACACGTGGAACAGCATGACAGTGACACAGAGGAAGCTCCAAACTGCGGTGCCCTCACGCGTGTGACTATCCCAGCACTCTTATTGAGTCAAAGGGCATACAACTCCCTCTCACTTTATCGGCTTCTGTAGTAATAATTTTAGCGGCGTGCTCGGCCGGACAGTCTTTGGTGCAGGAAGGCCAGTATCTCCCCACTTCATGTTCCATCCTTGCGAGCTGAACGTCCCACCCCCACTTTTGATGTGACAACATCCGGATGAGTTTCGATCGGGAGTGCATCAAAGCGACTTCGGCAGTGGAACCCCCCCCCCCGGTTTCGTTTCTCAATCGGGACACTAGTTTCCGCCACGCAGCCACTGAGAAAACAAAAAGCTTCTATCTATACTGGTCTATACTGGTCATTCTCCGTTTGCCATGTGCGAGGCCAGTGATATGCCCATCTGCTATACAGCACAGCTACTGATACGCACGTATAACTGTGAACCTACCAAGGTTCATCTCTCTCCCGGGTTCACGCCACATTTGTTTAGGTCAGAGCCTAACTGGATTGTTGGTGCTATTATTATGAATATTAATAAATCCATAATTACAGATATTAAGTTCAAAGGCATCAGAGTTTGACTTGATGAACGACCATGTTTTCTCCTTGGAACCCAAAGCTTAGACAGTATCCCATCCCGGTGAAAAATGTTCTTTGGCATTTGTGGCTTTTGAGTAGAAAAAAAGAGATATAAAGTGAGGTGGAACAGTCTCACGGTCTTTAAAGTAACCGCTCTTAAGCTTTCGGTCGTGTGAAGGTACAGCAGCAGCGAGGCGGGGAAGTCCCGTACACACTAAATTTGCGTTCCAGAAACAGGAAGCTTGCTTCTGCAATGCCGCTGAGGTGAATGAGAGCGTGAAACCTTGTGGAACTGCACGCCCCTTATGTTCTAACGGTCGCCTATCATAGAGCGCCGCCATCATGCTGGTGTGACTGCGAGGATGAATCTGCTGAAGACCTATTTAAACTCACACAAAGCTTCAGACACTGCTGGTATCTTAGCTGCTGGTAGACAGAGCTTTGTTTGATGACCTAGAGGAACACCATGGAATCTAAAACCATGTGTGCCGACTATAGACTGGGTGGTGCTGTTATTGCTGGACAGGCAGACTGGTACAGACTCCTGATGGCTGTATAGATTGGATGGTGCTGTTATTGCTGGATAGGCAGACTGGTACAG
>JAODLD010000001.1:4423369-4436483 GCA_026781065.1 Mormyrops boulengeri | reverse complement strand
CGCCGCCCCCCCCCCCCCCCCCGCCCCCCCCCCGCCCCGCCCCCCCCCCCCCCCCCCCCCCCCCCCCCCCCCCCCCCCCCCGGCCCTCTTACATCTCTGAACCAGGAGAGTGCGGGTCTGGCGAGCGAGGGTGCTGAGTCCGTCCGGAGCGGGTGTGTGCGTGCACTAGTCCCATTGCGTGCTCCATGGGAATGTCACCCCCACCAGAGGGACCCCCTCCATGTGTGGCTGCTCTCTGATGTCCAGGGAGCCTGATGGAAATTGGTTTTTATGTTGGGGGGGGGAATGAAACCACAACAACGTCTGCTCGCCGCTCTCAGCTCTGGGAGTCATCTTGGCCACATGTTATATTCCCTGACTTTAGCGGTTAATCTGTGAAGAAGAAACTGCTACAGATTCCTGTTATTCACTGGCTTGTTTTCAGCGTAAGCTCGTTAAAGCCCCCATGGATAGCTGGTTGTTCAGCCATTTGTGTGTGTGTGTGTGTGTGTGTGTGTGTGTGTGTGTGTGTGTGTGCACGTGTGCGTGTGCGTGTGTGTGCGTAAAATTCAATTGTATAAAAATCTGTAACTGCAATCAAAAAATTAAAATGCCAAGGCTCTTGTATTTTGTTTGGTTACTTATGGCTAAGGTTAGGACTGGGTAGGGGTTAGGGTCATCATGTTGGGATTAGAGTTGCCCCCATAGAAATGAATGGAAAGTCCCCACAAAGATATAAAGTGTGCCTGTGTGTGTATCCTCGTGTGCATGTTCGCGTGCATCTGCGTGCCCCACGTGCTGTTTCTCCTGGAGTCTAGCTAGAGCTGTGTCACAGATGAGCTCGGCCTTTCCGCCGTGGCCTGTCTCCGCGGTAACGGAGCGTGACACCAGAATGGAGCCGAGCACCCCCGCTGCTTGTTTGCCGTTAGCGCCGAGCTTTGATCCGCCCGGGCTGTCTGAGACGAGCTGACCGGCCCTCCAAACATCTTGGGATCAAGGGCCACAAACATGTTGTGTCTCCCTCTGTGTCTCAAAACGGCGGAACAAACGTACAAAGCAGACGACGGGAACTGACATCTGTGCCGTTTTGATTTTTAACACTCAGTTCTGACCACCAAACAGACTGTAGGAGGCCCATTCTGCCTGCGCATTAGCTCTCTGTCTCATTTAGCTAACCTGTGCTTTGGCTGTCTCTGTATTTAGCCATTCTGTGCTTTAGGTGTATTTAGCAGACATGTTTCGGCTGTATCTGCATTTAGCTAACCCCTGCTTTTGCTGTGTCTGTATTTAGCTAACCTGTGCTTTGACTGTGTTTAGCTAACCTGTGCATTAGCTAGATTTAGCTAACTTGTTTTACCTGTATCTGTATTTAGCTAACCTGTGCTTTGGCAGTCTATATTTAGCTAACTTGTGCTTTAGCTGTATTTAGTTATCCTGTACTTTGGCTGTATCTGTATTTAGCTAACCTGTGCTATGGCTAACCTGTGCATTGGCTAACCTGTGCATTGGCTAACCTGTTACGTTTCATTCCTCCTTTCGATTTGACGGATGTTATTTTCCAGTGTTCAGTCTGCTTGGGCAACAGAGCACAAAATAACCTAAATTATATTCCCACAGGAAATTTCACTGTCCCCCACCGCACCCCCTGCCTAGCTGCGTTCATTGCCCCCCACCTCCCTTTTCAGTGACCGATTTGATTAGCCCGCTCACAGTGTGTGGAGCCCATGTCCATCCAAAGCACTGCGACAGACAGTTGCTATTGACAACTTATTGAATTTGAATAAAGTGTTTCCTGCAACAGCTACCTGCAAGTCCATTAAACGCAGAGCATGTGGCAGAATTAGCCTGTGATCTCAAAGGGCTGGGGGACCTTAATCACCACACACTGTACACAATGTCCACACCAGATCCCGGAAAGAATAGCGACTCTGTCCGTTTGGTCATAAGCCTCGTATTCATGCAGTGCGACAATCTCCCTTTTCATTCTGTAATCATACGGTGACGGACAGCCACAATGAGGGAGTCTTGCGAGAGCAGGGTGTTGCTGACTCAAGCGGAGTCTTACGTTTCACCGTTTCGGGTTGCCTGGCAAACGTCCTGTCAAAAGAGACAAAGGCGGAAAAAAAATATCCACAACACACGGCATAAGGCAGGAGTGTGGGAAGTGTCGTTTGCTCATCAACAGCCAGAAAGTTCCAGAATTGGCCCACATGAGTCGTAGGGTTCATGATAACATTGGGGGGAAGGGTTGTGTCATGACCCACACCAGTGCACATCATGCAGGCTTTCTCCAGAAGTAGAACCTCATTATTTACGTATCTAACATTTACAATGTCAGGTACAGAGGAAACTATAATAATAATAATAATACATTTTATTTAAAAGGCGCCTTTCTAGCACCCAAGGACACCGTACAATAAAGCATAGGACCATAAGAAAACACAGAATAAAACAAGTTTCACAAAAATAATTGTAGTAATAACTATGCATGTTTATATTTTCTTCATATATACGATCTTCAAATATGCTACATAAAAGGAATATAACCAATTACATATTCATCACCTTTATTAGCAAATGAGTTTGACTGATAAGATATGTATGGTAGGTATGTTTTTGACATAAGGGGGCGGAGCTGCGCTCTGGCAAAGTGTGACTTGGACACAAGGAGGCGGAGCTGCGCTCTGGCAAGGTATATTTTTGACATAAGGGGGCGGAGCTGCGCTCTGGCAAAGTATAACTTGGACACAAGGAGGCGGAGCTGCACTCTGGCAAGGTATGTTTTTGACATAAGGGGGCGGAGCTGCACTCTGGCAAGGTATGTTTTTGACATAAGGTGGCGGAGCTGTGCTCTGGCAAGGTATGTTTTTGACATAAGGGGGCGGAGCTGCGCTCTGGCAAAGTGTGACTTGGACACAAGGAGGCGGAGCTGCGCTCTGGCAAGATATGTTTTTGACATAAGGGGGCGGAGCTGCGCTCTGGCAAAGTTGACTTGGACACAAGGAGGCGGAGCTGCGCTCTGGCAAGGTATGTTTTTGACATAAGGGGGCGGAGCTGCGCTCTGGCAAAGTGTAACTTGGACACAAGGAGGTGGAGCTGTGCTCTGGCAAGGTATGTTTTTGACAAGGGGGCGGAGCTGCACTCTGGCAAGGTATGTTTTTGACATAAGGAGGCGGAGCTGCGCTCTGGCAAGGTATGTTTTTGACATAAGGGGGCGGAGCTGCACTCTGGCAAGGTATGTTTTTGACATAAGGAGGCGGAGCTGCGCTCTGGCGAGATATGTTTTTGACATAAGGGGGCGGAGCTGCGCTCTGGCAAGGTATGTTTTTGACACAAGGAGGCGGAGCTGCGCTCTGGCAAGGTGTGATTTGGACATAAGGAGGGGGAGCTGCGCACATACAAGGTGTGATTTGGGCACAAGGAGGCGGAGCTGTGCTCTGGCAAGGTATGTTTTTGACATAAGGAGGAGGAGCTGCACTCTGGTAAGGTGCAATTTGGACATAAGGAGGTGGAGCTGCACTCTGGCAAGGTATGTTTTTGGCAGAAGGAGCCAGAGCTGCGCTCTGCCAAGGTGTGATTTGGACATAAGGAGGCGGAGCTGCGCTCAGACAAGGTGTGATCTGGACATAAGGAGGCGGAGCTGCGCTCTGGCAAAGTGTGACTTGGACATAAGGAGGCGGAGCTGTGCTCATACAAGGTGTGATTTTGACATTAGGAGGCGGAGCTGCGTTCATACAAGGTGTGATTTGGACATAAGGAGGCGGAGCTGCGCTCTGGCATGGTGGGATTTTGACATGAGCAGACAAACCTGGGCTTCATCTGTATTTACAACTTGGACATGTTATTATCAAACTCCTGTGATCCATTAATTAACTAATAACTAAATCCTGTTGTCTCTTAAAGAAGATCTCAGATGGTTGGTGCCACAGCTCGTGTGGATCTTGGAGCTTTGTCAGAAGATGTTTTATTTATTTAGCAAACACTTTTATCCAAAATGACACACATTTTTAAGGAAGCAGAGTCTTTCTATCGGGTTCACTGTAAAAAGAACAAACGAAATCCGTGCTGCCGTTCACAGTGACTGAAGGATTGAGCAGACGAATTTAACTTACACTGCCAAGTAACCATTCATCAAAAAAGTACTGCTCACACTAGTATTTTTCCTGGGGAAAAAAAAGCATTTTAGAATGCAGAAGTAATTACATTTTATCTACTTAGCAGACACTTTTATCCCAATGTGACATGCATTTTTGAGAAAGTGGTGTTAGACAGACCATGGGGGAATTCAATAGGGGCTAAATGGTTAAATACTTCTGCCAGCTTTGGTATCTGAACCAGTGGCCTTCTGCTCGCAGGCATTGAGCCACACACTGCCTGGATGTCTCCTGATGCCCCACACGGGAGGCAGACGGATGCGCCACCATGGGCGCTCATCTCCCATTATCCCCCCCCCCCATCCTCGATGGTTGCAGCTGTGGCGACTTCAGATCAGTGCTCATAGCCAGTGATTCACCCGCTGGGTATCATTGTTACAAAGATGCTGGTTTCATCCTGTCAGAAAACTGCCTCAGGCATCTAAAAATATTTCTGTTTGCTGATTAAGGAGCTAACGATCTTGCTTTCCTCTAACTTAAAAAATAAGTTCAGCCTCTACTCAGTTCCATCCTTCCCCAGACTGAAATAGGGCATGCCTGTGCGCACACACAAACACACACACACACACACACACACACGTGCTCTGCACTCCCCCCTTTGCTTTGTGTTTAATTTTTCATCTCCACACTGCTCTGTAAAACTTCCATATAGGAATGAAAATACAAAAGAAATGACATAATGGTTAATTTTTTAAAGGACAAGATTAACCCTGACTGCTTGTCAAGGAAGATGGACTGATACAAAGCTTGAGCACATAAACTACTGCCCTTCTACCCCGCTCTGGCCTTTAGCATCCCGAGAGCATCTTATTAAACAGAAACAAGGGCAGGAAAAGGCCTTACTTGCCATAACCCTAACAGCTCTCATTGTGGAGGTTGATGGTGGCACACATGAGGGTGACCTGCTGGCTCTTTCACGTCTCCCTGAGCGAGAGAGATGAACCAGCAATTGTGTGTGGCTTGCAATGTGAGCCCATTAGTAATCTTAATAGTAATATCATTATGTAATATTACAACGCAACCGTCTGTTTTGCCAAAGAACATCGTACTTCATGTTCTCCAGAATAGGAGGTTATTTTGTAGATACTTGAAAGCTGTCAACAGCGGAGGGCGTGGATATTTTGGGGAGAGACAAGCTCTGGGGAAATTGCACTCTTCTCGCATGTGACCAGTTGAGAGCTGGATGACGTTAATTTGCCGTGTATGTGCTGGAGTGGGAATAATGGCCCACCTTCCAGAACAATCTGTGTATTCGTCGGCCATCCGGTTTTCCTATCTGTCCGTGCCACAGGACTCCCAAATAAAGTGCCCAGGTTCGATCTCCTGTGCGGCTCTGTCCGCTGTCCTTCTGGAAGATCTTGAGTTTGTTACGTGTGTCTCCTGGCAAAGGGCAAGGTCAAATTTCAGAATGTGGAGGGCAGAGGGAACGCGGGGGAGACCCTACCAGCCTCTAGGGGCTATCGTTTGCACTGAGTGGTCATATCAGAGTCATTCTGAGAATGCAATACCTTGTGGCCAGACAGAAATTTCCGGTTAAAGAAAGGTAGTGGTTCCAATAAAAAGAGCGGGAAAGGGAGTGCGCGGGGGGGGGGGGGGGGGGGTGGCCGCGCCCCAGCCGCGGGGCAAGTGTCTGGTTGCTGGGGTTGAGATGAATCCATTTCTGTGTGTCTGACTCATTATTTCGTCTGCCCCCTCCTCCCTCGTGAACTGCCAAGCAGCCATGCTGCCTGCCTGCCTGTCTGGCTGACCGGACCCGGCCATCGGCACTGCGGCTCTGGGTTCAACCGCTCACTGCCGTCAGGCCTCGATGCCACGCGGCTCGTGGCCAGCGTGGTCACTGCCGGACTGACCCACAGGAAACGTTATTCCTCAAAGGTGTTTTCAATTCTCAGAAGAAATACTGTTTGTTTTGTTTTTCTTTTTTTGTACAATTAGCTGACTATTTGTGAAACAAACAGCCAATAAAACCATTCAAAGTACATTTGGACACAATAACATTTTACGCCGAAACATGTGTATGTGAGTCATTTTATTTCAGATGTCCTGTGATAGTTGTGAAGGAGAATTCTCCAAAACCCCGCAGAGAACCATTTTTAGACCCAAAGCTGAGACTTCAGAGGTTTGCATGGTTTCCCATGAGAATAATCTGAGCGATATGAGTCATGGCAGTAAGTCTGGCCTTTTTGTTGCGCTGATTCCATGTCTCTGCACCAGAGAGACAGACCAGAATAACCAGAGGTCTTACGTGATTTTTCCATTCCTCTAGGGAGACGAATGAAGATGAAAGGTAGGGCCTTGACTGATGGTGGATAATTCTGGCGGACTGTCACTAGTAGGAGCTGTGGAGAGATGGAAAGGACGCTTTCTGCATCGTCTGAGTTGCCATGGATCCTCTCTGGGACAAACGGCTGTGACATGAGTGGAGACGGGTTGGCCGTGCTAACTCTCTTTTTGCAGTGAAACTTTTGTTTTGTGGTTCCTCTGCTAGGTATGCTAGCCGTTAGCATTTTTCCTCATCCGACATGGATACAGAGCTGTATGTTAGCCAACAGCCGGCTGATGGCCCTATAGCACCCATGGGAAAATGCTAAGAGTCTAGCTGCCCCATATCCAGGTTTTATTAATGTATCAAGCTTTGTTGGTTTAATCATTCATTATTTGCATAGTAAACGCATTCAGGTGTACAGAGCTGACTAAATGAATGCAGAGGGACCACCCACGCAGGGCTGAGTCTGTGGGCCACTGACCATCTCCACAGGGCTGCGGAGGCAGGATGGGATTTGCCCATTGAGGGGAAATTTCTTGCATATGAAGCAGCAGGCTAGTCTATGTAGAGGCCGATCCCAGATCACTCGATGATCAGCGGCGATCGATCGTGATCTAGTAACATTCACTGCCGACAGCCCCCTGACATGGCCTGGGCTTCCGTCTGGAAGGGCGTCTGAACGTCAGTAGCTCCTGTCAGTCCTCTTCCTTTGATAACCCTTCCAGGCCTGCTAGATAACATCACTGAAGTGCCTCATTCCAGAGCAACACAGCCGCACATCATTGTGACTCCACACCTTGAGGCGCTGTGTCTATGATCGAAAGGGCACATCTTCAGACCCCTGAGTCAGCATTTAACCATTCTATGTCCAATTACCACAGGGACTGCCTGACTGATGCCGTTTCCTCAAAAATGTATGTTACTTTGGATAAAAGCTTCCACTAAATAAATAAAGTGTAATTACTAATGATAGTATTCTGCAATGTTGTTTTTTCCCCAGGTAAAATAATCATTAAATGAAACTGTGACTAATATTTACTTTTTTGCTTGTTTGTTTGTTTATTTATGATGAATGGTTACTTCTACATAGTAGTATATGTGTAGAATAATTATGTAGATATAATATGTAGACATATTATATGTGTGATACAGGTAGCAGACAGAGTAGCATATGTGAAATGCCTCTGTTGCTTTCTTCCGGCCAGCACTAATGGCAGCCGAGATCCCTTTGTCTTCTTACAGTGTCCCCCATGAAAAGGCAGCGAGCCGGGGGATGAATGCAGGCCACCTCAGAACAAGCTGCCAAGCCCAAATGGCTTTATTTGTATTATGGTGCGTTGCCTGGCAACAGATTCCAAGGGTGTGGCAAACATGGCCGTTGTTTTTCCCTCTGCTTTCTTCCGATTCCGTGCCATGGGCTTGTGACTGTCTCACAGCTGACCGGAATGAAATGGTGCATGATGGAAGTGGGATCTAAAGGCCCCTTTTCTGCCCTAGCTGGGGGGTGGGCATAGCCAACACAGATTTTGCCTCCATTCCTCTTGTTAGTGGAATACGTGTAGTGGCGACGCAGGTCGGACCTAGGCGTTTCTCTCAGGGCACCCATTTGAATTCACATACAAATTGTAAGCCGACATTTTCATAGAACCCTTCCCTTCCCTTCTGCTACATTTGGAGTCTGTCAATATGTAAATGAACACAGTAAAGTTTAAACCCTATGTTGGAGCTACTAAATGCTTCAGTGAATATGCAGATTTGTAAAAAGCAACAGTGATTGATGTCAGTGGTAAAAAGGTCATGCTGAGGTGTAAGGTCTTCTGGTTCTCTTCTGGTTCTCATTCAGACTTCTTCCTGATCAGGTGAGGTTTGTGTGCCAAGAAAATATCTCCCATCCCATTACACCACCACCAGCAGCCTGAATTTTTGATACAAGGCAGGATGGATCTATGCTTTCATGTTGTTTATGACAAATACCATCGGAATGTCACAGCAGATATCGAGACTCCTCTGACCAGGCAACGTTTGTCTAACCTTCCATTGTCCAGTCTTGATGAACCCGTGCCCACTGTACCCTCAGTTTCCTGTTTGTAGCTGACAGGAGTGGCACCTGGTGTGGTCTTCTGCTGCTGTAGCCCGTCTGCTTCAAGGTTTGACATGTTGTGCGTTCAGAGATGCTCTTCTGCATACCTTGGTTGTAACGAGGGGTTATTTGCGTTACTGTTGCCTTTCTATCAGCTTGAACCAGTCTGGCCATTCTTCTCTGACCTCTGCCATCAACAAGCCATTTTCACCCAGAGAGCCGCCTCTCACTGGATGTTTTTCTTTTTCTGCCAATTCCCTGTAAACCCAAGAGATGGTTTTGTGTGAAAATCCCAGTAGATCAGCAGTTTGTGAAATACTCATACCAGCCTGTCTTCCCCATTCTGGTGTTTGATTTGAACATTAACTGAAGATCCTGACCTGTATCTGTACGATTTTACGCATCGTGCTGCTGAAATACGCTACAGGCCAGAAGTTGGGGGCCACCCTCGGATTTAAAAAAATAAATGAGACACTGCTTTGTCAAACTTTTATTACAAGAAAATTTTAGAAACACTTAAAACAAAAGTCACTGACTGGTTTTCAGTATTTTATATATTTTAGTATTTTTACTAACACATTATTTAGCCACAAAGGCTGAAACTATTGCTTTTGAAGAAGATATCAGATCTGTCTATAGTGCATTGACATTCACTTTGTTTGTGAATTCTATTTACTAATGTCAGAACTTGATTTGCTCTTGGCCTGTATGATTATGTATTAATAATCTAAACAATAGCCACTCATCCGCCTTGTCCCAGATCAGTTTGTGAGGTTTAATGTCCTGCTCCTCGTTACAATCTTCTGTTATACTGTATCAAAACTGATAAGCCAAAAATTTTTTATTTATTATTTTTATGCTTGTAATGGCTAGAACGGCACAGGTAACAATTGAACTGAGGGCTCAAATGGAAATTTTGATTGAAGAATGGTTATGTCATCAGTCAGTTACATTCATTTTAAGTGTTTCTAATACGAGCGTATTGTAAAAAAAAGTTTGAAAAGCAGTGTCTCATTTATTTTTTCAAAAATCGGAGGGTGATCCTTAACTTCTGGCCTGTAGTGTGTGGTTGGCTGATTAGATATTTGCTTC
This sequence comes from Mormyrops boulengeri, assembly GCA_026781065.1. Classification (NCBI taxonomy): domain Eukaryota; kingdom Metazoa; phylum Chordata; class Actinopteri; order Osteoglossiformes; family Mormyridae; genus Mormyrops; species Mormyrops boulengeri. The sequence continues at coordinate 4,426,912 of JAODLD010000001.1, read as the reverse complement.
AACAAGCAATTGAACAAGTGTAACTGCATACATATATCTAGCGTTGACCATTTTCGCAGGAGAGTTTGATGTCCACAGGGTAACTGTCCTACTTTGGGAGAGGGCTTGGTTTATGAATGTGCAGATCTGAAAAGATTCTGGGTGAGCTGCGTAAGAGAGGCCATAATTCACAGAGAGGGGCCAACCTTATCATTAGCCAATGATATGTTTTGAATCGGTGAGTGACAGGGGAGGCGGTACTTTGGGGGTCAATCAGCTTTAGCTGGGGCCAGTGTCCCTGTGGCCCCGCCCCAGGCTGGGATCTATTTCATGGTTACATGAGTGAGGAACACAGTGTGTAGCACAGGATGAAAGGACAGGAAGGGTCCCTTCCGGTGACTGAATGGTGTTTGTGCTGTGCTGAATGGCTACGTGCCACCCGCGGCCTCTCGCACCTCACCCAAGCCTGTGGCGATTCTCGTCAGCGACTGGCAGAGGAGATGGTGCCGACACCCAGGCCCGTGCCAGTGCGCCAGGTGGTGCTGCCGGGAATGGGGCCCGGACCGCTGGCCCGCGGCTGTGATGTTTCCTCTTAGCCGGGCTCCATCGCATGTCGAAACCCTTCAGCTCCCGGCCGCCTTCTGCCCAGTTCCTCCTCCAAGACTCTTTAGGGAGGTGAAGGACATCAGCTATATAACCCAGCGGCTGCTGTCGGACCTTTAAACACAGCGTTTATTCTGGAAAGTTCCAATGAAATACCACAAATGAGCAAAAACATACTGCTTGAACTGTGCACTCCACTAAGCATTGAGTTGCAGAGTATTTAATTTCTTATTCTCTTCAGTTTTTGTACCCTGAGCTGACCTGTAACCTAACCACGACACGAGTCCAGTTACCCTGACATAAATACAGTATCTCCTCTACAATGTTCATTTTGTAGTGAACATTTCCTCCTGACAACATGGAAAAAGTGTCGTCACAGACTTGTGCGATTCTGATAATGTTATGTAATGTGCCTATATACTTGTTCTTCTTGCCAAACTGCCGTGGCTGGTTCCTGGGTCCATGTGCCCCCCAGTTAACCCATTCAGCTTGCTATTCACCATCAGGGTAAGTGGCCAGGACCAGCGCAGGTCCTTGAGTAACATCATGTATCCTAAGACTAAATTGGCCAACTTGACCGTACATAGCATCTCCTCACTATTGCGATTATATGCGTTTTTTTTTTTTCTCTCCACCCGGAATTAGATTGTGATGTCGGTGACTTGAAATTACAGCCCTACACTGCTTTGAGTTGACGTAAGCGCCACACTGGAGAAGATGGCTTTCACAAACGAGCAGATCATGCACTGTCTGTGGAAGGGCGAGCCACTCGGCAAACTCCCCGCCCATCCTGCAGCACCAGCCACTCAAATATAGCTGAACTCCCTGCCTATGCATTTTAAATTAGCTTAAATCTTAAAGCACAACTTTTTCCAGACACTCGTCCCTAGCTTAAAATTCATCTAGTAGAACATACTTTACTGAAGTAGGGAGCCTGCTGGGTTATGAACCCGCAACCTTTCTCCCACCCACCCGCTTGCCCGGGCTGTCTGCTGTGTCTGTGCCGAGGGTCAGTGTCCTAACCCCGCCCACCTCTGTGACATCATTCCAGTGTGTGCTCCCATCCAGAATGACTGCACTGAGTTAGCAGTTAGTTATCTTTTCCTTCAGTTGTATCTATTTTCCCTTTTCTGGGAACTCTGCAGTTATATAATCAGCATTAACGCAGCTCTGTTTACAGATTTTTATTTTTTTCTCCTGTTTTAATTTCACTTGTCGCTGTTGCCTGAGGGAATCAGCAGGAACAGGATGTCTGTACCAAGTGGACAGAACCAGCCAAGGAACACAGAGAAATCATTTATTAAATCTGCATCGGCGCCCTCTGGAAAATGGTCCATACTACATCTTCCATCCTCATCCTCTCAATGCCCTCCGAGTGATTTTGCCCTCAAATCAAAGCCCCGATTTCCTCCTGTTTGTGTCTATAAATATTTGTTTTATCTCTTCTGCACTTATCAGGACCTGCTTTTTATTCTTTACGGTTCTCTGGCTTGACCCAAGGAGACGTTCATTTACTTTTAATTTCCAACAAAAGTTCAGAAACGTTTTGCTCTCTGCTTGTTCTCCATTTGTCTGGATTTTTTTTTTACCCCTTTCAAGAGAGGAAAAATATTGTTAATGGCCCTGTCCTGCTGCCCAAGGGGGCCATAACTTTTGTGAGTGTTTGGAGCAGTGCTGCCGGCAGAAGAAAGAGGAAAGAGATGATTGCTTGTAGTGCTTCTGCGTTTTTTCCCCCTCACACACAAAGCACTGATGCAATATAAAGAAAGTTAAAATTTAACCACCTGAGGAACTGAACTAACACTCGGGCAAAACATCACCTAGCGATAACTGTGTGCGTTGTTTCAGACAGGGAATGTTCCATATCTACTGGGCTGAGTAGTGGAATGATCTTCAGACTAGCTCCTGGATTAGTTGTAATCTGCTAATGAACTTGTGATTTTTTTTTATTTGGGGCAAAAATTTTATTTTTGGCACTGCTCAAGATGTTTACCATGTTGTTTGTATTGCTTTTGTTTTTATTTAGCAGACACGTTTGTGCAAAGAACCACACTAGAACATATTCAGCTCAAGGGTATTTATTACATATGCAACTATGCAAATGCAATTAAGCACCTTTCCTGGTGCATGACAAGGTGACGACCCAGATGGGACTCGAACCCACAATTTCCAGCTCCGGAGGCTGATGCCTTATCCATTAGGCCACTGGGTCACACGCATTTTTTATTTTCCTCTCGTGTAATTCTAACACACCTGAATTAATTATTCAGCGGCCTAGCTAACAGTACTGTAGCAAGGTAGTTGCAGACTTGAAAAACATCTGGACTCTGACTCTTAAAATAGCGTTCTGGAGACCTTTGTCTGGGCGTTTGTAGGTAGCAGACTAACACCTTCTGCTGGCGGTTCTGAGTACGCCAAAGACGCTGGCTCTTCTGAGTACGCCGAAGATGCTCATGGTTCTGAGTACGCCAAAAATGCTGGCGCTTCTGAGTGCGCCGAAGATGCTCGTGGTTCGGAGTACGTGAATCTCACCTCGTTTAACAGCTTGAATTTGCCTGCAGAGTCGGGCCCATACCACAGCCACTCTATGGAGCATTACTGTGTTAAGTGGGCTATGCTCCTAGGTAAATTCATAATGCGCATGACCTTGGTGATGGCTTTAGGGCACTCCTGCGGTTCTGGTCCGGGCCGGCCGAACCTCCACAGGTCGCCGTCCGCAGGGACCAGGTGGGCCATGGGCCATGGGGGCTGGTTTGTGGACAGACAGGGGCCTCATTATCTCCTCTTCAATGACTTGTGTTCCAGGCTGGTAATTGCGGGGGCTCCCAGTAAAGCACGCGCCGCTTCCTGGCTAAGTGCGGTGCCTCTGTTTGGGGGGGGGGGGGGGGGGGTGTTTGAAAGGAAAAGTGTCACCCCCGTGGGGTAAACAGTAGGCCGGAAGAATGGGTGGATTTGGTCCGT
>JAODLD010000001.1:4352187-4362770 GCA_026781065.1 Mormyrops boulengeri | reverse complement strand
TTTGATTCAGAAATCAGCGACGCTACAGGCAAGCTACTAGAAAATGTAGTTAAACTAATAGCTTCGCTACATGTAGCCGCGCCACCGCCCATCACTGTTTTTATTCTAGCGCAATCGCAGAAATTTTTCAGTGTTTTGCTGAATTTATGATGGCTATTAAATGCTTCAAGTCAATTATAGCTCCAAAGACCAAACAAGTTGTAATTAACGGGACAGAAACTTACTGGAAGTAAGTACAAACCGTGTTCCCATTGAAAGTTTATATCATTTTATTGATTTTGGTGGTCAGGTAAATTTCAACTTAGTGTTCAACGGAATATATAAAATTAAGCTGCGGTGATTAAAACAGAATATAGTTTACCTGGCCAACAAATCATTTTGGTAATATGCCACTCTTTACGCATTATGTAAGTATTTCAAAATTTTACGAAATAACTTTCATTCAGAGTTATAGAATGACCAGTGGAACAGGTAAGAATTCAATGTTTTATTGTTTTAAACACAAAAATGTCAAATCATCTGTTGTTTAAGTGACTAAACATACATTCATCAAACATGTACAATATTATTAGTCCATAATTACAATTCAATAACACCAACTTGGTCAGACTGTGTTGCAATCCTCTCATGGCTGCTAGCTAGAAAACCACTGCATGAAATACCAAAATGGAAAACAGAAACATTAGGAATCGTTCCTATTTACTGCACAAAACTCCAACATGAAAATAGAACCATTAGTTGTGGTTTTGCTTACTGCAGCCCTACTGGGCATTTATGATTACTGATGGTAGTCAGTACGTAAGGAACTAGAATGGACATTCAGGACAAGTACTTAATGCATCATGCTGAGCGCTCTCTAGGAGGACTGTGGGAAGTCTAAGGAGAATGCTAACAGTTATGCTAACAGCAATGATAACAGTACCCAAAAATATCCTGAGCTAGTTTAAACTGAGGAAGACGACGTCAAATTCCCTGATACATCTTTAAAATCCCTTGTCAGTGAAACAGAAATTGATACACAGTGAGGCAAGAGAAAGTGACACAAAATAACTTGTCGGTTCTGCATTTTGGATGTAGGGTGTTGTATATGTCTGCTTGGCCCACTGATTAGTGACTTCGGTGAACCTTGGAAGGTGCTGACTTTCATGGTAAATGTTTTAAAGGATTTCAGAATAGAGAAATAGATGGGCTGGATATGTACACCTGCTGATAGGATTTGTGGCATGCCCTTAATCATGTGTGCAGACACCTGTCTTCTTACTGGAAAGTGACACACATGTCATTTGCTGTGTCTCCACCCCGCACACATGTGCTTCCTAAGGCACAAATGGTATCAAACGCCCACCCCCACCCCCCAAAGTAACATAAATCAGGAAAAGGTCCTCATCAGAGCTGTGATGAGCTTTGAAAGTGGGAATGTCAACACTCAAATTTGGGTTTCCGTTGCTAAGGAGCTTTGGTGGTGATCCTTAAGTGATACACTACACAGCCAGCAGGGGGCAGTGTGACCTCATAAGATTAACAAAAGACGACATTAGAATACCAGGTATTCAGAGATTCGTGATGTTCAACACGTCCACCTTTCATTATCATAATCTGGTACAGACATGGCTGCGGGAGTTTTTACTGCAAGAAACAGAGAAATCCTTTAAGTTACAGTGCTCTGGACTGATACCAGAACGAAGTAAATGGACTTGCCACATTTTGTCCTGGTTCTGTGAAGAATTCACATCCTCCTGGGAATACTGTCAGCCCTGCGTGCGACCACGCCTTCATGACTAATGTGGGCCAGAATGTTGAAAATCCAAAGAAATAAATGAAGTCATCACAATCTTGTCCTACTGGCTATGATGATATCACCAGTCAATATCAGTTTATATAAATCCCACAAAGACACGGGGCAAAATTTCAGGATTTTGCAGGATTACGAAGGATAGATGAATGTGCATTTACTTCACTCTTCCTAGAGGAGTACTATGGACAGACATTTCTTTGCAGTGACAGTGGTAGGTGGGGATCTGAAGCACCCCTGGTGGACAAACCTTTAACTGCATGACTATTGCAGTTTTGAGAGGTCCCTGTTTCACTCCAGGTGATGGGGTAACCTTCATCCTCACTCCAGTCACTGTATCAGGGGGCCAAAACCTACTTAACTGTGGTTACAGAAAGACATCTTCTGATTCCAAACCTACGTACACGTTTAGCATATATTTTATTAGTGTTATCTTGGATATTTTACAATCAGTATAAAAATGATCGAATGTAATTACAACAATCAATATATTATTTTGTAGTGCATGAGCAAGAGCTTCTCTAGAATGAGTTTAAACACCCTCACAAATTTTAATGTATCCATTCATCCTACAACCTATCAATTAATACCACTGTTCTTTTTCCAATGAAAGGGATTCATGAATAGTTTGATGAATTACCTGCACCCAGTGTCACACAGTACAAAGTATCAAGTGCAATGGGTCCATAAAATCTGAATATGGACCATGAGTGAAACAAAACCTGCATGTCTGAAGCGTTGAGGAGGTTCTCGTCATGATGAAGGCAGGTATAGCCCAAGACTAACATCTTCCTCCTAGTTCTCTACCACATTTGGGTTCTTTCATGTCATTATCATACTTCCCTTCCTATTAGACGTCTATTAAACCTTTATTAAAGATCATTAAAAAACAGGATATCTATTTCAAATGGTTTACCTCTCACCAAGAACACACCTGGTTATATTTCCCTATTAAACCAGTAGCAGTTGAAGATCATATTTACAAACTCCTTGAACTGCCTCACCTCCCCCCTTCCAACTGGTCAGACAAGAAACCAAGTGGCACCCAACAGACTGTGCTAAACTTCAAGTACAGGTTCTTGGTCTCTTAAAACACTACAGTCAAAACTATCCTCAAAAACATGTAGGCCGGTCATTTCTACTGAGGTACAGACTAGTCAGACAACAAAAATGTGAGATACTTCTTTCCTATGATACTGGAGATGATCACCAATGGTGCGTCTTTAAAATGGCGTTGCTATGGCTACCTTGTTGTGGAAACAAACTGTCCAAGACAGAATAAACATTGTTACAGTAGCTCTGATCAGGACCATATGAAATGAATGGGCCAGATGATTGGATTGTGTTTGTATAAAACGAGGTTGTATTAAACTAACACTTATATACAAAGACAAGGCATTGAACTATTTCTATTTGGTATTAGAAATAGTACAATTTGAAGTCTGTTTTGATTTCGTCATGAATACAGTAGCTGGGGAACAATCTTTCTGTGATGAAAAACATCCAACTGGTTAAGAAACTTTCTCCTGAAGGCTCATTCTATGTCACCCATCCGGTCAGCATCTCCATCCAAATGCGAGAACGAGGGGAAAAGGAACTGGGACCAAAACACCTGGTATCACACAATCCACACGTTGCACTGCCAAGCTGACCGCTAAGACCACCAACTGTTACGAGGTACGTAGCAACACTGTGGATTTACTGTTTGTTGTGTCACGTGACACTTTCCTTTTTAAGACAGTACTAGGAGAACAAAAAGTTTCTACACACGGCTACCGTAGGCTGATACAAACCACCTAAATCTAGCTTTAGTGTTTTTTTTAGCATTGGTGAATCACATTTACCTGAACTTGGATTGGAAACATTTACAAATGAAATCTACATCAAATCATGAAAAATAAAAGAAACTATGTGAACCATGTGAAATTTTTGAAAAACATTCACTATCGGGGACTAAAAGTTCCTTTAAAAGATTCCTGTGCATGTTGACCAGACCGCGAACGCGGTATTTCTGATTGATGAAAGCTTCACAGTAACTGGAGTGAGGAATTTTAGCATGTGTGTAAAAGCTTTGATGACAAAACCCACCTACATCACCAAGAAAAAGAAAAAAGCAAATCATGTGTCTGAGTCTCCGAGGACAAAATCTTCAATTCCCAGGAAGGCCCCAGAAGAACACGCTCATCCAAAGGAGGGGGGGGGGGTTACAAGAAAACCACAGCGAATAAAGCGTTCAGAAATTCAACGCTGCATCGCTTTGGTATGCGAGTGCTTCCAGTGCACGAGTCCATCTCTTTCCTGTCTCCGGTCTCTCTCGCGTTGTATTGCTACAGATTTATACAGCATGTGAAAGAAGCCGGGGGGGCAAGTGAGACCAGTACTGCAATCAATTGGCTTAAAAGGAAATGGGCCATTAACCCAATAAGAGATGCCAATGTACTACCATGAGGTGAATGTTTATATTGTCGTAATCAGTGCTCATGGAGTAGTGCACCTTCTGAAGGTGGGTGCGTAGGTTCTGATGAGCTCTGCAGCCTGTCGGCTCCTTTGGAGTCTCCACAATCTGCCCCCGTGAACTTCGCAGCAGGCTGGAGTGGGCTAGTTCACCCCCAGCACCACCTGTTCCTCAGTACATGTCCCGGTAGATCTCCTGCAGCAAAGGGTGCAGCGAGGTGTCCTCTGTCTTCTTGATCTCCTGCACCAGCTGGGCATGCTCCGTCACCAGCTGCCGCAGGTCGGCCAGCTTCTGCAGCAGCTTGGGGAACAGAAAGGCGTCATCTGGGTGGTTGGCCTGCAGGTGGCTGCGCAGCACCTGAACCAGAGTCTCCTGAAGTCGCTCGATGTACTGCACATTCACCAGACCTGGGCGGTCTGTGAGGAGGAGGAGATGAAGAGAGAAATGAGACCAGCTCAAGCAGAGGAGAGACACACCCCAGCATTTAAGGAAAATAAGTTAGCATTGGCTAAGAGATGCATGCCCCTTGAGAGATCACTGTATGAGTTAATTACATAGAACAAGATTTCTTAATAGTTTTCCTGGCATCCCAAAAACTAATTATCCATAAATGCAGAACAGAGACCAATTGAACAAAAATGTTTTTCTTCAAGAAATGGAATCGTTTCATCTTCCGCCATACATTTAATCCAGCATTTTTCAACCGATAGTGTGCTGCTGCACACCCATTGAAAGACACTGCCTTATGCAAAATGTACCATGGCAGAAATAAGGGTTTTATGAAGGAGGAGCTTGACTGTAATTCCATCTAGCAGTGGAAACGTGACCCTAGTTCCTGTGTTGGCCACCCATACCACCCATTCTCACCTCCACAGCAGATGATGGTGGCAACAAAGAGTGCCAGGTCACTGTCATCCAGCTCCAGGGCATTGAACTTCATGGCAAACTGGAATTTGGGCTCCATCATGTCACTGAAGGGCCGCCGCAAGCTTTTGAGGAACTCTCGCGTGATGAAGCCATTACCATAGGCAACCAGCAGCCCGTCCTTGTTCATGCACGAAGCCAACATGGCAAACATGGCCTCGTAGACGCCATACTTGAGCAGTGTCACCTGGTCGTTGAGGTCCAGGACGGAAAAGCCCGGCACAGCCTTGGCGAACTCAGTCAGCTCAGTAACTGTCTCCACAGAGTTGCATTGGCAGCAGTGGAAGATGCGCACCTCTGCCTCCTTGTTCTGCAGGCCGCCCACACCACCCACCAGCTTGGCCACTAGGGTGCGCTCTGCCAGGCGTAGCGTGTCCATGTCATGGATGACGAAGGGCTATAAAGTGGAGGAGGTGAAAGATGTTTGACACCCAGATACTTTGTTTGAGCTGAGGGAGGGAGTTAGAAACCAACAGTTTGAAATACAACATCTCAGGAGGAAGGGGCAGGAGGAGAACATCAAGGAAATCCCTGAATGTTTACATTTGCCCTGAAGGTGGTGCCCTACACCTATCGCAACTTCCGTTGACATGAGACTGAAGTTGCATGATGTCTGGTTCTCTCAAAACCTATGTGGCCTGGTTGAAAGAGATCTTTGGATGGAGATTCAGCCAAGCGTGCCCCAGCGGTGTTGTGATGTTCAACAGCAAGCAAAACAAACACTCTAATCTTATCAACCTCTCACCCTTTGACTTGCAAAAACAGAGGCAAGACCTCCAGGGTCCATCTGAAAGAAAGTATGGTCACATGACACAGACGGCGTCCTTGACACTGGCCTCTGGCGGCCAGGCCATGCACCTGCTCCCGCTCTTCAGGGTGTGCCCCGTGACAATATCAGCTGCCCGCTACTTGTGGGTCCAGTAACGCTATAAACATATGCGCTTCAGAACATTTCCAGAATCAGTGTGTTCATATCAAGTTGCCAAAACAAAGGCACAAATTCACTCCAGATCTTACGCGATCTGCTGCCATGTTAAAGGCACTTGCAAAACACGGGTGTACTTCAAGGAGGACAACATCAATGGTCAGCATTAAGGGCTACCTGGGTACCTCATTTCTGGGTACTAATCTGCCCACTTTTCTTAGTTGGTTTAGTGGAAGAGAACATTGCCCTTAAATTAACATCCCATCCGGTGCAAGGCCTCTTGGCTCGGATCTAGAAATTCCCTTCCGAGAGCCAGGAAATCCAGAAAATCAAGTTCCTAAATTCTGCGTCATGCAGGCCATACCGCAAAGTGAGGAAACAAACAAATTCAGAGCACTTCTTGCTCCCACCGTCCTCCAAATAGCTTAGCCTTGCCAAATATGCCCTGCACTGGGCCTTACACGCTCGGTAGCTGGGTAAGCTGCGATGAGCCTGTGCAGATAAGTCGTGTTTGTTCAGAAACCAGTGGAATCCCTCCTGTGGCAACCTTTCCCACCCTGACACCCAGCGAATCACTGCAATCAAATTCCTGAAAGCATAATACAAACCAGGAGCCGGACCAATCGGATGTCAGACACCTGACCCTTGGGGTCTGGAACCACCCGGTCGTCATCCCTAATAATAGGGCAAGGCAAGGGGATACAGAGAGTCTGTGGTGACTCAGTTTCAAGTGACCGGAGAAGGACTACTGGTTGAATGGCGCACAGACCCACATTACTCAGGAAGAGGATGCAGAAGAGTGAGCTTTTTGATGGGGCAGGGGATTCCCTAGTTTACAGTGACTGGGCAGCGATGGGAGGAATACATCATCGAGGAGAAACAGCTGGTGAGAAGCATATGGAGAAATTAAACTCTGGTGTGTTTATCGAAGGATGAAATAAACCCTTGTTGGCAAAGTTTCAGGGCCTAGTTGGGTTAAGTAGAGGTAAGAAATAACCAAACAAAAAGGTTTAAACCTCTGGCCATAAATGGGCAACGGATGGAATTTCTGACCCCAGAATGTCCCCGGTGTGACACCCTGCCCCAGCTGTGTTAATGATCTGCAATGACTGCTCGAAGGAAAAAAAAAAAGGTCTTTTCCACTTCCAATGAATGTCTCTTTGCAAATGCTTGGGTTGTGAAAGTGTTACCCTTTCATCGTGCACTGGCTGCTGTGAGGACAGCAGTCCCTTTCCAAGGGGTGTTAGGACATCAGGCATGATTGGTGGCCAACGAACGCACATATGTTCCATGCAACTGGATCAAGTGTGAAAGCAGCAGAGTCTCCCACAGAGAGGTGCGTGGAACACAGAACTGTATCCCCCTCATGGTGACCGCTACATTGCTAAATCTGACTCTTACTCACTCACTTATCAGATTATCTGTTTGGGGAATTTTTTGTGCAATGTCACCCTGCCTCTTTCATACAGATGTTTGTTCTGATAACGTCAACAGACACAGAGCTCTGGATGAGGTATTCTCGGCAGCAGAGAGCCAGGCTTGGGTACTCCTTTGCAAACACATTGGCCCACAAGTGATCCTCTGCATCCACCCACCCACATCAACTTTTCCATTGATGGTGATGGATCTCACCACTAATTGTCAGCAGACAAAGGCCTCCTACCGGTGTGCTGGTCTTCCCCGTCAGGATCACTCGCGCTTTTGACTTGTTCATGTTGAAGTTCTTCAGGTAGGCCTCGTAGATTTGCTTGGCTAGGGTCTTCTGGTCAGCCAGCTGCGGGTTCTCTGTCTCCTTCTCCACGGTCAGGATCTCTGCCTTCAGCTTCATCTTCTCCGACTGGGGCATCCTCCCAAATCGGATGGCTGTACCGAAGATCCCAAAGGCATTGTGTAACTATCTGGGTGCATTAGGCACGCATAAGAACCTGCAATCATCGTCCCGGCTGGAAACCCTCACACAGACCTTAGTAAAGGTGACCACCTAATCCATGTCTGGTGGACTTCAGCTTTTATGAACTACTTTGAAACTGAAAGGCTCCTGTACTTGGCTAATTAGTTAAATTCTTCTTGTGCTTTTTACTGGTTTGTTTCCTTGACTGAAACACTCACCCAGCTGTCTCACATTAACATTAGTCACACATGCATGATTATGACTAATCAGCACATAGAAAGTGCTAAAGTGAAATCCAGGTCTTTTTAATTGAAATGGTAGTTTATAAATCCTGTCCTTACTCATGGCTTCCCCTCTGACATGGATTAGACGGTCACCCTAACCATAGTCAGTTGAGATCGATGAACAAATGCAATGTACAAATGTCTGGCCATGACAGGCGCAAAAACGGCTTTGAAACAAGCAGTTTTCCACTGCCAAGGTGGCCGCCCCTAGGGCTCTCCTGTCTAGATGTTCTCAGGGCATGTTGCACTATTTCATCAATTCACACTTGCCTTTCAAATCAAAAATTTATAGGGAAGAGTTTTTAGGGGGGATTTTCCTGTGATTACAGGCTGACCTCCTCCATTCTCTGCAACATTCTGGTGTAGTAACACTACAATATTGGTCAACCATGGGACTTTCAGCACTTAAGATGTTACAGTGGCCACTGAGATTAGCGGTGTAATAGAGCAATAAAATTGTGAAATGCTGGCACATGGCACTGAGTAAGGGCCGGTGCATTAAAGGTCCTTGGTACGTGACAAACTCAGGGCACGACAACACTGTCACAAGGACAGCAACCAGCCGTAGTGATTAAGCACCTGACCTTGTGATCTGGAGTTTAGTAAACATAACATAATCCAGCAAGTTGAATATACTATTACAGTAAGGTATTATTAGTAAGTATAATATTAATTCAGCCGTATAAATAAATAAAATCATGCAAGATTTGTTGGCTGTTCTTCATCAATGCCTACTTAGTCCCTGAACTTTGGAGGACTGGGAGTTTCTGGATAGACAAAGACAGGAAAAAAAAAAAAAAAAAAGGCTTTGGATGGTGTTCCCTGAGGAAAATGTCCGGCACTGACCGTCAGTGACTTTCACGTCATGAAACATAGCCCCTCTCCACAGCCCTAGACAGGGTAATTAATTTCCACCTCAAGCATGAAGATGAGAGCCATTTCAGCTAACTAGAATCCATTAATCGTCAGGGGTGACATTCAAAAGGAATTTAACCCCATTAGTAAAAAGGCAGGACAGGACATGCCGGCATTCTGTTCGGCACGGCGTGAGCATATTAACTAAGCTGTACCGGGGGAGGGGGAGTCGGGGTCACGCAATCCTGTCATTGTGGAGACAGGGGGTGCGAGCCTCCTGCTTTTCCCCTCTCCCAGGACATCCGGAAAGGGGGAGCTGCCTCTCTGGCCCAGGTCAGGCATCAGCTAATGGAGGAGCAAACGCCTCCTTTTCTCCACTGGGGGACGCTGGTCTTAATCAAAGGTGTAAACAGAGTACTGCAGTTCGTTTGTAGGATGTGCGGTTTCTGTAGGTGTGATTCAACGTCGACAGACAATGAAACCAGCCTGGTAATAAATGGGGGTGAGCTGGCTGGAAGACTGTCAACTGGTTACTGGGTAATACTGCTTGTCCCTGGTGTGTAAGGGCTAATGTAAGTGAAGCATGCCCCAGCGAATCATCTTCTGTGCTTCCGGCTGGCCCCCTGCTACCCTCCGTGCATGCGGTTGAAGTGCATTCCTGTGGGTTAAGGTCACACTAGCGGAACCGGGTATGGTGCCCCTTCCTTCACAGACTGGGGGCATCAGGTTCACTCGCACACCAAAAAAAAAAAATGGGGTCACTGTGGCAGCGAGACCTTGTGGCAGTAAACATAAGAGTGGTCACGTGAATAACTGTCGATGACCCGCTGTTATCCTGTTATTGGACCGCCATGTCGTTAAGGTCATCAGATCTGGCGAACGTTAACTCAATGTCAGTGAACCTGCGGCTAGTCAACCGTACACTCCGTCCCCTCCAAAGCAATGTTGGGTGCATCTCTCGCCAAATGATAACCTCCTCTTTGATTGTACCACCGTTTCTTATCTGTGATTAAGGAAAGGGATCAGAACTATTTTAAGCTATTTTAGTTGCCAGTTTAACATCAAGCATTAGTTTTATTTCAACACCATAGCGAGCTATGTTTCATTATGAGCGTATGTCTTAGTAATGGGAAAGTTGTCACAGCTTAGTGATTGTCAGCAACCGGGACTAGGTTTGTCAGCACTGTGCTGGGACATGAATGCACAATCGGCACTGCATGCCCCGCCCCACCCACAGAAACCCCGCCTACTCACCACTGTGGGACATGAATGCACAATCGGCACTGCATGCCCCGCCCCAGCCACAGAAGCCCCGCCTACTCACCACTGTGGGACATGAATGCACAATCGGCACTGCATGCCCCGCCCCAGCCACAGAAGCCCCGCCTACTCACCACTGTGGGACATGAATGCACAATCGGCACTGCATGCCCCGCCCCAGCCACAGAAGCCCCGCC
>JAODLD010000001.1:4329791-4341636 GCA_026781065.1 Mormyrops boulengeri | reverse complement strand
ACACCCCCCAGCTTCAGCTCTCTCTGCAACGCAATAAGATACTAATAAATAGCTTCAGAATAAAAAAGGGTTAAAAAGCCCCACCCTGATCACTTTCTGATTGTCTTCCCTTCCGTTTTGTCCTGCCCCGCTCTCCACCCCCCGACATTACACCTCCCTTTCAGCCAAGTCAAAAAAAGTAAACTAAACACTCTTTCACCTGACAGTCAAAACCTGGATACATTCTCACCACACCTGGGGGGGGTGGGGTTGGGGGATACACCCAATGGCGGGACACATGCCATCAAGCATCAAGCCTTGGGGGAACCCCCCTCCCCTCGTTAGGGCAAAGGCTAGGTTAAGACATGGCGCTAAAGGAATTAGACAAGAGGATGACAAGCTGTAGAGGAGGATTCACTCCTCTTGGAGTTCCCCAACTGCTCAGAGGGTGTAGAGTAAAGTAAGACACCAGGAGCCTATTAGCGCAGTCAGTGGCAGGATGGAGTATGATACGCCTGCTCTGGTTGGCAGTAATTTATCCCAAGAGAGAACGATGGCGTCCAGAACTGGGGTGAGCTTCAACTGATAGCAGTTTCCTCATCCAGGACAGAGGCTCCTTCAGTTAAACTCCCCCCACAAGCTGCTAGCTCTGCAGCATCTGCACAGCCATCCCGGCCTCACTGATCATCGATGGGTTTCAAGTGAGGTGGTCACAAGAGGAAGATAACCAACAAGCAGCCACACACTGGACAGAGCTGGATCTGCAGACGAACAGCCCGAACAAAAGAAACTCGTGAGGCCTTGATATCCAGGACAAGAGGTCAGAGTTTAGCCCTGTGGGCAGAAGGTGTTCCTCTGAAAAGGGGCCCCCGTTTGTTTGAATGATAGAAAGATAATCGCGGAAAGGGAGCTGTACCATTCAGTCCCCCAAGCCACATGTGGCAGCGATTAAAGCCACGGTAACACCTGAAAATCCTGCTTTACGAAAAAAAAATTAATTAACAGAGTCCAAAATCTGCTAAACAACAAACGCGACAAGCAAAATCCTCCGGTATAAAACACATCCCAAGTTGCAAGAAAAAGTACATAAAAAATACGAAGAGTCCAGCCTCATTGGACTCCCCTACGGGGAATACGCTGATAACCTGTTCTCAGAACAAGTAAATATGTATGAATTTCTAAAGGACAAGGTCCGAAGAACACACGTGCTGGCATTAGGCGATGGGAGATATTTTTAGAAGGTTCAACACTCGAAGAACAAATGGTTGTAAGCTTAGTCTGGGAACAACATTCGACATTGCAGAAGAAAAGAAAGGAGCTTCGCTAGGGACCAGGCAGGACACCATGTACGAAATGAGGAACATGTAGGAGCATGCGGGTTTGGGTGCCCCACGAAAGACCTGCAGGGCCTTTCAGACTCATAACAGGTAGCTAAATATTTAGTATTTCCGCCCATTGTTTCGATAACATTGATCCCAATGGATATTATTCTTCTAAGAGCACTGAAGGGTCCTACACACCGAGTGTGAAACACCCAAGAAGTATACTACAAGGGAACACAAACACACAAAATACTATTTTCCTTAAGTATCTTAGTCGAGTTTGAACACATTAATACACTTGGTAACAACTGGATGCACAAGACCCAACAAAATAAATAAAGTATAAGCATTTAAATGTACTATTAACTGCCCGGGAAAACAATTCAAAGGTTAACCCGTGAAAGCAAGGTGGAGTGTGACAGGGCAAACCTTTGACACAAAGCAAACTTAGCACACTGGGGAACATACAACAAATCAATTCGAAAGCAAACAGCCAAATGGGTTACACAACTTACTGAGTGATCTGGAATGTCTGCAAGTCATGCTGGATAAGACTGTCTGCCAACAGAATAAATAAATATTATCTCGAAGTCAACACAATTTGCGCCGGTGAATTTAACGTTCTGGCCAGTTCACGCCAACCCATAAGTTTTGATGGCATCCAGTTTTAAATGTACTTATCTACTATGATGGATCAAATTTGCATGTTATCACCACATAAAAGTTCAATGAGTGGATTTATTATTTGCATTTTAAAACATACAAAAAAGTACCCCAGGACAAGGACGCAGAAGACAATAAAGGTCATAACTTTTGAAAGTACACGAGGCTGATCAGTGGATGCGTGACATTACATGCAGGTAAAAAATGACTGTGTAGTAAAGCCTGAGACAGCAGCTACGGATTTTTAGGAACTTAGCCAGCCCTAAGGACCCAGACCACCAGCGCAACATGCATGATGTGGCTGTTCAATTAGTAATTCAACCATTGAAGTGTGTGTTGCACGTTCATGATGTGACCCAAGCCTCTGCCAGCAACCTCAAGGAGTAACAGTAACCCGTATGAACTTGTGCCAACTACCCCTGGTTCGCTCTGGATGGACTGGACCAACTCCAAGAGGTCAGACACCCGCAGAACATTGGGGAAACTAGCAAGCAACACTACTGACTGACTTGATTGGTCAAATCTAATCCATCATCTAATCCATCCATCTCATCCATCACTTATACCTACTTGTCCTATGCAAAGTCGTGGGGGACCACAGCCTGCCCTGGAAGCTATGGGTGAAAGGCAGGGAATAGCCCAGGATGGAGCACCAACCTGTCACAGAGCACACTCACCATTCAAACAAACACAGAGAATCTGGCAACTGGGAGCACCCAGAGGAAATCCCACAAAAACACAGGGAGGACATGCATGGAGCCTAGAACCCTGGTCTAGAATCACTCTGCCACCGCCCTGCGCCTTCAAAACAATTCACTATTGCTATGAATAGAGAAAAAAAAGGTTAAGAAACTTCCATTCTTTCATGCTCTTAGCTATTCGCACAGTGTGATATTCGCGGAAAGAACTCAGGTGAGCACATTACAACAGAGGCTACTTTCCTGCAATGGGACAAGCAAAGATCACACATCCTTCACCAAAACATCACAGCTGCCTTACATACCTGCCGACATCAAGGATTCTTTATACCGATATCAAAATAGAGAAATGGGACTTAGGACGGAAAAACACATTTATAACACGTAACGTATCACACAACTATGATAAACAAGAAGGCCATCGAGAAATGACGAAAGCACACTATGTGAACATTCACAAAACGTTTCTCTATTGATGCACTAGGAAAACAATGTATTACTTGTGACACCATAAAGGCATTCTCGGTGGCAGGTCTGAGGAAAGCTCTGCAGGCCTCCAGCACACTGGAGTCAAAGTCAAAATCTTCCTGGAAACTCAAGCAAACACACTAATAAACTCAGTCCTGCAGCGCTCCAGATAACTGCTTGCCGGCCTGAAATTCAAAAAGGGCCCAAATACACAAACATTTTTTCCATCTATCACATGGTCTTTGAAAGACTATGTCCCTGCAGTCATTTCAACACCTACATCAAAAATTACTAAGTGATCTATAATAATCCATAGAAGCCTTTGTCGTTTCTATAGATTTTTCAGAATTTCCAGTGCCAACCAAACAGCTGACATGCTCAATTCAGCTGCAGAGCCTCTGAGCTGTTCATTACTGCAAATAGCTACAGTGCTCCACAGCGCAGCCTAATTAATGAGATCGGGATGCAATGAACATCACTAACTATTTCAGACCTCGCTGGAATGCATTAAACAGGGCTATGCAACAAGTTCACCAGGGAACCCAAAATTCACCCCGGGGGCTGAATTTTGCTCAAAATACCTCAGTGGAAACCGCAGTGAAGCGACACGTAAAGCCCCATGATCCATTTCCTCAGCACTGTCTGTTGGTCGGGCCTGATCCACGCCTCCCACACACTGACATCCCGGGTAATTTTCTCGCCATTAAGTGATGCAGGACAAACAAATAAATAATTGGCTGAAATTCTTCTGCAAGAAGCTCAAGCGAGGTACTTACCATGGAGTAGAGAGCCCTGATGCTCAGTAATAAGAAATCCCATTTCAATACAAAATGAAATCAGTAATGAACACACTACTGTATAACAGGAGGAAGGCTGTAATCTTGTTAAGGATTAAATCCAGTGTCCCACCAAGTCATAAAATAACTCTGCGCAACGGCCCCCAAAACAATCTATTAATCACTCCATAACAAAGTTCAGGCAAAAACAAGCAATTAAGGCAGCTGGTGGGTGCTTCAGGTGGGCTTCCGCTGGTAGGAGTACCAAGGCAATAATATAGCTCAAACGGTGCACTGACTTCGTTATTATCAATTAACCCGGACTGATCGACAGGCACAGTGACACGCACTGTAATCAAATAAAGGAAACTATATTGTTTGGCTTGTTTGTTGCCCAATTACAGCTTTGCGCATATTTTATTTACAGTGGAAGGCACCATAGTAAAGATAACTTTGTCTCTGACCGACACATCATTTCATTTATTTCTGAGAATCTCTGATTGTAAGTTATAAATCAGATTTTAGACGGGTTGGTAAAAGGGACTTCCACACGCGTGACTGTAAAACCCACATAGGGCCCAGCTGCAAAGCCGGCCCGTTTACAAAAACTTGACACGGAGTCATTGACAAAGTCGCTCCGTAAATAACTGAAGGGCAGAGCGATCTCCAGCGCTTCGCACCCGCAAAAGTGCGACCTGCCCGCGCTCGCATGTCGACGACATACATACGCAGTCCCATAACAGCGCGCTTGTACTCTGAATGACCTTTTTTCGTCGAAAAAACGATTTATGTGTTTGAAGCCCGCAATACGTGGACTTATTTGGGCGCCAACTAGACCGGACAAGCTCCAAAACAACCACCTTAAGACCGTCCTCTTGTTGTCATTAATGACACGCAGGGGCTCAGAGCAACACTAGTAGTATTAATGGATAAAAAAAAAATGTCAATAATTTCGGGATTGGTCCGTGTGAACAGACGTTTCTACCTTTAAGAGAGTTTCCCAATCCGATGCCGCCATATAGCCCGAAATCGAGGCGATTTAGACGGCTGTCAGGGCGCAAAGGAGGAGATAAGAAGGGTCCCCTAGATGCGTCCTTTTACAGCCTCCGCTGCGCTGCCGCTGTCAAAACCCCGGCCTGGGCGCAGCCCCGAGAGCCGGAAGTGACGACATGAGTGACAGTTGGCGGACTCGAAGACACACCCCCTGACACACCTATTCCGCCAGCCAATAGGAAGAGCGCAATTCGCAGTCTGGCGCAGTGTGTAGGATTTGAAAAGGAAATATTGAAATAAAATCAACAACCCAATCACTTTTAATACATATACTTTTCGTGATGCTGTTGGTGTATGGGCAATTGTGGGGTATTTTCAGTAACTAGAGTAAGCAAAACAAAACGTTATTGTTTACTTATTGTTTCTAAGATTAAAGACTGCTTGTTGAAAATGTCCGTGGGCAGAAGAACGAATGCATAATCTTCTTTAAAACGTGAAGGACAAGCATCTGAACAGTGCTTTTGATTTGAGGTCATAAGCCCGTTGTTTCTCTCGTTGTTCTCTTGTTGACCAGTTTCCATTCTCCTTCGATGACCCCCTGCAAGGCTTACATCCGTGCCAGGGCGCTTTGATGTCGATTTTGAGCCTGGAAGCAGGCTCTTGTCACCCCATGCAGAGCAGTAACCTCATGGCAGAGGGATTTGGACCTTGTGACGCGCTTATAATCGCCAGCGCATACTCTGCGCTCCAGTGTCACAGGCACTCGATCGAAGAAAACTATGTCACAGTATGTTCATCTAGGAATCAACACAAGATTATCGATAGGCTATAGCCAATACGTATTTCACCTCGATCGACTCAATCATCGTCTCTTTATTCCATGATGAACAAAATGCACGTAAATAGCTTTTACAAAGTATTACAGTCCAACTAGAGGGAAAGAGAAACATGCAACAGCATAAGACTTTGTTGACATGGGAGCTTCCCAAAAGAATAATGAAAGTACATCAAATGACTAACATATACGACAACTGTCAAGCGTCGTCTGTAATTAGCCGCGCTGTTCATAGAGATGATTAATGTCTTACAGGTCTCTGATTCATAACTTAATTTGAGGGTGTTCTGATCGTCAGGACCGTGGGACGGTCTGAGTGGAAAAACACCTGGATGTGCGCAGTTCGTAATTTCAGAATTCACTCATTAAGATGTTACGAATGACATGTTTGAACTGATTTACTCTAATTTTAATTCCAAGATGTATTTACCCAAAATCAATGTCTGAGCAGACTTTTAAAATCACATCAGCATTGTTCTAAAAAAGGTTACTTAATGTTTTCTTAGGCAATTCAAAGCATTCACGTACACTAAGCCTGCATCAGAGTACATATTTCCAACAAGAAAATCTTGACGCGGTGACGATAACGTTACGGAAAACGGCAATCTACCTCCATCTGCCGACGAAAACCACACATTTTATATGTCGATAACGACGGGGAACGTTAGATAAGTATACTAATACTGTCATACCGAAAGAAATATAGTGTGATCAGTTTTTTAAATACGATGTACATATAAAAAGTAAAACTGACTTACAGCATATCATTAACCTGTCTTTTGTAAAAACCTATAGGCGCTACAGGCGCGCCTAAACATCACGAGTTCCGCATACAAAGTAGTGTTTATTTATTAGTGTAAGGTTAATATTAAGAAAAAAACTCCTATGTAAACATCTCCCATTTTGTAAGACCCAACACGCCCTTTGTTATTGTTTACTGAAGGACTATACATATATTTAGTAATGAAAATGAAAAATTACATTTTTAAAACATAATACCCTCTTTTCTCACGCGGAATCGTATTTCCTCAGAACGCACGTTAAAACTTCTGTATGATGAAATAAGTTTCTAAGGTTTAGCAGGTGGACACCGAAAATGTCTTGAAATGAATGTCATTCGATGTGCGTTTGTTTTGTTGAAAGTCTAAATTGGTTATTACCAAAAGAACGTCATATCATAAGTAAACAGTAGATGGCGCACCAAGCATGAGTTAGAATGCTGTTTTTAAGAAAGGGGCACCGCTTGTGGACGGGGGAGGGTGGGTATTCCTGCTTGTGAGACGGACGGATAAGCTGAAGACTTCACGCTTTCCAGAAACAAGTGATGCTAAAAAAAGAAATAAAAACAAGTTAAACAACTTAGTCCTCAACTGAAACCAGGTCTAGTGTTGTTTGCATATGTTTAATATCTGTGGCAGTCGTGTTTATATCCCTGCACAAGAAATAAATAAGATCGGACAGATGAATCCCTTACATGCAATAGATGAAAGAACGATGTTCAAGTGCAAAGGGGACTGAGCAGAGCACCAGTTTCAATCTGCGGTTCAAACATCACTGGAGTCTGTAAACACTGTCCGGACACAGTCTCAGAAATTCACGAGGAAAAGCAGGATCGCGCTGAAACGGTTGTGGAAACACGTCCCCGATTAGGCTTTTAACCAAAGTGACTTACGTGGGTTACAATTCTATGCTCGTCTCATTCGTCCAGTGGGAAATTTAACTCACAAAAGCCAAACGTGGGGTGATCAGCATCCCTCCTGATACTTGAAACTGCAGTAAGTTTCTAACAAACCCAGATCGTTAACCTCAAGTGTACCTGCTGTCCAGTGGAGCATCTGTCTTCCTGACTCAGGGAGCCCGGCGGATTTGGAATATTTCATTTTGACAATCTAAACCCAGAAGCTCTGATCCCACTTCCCAATCTCCTTTTTTTCTCGGTCTCCAAGCCTTTCCGATTGGGGAAGATAATGCGACTCTCAGCTACC
Source organism: Mormyrops boulengeri (assembly GCA_026781065.1). Taxonomy (NCBI): domain Eukaryota; kingdom Metazoa; phylum Chordata; class Actinopteri; order Osteoglossiformes; family Mormyridae; genus Mormyrops; species Mormyrops boulengeri. The sequence continues at coordinate 4,333,917 of JAODLD010000001.1, read as the reverse complement.
ATGTTGTAGCACCCAAATCCCACTTCTGAGGAGAGCCTAAAAATGTGATGCTTTATTTACGCCGGCGCTGCCTGGGGCTACGCGACGATATACGGGCCGATACGAGGGCTCACAGACCGGTAACAACGGCCTTTGCCCTGTCTCCGGCTAATTCGGGGAAATCCTCCACCTTCCAGCTTGCATGTTATCAAAGTCCCCCGACTGCAGAGCATGAGGGGTAAGAGTCCAAAATATACAGGGCTATAAAAAGTAAACACACTACAGACGACTGTTTTTAATTCATTTTTTATTGTCTCATCACCCATTCAGAATCTACATAGGTGTAAATGTAGCATTTCCATTCTCAGTTTCCGTACTGTATATTATGTAATGTAGTAATGTCAGTTTGTCATTACCGATCTACAGAAGCATGCCTGCTGTCTCGAGCTGCATCGCTGTCCTTCAGGGAAGGCAGTAGGTTGTGTAGTTATCTTCTGATGGGGGTAAAATCACTACCCTGAAACCACACAACCTACTACCTCACCCTGTGCGAACATCAGGAGGAGAGATCGGGCCGGAGTTTTTGGCAAAGGGCTTCCAGCAAGCTCTCCCATCCGTGATCCTGGTAAACACGTCATGGAAACAACGAGTGACACACGTATAGTGGACGAGTCCTCGTGAGCGTGATCTTCATGCGATGACATCACAGCCACTCCAGGAAAGACAGTAAGTTGTATAGTTATCTGACGAGTAAGGGTAGAACCCTAAAACTATACAACCTACTACCTCACCCCAAAGGACAGTTTTTTTCCCCTCCAGATATGTGCCCGTCAGCCTCGTCTGGTCCAGCATGCCTAGGAAGAAGATGCTAACAGAGGACAGAGATGAAAAGAAAGTGAAGGAGGAAAAAAAAAACGATCACCTCAGAGGGGTCAGAGTGGCCATCTCCGTCTGGGTCACCAGGGGGCAGCAAAGTCACAATCAGTCTGTGAAGGACATGAGAGAGGCTCGTACCCAGCGCTTTTACGGGGAGGTTAAGGCTGCAAGGAAAGGAGCAGGGTGGAAAATGGAAAAGCGTGTATGCAAGTTTAACATGATCTTTCTGGCGGTTACTGTATGGCTGTTGAGCAGGTGTGAAGCACAGCATTACCCTCGCAGATGCATGCTCGCAACAGATGCACGGCTGCGGGGCAAACATGTCGCCTTTTTTCCCAGAAGGCAGAAGGGACAGCATTGGTTTCTCAGCACCAACAGCCTGTGTGGAGAATACAAAGGCGACGCAGAGAAATGTGGCTCTCATTTCCCAGTCGGGTACCGTTTTGCAGTGGACTGCACTGGACAGGGGGTGGGGAGGGGATGAATCAGGTGTTTTTAAGGACTTGTTTTCAACGTCCTGCTGTTCCACCACACGTCCTGCATTTATGCGCTGCTGTCAATGGCTTTCATCCGCTGGCTTGCTTGCGGGCAAACGCACCGTGGCTTTTCGGGACTTTCTGGACACCTGCACCTGTAACGAGAAATGAACAAAAAAAAAATGTAAGAAGACATTTTTTGGCCCACCTGAAGGTGAGGCTAGGATTCGTAAAGGGAACGGTATGCAGACTGAAAAGAAATTCATTCAAAATTTACCATTCTGGACCAGTGCTCTGTGGCTCCCCCTAATGGTCATATCAGAGCACTGTCCCAAGCCTGACATCTGACATCAAAGCCCAACCATCAACCATATCATATGCTATTTCATGTTCCGACCCTGTAAGCCAGGGCAGAGCGGTCTGGGGGGGGGGGGGATCAATATCTCAAGCTGGGCCAGCCTGCTCCACCAACCAATCAGTGGGTCCAAACCAGGCTCCCCCCACGTGACGTGTTACTACAATCCCAGAGCCTCATAAATAATCTTCTGTTTACTATGACGTTTCCAATAAAGTCTGGATCCTTTAAGTGTAATGGGGAACTATCAAAGGAATCAGTAAATCTTAATTATCTATCATCTTTCTGAAGACATGCAACACTTCAGCCTTAATGCAGCACATCACATGTCTGGATCAAAGTGTTTGAAGTAAACGCCTATTCAGATTCTCATTCATTTTTTCATATATATTCATTGAAATAAAAAGTTATTAGCCATGCTCAGCGAAGGGGGTAAAATGACACCGAATGAAGGAGTTCATCCTGGTAGGACACACACACGCAAAGCCACATCCGCACATGAGTGCATGTCAGTCGTTCCATGAGAGCCTGAGCTGTGCAGTGCTGGTCCGGGGTCGGTACAGAGAGTAGTTTAGTTTTGTAGTAGTTTAGCAAATTTGGTCCAGGAAAGATGGTGGAAGCTTGTCTGTCTCTGTTATGGACACAGGACTGACAGAGTCACTGGTCTGTCTGCAGAATAGAGAACGTACTGGCAGAGTCACTGGTCCCTGCAGAACAGACATGGTACTGACTTGCATGGATACAGTACTGACAGTACTGAGTTACTGGATGTTCTGGTCAACAGGCAGCCAATCAGCATGACTCGTCCCTACAAGAGGGGACCGGAGAGGACCGGCAGCTGGGGGGCTGGATCTACAGCCGGAGCGGCCTTCACTCTCTGCCAGGAGACAGATGTGATTAGTCTGAGTCTGTGCTGTCTGGGAGCCAGCATGCTGCCCCCTACGGGCCAGGCAGACCCCACTTCTAAACTATATTTAGCGGCCTGTTACCAACAGCACTTGCTGCCACACTGTACTGGGGGGGCGGGGTTACTGAGTGCAAACAGGAAGAATGCAGACAGGGTTTAGAAAGAGGACTCCCTCCCCCCTGCCCCACTGGACAGAGCTGCCATAAATCCCTATTAATAATCGGTGAAGGAAGTGGCTCAATCTAACATGCAAGGACTGTCCTGGACCACCGGGGTAAGTCGGGAGGGGGATCAAAGTCAGACCAGATGTCCTCTGTGACCTTTTGGGACATCTTGGGCTTCATGGCCGTCTGTGCCAGACACTGTCAGTGGCACTGTGGCACGTACGTGCACACACACACACACACACACACACACACTGACATACAGACACAGGTATACACCAAAAATGACACAAACAGACACTAACATGCAGACACAGGTGTGTACACACACACACACACACATGTACGCACGCTCACACACACACACACACGCACACACACACTGACATACAAACACAGGTATACACCAAAAATGACACAAACAGACACTAACATGCAGACACAGGTATACACCCAAAATGACACAAACAGACACTAACATGCAGACACAGGTGTGTACACACACACACACACATGTATGCACACTCACACACACACACACACACACACACACACACACATACACACTAATGTGCAGACACAGACACACATGCCTCACTGACTCCATGCTAAGTGGATCCAGACCCCAGACCGCTAGGTGCTTAGCATAACATCTTCTGCCTTACTAAGAGATCTTGTGTTATCTCAGCAAGGGGCACAGGAAGTGGAGGGGCAGGGGGACATGTACCCCCAATATTTAGTATGGCTTAATTCACTTGCAGCTAAATTATTGTGTCTCCCTTAATATCAGACTCTCTCCTTCACCCTTGATCACAGCAGACATGCTGAAACTCGGCTGCTTGGGACACGGATCCACATGTAGAAAATACCCCCAAAAATGCACAAAACAGAATCTGTTTCCTGATATTTCTGATTTATACCATGAGGGCAGAAGCACGTGTGACGGCAAGCTGGGGACGACACCAGAAAGACAGCCTTCATGCCTCCCTAAGAACCATTACAATCGCTCTCATAAAATAACGTGATGAGAGGGAATGACAGAGCTGCGGACAAATCAGATAAGCGGGGAGCAGATAATTAGCTCAGGGTCCCCAGGACGGAGGAGGGCCACATCTCCAAAGTGTAATCACCCTTGTCCTGGGTAGTACCAGGGTACGACTGGCAGGAGGCGCCAAAGAGTCCTCCAGGTGGAAGGCTCTTCGTCCTGGTTCGGGGGGTGCCACCTTCTGATCTGCCCGCCGTCTTTAAAATAAGCACGGGCGGGGGGGTGCGGTCGCCCGCGGGAGCGGGCGGCGCGGACGGGCGGGGGACGGCGGCGGGCGGGCGGGGGGGCCCCAAAGGCGGGGCGGGGGGCGGGCGCGCGCGAGGG
>JAODLD010000001.1:4275036-4296302 GCA_026781065.1 Mormyrops boulengeri | reverse complement strand
CGAGGCTAAACAGATTCAGCTCAGCTAACCTCTCCTCATACGACATTCCTCTAAGACCAGGAATCATTCTCGTAGCCATTCTCGTCTTTTATAATAAACGTCCTGCGATATGCCAAGGAAACACTAAATAAAACCCATTATCTAAAGTGTGCACTTGCAGGCTGCTGACAGCCATGCTGCTTTACATAGCCATTCTCTTTTGGTCACTTTCATCACACCAAATGTCAGGAAAGTCTCTGTGTTTTAAATAAGTCTGCCAACGAGCTGCTACCTCCGATTTAGCACTAGCTAGCAAAAAAAATAATAATAAAATCCAACATGGCAGGCATGGTACATTTAGAGAGAAAAAAGTCTATTCACTATAAAAACATTCAATGTTCTCTGAAACCTCTGAAAGTTGTATTTTAAAAATGTTCCTAGTTTTTATGTGACCTTGAACAGCCAATTCACTCTACCATCAATGACCTCTGTTCTTTCCGCTCCACAGGCCTGACTGAGCAACATTCCGGTACGGATCACGGGGGAAAGCTCTTCTCCCAATTCATCGCCGGACTCCAGGAATTCAGGATGACTCAGTGACCTTGCTGATCCGAGAGACAGAGCAGATGTAACCCGCCAACACATCACGCCAAATCATCATTTCTCTCTGGACACCATGACAACTGCTAACATTCATAGGTTTGTAAATGTTCCAGAAATTTCTTTTTCAAATCACTAAAATGTGCATCATATTTCTTAAGTAAATTCATAGAAATATACGAGATTTGGTCGCTATGCTATAAATATAAATTTTTCCACATAGTTCCCCATTTCTATGCAAAGGTTTTATTTTCCGGCAATGCCAAGGGTGTCGGAAGTACCGCGCAAGTTAGCATGCGAATTAGAGAGTCAAGCTACCCATAATCCTCAGCAGAGGCACTGCCCCCACTGCAGCAGCTGGGACCCGGAAGAGCATCCACCTGCACAGGCTCACTGTGCTGTGTTTGCAAGGCCCTGACAACAGGAGACCGTCGCCCAAAATAACTGTTACAGTTTACACGAGTGTAAAACACGAGGACGTTAGCGTGCTAAACGCTATCGGTATTCGATCGGATGGAGAAAAGAGAGGAGCACAGCAAGACAAGATTTACTGCAGCCTGAGATTTACTAAGCCTGAGATTTACTAAGCCTGAGATTTACTAAGCGTTCAACGGGCATAAAACATTTTTAGCCTAAAATCAGACATGAAATACAGCTTCAGTCTCAGTGATACCAAATAATTAATAAAAAATATGCATCTACTAATTCCTACTGCTTTCCATAACTGCTTATCCGATGTAGAATCAGAGCTGGCCTGCAGCCTGCCCCAGGAAACAATGGGAATGTTGCAGGAGACACTATGAAGGACACTTACAGATTCCAGACAAGTTAAGGATCACAGTCCCCTTAAACTGCACTTTGGGAGGAAACCAGAGTAACCAGCGGAAACGTGAGGGAAACACAAACTCCACAAAGGATTCGAACCTACAAACCACACGGCGTTCCTGTACACCACAAGCCCGTGCTGTGCCACCTCATAATGTTACCAGAGGTTTTTACTCAGTAAAATTGTACTGATCCAATTATACGTAATTATTACATAACATCTGAGTAATATTTCATCAAATGTAACACATTTAACATGTTACTTAGCACTACCAAGCTAAGTAAGGTATAATTTAAAGCAATGGCGTCCTAAAATAAATCACGGCGTATCGCCGTCAAGCTGCCATACGCCGTAGGCAATTAGTGCAAGTCAAAGGGCATGGCACAATTTGTAATAACTTTCAATTAATCTAGTCCCAAAGCTCATCTTCAAAGCAGATTACTCCACCCCTCAAAAGATTAAAAACAATAATAAAAACAGAAACAATAAAAAAATCCCAGGACAGAATACTTGACTGACGGAGCAAGCGGGCTACCTTTCTGCCATTTCCAACCCGGTGTTCTTGCGTTCTCTTAACACAGCTCATTACAATTTCAAAAGGGCACTTGCGGTAAGGGGGGCTGTTGGCGCAGATACTTGACTGCATCTCGCTTCGATGGTGAATCGACCCAGAACTTCTGGAAGGGGCTCTCGTCACCCAGTCAAGAAGAAAAGGTCAAAATGAACCCTTTAAAAAGAGGTACAAGTCACCTTCATTGTCCTCACTGACCAAAAGCACCATGGCATCGGCCGGCTCACTCAATCGCGCTGCACGCCCGACAAAACAGATCTGAAAGATGCTAAATTCATAAATTACCTCATGACCTTCATCGCTGTCAGAATGATTCCTGCTAACACCATTGTTAATATTACTGTGTAAAACGAGACCACACAATCCCCTCCGGGCCTCAGAATATACTGGTGAGAAGAACTTATGGTACCGATTTAACTGACAGAGAGAGATTCACGCCATGAGATTAACACCTTTACAGGTCAAAGAGGGTCTGTGCCTTCAGCTAACATGGCAGCTTAATCACATGCTGGAGAGGTGGCGCCCCCGTCAGGTCACTGGCAGTGTGACATTTGTATTTTTGCTTACCTACGGCTTTCGCAGTGGCTCCAAAGTCTATGGGCGAGCGTCTCGCTGATTAATTAAACAGCGCCCCCTGGAAACAGTTGCTGTCAGTAAACATGTTGCCTGCAGCATGTGTTGAATTATAAAGCCTGCCGGGGTTGGGGTGGGCGAGTCTAAGGGAGGCAAATGGCCCCCGACCTTCCACCTGCTGGAGGGTGGCCAATACTGCCACCTGCCTGGAGGGCTTGAAGTCACAGGAAAATATCAGCCACAGTGTTGGGGGGGGGCATCTTCAATGAAAATCAATGAAAAAAAATGTATGTATAGATGTCAATTATTATTATATATATATTAAAGCATCCCAATAACTATTAGGTGGCACCACTGAAATTTCACCAAGCCACCAAGCTTAAATATCACTAAAAAATTCCTCCACCACACAAAGTTATGAAACAATCAAAAAAATTCGTACGCAGAGGCTCTAAGACGAACTTTGCGACATGCCTCGAAGTGACGGCAATCGTCGGCTTCTCAGTTTACACCACAAACATCCCCAACGCATGTTCATTGTTTCCTTAAAGTTCAAACAGACACGGCTGAGAGCCAGTTTCTCACAACTGCTAGTAGTAAAGGCTTCCTACGCAATGCACTGCTGTGAACGTGGCCCAAACGAGGCCCGGTTTCGTTCTCCCAACGTCAAACCCCACAGAGCGTCTCGGGCACAAAGGACCGCTTTGGACAAAATGACACACGTTTCAGTCCAAGTTGAAATGCAAAGCAATAAATCTAGTCTGCCAAGCAGGAAGAAGATTAAACTTAACGGCGTCATTAAGGTTTTAAAGGCTAGCGCCGTTCGATATCGCAATAAACATCGCATTCCTCGCCGGGTCATTATCCGCGTCTTCTGAACCCTCCTCCATCACTCCCCCGGTTCCGTGGCAACAGGACGTTAAAGCCAAAAAAGAAGAAAGAAACAAGAAAAGCGAGGAAAATGGCCGGGGAGAGTTGCCTTCTGAGAATCTGCACTGGTCTTTTTTTTTTGCGCTCAGCCAGTGAAAAATAATCCAGTTTCATTGAATTCTGAAACATGAGAGCGGCAGAGAGCAGCTCGCCTCATTAGCTGGGGCCGCTCAACTAGCCGAACAAAAGGCCCATTCGGAGGCGCGGGCCCAACAGCGGCGCCAGCTACGTGAGCTGATTGCTACCGCCGGACTCGCCAATCCCAGCGTCTGTGGCGTCCACTGCAGCCCTATGAGTGAGCGCCATGTGGCGCTCACAAAGTCTGCACGTTAAAAAAACGCAGATTTCGTGAACTGCCATTTCCTACCTTGTTTGTTTGTTTGCTTGCTTGTTCATATGGTTGTTTGTTTGTATTTGTTTTATGGTGAAAATATACTGTTCTGGGTCATTTTTCCGGTGGGTCCCAGAAATGTGAAGGGAAAAACAGGAGGACCATCATGGCTGGCAGCTAAACGGTAAACCGCATGTCACTCCAAGGTGACTTCAGGCCACGGTGAAGCCGTTTCACTTTACATCCGGCCTGGAGCTCTCTGCCGTGCACCAATGTCACCACATGGTTCAGCATCATCATTTAATTCCCAAGCTTGTCAAATACTGACCAAATTACAGACCTCAGTAAACAATGGTCACATCCCCACACACTCTAATTAATACTTCCGCCTGGCTTCTTGAATAATAACTACAAATAAATCTGCTTCCTAAATCTCTGTAGTTTGATCAGACTGAGTTGGGTAAGCCCGTGGGGTGGAGGGGCACTCAGTAATTGATGGTGACCTACCTGAGCGCAGTCGCAGTGGGGCACGATACTGGGGGTGGAGACCTGGATATTCTGACTGCCGCTGTTGGGGGAGGGGACTCCGCAATCCCAGCTGGCAGTCCTGTGGAGTACACGCACACACTTGGGCACACAGAACAGGAGCAGCCGGTGGTGTCCGCCACCAACACTCAATTACCACTGATAATCAGATGGAAATCATCGTATATTTATGCTCCTAAAATTTCTGGCACGAAATCTAACTTTAATAAAAGATCAGAGCCCCGGCGACGCCATGAATCTGCAGCGGACAATTCGTCACTTTCCCTTTAACAAAAAAAACTGCCAGCTTCTGGTTCCACTCGTTTTTTTGTGTTTGGGGTCCAGGAGAGTCCCCAGATGCAGACTCAGAGCCAGAGTGTCAGAAGGTTTCTACGTTTGCCTCTGCTCCCCCCCCCCCCCCAAAAAAAACGGGGGGTCCCGGGTCCCTCGGCACAATTTGCTGGGTTTTAACTATTTATGGTGCACACGCGCACGAGCCACGGAGGCGAAAACCGACACCTGCTGCTGGGTGGGCTTCACAGGAAAAACAGGCAGCTCTGGAGACGGCCTGGCAGGGGGCCTCGGCCTGCGGCGGCAGAGGCAGGGACGCGTCTGTCCTTCCTCGCTGTAACTGATCTATCTGAGGTCGGGGGGCTTTGCATGGCATCAGTTGCTGAGGCCTTAAGCTTCAAAAAAAAAAAAAAAGATAAATAAAAAATATCCAGCGACTGAGCCATGACAGAGAAGGCTTCAGTCTCCAGCTGCTGTCATCTACTGTACGTGGACTAAATGAAACGTTTAACTCTCAGCTGATGGGATCAATCAAGACGGAGTCTTAAGAACCCTAAAAAAATTGGATCGCGGGAGAATCTTCCGAAGGCCTCGTCGCATGATCTCGAAGAGGAGCCCGTGTCCATTGGCTGGACGTGAGCCTAAGGGAATCCTGTGTGTCAATTCAAGCTGTAATGAAACAACAAAAAAAGGCAGTGACATCATCTGTGGTTTAACACTGCAATTCTGCAAAGCGCGAACCCCCTGGACCCCACAAAGAGAGCCACAAGACAGAGGCCAAGAACTCCACCACACCATGGTCATTTTCAGCACAGAAATAGCAGTATTAGAACTTTAACAAAAAAAAAAACATGAAAAATGATCTTTCCTCAGATACTTATCTGTAGTAAATGTTTTCATTGGGAACACTGGGTCAAGTTCGGCATGAAGAAGGCATTTAACAAGCTTTTTCTGCAAATACTTCTTTAACTGGATGAAATGTGTAACACTGTACAACTATGACTAACTGTTCAGTAAGCACATAGCAAACAAGCTCACTGCAGAAGTAGATGGACACGTGCAAACAGGCTCACTGCCGAGGCAGCAGAAGAGACACAGCAAACAGTCTCAATGCAGAGGCCGCAGTAGAGGGACACAACAAACAGACTCGCTGCAAAGGCAGCATTAGAGGGAAACTGCAAACAACCTCACTGCAGAGACGGCAGTAGAGAGACAGCATAAAGGCTCATTGCAGAGGCAGCTATAGAGAGACAAAGCAAATAGGTTCACTGCAGAAGTAGATGGACATAGCAAACAGGCTCACTGCAGAAGCAGCAGTAGAGGGACACAGCCAGCCGGCTCATTGCAGAGGCAGCAGGAAAAACACAGCAAATAGGCTCACTGAAAAAGTAGAGAGCCACAGCAACAGGCTCACTGCAGAGGCAGCAGGAGAGGGACTTCGCAAATAGGCTCATTGCAGAGGCAGATTTATTGAAACACAGCAAAAAGGCTCACTGCAGAAATAGGGGGCCACAGCAAACAGGCTCAGTGTAGAGGCAACTTTAGACAAACACAGCAAACAAGCTCACTGCAGAAGCAGCAGTAAAGGGACACAGCAAACAGCCCCACTGCATGCTCCTTTGTCTGATCACCAGTTCTCACTGGCATGTTGCCGGAAGAATCCATCTCTCCAGACTCGGGGCGCCAGCTCACCCTCCCAGCCCTGCTCGGATCTCTGGACCAGACCCTGGAAAGAGTGAGGCTGACACAGCACCGGCGGCAGGTCACCAAACCTGTTCTGCTGGATCTACTGCTGTAACCATGGCAGCAGACAGGTGGTGTCTGGGTCACAGAGGTGAACGGCAGGGGGTCACAGAGGACAGGATTCACTGTTCTTTGACCACAACCTGCCATCTGCCTGTCTAAGGTAACCACAGCCATATTTATTTATATAAATTACACAATAAATACCAATAAACATAGATCACAGGTGTACACCTTATAAATTCAGCTTCATAATTTATTAAAATGTCATATCAATGAACAAAAACCATGAATATTTCCTATTAAAACACCAGACACATTATTCTACCCGATACAACATTCGGTTTAACAGGGCAACTTTCACTAGAAGATTTCATGTAGAGTACCATGGTGAAAGGTGCAACAGACCCGCCAAGTATCCTTAACCATCACATTTCAAGTCAGCTACAGTGCAGCATGTACTCTGTCTGTTTTCCAGCAACAGAGGAAACACCGGAAGAGAGTGGCTCTAATTTAAATGTAACTCGGGAAAGGCGCCTCATACGCGGGACGTGAACCTATCTGGACACACCCACTTGTCATTGTTCCTGCTGTTTGACAGCTTTGTTTTCCCAACGTTAATATATATCCGAGTTTCACTGTGATTCATGTCATTCAAAAACCAAGGACGATACAAAATTAAACCTCATCAGCTCAAAATAGTGGGTCAATTTTGAAGGGAAACACAGAGATTTCAAATTTTAGGCTCTCAAGTGAAATCAATTTATTTGAAGCCTCACATTGTAAGACTCGTTCGGTCTTAATGAGCGGAATCAAAATTCCTAGCAGATAATAGGTAAATCAGACACATGGTGAAGCAGTCATAAGATAAATTGGGTGATTATGAATTATAAAAAACCTCTTAATTGCTTTTAAAATTTAATGAAGTGTGGGGTAGAGAGGTCTCTTGGAGTGATTTGTTTCTACAAAAACAGAACAATAACTAAAAGAAAGGCAGGAATGCGGCAGCGGCGTCGTCAAGGTCAAAGCGCCGGGTACACGAATAAGCTCCACTTTGTAAAGTCTACTCTGCTGGCTGCTAACCAGGTCAATCATTAACAGAACCTTCTTCTTGAGCTGAAGGTTTGTGCTACAATTACCCTGAATCTGTCACAGTGCCGAAAAAACACCAGCTAAGAGGAGGAGAACCCTGGCAGAACGGAACCAGCAGAGGGGAACGGGACACCCAGACAGCATCCGCTCGCTGTGCCCCGTCAGCCCACTGAGAGGCACATCCGAAACTCAGCTGTGAGGCAGTACCTTAATGCCTGGTTTATACAAGCAAGTGACAATCAAACAAAGACAGACATATTAGTAGTAAAATGTAGGGTGTTCTGTATGATTTGACATGATTTTTAAATGTTCGAAATGTCACAAGTCTCTTGCTGCTTGTGCAAAATGATGACACGTTGGTTGAAGAAGATCTGTAAAAAAAGGTCTGTTCATTGTTTTTTAGAAGGAGAATTTCAAACGAACATTGTGTCACATGACTGTCACCTCAGCAAAGACACCTGTACTGAAAGGTAATTTTACTGGGGGCACCCTGCACCCCAGCCCCCAGATCCACAGCCAACCTCAGTCGGCTCTCTCTGTCACCCTTCCACCCACCTACCGCTGGTTGCCATGACACTAGTCAGCTGTCGGTGACAATTGGCCACCCTCTGCAAAAACACAAAAAACACTTCACGAAAACAGAGACCAAACTAAGCTGCTCAACGGCAACCATATTCACTGAGATTCCAGTATAACGAACTGCCAATTCCCAGCTTTTGGCCCGTGCCGCTGAAGATTCATGCCCCAGGCAGGGCAACTCCAAAGTGGTATAACACAGGGCTTATTTAGATATCCCCTGGAGTGGATTTTCATGGACACCATGTTTATCAAGTGTCACATGATCTGACATCGTTAAAAGGTGCTGGGTAGAATCCACAGTCTTTAAGAGTGCAGAACTAAAATCTCAGTAAGAAAAACATGGTAACACACTTTAGAAACATTTTTAAGGGACATACATAGCCACACAAACACACAATGGGAATACATCCCACAGGAATTTGAATTCATTGAGGAATTGGTGACATGTAACACTGTACACAGCAACACGCCTTCACTTACATTCCGAATATGGCCATCCCGAAGCCACCTGCAGGTCTCCTGCCACTCTGCCATACTCCAGATATTGTTCCCATTACGTAATGCACAACCGTGTTTTCTGTATATATTTCATTACTTGGATGCTGAGCATTCACCCATTCATCTTATCATTCCTGAGCATACACCCGATCATTCCTGAGCATTCACCCATTCACCTTATCATTCCTGAGCATTCACCCGATCATTCCTGAGCATTCACCCGATCATTCCTGAGCATTCACCCATTCACCTTATCATTGCTGAGCATACACCCGATCATTCCTGAGCATTCACCCGATAATTCCTGAGCATTCAGCCAATCATTCCTGAGCATTCACCCATTCACCTTATCATTCCTGAGCATATACCCGATCATTCCTGAGCATTCACCCATTCACCTTATCATTCCTGAGCATTCCACCATTCACCTTATCATTCCTGAGCATTCACCCATTCACCTTATCATTGCTGAGCATACACCCGATCATTACTGAGCATTCAGCCAATCATTCCTGAGCATTCACCCATTCACCTCATTATTCCTGAGCATTCACCCATTTACCTTATCATTCCTGAGCATACACCCGATCATTCCTGAGCATTCACCCGATAATTCCTGAGCATTCAGCCAATCATTCCTGAGCATTCAACGATCATTCCTGGGCATTCAAACGATCATTCCTGATCATCCACCAATTAAATCAATCGTGCCTGAACATTCACCACGCCCTCAAAATGTGATGAACGCTAAGTTACTGCCTGTCACACCAAATAAAAATAGAGCGGCTGTCAGATTAAACTCTGTTCTGGGGTTAAACAAGGATTCCTCTAGCCTGCCTGAACACGCACGGTAATGAACTGATGCTCTTCTGCTGCCGCGGAACTGGGGCGTATCAGAGACTCGACAGGCTTCAGAACACGGTGTGTAGACAGACATCACAGAGGAACCTGCTGTCCATTGCATCACTGGGGAGAAGACCAATAAAAACAACATGATGACAGAAATAGCCATTCTGAATACCCCTCCAAACTTAATCTTTTAAAACACAGTTTTTGCAACAAACTCAAAGCATATCCTAACCCTGGTTAGATACATCTCATCAAACGGCCTCTGAGGCTGTAATGGGATGGTCACGGTTCGAATCCCATCCTTGACAGAATCATTACATGTCCAATAGGTCCTTGAGTAAGGGCCTTAACCTCGTCCAGGAGTGCTACTCTTGGACGCCAAGCTTCACTCTCAACTGTATATGTGTGTGGCTCAGAGGAGAGCATGATGGGATAATCAAAATGAAGCACTGCAACACACCTGTACTTGTGCAAATAGCAAATAAAGCATAATTTAGAAAACAATCCCCGATAACTGCGCCTGCACAATCTGTCACTGGCTGTCGGACCCGCTCGAAGGTCCCCGCTGCAGAAGCATCCGGAACGCGGTCCTCTGCAGGTGGCACCAGGGGCACCATTATTGTCAGAGTACCCGGGGATCCCAGGCAGCTAACTGGCCTTGGGCCCCCATGGCTTTTGTATTCGATATCAAACACCGGAGTTTTCCTTTCCTTTCCTCATTGTCCCCCAGCTGTTAATCAGTATTCATTTACACTATCGTTACCCCAAACTTTTGTGTGCCAGGAAGTGACACTTGTCTGAGACTTTGATAAGCACTTTGGGGCTTGTTGGAAAAGGTGTTATTTTATACATATATTATATATATATATATATATATATATATATATACACATATACATATCTAAATAATCTAAATTACATGGAAACAGGATGAAACACCTTTTTCAGTCAGTCATCAGTGACTGAATCACATTACACAACATGACACCTGTCAAAGCAAAAGATATTGTTTGTGGTAAGCAGCAATTCAAACTAAATTATTTAAGCTTTGTAGTGCAAGAAAAGATCCCAAATTTTATTGTTTGAAAGATCTTGACACTTTTCTACCTTTTGTGAGGTAAATATAAAACATCTAGATCCTTTTGAAATACAATTAAAGCAGAAAAAAGAACAAACGTCATTCTGCAAAACTGTTCAAAAGATGAAAGATCAGCTTTCTGGTTGAATCATACGTCATTAGAACTACAGGTAATGACTGTATCCAGGTCTGGGGCTTCTAACACAGCGCGGCTGTCATTGCGACATCATCGAGCAAGATCCGATTCCATTTGTTCAGAAGCGGGACGAGGGGCGGACTCTCCTCTTTCCCCTTGGCCAGTGAAACGGGGAATTTCGGCTGCTCCCACCTCAGAGAGGGAGGCAGGCAATCAGCATGCTTCCATTTTCATCCCCGCTCACAAGGGCGATCAAAGCCCGCCAGTGCCCAGTGAAAGGGGCCGTCTCTTTATGCTATGGCGGGGTAGCTGTCGCACTAGAGACGTGCCCATAAACACTGCGGAATTCCAGCCACACACCCTGCCATGTTGAGAGAAGCTCGCGCGGCCTCATCATCTGAACCTCGGCAAGAAAATAAAACAACGATGCACGCCATGGCTGGGGAAGACAGGGGCATTAAAGCCCCACCGCCCCCCACCCCACCAAAGACACCAAGATCTGAGGAGGGTTGTTTGCAAAACAACTTAACTGTTGTGGACCTGAGCATGCAGCCCCAGGAGCTCTGGGCCACAGACTTCGTGGAAAACCTGTTTACTTATCGAATGAGAAAAAAAACACACATGCACACAACACTTTGCGACGTGGAAGCTGCAGTAATACCAGTGACACACAAACACCTGAAAGATGCATAAAAACTTTAAAGCTTTATAAAAATCATATGTGACAAATGCAGAAAAACAACTTGCCTCCCTTTGGAATTCTGAATTGGACAGGAAGGAATTGCAGAAACTCCATGGAGATTTATTTTATTCGCTAACAGGACGTGGTTGACTCAGGAACTGGCTTTACTCGCTGTATCTTTAAAGGACCTGAAGTTTTCTTGGCAGAAAGCGACGAGCTGCGAGTTCAGCCAAAATAGACAATAAAGAACTATGGAGAATCATGCCAAAATGCAGGGGCAATTCAGTCCAGGGGCTCATTTTTCCAAAATGATTCACACTGGAAAGAAAAGCATTTCTCTGTCCTGAAATGAACTGGTGGGGGGGGGGCACAACAAAAACACCAAGGGGGTGCCAACGACGTGGTGCATCCCTTGCAGGCCCTGGGGCGCTACTCTACAGCCACTTTACGTGTAGAGCAGCGACGAGCGGCCATTTACAGTAAGAGCTCCCCGTTTCTGCAACCCCCCCCCCCCAAAAAAAATAATCATGTGACCAGCTTGTTCCATGGCATCTGTGCTCCACAACACTGGCCTGCAGCAGACAGTCTCTCTCCACCACAGCTGGGGCTGCCTCGCTAATGGCTGTGGGGGGGGGGGGGGCCGCCATGTCCCTTTTTCCCCCCCTTTTTCTTTCTTTGCCCCCGCCCACAGGGCAAAATTTCCAGCCGAGGCGAGTAGGATGCCGGTGGTTTTTTAAAAAAGAGGCCATTGTATAGTGATCCACCCTGCGCTGACACCTGCGATTCAGTAGCAAAAACTGAAGACTTATCAAAGGGGAGAGAAAAAAAATGCTATGTTTTGGAGGGCTGTGCCTCTTAAAAACTGAATCAGCTGCGGGTTTAAATAAAAATAATCTTGCTTATTTTTAGCATCTGCTTTTTGCCGTACAGTGAAATATTAAACATAAAAAGTATTACTGTCTCAAACCATCTAACAATGAGGCACGATTTATAATACTGGGGATCAAAATGGGATTCAGGATCACATTGCTGAATAATCTTTTTTTGAATTAATGCATTAAACTACCAAAAAAAGTCAGGCTTATAAATATAATGTTACCTTATTACCCTGTTCAAACATAACTGAAAAAAATGAATCAGACAAGCACTAACTTCTCCCCGATAACGAGTATTAACGGCATGCAATACTCATTTTCCCTGATACGCCCTAAACCAAACCAGCTCGTGGATATTACAGTTCACGCCTGGTGCCAACATGCACCCAGATGTTCCTGGAAGAGCCCGACCCGGAAGCAGGTCGGGTTGAATGGCAGGGTTCGCCCTGTCGCCGGGAACCTGCGTCTACCTGACTGGAACCGGAGCCTCACCTGCAGTCCAGTTTTAGGAACTGGGCCAAGAGTAAGAAGCTAACTGATGCATTGTGGGAGATTTTGCTTGTCTTGCATATTTGGCGATCAGCTGTTCTAAGGAGAGGTGTGAGGATCAGGTGTAGCTAACGGCTAAACGTCACATGTGGCTTTCTGCGGCACAGGCCATGCGTGTCGTATCGGCTTTCCGTGCCTAAACGTGAGCCGCCACACCACCATGGGTGCGGGGTTTGACAATGGCTGAGCCCTGCGCCGACACCATTCCACTTGTATTTGGCTGGGGGTTGACTTGTGACGGCGTGCAGTGCTTTGGGTGGCACCAGACAGGGCAGTGCTCTGACAGCCGTCGTGGTGACGCAGCAATGGACGCCTTTCTGCAGACTCACGAGTTGCCACCAGACAGCATTTCTAACACACACATGCACACTGCCAGCCAGAAGTACCGGATCACCCTGGAGAAAAACGCAGTCTTCGCCTGCTGGCCAGGCCTTCATTCGCAACAACCGACCATTAGAAAACGCTTACATGCAACACTGCAGCCCCGAGCTGCGGAAGTGCAGCGGCTAACAGAGAATTAACAAACGTTTACGTTTCAACTACACGCTCAGATCAAAATAATAAACACAGTGCCAAAGGGAACCTGTAAAATACATGCAGCATACACCTGTCTGGCGATTCATCAATTTAAAATATATAAATAAAATTTAAATAAACAAAACAGAAGATCCCAGGCAGCTAATTCTTCCATATCTTAAATAAGTCACTAACATTACATTTTACCCCGTCTGTAGTTGCAGAAATAGTGCTTTTCAGTTCCTCTAAGAACGGGGCACCGTCTTGTCAAAAACAAGGTGGGGCTCCATTCCAGAACTATCGAAAATCTGAACCTCAGGAGTTATCGTGCCCCAAACTCCAACCCAATTAGCCTAATTTGGTTTAAAAAAAAAAGAAAGAAAAGTAATTCATATATACATATATCACCAGTTCAAAATTCAGCACCAGCAGGAGGAAATTTAAAAATAAATAAATAAAATAAATAAATAACTCATAAACTCATAGCGGAATTCACAGTGCTCACTGTCAACATAAACGTGACAGGTGAAGAATAGGATCTCATTTAAATACCAAATGGATAATTGCTATCTGAATACTATGACTTTCTTCAGAGATGCCATGCATTCCGTTAGCAATTATATCACAACAGTGGTATATTAACTAAATCTGAGGACATTTTGGGTTTACTGATAGCAAATAAAAAATCTCTTGTACCATAAGAGCAGTAAATCACAGGTTGGGGGGGGGTCCTTTTAATCAAGGATATGTCCCCAAAATACAGTGTTCCAGCTCTCTGACTGCAAGGCCTCTCAACAGCGATATACAGACCACCAAGGAGGCTGAATACAAACCCAATTATTCTGTGATTAGCAGAGTCAAGCAGCGAAGGAGGCCCAGAGCCGAAATACAGTGACGGCGACAGGACGAAGTATACCCCCACAGGTACAAAACAGCGTTACAAAACAGCATCAGCTGTACTCCGCTGCATTTACAATTCGCCTCAAATGTCCATGAATTATTCGGAAAGCCATTTTCCCCAGTACAGACCGAGATGGACAAAAAATATACCTGTGTTCACCTAAAAATTTAAGGGAATGGGCGTATATTTAATGATGCATGTTACATACTAATAACTTGTACTTCTTCTTTATAACACTAAATTTGCCAACACAAAAAATCATTCTAACATGTGGTATTTAAAAATGTTATTAAAATACCAAAATATAAATATAATACTGAGGAAAAAATATACACGGCTCTTTTAAAACCTTGGAAGTTGTCTGAAAAACTTCGAAAGCAGGTTTATTAACATTAAGCCGAAATTATAATATTTTATTTAGCTATATTATGAGCTTGCTGTGTATCTCTCACCCCCCTCTACGTTTTTGCTCTTTTGTAAATGCAACGCCGCATTTCTCATACAGACAGAGAGAGTTTTGGTACAGCGTACCTACCTTTTCTGACGCAAACCCCAAACTGACGGTGAAGGTCCAGGAGAATCCTGTGTCACTTTAGATTTCTGAAATACACAACAAAGTAAAACATTTAAGCTAAAATATTTCTTAAGTTCGCCGTCGATTATCGGTCATACTGAGATAAAACCTAGAAATATCCATGCATAAAAGAAAATTACACACAAGTAAATAGATGATGCAAAAATATATCCTATTAAATATATTCTAACACTGCATAAATCCCACCAGTTTAAATTAAAAGCAAACAGACCAACAAATAGAAAAATAACACATATACTTAAGTAAAACGTTTTCAAAAATTCCGAAAGAAAAATAATTAATAACGTGTAGCTTTATGAATTAAGCATTATTTTAAGTTTGAAAAGCTGACATTCTTATCATTATACTTAGTACTGATTTATGCATTTCTTAACAGATTTCTTAAACAATGCAACATACACAGAAACTCTCACTTTTTAGTTTCAGAGAAAGCTGGTTTACACAGATTAGACTTTGGGTAAATTTTTATTTTTGCTAAATGCTCCAAAAAGTATTTTAATACGTTAAGGTCATGCAGCGCTACAAAACACCACCACAATTTGAGATTATTTTAACCTAGAATAAAAGGGTCCAAAATTTAGAATGTGGCAATCTTTGTTTAGAGCAAAATACAAGTCAATTGGGAGATTTAAATTTCATAAATTTATAATAGTAATACTTCAAAAAAACAAGCATTAAAATTTGGATTTTCGGTCGAACAGTCAGCCGACTAATAATTTGAATTATTATTGCGTTATTCGCAGTAACTTCCAACTTTACAAGTAGTTATGGTCATATGAGCACTGTGTACAAAAACATCCAATATAAACGTGGCATACGCAAACTGCACATGAACGATTTCCTTCAGTTTTACATGTTTACAAAATTTAGAGGAAAGTAGGCTTCGTTTATACAGTGTCAGAACATGGTGCAATCTGTTGAAAAAGAATTAGCAAATATCAGCAAGCAAACACAAGTTAACACAATGACGAATTATATTACTGTGTAAATAAAATAAAATAAAATAATAGTATAACAAATGTCTGATCCTATAAATATGTCCAGGATTTAAATGCAAAAAACTTACATGAGTGAACTGCAGCAGCAACATCTCGGTGTGTTTTAATGTAGCAGCCGACTTTCCTCTTCGGAGGGGAAACACAGGGAGTGGGGAAAAAATCACCGCAGTTTTAAATCCAAGATATCAGCCTTTCCTCAGCTGAAAGTTAACGGCGATATACACCCTGACCTCTAAACCAGGCAGAAATGTCATTTCTTCACATGCACCCCCCCTCCCCGCCCCGGTTCATTTTGTCCGCCAGGAAAAAGCCCGGAACGGCGGGGAGACTCGGCGGCTCAGCCGGTCTCACGGTCCGCGGTCCGGACCGTCATCGGCAGGCACGTACATATCCCCCTGAAAAGGCGTTTATTATTTCTTTTCCTTGCCGAGAAAAGGTCCCCGCCGGCGGCCAGAGCGGCGGCGGCGCTTCGTGCGGTTTCGGCTGCAGATTACACGGGTTCATTTAAGGTGAACAGTGATTCACACAGACGCAGACAAACAAGAGGCTCCCCGCAAGATCCCGGCGCCCTTCTAAAAATTAAACAGCAGCAAATCCGCCCATTACCGGGGAACAACTTCAGCGTGTTATTACCCCACTTTTAACAATGTAATATTCACTTTATACCGAGTTTGTGCGTTACAGACAATGCATTTCTCCACTATTCACCATATAAGTTCTGCCTGCTGTAGTCGGAAACAGCATATCATTACATTAAATAAACGGCCGCAGTTTTGCAAAAAGAAAATAAAATCCCAGTTTGTATTCGTACTTTTTTTCTCCAGTGCTGTCAATTATCTGAAAAAAGAAACGAGAGAAAATAAAGATGTCGTGCAGAGGACTGCGAAGACGGCCATGGCAGCGTCTGATTATTTTTTTATTTTTCTTTTTGTGTGTTGACGAGGGGAGCCATTGCATGCCCCCCCTTTTTTTTTTTTTTTTTTTTTTAAAGAAAAACTTCACACCAAAGGTTGATCGCCCGAAACACACGGGATGCACAAAGCGGCAGATTTACGTTTGATTTGATCTGTCCCTCGATGGCGGATTGCGGGAATCTGCACGATGCGGTGTCTGTCGGGAGGGGCTCCATTCGCTTACCATGCAAACCATAGGTAAGGTTAATAATGCAATGTACATTTTAAAAATGCGATATCTGCTAATAACTGGTGGATGAAAACCCCCCCTCTGGCCGAATGCACTAAAGAGATCGATGTGCAATATATATATACGGCAGGTGACGCGGGCGTATGTGCGGCTCGATGATCGCGTCCCCTGCACCTGTCGCTTACCTGCCGCCTGCCCGGTTTGACAGTCCGGCCATCGCGCACCACGTGGCCGCCCCGGTGGGGATCCTTTTCCCGCTGATCAGCTAAATGCGTCAGCGCCTCGGCTGATTTCTCGTCTGGACTTGCCCTGCTCACAGTCACCTCATATCGTTTTTTTTTGTTTGTTGTTTTTTAAATATATATATATATATATATGAATTAGTTAATTTCTTGCCAAACAGATATGCCGTTAAGATCAAATTCGCCCTCGTGTTGCAGTTGCCGTATCAAACCTAATTAAAAAGAAACGCTTCTAAGTCAAAATAAATCAGTTTTTTGCTTCAATATTACAAAAATCCAATCCAAGTTGGTAAAAATATTTCCCGTGCTGTACGTTGTATGATCCAGTATTATATTTGATTACATTTCTATCTAATAATAATAATTATTATATATATATATTTCTGTATAAATCAATGTACAGCGTACAGCACACCCTGCAACATCTTGATATAACTTGTGTTTTCATCAGTTATGCTTTAACTGGGCGTTTCTGTAAGTCATGACATTATCTTTAATCGGACAATAAAGCAGGGAGCCGATTGATTCTTTTAGGTTATCTTGCAAAGAAATTGTGTAATTTTCTGTTTGAAGTGGTTAAATATTACGATGTTATTTGTAATGTGTTTTATCGATCTGAACTAAACAGAGTAATTGACTTGATTAGGCAAATAATACAATACCGTTCATATTCTAATATTTTATTATAGAAATGGTTGGTATTCTACTATTATGTTATATTACACTTTTGACTAAATTTTTCAAATTATACCTGGTAAACAGCTTAAATAATTTTCTGTCTGGTCAGGGTAAACAGAATAGTGCTTTGATTGAATCAGGCCATTGTGTTGCTAAGTGGGTTTTACACTATGTGATGTATAATTTATTCCTTTTTAACTTATTTAGAGAGATTTCAGTTCTTTCGTGCTGAACACCATATGTGAGGCCCCTGAGGGAGACACTGTTCCCTTAGGAGATTTTTGATGTACTAAATGTGGTCCTCGCTAGCATAAAAATGTCTTCCCTGAATTTATTAAAAGTCAGGCCCTAACGGATTACTACAATAATTTACGGCATCAATTTAAATACCAGATAGGCGTACATTTGGACAGACATGGCTTCATGCAAAGCAAGCTTATATGCGAAGAGCGGTGGAATTGATCACAGACTTACAAATGAGAAAATTTTGAACGAGATGGAGGGAGAGAGAGGGACAGATCTCACTGTGCTTTTAAGAAGCCGTGCCCCTGATATAGAAAACCCTTTGTCGTTTTTAGTAAACTGAACTGATCCTGAAAGACCATCAGCATTAGCAATCAAAATTTTTTGACCTGCAATTGAATGGTGTATGTTTGGGATTCCGGCGGGTAAATTACACTTTCTCTTTCAGTTTCTGAATGCTATCTAAACTTTAATCTTTTAAACT
Organism: Mormyrops boulengeri; assembly: GCA_026781065.1. Classification (NCBI taxonomy): domain Eukaryota; kingdom Metazoa; phylum Chordata; class Actinopteri; order Osteoglossiformes; family Mormyridae; genus Mormyrops; species Mormyrops boulengeri. The sequence continues at coordinate 4,277,795 of JAODLD010000001.1, read as the reverse complement.
TTAAAACGCACAGTCTGCTTCTTATATCTTCAGTTTATAGTTGTTCCGGAAATTAAATGGCTTTACTTTTCGGAGACGAAACAGCAGGTGGTCACGAAATTAAATTTAAGAAGGAATAATTAAATTAACCTAAATATATTTCTGGCTTTGTATGTTTTGATGTGTTCACAGAAACTTGTTTTGCACTCAGCATTGCCTGAAGAGGCTCAGAGCCAAAGGTCTTGGGCCAATAATGAGGTTTTGATTCTGGTACTGTTTCAGCGCCGCTCTTCTGGACACAGGGCGCAATGACAAGTGTTAAAATAGCAGGCAATGTTATCAAAGGTAGCTAGCCACGTTGTGATAACTTAGTGCTTATGCATCACATCTGCAAAATAAGTGTAGTGTATTAAGGTCAGATAAAACTGGCGATGTGAGCAGTTAGGGTGTTTAAATAACATCACTGTGATGTTATGGTGGAGCATTAGTGGGGTATATACATCCCCCACTTCCACAAAAAACAAACGTTAAGGAAATTAAGGTGCAGCCAGGTCATGGGTCTGAGCAGGCCCACTGAGTAATCTTGTGCCAGCACCAGCAAGGTCAGGACCAGGGGTTGGAAACCCTGTAACCATGGGTCAGTACTCTGAGGTCACTCACGGCTCTGCCATAGAGGCACACAAGGACTTCAGCATCCCATAGACTATTCTCAGACCTTAGGGTCAGGAACCAAGGGTCGGTCTAATGTTCCAAAAAATTATAATAAGGGTCACCTTTACGGAACACCATAAAAATGGATGTGCGGCCAGTTTTATAGATTAAAACAAAAACAAAGACGACAAACAAAAGATGTAATCAATTTGCCAACAACATAACAAATGTAAATAGAATTATTTAGCCTGAAAAGCGATCTAACCTTCTTAACCTCTTTTTTAAGTGCAAATCAACAAACCTATTCACATTCCCTGACACAAACTGACCCCTGTGCTGCGGCCTTCAGAGGATACGAGCCGGGGTTGCAAAGGTCAGGCGTCCAGGCCGGGGGCAAAAGCTCAAGAGAACACAGAACCTGCAGAGTGCTGATTCCAGTATACTAGCCCAAGCCTAGTTTGGAAACATAGCTTCAAAGGTTATTCCTACCCAACAGCACTCTCTGCTGCTTTTGTCCTCTCTGGGCCTCCGTAGTCACACCGTGGTATCAGGCAACACAAGATAAGAGGATCAGCCCAGCTCCCGTCACGGACATTCTCGCGGCAAAAGTGTCTTGCCGTCGCAAAGCTGCAGATTGCAGTCGACTTACAAGCACGTTCTTACATCTATATTCGTACAACAGACACAATAATTAAGGCCTGTAAACCTGAGATCATATTTTCCTTCAGTTGCATCATGCCGACTTTCCCATCTCCTGCTCCTCTAAACCTAACCTCCACCAGAGCTGAAATTAATGAGAATATCTAAAATTTCGCAGGGGAAGAAAACACTCTGGGTCTGGGAGGTGAAATAAAAACGTCAAACTCAATTTGCGCCCTCATTCTTCCACTCAAGGGGCCGAATTCTCACTGAAAGCACGAAGAATGGGGAAGGAGAAGTTAAGCAGGGGCTTTTCAAAAAGTAAAAGATATTGGAGGTAATGATTCCATCGCCGTGACAACCCCGGAGCCTTCACAGACACCCCTTCCCATGGCCAAGACGATATAGTCGGAGCGACATCTCAATCTCAGCGAATGATGGGCCTCAAAAACGAAAAAAACAAAAAAAAAAAAACAAAACGACAATCTCCATTAGACCCGCCCACCGGTGTTAGCCGCCGCGACAGATTTGGCTTCACATGCGACCCGCCGCTCTCACGTCCAGTGTCCGACACAACGGGCCCTTTATTCCTGCTAATCAAGAAGCCAGACAAAACAGCGCACGCACACAAAAAGCTGAACGCAGCCCCGTGCGCGCTGTGAATTTAGAGTCGCTTTTTCCCCCCCTTAATTTATTCGGAGGTTATTGAAAGGCCGGCCTGACGGCGGGAAAAAGCCGGCCGAGAGGTCCGCGAGTCAGTGTCGCGAGATGCTCGCCCTGGCTCGCTCCCCCCGCCTCCCATCTCCATTCCAGACAGTGAGGGACCTCCATTTCGCACAAGACCATGCTAATTTGTAATTAGACAGCCCCCCCCCGCAGACAGTGGAAACGCCTGCTTAGACAAAGCTGCCATTCTCTAAAAAGGGGGGTGGCTCTCTTCTCAGGCCAGAGGGCCTTTCAGAGGGAATTCTGAGGTTTCCAGGAGATGGCAGTAGAAGGGAAGCAGGGCTCAAAAGCCTCAGTGACAGACATCCCCCCCCCCTCCCAAACCCAGCAGCTGGCATCTACTGCAGCACCCGGGCAACATGCAACGATGGCAACGCGTCGAGCACCGGACGGCCAATCGGCACACAGGACCCACTCCAGATCTAACCAATCATGATCCATGACCAAAAAAAAAATCCTCTGCTGAAAGTGGCTGATATGTATGAAATATCAAGTTTAATATTCTCCCATTATGTCTCAGCCCACCTGTGGGAAGTTCGTCGTTGTTTTGTGGATTCGGGGAAGTCCCATGACCAAGCTCCGGAATCTCGCCGGGAGGAGCCACTCCGGAAGGACTCCGGTGTGATGTCCGGGGCCGCATGGATGGACAAGGGGCGTGAGTTTGGATCGGTGGCTGGCGGAGGCTTAAGAAACACCACGGTGACAATGACACAAGCACTAAGCACTAAGGCCCAGAGACCAAACAAAATCTCATTGTTTCTATT
>JAODLD010000001.1:4264737-4274957 GCA_026781065.1 Mormyrops boulengeri | reverse complement strand
CTTCATGTCAGTATCAGCCCTGTGTCAGTAATTAAACAGCAAAGCCTCTCAATGTCTCCAGCGGGGGGGGGGGGGGGCGGCGTGTAATGAAGCCCCATCACTGGACCGCGGCAGCAGCTGATGAGAGATTATCCTCCGGCATAGGCGAGGTGCTATCCGCCGCATAATCTGCAATCAGCTCGATTCACGGCCCGGCAGCGGTGGCCCAGCCCCTACCTTTCCCACGGCTAGCATGGGGGCAGATGGCTCATCGGGCCGTCCCGGGACCCCCAGTACCCAAGAGCTCGGCCCACGAGAAACGGCCGGCGGGTGATTCTCACCATATCCCGTTTTCAAAACAATTACAGTAAAAAATCTCGCATGCGACATTCCAGTAACCGACCTCCCTGCTCAAGTAACTTACACCATTCTAAAAGTATAAAAATTTGAAAATCATCACAATTGTTAGTAAAGCCGTTCTATTAAAAACTACAGTTACACTAAATAAGCAATATCTTGTGTTGCAGTGTGTTTAAATAACAGTACAACAATCATTATTGCTTGTCTGTGCATAAAACAATTAAAGTAAATGTAAGAAATGTGTTACGATTCAATGTTTTTCAAGAGTAACATTTAACTATACGGAACGTTCAATGTACCTTGGTCCCAACATAGCCCAATATGAGTGTTCTTATTGTGCTCCCTCTATAACTTAGGTACAGTAAATGTCAAATCAATAAAAAAAATGTAAACTCAAAACAGTACTCAGAACTCAGTTAATAAGAAAACAATGTGTGCAGTACGCCGGGTGCGACGGGTCTGGAATGCGTCGAGACCTCCCCAGGAACAGGAAGTGACCTCAGCAACCATGACTTCAGCAGTCTGCCCAGAGCGTGACTCAGCAGTGAGGCGACAGGCCAGTGATTCATGCGAACACAGGTGGGGGTCACTGGTGCCAGGGGGTGTGGGGGAAAGTCCCCAATGAGGGGGGTGAGACGGTTAAAATTGACAGTTAAAAAAGAGTGTGAGCAGAGCGACAGGGATGGTGAAGAACATTTTGAACATGTAAGCCGTAGGTATTTTGTACCAAAGGACCCTCAACAGGTGGTTCTCCATGGCGTTTATCAAGATGGATACTTTACTGCAAACAGACCCAACAATTCCGTTGAGCTAATAAGCTTCATTGCATTTCAAACTCCATGTTTCTTTCTGTTTAAATGTTTCCAATCATCCACACATATATCTCTGCAATGAAACTGATTTTTACTGCAAATGGCAAAACATAATACAAGGTCATCTCAAGGTCGCGTCGGGAAAAGTGCCCATGATCCGTGGATCGCACTCTTATGGTCTCCACGCAGCTAGCTCTCTGACCCGCCTGTTTCTTATTTCTTCTAAGCTAAGGTAAATGTGAATACAGTGATTTTCACTGGCAGATGACTAGGCAGGCACTGAAATTCTTCACTTTGACTCCATGTCCAGCGATGGAAAAGCACGCAAAAGTCACGGCAAGCGAATCGAAACATCGGTGCTCAGCTGAGACCGAATCCCACCAAACTGCGAGTTTTCAACGGTAAGAGAGTCGCGCCACACTCCGGGATGGTCGAAATTCCATCAAGGCTACCTGGAAAGCTGGGACCCCACCGACCTGCATCCTGGATATGTGACTAAAACTCCACCCCAAAGAACCACTTTGAGTATATCCTACACAACCACAAGGGGGATGTCACCTTCACATATTCCACCAGCGCCCAAATCAGCTACGTAATCTGAACTCCTGCACATCTTGCCTCCCCCATAAACTGCCAAGTGCCCTCAGACACCTCCTGGCACCTCTGTGACGCCTCAGAGCCTGGCTACCCCCCCCCCCCCACTACCCCAATGGGTGTTGTTTTGTAAAGGCCATCGTACGTAATACCGAGTCATTTCAAAGAGGGCGATCAGGCGTTCCATGGCGGCGGAGGCCATCGATGCCAGAGCCGGCCCGTGTCAACTGGAGCCATCTCATTGATGCCATTTGAAACCATCGAGACCTGCTGGCATCAGAGCGCACATCCGTCCAGGGGAGCTCTGGGCACGACAGCCAAGGCTCATTCAGAGGGGAGCGGCACATGGACGAGGCGCCGCCTCCCTGTGGATGATGTCATTGGCACAAGGCGCTGTGTTTTTCCAGAGATGGTGAACAAGACTCTCCCTCTGTCTGGATAAATGCTATAGCATTAAATTCTTCTATCTATCATATTTGTGTTGGTCAAGCTAATAACACACATTATGCTACTGGACAAGAACAGACAAGGAATCGTCTTTTAATTTCCTCCTATAAATCTGTGTCCACCTTCGACCTGCGATCTTCCCGGCCTCCCTCCCATTCCCAGCCGTTTCCTCAGTACGGACGCAAACATTACCCATTACCCATGCTCGCCTGTAACGATGTCGATCACACAAGCATCGTTGGCCTCCTCCAAGTCACGGGGCCAGATCCTCCCAGTTTAACTCATGCTAGTGGAGTCTAAGCCCTGGCAGCAGCCTCGGTGGGGCTCGTCTTCTGGAATAATCCGCACGTGAGAGCCGGGTCACGGATACACGACGAGGCCAGACGTGGCTCGCCCGCCATCGCCGGCCCCGCATTCTTGAGCAGCAGGCTCCCACTCCGCCCCCCCCCACAGAAGAACCATCGCCCCAATCTTGCGGATGAATCTCCAGGGAGAGTCAGCGTCTCAGGGGTGTCTGAGGTGGGGAACATTTCATCTGAATACCGAAAGCCTGCTAGCTTATCCGGTGCTTCACAGACCCAGATTTACGCCTCATGTTCAGCCAGTTCACAATCAACTGGTTCAAATCCTTCAATATGGATTGTATGGCTTCATAAACATGTTTGAGGTGTTCGTTTGGACGACCAGCCTCATTTAATCAGCCACTGTTAGCCTCTAGATGGTTACTTTCTGATCTCTGCTATAAGATCATCACTGTTTATTCGTTTTGTTTGGTTTATGTGACAGTGATGATGCATATCTATAATGCTTCTGTAAACATGTCAGAGTTAGCCAAAAGGCCCCTTTCGTATGTAATCTCTCAGTACTTCTCTTTGTTAAAATCAAATGAAAATTAAAAACATTACGACAAAATACAAAATCGTACAATACAAAAAATGCAAAGGAACACTTGAATCTTCTTGATATATTCGGTACAACCAAAAAAACACCATCCTGGCTAGGTAGCTAAACTCCTCATTTATTTTCCGTTTAGCACTCGGCCCGCGCTGCTGCGCTTTTGTGTTCGGCTTTCGGCTCGTTCTTGTATCCCGCCGATATAAATATATAAATGGATGTAGATAAACCTCAATAGCCCTTATCCATAAACAGCAGGATTCCTGTACAGTATCCATTTCGTACCGGGCATCTGTCTCCTGGGGTGAGCTGAGGACACAACTTGGAGGGAATTCCCCCCCCATGGTGCCGCCCCAGCACGTTTCCCCCGCCCACCCCCCTGTGGCTCTCAGCCCTCCACTGTGGTTGTGAGGTCATGGGGTCGTCCCGCCTCCCCACGAACGGACGCCCAACCTGATCCGCCCAGTATCGTCAACGGACTGCGCTGTTGACATCCGCCTGATCCTAGGATCTGGGAAGAGGGAGTTCAGGCATTGTGCAGTGATCCCAGAGCCTCGTCCTGAGATGACCCCGCACACACACACACACACACACACACACAGATACGCACACACACTCCCCGGCTGCAGAGGCACCCCGTCCAGATACAGACACCAGCTGATGGTGCATCTGCCCGCAGTCTGTGCTGGGGCTCAAGGGAAGAAGGGGGCGCCACTGAGCCGGGGGCGTTATAGCGCGTCGATTGTAATCGAAGGAACCGGTGTGATCGTCGAAAGAGCGGAGGGGGGCAGTTCTATCTAATCCCCATAACCTGAATCACCTCGGCTTGTATCAATAGGCTGGTATAAAAAGGTAACTAGGTAAAGCATAAATCATGCCGGCCACTGGGTCCTGTTGTAAAAATGAATCACGAGAGTAAAAACCCACATCATTTACCAAGCGGCGGGGGGCCCAGTTCCCCCCAAGGACCACACACGGGGTGCGATCCATAGATGGCCAGGCTGGGTGTAAATGCAGGAATCCACAGGGGACACTGATATACCTCATCTTTCCCAGCATGTGGAAACACGATACATCTGGATGGGGGGTAGTGGTGCGGGAGGGGGGGGATTTAAGCCAGCCAACACCGGACAGAGCAGATCTGAACTTAACCCCCTACCCATGTGATTGAAAGTAAACCCAATCCTCAAGGTCAGGGGCTGGCATGACGAGGTCATTAAGGCAATGCGGCCATTCGCACTGGGGGGCTGGGTTTAAGATGACAACGGGAATGTGTCACAATGCGTGTTTGCGGGTCTGTATGCACACAAACATTTTGTTTGTTTGTCACTAATTCTCAGACAGAGATTTGTTTTAAAAAAAAATAACATGTCCCTCAGCTGCAGTGCCCCCCCCCCACCACAGTCCAAGAAACATGTCCAAGCAGGCAATGTTCGAGTGGGGTTTAACGATTTCTTCCTCAGAAATCGGCCGGAAGCAGCCCATCTGAGCTCCCGTCCATGTGGTGGGCACTTCCTGTCAGCTGATCACCCTCCACCAGGAAGTGAGACGATGTCATCCGTCGCCCTTTACTGCCTCTCGTCCTGACAGATGATGACAGTGGGGGGGGTTGGCATCTGGAACTGGCTAGAGCAAGGTCACACAATGTTCCGGAGTCACTGATGAAGGACAGGAGGTGAATGTATCCCTGTCTTTGGGTAATTTAATGCAACCCAGAAAACCAGATATATCACACAGTGGGGTGTTTGGGACAAATTAGGAATATTGCTCAACTTTTTGCATATTTTTTGATCATTCTTTCTTTGGCAGACTGTGAAGTTTGATCAACAAGCCAACGGGGGATTGCAAATCTGCCTCCCCCCGCCCCCCCCCGAAAACAGCACAGTTCCCATCATTTAAGGAAATGATTAGAGTACGTGTTTTATGAGCCCCAAGGAAATCGTGCAATCACAAAAGGCGGCCCACCCCCCCAAAATCTCCGCCCCCTAAATGATACACCGCCCTTCAGCGGCAGGAAATGCTAATTAAGGTATTGATGATGTGTATATGTGCGCTGCCGTGCGAGATCATGGCTTGAGGTCGGCTCTGCGGTAATTAGCATGTGGGGGCCTCCAGCTTACGGTTTTGTCATGGCGGGGGGCACGTAGATGTGCGGTGGCCATTAAGCAAAGAAGGCCTGTCAAGCCGCGATGACACCGGACCGGCTGGGGCCTCTCAGGTCTCCCGGGCTGGACCATGTGCACAGAAAACAGCCACCTTCCAAAACCTCACATAGCTGGAGGGTCATGGGTTCGAGTCTCCCTGAAGGCAGGATGGGCTCAGTTTCCTGGCTCAGATCCCAAGCGCCATGATGCGGCCAACAGTCAACAAGTTCCTCTACCTAAAATTCACCCCCTTGTCCCCAATACCATGTCAATTACAGCAGAAAACCTCACACCACCTGTGCGGCTCGCACCCCATCCAAGGAGGCTGTAACATATACACCTCCGAAGTCTGACCTAAACAGTAAAAACATTGTTTTCATATACTGTTTAATAATATAAACATATTCATTCAGGGAAGTCATGATGGAAAAATATCCATACATAGTTTACAGAATAACATTCATGCTTTAAAGTGGACGAAACTGCCTGTACCAGTTGCAACAAATAGCACTTAAAATCAGCCCTGCCTTTGTAGTTCCGCTGCGGAATCCGAAAAGACAGCTAACATGGCAAAAAAAAAGGCAGTTTTCCGCACTTGGTATCGATAATGGCGATAGTCACTCCTGGTAAGGCTGGAACAATTAATATGGCGGAACATCAACAGGACGCTTCACAGCACAGCTAAGAGTGTCTCGGCATTACTAGGCAGGCAGGTCATTTTTAAGGTGTAGAGCCCCCTTGTGGCACTTTAGCAGAATGCAATGACCTTGAAGCTTATGAGATGCTATGAATCTTATGAATATAATCCTCATTTGACAAATAACTCACTCAGTATGTTGAGGGAATGTATCACCACAGCAGGACCACAGCAGGACCACAGCCAGTACATATATTAAGTGCCGAACAAAAAGTTCAATATGGGTATTAAATGCGAAGCATGAGCCTAATTTATATTTGAGACCTGTTAGGACAGTTCTCAACGCTAGCTGCATGCTTACCAGCCCAGGGAAACGCCCAGACCCCCCCTTCCCCGCTGCCCGCCCCCATGTTGGGAAGTTCTATTCTGTATGATTCCACGGGAACATCGCAATGCGACACTAGTCCAGCGATCAAAGCGAAACCGTAGGAAGAGGGAACGCCTCAGCGTCTTCTACGTGTGTCCTGCTCTTTTCACGAAACCAAAACATGACAGGAAACAAGGAGTGTGAGAACAGCCAACATGGAACTACGTTGTTTTCTCACCAGCACCCTCTAGTGTCGGCATCCTTTCACGCCCCACAGAAGTATGATTTCTGCTGTTACACATCCTCTGTCTCCATCTACTGGCATACATGAGGATTTTCATCCATCCACTGTCTCGCTCTGAGGTCCCCAGCTATTTGGCCCCACAGGGCCAAATCCTCCGTGCTAAAATCTGCAGAGCCAGGAGGGGGAATCGATTGTGCAGCAATGGTATTTTAGAGTCAGCCAGGTTATTTGAACCACTGGTCTGACTACTTCCGAGACTGGATCATGGTGACATGGAGAAAGGGATTTTCAGAGCCTGTCCCAGGATATCAGTCCTTCGCAAAGCCCCCAAAAAACACACTCACGAATGAAGCAGGACGGCGTGCCTTCCTGGGGGAGGCCAGAGGGCATCGGAATTTGTCTGCATCCTCAGGAGAGGCCTGGGGCAGGGATCAAAGCCACAGCGTGACAGCATCAGACGCGCCGTACCTCTGCAGAAAGCCATTAAGCATTATGAAACATACATGCTTCTTTCTGCTCTCACAGAGCAACTTTGCAATGCATTGCAGCTCAAATGCATTGTGCTATATGAAATAAAAATGCATGTGACAAACATTACTGTGAACACATTACTGTAAACACATTACTGTAAACATGTCATTTTCCTTAAGCTTGCAGGTGTGAATATTTGAAGGTAATGGACCTTTACCAAGTGTATGTTTTTTTTCTAACATAGCTGTACTAAGGAGGCACCATTTATAGAGAACGAGTGGATCTTTCTGGGTCCCCCCTTGACCATCCATCCATCCATCCATTTTCTGTACCCGCTTGTCCTATTCAGGGTCGTGGGAGGTCCAGAGCCTATCCCAGAAGCTATGGGTGCAAGGGTCCCCTTTCGTTTAGCAGGCAAACACTCGATTACAAACTGTGGGTCCGACAAAGAAACGCACAAGTTCCTCTGAGCTATAAAGAGGTTCTCCTCATCCCAGGAGCCTCCTAGCAGATCAGGGATGTATCCTCTGGCTCCGGCTGGACTGCCTGTCATTGTTATAGTTGCGGATAAGCTAAAAAAGCAAAAACCTTCTTGTGCACTTAAAGCAATGATGTGGGGCTTCTTGTCAGCCCAAAAGAATTTAACCTGGGTCAGCATGATGGCAGACAAAGAGTCATATTTCTGTGCCTATTAAATAGCGCCCCCTGGATTTCCCGACCACGTAAATGCAAGCTCAGAGTGCACAAAGCCTGTGTGTGTCTGAATTACCATCCGCAGACATATCACTCTCTCATCCCTGGCTCCGCCCTTAACTGATGTTGACATTTCTTGGGCAATCGTGTAAGTCCCACTGTGTGAAGCATTAGACTCGCAGCCATGCCTGAATGTTCCATGAACTCGTTCAGCCCAGCAAAACAGAGCTGCCTCAACTTTGCGGACTCGCGTCGGATCACGTTATAGCCCATAATGTCACTGTCTTCTCCACGGCCTGGCGACAGCTGAGGTAATGTCTTTCTTGGCTCCAAGTCGCTGTCACGCTGGCCACAACAGTAGGGACAACAGACAGTCTGGCGCGTACAGAGAAAGGTAACGAGGGGCTCCCACTGGCTGGGCTGCACGGGAACGCCAGCAGGAAGCCTCCCGGTCATGCCCTGGAGATCCCGACCACCGCCGTCTCCGGTCTCCAGCATCCTCGGCGTCCCGTCACTGAAGATTACGGCATTCCCTCTCTGGCCTGTCCCCTCCGTTGCACCTCCGCCGACACACAGACAGACAGACAGGGAAGCCAGGAGGTTAGCGGTCTCACCCAACACACTCAAGCGGTGGCTTTGATGGGTTCCACTGAAGTTTCCGCAGCTCACAAGCATTCCTGGAGGCCGGAGGTTCCATGGAATAATCGGACGGATGAAGGCAGACGATACTGATAATTACTAGGTTGGTGACCAATTATACCAGCCACCTAATACATCTTAGTGCAGCAAACGAACCTCTAAAAATGTTTCCAGATATTCGTCTATTTTCAGATCCTGGTGCGCTAACACAAATACCGCTAGATCAAAGCTTAATATCCAGTCCACCATACCAAGCATTTCTGCGTGAAGGAGAATATGCAGAGTGCATCTGCAGAATGCTAACAGCTAACCTTACATCTGGAACCATCCATCCATCCCCCAAGTGGGGACAGAATCACAGGGGGTCTGTGCCACATAGGATGCAAAGCTGGGGTCCACCCTGGACAGGATGCCAATTGCAAGGCACACACACACACACACACACACACACACACACACACACAGAGACGTACACACTCTCTACCAGCAATTTGAAGACACCTCTTAGTCTGACTGAATAACATTGGACTAAAGAAAAAAATGTAAGTATCCAGTGGACATCACAGGGAGGAAAACACACACACACACACAGGCATACCATTCCCTCCCACTCTAGAGGTGTGAGGCAGCAGTGGTGTCATCAAAAGCTGGGGGGTGCGTCACACCCGGCATCTACGAGGAGCTGTCCAGCCATAACGTGACAGAGGAAACTTGGAGCTTGCGTTTAACGTCTATTCAACAATGTTTTTATGTAGCAAAGACTTGTATCCAAAGAAACATATAACTGAAAGCAGGTCCAGAGAGCACCACGATCAACTGGGGGTTAAGGGCCTTCCTCAAGGGTTCAAAGGTGAGCTCACTTTGCTGACCTTGGGATTTGAACCAGCAACCTTCCAAGCATAGATACAGCATCGTAACCGGCTGAACCACACAGTGAGAGTGGATTCCTCAGATTGAACAAGCGACATTTTTATGCGGAAAGACCATCAGCAGCCACTGCACCGGCACAGCGCCTCACACTGGAGAGACTTTGCACCGTTTCAGGTTATTTTAGCTTTGATGTGCATCAGCTGTTTAAGAGGCCTGAGATAATTCACTTCTCATATGTAGCATATAACACCTATTACCACCTTTGTTGAGGGCGGCCATTTAGGTCCTTAGCAAAACCATAACGAATATCAACTCTAGAAACATTTTTTGCGAAGTTTTAAATCTTTACTTACTAGAAGAACCTCATTAAGTTCACATATGAATAAATAATGGAACCATCACTGTGTCATTCATTTGAAGAATAAATGAACATGCATTACGATGGAGAGGAGAAATAGCTTCCTTCCATCCAAATTATCATTACTGATGACGGGCACAGCGCAACAGCCCTTTACTTCGGCCTCCAGATGTCTCCTCGTGTTTGGAGTCACTTTACATCTGTTTCATTTCAAACTGATGCTTAAAAATCATAAATTCCAGAGTAGCTGCCTCAGTTCATCCACCAATCTCTGTACCATATTGTCTCCATTTTTAGATATTTATTTTTTTACAAGCACTCCGGCCTGCGACCTAGGATATGCGACTCGAAAGATGCATAAATGATTGGATGGATGGATGGATGGATGGATATCTTATTCATCCACTTAACAAAAAGCAAATAATAAAAATTATAACTGCTACATAACAAGAAGGAGCACATCCCGCCACTCTGTGCCCATGACAGGAAGGAGCACATCCCGACACTCTGTGGCCATGATAGGAAGGAGCACATCCCGACACTCTGTGGCCATGACAGGAAGGAGCACGTCCCAACACTCTGTGCCCATGATAGGAAAGAGCACATCCCGACACTCTGTGGCCATGATAGGAAAGAGCACATCCCGACACTCTGTGGCCATGACAGGAAGGAGCACGTCCCAACACTCTGTGCCCATGATAGGAAAGAGCA
>JAODLD010000001.1:4250631-4261418 GCA_026781065.1 Mormyrops boulengeri | reverse complement strand
ACAACTGGCAGTCCTGGACCACCGACCTCTGTGCCACACAGCTGGCAGTCCCGGACCCCCGACCTCTGTGCCGCACAGCAGTTACTGGATAGACTTTGTGTGTGTGCGTTTTGTTTTTACATCTAAGCCATTTCCATCCAAGAGCTTTTAATGAGAAGCTCACAGCTATCCCTGACCCACCTACTCAGACAAACTGGCTGAAGTCCCAGGGAGGGGGCTTGCGCCTGGCACCTAAAAAAGCACGACTGGAAGCTTTCGCATCAAAGTAGCACAGCTGTCTTCACATCATATTAATCTGTCCTCTGTGCAAGTGATGCAGCGTCACAATAGTGACTAGCATATAGTGAGGAACCACTTTCCATTGGCTGGGGATGCCTCTAATTGGCCAGTCAGACACAGATTGAGCAGGCCAAATACGAAAGCTCACATGTTTAAGGGGAAGCAGCTGATTGGCTCCTTGTGGGACACATCATTACTTGATTGGCCAAACACACAGGGGGGAAACTCCATCACTGGCCAAGTGTGTCAACAAGGTGTCAGCCAAACGCCGGGCCCAGATTTGCAAATCCTTGCCGGGAGTCGTCCATGCTCGGAAAAAAACCTTCTGCTGGACGAGTGGAAGGATGTACTAAATGGTGAAAAAGAAAAAAAGAGAGGTAGAAGAAGAGGCGGTAGCACTTTCCTAGGCCTGGCCAGACACCTCCCAGCCAGGCCCCAGGACGTTGATGTGGCAGGACCCCGCCTCGCCTCCACCGTCTGGCTGCCCGTCACACTCCATCCCCCTGCTCCGCTGCGGCCCGCTGCCAGCTGAACCAGCTCCCGTGCAAACATGGAGATTCCCGGCGGATTTTCTTATTGAGTCGTTATTTGAAAGTAGTTAATATTTAAAAAGACACTGAGACAGATCTTCCAACCTCAGCCAAGGAAAGTCACATTACATTTTTTGTCCACAGCTTCAACAAAATGGGAAAAATTAAAGACCATTTCTAACAGCGCAGCTTAATAGGATAGCTGAATTTCAGATTAGTGGGATAACACAACAGCAGCACAGATTGTCAGAATGGCTTTTGTTTTACTATGGAATACAACTTTAGTAGACAAACCTGCAATGACTGTTTTCTAGGACAGGAATCCTACAGCCAAAGGCTTTATTTATAGCTTATTGTGAGACAGAGAAGCAGTTAAACTTTCATTCAAACTAGTTTCATTCAAAATTTATTCGGTTTCATTCAAATCAAGAGAGGCTATTGGTTTGAATGAAAAGCTTGACCCAGTATTATCAAGATTAAATCAGCTATAGAAATTACTGTAATTGCTAACAATCAACAGGACGGGTAAAGTTTCATGCTTGATCTGGTCTTGAGCGGCCCCTGAAAGACTTTCGAATAATTTCCAGATTCCAAAGGAGAGAAAAGGCCCACGTTCAAGGCCCACATTTGAGGCCGGCGAGGACCAGGGTAATTTCACTGCCTGATCTCGTGGGTGTTGACTTATTAAATATCGCCTGACCCGAGAGAAACTCAAACAAAACCAGTGCGAGGAACATACAGTGGGGCGGAACCTCACTCTCCTGTAAGAATCAATACCTCAATACTGCCGCGGCTCTCCTGCGACGTCCACCCAGCACCAAAAGCTTCCTCCGAGCTATACAGATATGTGACTGCAACCATTCAGTATATTAAATTCATATTTTGCCTGCTACTCCATTTGATGGTCCCATAGACCTCAGGGCCGCCACACTCCCATCTCAGGCTCCCCATATCAACTTTCCTTTTCTTTCTAGGGATCATGGTAACAGGTTGTGTAATTTCTCTCAAATACTGACCTGTTTCTGATATAACTGAGAGTCAAGGTCTTCGGCTAGCACTGGTACACACTGTGTTTTCATTCTCCAAATAACAAATTATTTTATAAACTATTTACGTTCTCAACTGCATTATTAAACAAACGAGGTTCCAAAAAGCAGTCTTGAAAGGTAGACAGTATTGAATAAAGTAAATTTTCATCAAAGAAATTATTAGGAAATGCCGTTAATTAAACACACATTTATAAATACCTGTGTCATACAGTACACAGATGAACATATGATTGCGATATTCTTTTTTTGTAATTACAAGGTGACCATTAAATAAGTTTAATTGTAAGCCGCATTTGATTACTTTTCTTTTAAATCTGCGCATATTTCATTTGTAGGAGCTAATCGCCACTAGGGGGCGCCCCACGTCTCGGGAAACATCAAAGCGGCTCGGAGGCAGACGGATCGACACACAAACCGGATCCTTGAGTTTTTTTTTCCAGTCTGTCACGCAGCTCGGTGAAATTTCACGGCTCCGCTTAATGTCACGGTACCTCGTCTGAAGTCCTAAACAAACCTCACTGGACTGGGGAGTCGGGCAGACAAGCACACGCCGAAAGATATATTAATGCATGGGAGGATTGACATACATAATTATACTTAATAACTATATAATAACGTGAATTATTATATTGACATTTCTTGATGATTTAAACAGAGGCATAGTAAAAGTAAGATTACAAACCATTGGAACAGTGTCCTTTGGGCACTTGCTCCTGCTCGAAATGGGTTCCAATTCTGAAACAGATAACCTTACCTACTGCAAAGTAACGCAGTGTAAACACCTGCCTATCAATACTGAGCGTCAAAATGGTGAAAAGTGTCGATAGTGCGATTTGGTTTAACGACGATCGCATGTCTTTGTTTTCCATTTATTAAAATGTTACTGACCGCAGACGAACGGCCTCCGTGGGAAAGGCAGTCTCCGCTTGGCTAGCCTAGAAAAAAGGAGGCGTGGAGAGTGCTAGTGTTACCTGTATCTGGACGCATGCAGGTAGCCTACTTGGTAAGAATGTAAAATGTCGTCAAAAGACTGGGACAGATAAAAGAGGCGTAATATACAGGCGCACTTCGATCGTAAAGGATCAGATTGCACAAAAGACGGAGTTACCTGAAGGTACAAGAGAGCGGGTACAAAAAAAGCACATCATTTCGCCTCGGTTTGAAGGAGAGGATGAAAGAAGCGGGGACGGTTTTTTAAAACTCGTATTTCATCCCTCGACCCTGTTCACAACCTTTAGCTTTTCAAGTGCGGCCGCAGATGGGATCGTGACTTAGCTTTGAACCCGATCCCCCTTGACAGATCATGGATTGGGGAGGACGAGATGCCTGGCGGAGCCGGAGGGATCCCCGCATCTGCGAGCGCTGATCGAGGCGCGAACACGTGCGTGACTGGATCCCTAAATGGGTCGCATATGCGATTCCTGACACCATGCAACAAGACCACCGACAGTGGAACCTCTACATGTTCATGTGTTTCGGTGTAATCTACTTAAGACTCGGGTGAGTGTTCAAGTATTTACAGCCCACGACCCCGGTCAGATCCACTTCGGGGTGAAAAGGAAACATTAATTACAAACTTGGGAGGTGCGGCGGAATTGCGGACATTTGTCTGCCTTTGGGCTTCCTTTGTTTAATGCCGCTGACATGACCTCTTTGACCCTTGAGTATCCGATACATTCTCTGGCGGTATCCATCAATTTGCCGAGCTGAACTGAACCCGATAGCCCTCTGTGTCTGCGGCGATGAAAGACTTATAGGAATCTTTGCTGAAGTGTTTTTGTGATCGGGGTTTGGTAAAGTAGAACAACGATGAAAAGGACGTCTCACTGACAATTTAAGTGCCAGATCGTATTTTCTAACCCCAACAGGAGATGCATTATAATTTTACCTGCGATCTCTTCCTGGTTCCATGTTACCTTCGTGCAACCCCCGCCCACTCCCCAACCCCCCACCCCCGTTAACAGGGGCTGACAAAGCTGCACTTCCACATTCCTCAGCACGGACCCCTCAGCTATTCTGCGACACTAATAACCGTTTGATACCTGCAGAAGACACTATTCATTATATTCCTAGCGCAGAACTCACCCCGTGTCGTGAATATTTAAGCTTTGCGTTTTTCTAGACTTTTGTAGTTTTTCTCTCTTTTGCTGAATTAATACATTTTTGTTACAAATGAAATTGCCAATTAGTAAATACAATGCAATTACATCTTGTTTATATTTACACTGATCTACCGCGGTGATATTAAACCCACCAAACGTCGGATATTTGTTTGTACTGAAGGTAATTTATACCGGAGGAAGGTGTCGGCGAGTGGGTATTTATACTTAACCCATGTTTTGAACAAGTTT
The DNA here is from genome assembly GCA_026781065.1 of Mormyrops boulengeri. NCBI lineage: Eukaryota > Metazoa > Chordata > Actinopteri > Osteoglossiformes > Mormyridae > Mormyrops > Mormyrops boulengeri. The sequence continues at coordinate 4,257,209 of JAODLD010000001.1, read as the reverse complement.
TGGCACCTACAGACACTCCATTAAAGAAGCGATAGCGCAGTATTTCCCGCTTGGCCACAATACTACGGAAAGGCGAGGCACCCGTTTACAGCCGGAATGTTATGACTTTCACATTCATGATGAATTAATCCTCTCCATTCTTCCGGTGAAACTATAAAACTTTATTAAAATAAAATAATTCGTAGTTATTTGGCCGTTCCCTTTTTAGAGTCAATTAATTTTTAACACATTTCTGCATTTTATTAATTGGGTAATAATTTATTCTACCAGCCAAAATAAAAAATCAATGCACAAATAAAATGCATGGCACAACAATGTAGAGATAAAAGCCAGCGTGAAACGGTGCGCTTGTTTAAAACGCAGTGCGCTGGTCGGAGACGGAGACGAGCGGGAATGCGTGCGTTTGTTTACTTCTGCGTTTGATTATATGAATGAAAGGATGCCGTGCCGGGGAGAAGATCTATTGTCCCTGTTGTGTTACACAAGTGGGCGGATTGCTGCGCCGATCTGCCCAATGGCAGCCCCGTCTCTCAGGAGAGTAGGGAAAGGCACATTTCTGCCATCCAAATCCCCTTAAACCATCATCATTCCGACCGGGAACCACACTCTGTAACAGCCCACACCGCTGAGAGATGACAGACTCAATATCCACGGCCGCGGCGCACTTTCGGCCCTGGGAAGTCGGATCTGCACGCAACTAGTGATCAACGCAGCCGCCGCAGAGCATTTACACCAAATCGCTTTTTGTTTTATGCGAGGGGAATAAGGAGTTGCCTTTTTACACCCCAGTGACCATTTACTGCCCGCAAACATGATCATCTTTTCATCACGCAGCGTGCTGCTATCCGTTTACTACCCGCAGATCTTCCTTATTCTCACCAGTGGCAGCTATCTGTAAGTGGAACATCTCAGAACTTTCTTACTTGCTTGAATCCAGTTGCAACTCACTGATGAGGTGGTTGATAAGCTATGACGTCTTTCTGATTTTCTAAAGTCCGGTAACATCTTCAAAAGCACAGTGTATCTTATGGGCTAGTGTCGAGTCGATGGGAAATTTCAACACGGGTTTAATTCATTGATTGTTATCTAGATTTGTATACTTGGACAGCAAGCACGAATAATTAATACCGAACAAATCTGTAGTTATCATACCTTAATTACAGCAGTGGAATTGTCCTCGTCTAAAAACAGGTGGTCGCCTAAATTTGTACCGGACACTTGCGCATAAGTTTATGCGTAATCAATTTAACGGCAAAATCTATTAAACTTGATGTGTTTCGTGACTTCCGTTTATTAGACAATATATATACTTATATTTAAATACTATTATTTTGTTTTTAAAACTTTCCATTCACCCATCCATCTTACAACCGCTAAAACTCTATATAGTCAGGGTTGCTGGACTGCAGAGTCCTTCTGGGAAAACACATATATACCATTTATTAAATTGCAATGCATGCAAAAGTCAGTGCTTTGAATCTGTGCAAAGTCCAGTATTTTAGAAATATCCCTGGGTCTGACCTGCAGTGTTCAGGCAGCGTTTACAGAAACAGCTGGATAATGGCTCGTCTGACCACGGAGTGGCAGAGATGTTCAGGACAAACCGTCTAAAATCACCTCCCTGGAGCATTTTTAGTTGCTGCATTTGCAGTTCTGTCGCGGCCAGCCGGAATGCCGCGAAGTAGTTTAGGCTGGAGTTTTATGTATGATTTATGTCCGGCATCACCTTGAATTCGCATGCGCCAGCTCAAACAGCGCACTTAGTCACATTAGAAAAAGACGGCAATAAAACAAAGTAAATCGCCCGGCAGCAGTCTGCTTGACAGACGTTTGCCCAGTTACACAGTCCTTATAACATGCATTAAGCCCTGCCGTCTTGCGGATACAAGTACCAAAAGCGTATTTTCTCCTTTAAAATAGTACTTAGAAAGCCATTATTCAAAAAATCTTTGTTACATCCCAAACTCGGGACTAAAATAGATGCGGTTTATGGTTGCAGTTCAGAAGTGGAAAAGGCTATGTTGAACCGTGGTTTGTGCATTAAAAACTACATACCATTGTTTGTTTTTATAATTTAAGCCTACTTTATTCGGTTCGCAGAATATCTGATGCATTTAAGAGATGGAGCAGCTTCAGTCGTGAGGGAATGCGTTGCCTTCGATCCCTAACCGCGCAGCGTATTAAACCCTTGGGGTGGGCGCTTGCTAGGATTGCCCCCCTTATCATTTATCAGCGCCATTATCAGGGTCAAAGTGAAATGTACATTTTTGCGTGTTGGCGGTGAGCTGTCGGACCAGCTTAAGTATGATCAGTACTGCTACGAGATTTAAAAGACTTGGAATCATTGTGCAATAACTCCAGTTTCAAAGCCTTTAGGACTTTATCTGTAAATACCTATACATCACTGTACGTCCCGTAGTTGCACCATCGACTTTGCAAAAGGATTTGCTAAAATAACAGTAGGCCTAATGCATAGGTGTATTAGCGCATACCAGACTAAAATCATCCAGCAAATGCAGGTGCAACAGGCCGTAATTAGCAAACGCACGGCTTCTCTGACCGGTTCACTTAACGCTCATTTTGCTGTAAATATTGCAAAAACACAGTATTATTTTAAACATAGTATTCGCCCACGAGGTTTAACTTTTTTGCAGGTTAATCTAATGGATGTGTGACAAATACAAAGATCCTTGTGCCACCTCACGATTCGGCAGAAGTCCGCTAAGAGGTCCCACATCCATGGGGACGTTAATCTCACACGTTTAATGAGGAGAGAAGAAAGCAGACTTACTTTGGTCGTGCTTGGCGCTCCGTGGTGCGGTGATTTGCGGTCAGCTTAGCGGACGATGCGCCTGCCCTTCCCGCACCCGGACAGTCATGAATCAGGACAAAATGTTTCGTGTAAACAGTTACACACACATTTTTGCTATCGTTATTTAAAATTGTTACAGATTCAATATGATTCGTGTTTAAACGTTTAACTTTTAAAAAGATGTGAAAGCCTATAGATTAATAAGGGGCAGATACCCTGATGTCTCAATATTGTAGCTCGTATCATAATGGTGGCGAATCCTGCTAAATATTCGCGCTCGTGTAACCTGACCTTTTTATGTCACGCCATGCATAAATTCATCTACTTTCACAACTGAACACGGGGAAATTTTCTGTCAAATCCTCCAGTAGGTTGCTTCCTTGTTAAGGGCCCGTGCTGGTAATCTCTATACTACCTGCTGTGTGAATAGGCCGCGCTTCCTGATCACCTTTCATCCAAGGATTTCCCAGCACCGGAGCCTGGAATTTTGATCTCTGGAATTTGACAAGCAACATTCCTAGATGACGCTTGGTTCCGATTTTTCTTTGGCCAAATGAGCTTTTGCATATTATCTTAACTCTGATCATCCTGATTGTCCCTTACTGACTCTTCATTAGTATGGGGATAAAAATCTGTGAGATAAAAACAAATTGTACAAACCTGTTTGATTTTGTACGTGAAGCAGACTTCTCTGGGAAAGAGGTAAATGGCCCCAGCTCTTGATATTGATTCCAAAAGGTCTCTCACTTCTGGTTACCTTGAATATTGACTACCAGGATCATTCTTCTTTTAGTTCTGTCCTTTTCAAACGGGGTCTGTAAGGACGAGGTGTCCAATGAACTGCATCTCCCAGTCGAATATTCCTTGCACAATGTACTCTGGGTCACCACTACAAGATTTAAATATGCAAAGTGCCTAATTAGAGATAATTGGGGGGGGGGGGGGCGGTTGACCTCGTGTGAAACTCTTTGTGAGTGTCCACGCTACTCACAAGCTCCATGCCGGGAATTTATTAATTGGATGCTTATCAGAAGCAACCTTCTCCAGGCTGAGATTCTGAGAAAGCTGGCAGTGATATCATAGAGTAGTTAGCAGCCCGTGACGTAGCAGGCTGTGACGAATGCAGGCCGCGACGTAGCAGGCCGCGACGAATGCAGGCCATCACATAGCAGCCCGTGACGTAGCAGGCCGTCACATAGCAGGCCGTGACGAATGCAGGCCGTGACGTAGCAGCCCGTGACATAGCAGGCCATGATGCAGCAGGCCGCGACGTTACCAAGAGTGCACATCACTGTCAGCAGGAGTGGATCAAAGATGGTCGCCATAATATGAATTAAATCTCTCTAAGTACCTTGGCGACTCCTTCATGACATTTATTTAATTTAATACAGTTGCCTGTAGTAGGCCACTAATACATTTGATGTGGAGTAATGTTGCTTTTTCGCCAGTTTTCGCATTTCAGATTGACTGACATTCATTTCCAAGCTAATGGTTAAAAACGTGATGCATTCTGACATTGAGGCTGGTTTCCAGTGTCGGCTGCTGCATGCCGCATGTTTCTTGCGTGTTTTATGCATTGGCTTTAGTTGCTAATAAGAATCTTAAACACCACTGGGTAAATCTCAGAAGTAATATGTAATGTATAAATCATTGTTTTCACTGAAGGTTATAAGCTCAGACATTGTGCGTTTTCCACTAATACTGTTGTTTCTTAGTAATCAGTTCACTAGAGGAAGGCATTGGGTGACATTGTTTACAGTGTGTGTGCATAGATTTCTCTGTGATCGCTCTCTCTCTCATATACACTCACTCAATGTGCATAGACACAAGCAGTTCAGAGTTATGCTAGTCCGTTGCACTTTACATACTCCATGACATTTTGACATGACCACCTAACCAGGCTTTCCAAGGTGGATGATGTTGGACAATAGACTGTTTTCACCAGACACAGTTTGCACCCTGCGAGCAGCCGGCAGATGCTTCCTTGTAATTTGCCGCAGCTGAGCCCAGAATCCCCCTGCCGATTTGTCCTTCCAAGGTCTGGTAACTCTTCAAAGCTGGGCGCTCCTCCGAGGATTCTTGCCTTCAACATGCTTGATAGTCCTGCTAAGAGCCCAGAAGTCTCCAAGCACAAGGTGTCCGTTGAGCTTGGGGACATCTGGGCATTAATGTCTGCAATGAGGTCTGATATGGGGTTGGTCAGATATTTTACATTTATTTAGCAAGTGCTTTTGTGCAACGCGATGTACATTTTTGAGACATCAATTAGGGTTAAGGGCCTTGATCAAAAACCCCATGGTAAAATCACTCTGCTGCTCCTGGGTTTTGTATTGTTGACCTTCTGATCAGAGGCATAGTGTCCCGCCCCACTTACCTGGTACCTGACTGACAGCTGAAAGGAAGCTTTATGACATTATGACTCCAGTTAAGCAATTAAGAGCCGATGTTCAACCAAACCCAACAAATCCTCTCAACCTGCACGGTTTGTCGCGGCAATGTTAAGGGGTGCAGTAACATTCACGGCCTGAGAGGGGCATGCTGATCTCAAATCTGGTCTTGTTTTCTAATCACACCCTTACCCGCAGAGAGGCTTGGATATCCTCTTGACTCCTAGTTACAAATTTCTTTGGGCTGTTTGTTGAGAAAAAGTACAGTGTCTGCATCTGAAAAAACTGGACTTGATTTCATTCATCAGTGCATGCCTAGAAGCTATGATGTGTTTGGATGGAATTTTGACCCAATACTCAGCCAGGCCCTGCCCCGCTGATGTTCTTGGTTTTCCTGCTCTTCTCCAGAGCGCTGTCCTCAGTGGTGGCCCTGGGCGCCAACATCATCTGCAACAAGATCCCGGGCCTGGCCCCACGCCAGCGGGCCATCTGCCAGAGCCGCCCTGACGCCATCATCGTCATCAGCGAGGGTGCGCAGCTGGGCATCAATGAGTGCCAGTACCAGTTCCGCTATGGACGCTGGAACTGCTCGGCCCTGGGGGAGAAGACCGTCTTCGGGCAGGAACTCCGAGTAGGTCAGTCTACTTTCCGGGGCAGGTCCGTGACCAGCATGACGGGACACGAACTGAAAAGCAAGGGAGTCCTGCATGGTGACAAAGCACCCGATGACAGGGGGACACGCACACAACGACAGATGGATGCAGTGTCAGTAGCATGGGGTGACTGTCACTCACGATGACGGACAAACGCGGTGACAGGAGGCCTCGGGAATGGGGGACACAGTGATGGACTTCCATGTGGGTGGGCTGGATGGGTATCAACACGCCAATGCGGGAAGTGTCTGCTGATCCAGCAGAGATTAAAATCAGCTCTCGTTATCCAAGCTGTTCACAAACATCTGTCAAAACCGCTGATTCCTCATCACGTACAATGGGAAGATACCCCCAAAAATTAGTTTTTAGGGACTTGTTGAAAGCAGTTGGAACCGTACTATTAACACCACACTGCTAATTTTGTGTTGATGGGGCAATGTACCATGGAACTTAAGGGGGGGGGGGGACTTTCAGAGCATCACTGAAAATCACAAAAAATCACCAATCACAAAATAATTTCCTACAAATAATGGAATGCAAACCAATGAAATTTTATTAATAAAAATCTGAATTAAATGGTTACATCTGAGTTTTTCAAAAGCAAACAGACAAGTTAAGTTGACATGACTATATGCCCCCCGCCCCCCCACGGCCCCCCCCCCCCCCCGCGGGGGGGGGGGGGGGGGGGGGGGGGGGGGGGGGGGGGGGGGGGGGGGGGGGGGGGGG
>JAODLD010000001.1:4226792-4241274 GCA_026781065.1 Mormyrops boulengeri | reverse complement strand
TTTCCCCCTCGCGGTCCCCGGGGGCGGGGGGGGGGGGGGGGGGGGGGGAGAGAGTTTAGTAGCCGAGTCCTAAGAAAATGCTAAAGCATTTATCCAAGGCTGGACCAGATGTTCCAAGACATGGGGTACACAATGGGATAGGGAACCCTCTTCCTAGTAAGCTGTTGCTTATGGTTCTCCAGTCAGGGGACATTCTGGGATGTTTTAAGGTGAGGGGCGTAAGAGGGGCCATAATTCGTACAGCGGAGTCAGCGCTATTATTAGCCAATGATATGTTTTGAATTGGTGCATGACGGGGCGGGCACACTTGGGGGGCCAATCAGCTTTCAGCTGGGGCCAGTGCCCCGCCCTTGTATATGTCCCTGCCCCCAGTCCACAGCTGTGCTCTGACTGGATGCAGACAGACGAGGAGCTTGAGGTCTGAGCATCATCCCCAGTGCTGGTGGCTACGCCTGAGCCGTAATTCCTCCCAGCAAAATGTTTCCCGTGGTTTGACGGTTTCTTTCTTTTCAAATTGCTGCCACATTCAGAAATGCTCCCCCCCCCCCATAATGGTGACGTGCCCGAGAGGAAGAGGTCAACACCATGGACTGGTAAATGGACTGCATGCAGGTGACAGAGGTGAATATGTAGGTCGACCTCCTCGGGTCGATCGTAAGCACAGCGAGTATCAGCGAAGTCCCTGCGAGGTGTCTCTTTGGACACTGCGACAAGCACTTGCCACTAAACTCCGTTAGACATCTGGTTTAATATTCCTCCATTCTTCACTCCAGCCCATTCCAAGTTCATTGAGGTTTTTCTGGTCAGTCCAATTTTCCACTGGCAGCTTGCAAGGATATCCCAGGGTGGTTCCACTGGAATCCAGTCAGGGCTCTGGGCTGGTCTGTTCGAGGTTTTTTTTATATCCTCTGTGTTTTATGAACCACAGGTTTGTGTAGTGAGCAGGAGAACCTTCTTGGGCACCGGGATCATGGCCTGGTGGAGCAGCTACACCATGGTAGCGATGTTCAGTGGTGGGGAGGAGTGATCCTCACTGATTCTGACTGAGGGCATCCTGGGATATCGATCTGAAGCTGGTGGAGCGGCTCGCAAACGGGAAGGCGCAGGTTGGAAATCCATCAGCCAACTCATCGGCGGTTGCGGTGTTAAGTGAATGAATGAACAGTAAGCTTGAGTACGATGCTGTCACATCTGCTCTCCCTTTGATAAACAAGCAAAGCTAAGAGCATGACCTAAGAATCACTTATTTGACAGAGAAGTACTACGTATATATTTTCACCCAGGGACATAGATACTGGTAACAATGTGTGGAGCAATCACATCTGTGGGCTTGTGGGTTACCAGTTTCAAACCGCCAGCTCCATCGTTGGATCCCCTCGTTACAATCATAGGTCAAAAAGACCATTTTATCTCAGAAATCACCCCATAGTGCGGTTCTATAACACAATGTCTACGGAGCCTCTCTCTCACCTCTGAGGTTACCTCCATAGCGCCAGATGGTGGTGAGTCAGAGCCCATTAGATGTCAGGGAGAGGATTAGCAGTAGACGGTCATGCAGGGACAAGCCTTGGCACCGGCATCCGGCACTAACCGCGGCTGGCCAAGACGCCGGTAGCTAGGCGAAGAAAATCCTGCAAGTATAACCAAAGGCCAGTCAAGATGTAATGCCCAGACGGTGCCTTTTTAGCCAGTATCCATCGCTGGGTTGTTGTTAGGGGACATCGGTGCTCTGCTGCTTGCTCCACGGTAGGTCAAAACAGACGCGGATTATTGTGGACCCCCAAGAACACCCAGTGAGAAACCTGAGCTGACTCAGAATTTCAGCAAAATGTTGCTATTGCAATCAGTCCCACACATGCCATTGTGTAACTGCATTTTTGTGTTCCTGGGTTTGTTTCAGAACATTTAGGAAAAAAACGTTGAACATTCTTTCATTATCATAGACATTCATGGTGTCCTGATTATTGTGCAACAGTCCGATTAATTCAGCATTTTTGTTGGGCTTTAATCATGTGCTGCTAACACGAATGTCACGCTAAGCCCACATTCGCGTCTTGGTTTTAAGAAGCCATTGAGACGGCAGCAGATGCGGACAGCTCTGTGCAATGGAAAAGTCAGTGTAGCTCGCTCTTATTCTGAAAAATAATGCAATAAAGAAGCTAAAAAAAACCCCTCAAAAACAAGATGTAAATGCGCTTGTAACCGCCGTCTCCTACAGCCCGACCCATGATCTGCCTGTCGATGTCAAAGTGGGCCTTTGCATCCCACACTCCAAATGTAACCTCAACATTGAACCAAGTTATGGGTTAAAAGACTTAAAGACACAGAAAATTCACACCAATATCTGTGCAAGGGCAGGGCGGGGCGGGGCTCTGTTGCGTTCATATAAGGTTTATGCCTAAACGGCCCCTGTCATACCGGTCAGCTTCACACCAATCACTGGCCTGAGAAATTCCGGACCTCGCAGAACCCCCCACTCTGATGGCTGCCTTGAAAGGTGCTTGCGAAGGAAATTCAGCACTTTGGACAGCACCTGAAGGAGTCTGCTCCTCCGGTAAATATTCAGGCACAGTCAAATCACAGGCCTAGCCACAAAACAAAGTCTAACTTGAGCTGCCCACTCCAGATTCACCGAGGTATGTGGGGCCCATGTGGAATATTTGGCGAATGAGATGATGCGTGTTAGGCCCATTTCTTCCAGAACCACACTGGGTACATCTTCTTCCTCTCTAGCTTCACTGAGAAGCACCTAAGTCCCGATGTCAGCAGTACTGAATACCGCCCAGGAATAGGGAATTTCTTGTAGCTACTCTACACATCTCAGGTGCATAACAGTTGGACCGGGGATCATAAGGCAGCTGGCACAAGATCTCAGGATGGGGACCATTCGTTGACAGTGTGCCTGTTCTAACAGTGGGTGGCTCAGTGAGTAGTCCTGGTACAGCACACCTCTGGAGTTGGGGGTTCGAGTCCTGCCTCAGCTCCACGTGGCTGTGCCATCTGCATGCTCTCCCTGTCTTGTATGTGTTTTTGCTGGACAGTCCGCATTTCTCCCCCAGTCCATAAATAAGTTAGGAATCTGATGCACATCTCAATACACTGCTAATGATGCAATACATCAGGTCTGCTCAACCCTTCTCCTACAGACCTACCACCCTGCAGAGCTCATGTGCCGCCTGAATATAACACACCTGATACAGATAATCAGGCCTTTCAGTAGCTATATTATCACCACTGATTCTAATACTGAGATGCTACTGATTATCATTATGAGGTGTGTTGAATGAAGGCTGCACCTAAACTGTGCAGGGTGGCAGGTCTCCAGAAGCAGGACTGAACAGCCCTGCAATACATTAAACATACATATGAAGCAAGTAGTAATGCTATACGAAATGATTCGCCATGATACGATACGAAATGACTCGCCATGATACGATACGAAATGATTCGCCATGATACGATACGAAATGACTCGCCATGATACGATACGAAATGCTGTGCAATTCACAATGGTACAGAAAGTTTGATTTTAATTATTTGGTTCTTAAGCAAACAGCAAATCATAAATCAACCAATAGTTACATGTTAGTAAATTGGATTTTACCAATGCAAAGATGTCAGAAAGGACGCATCCCGTGTTCATTCCAAATTGCATGTTTTGCGCGCTTTTTTAATTGCGTGCAATCGCATCGTGAACTTTGATGCTGGTGTACTGATGTGAATCGGTGAATCCTTCCGTCCATAAAATGTATAAATGGGTAAATTTAAATGTGACTTTCTGGGGTGTAAAGTGGTCTATATTGGCGTCAAGTTGTTGCAGTTCTCAGGTTCATCACTTTTCAATGGCTATGTTCCCCCCCCACCCCCCCAGGCAGCAGGGAGGCAGCGTTCACCTACGCCATCACCGCGGCGGGGGCCGCGCATGCCGTCACGGCGGCCTGCAGCCAGGGCAACCTAAGCCACTGCGGCTGCGACCGCGAAATGCAGGGATATAACCAGGAGGAGGGCTGGAAGTGGGGGGGCTGCTCAGCGGACGTCAAGTACGGCATCGCCTTCTCACGCTGGTTCGTAGATGCCCGCGAGATCAAGAAAAACGCCCGGAGGCTGATGAACCTTCATAACAACGAGGCTGGCAGGAAGGTAACGTATGAAAGCATCGGTGCACGACTTTCACATCTGCACACATTTTTCAGGCACCAGGCAACCAGGCACATAGAAATACAAAGGGTTTGAGCTCCCCTAAAATTTTTCTTGTTAGCGATCAGGCTCATAGCAAGGTTGGTGCCACCAACAGCACCTGGTCATGACATCCTGGGTCTTATCATATGTTACATGAATGTCCAAGGGAAGAAGTGCACTTCTGTTCACCTACCTGGATGATCGAGAGTCCAGAGCAGGACACTGTTATCCATTTCCTATCCATTATCCAGTCCCTGTCAAAAAAACTGTCTAGCCAGGAATTCATTGAAGATCTATGCGTAATTGAGGAATGGAAGGATGGAGATGAGGACCTGGGTGCTTGATGGAAACATGGAGCAAAGGTAGGATTTGACTGCTTGATGGAAAGATGGAGCAGAGTTTGGACCTGGATGCTTGCTTGATGGAAAGATGGAGCAGAGCTGGGACCTGGTTGCTTGATAGGAAGATGGAGCAGAACTGGACCTGGCTGCTTGATAGAAAGATGGAGCAGAGCTGGGACATGGCTGCTTGCTTGAAGGAAAGATGGAGCAAAGCTGGGACCTGGTTGCTTGATAGAAAGATGGAGCAGAACTGGACCTGGCTGCTTGATGGAAAGATAGAACAGAGCTGGGATCTGGTTGCTTGATGGAAAGATGGAGCAGAGTTTGGACCTGGTTGCTTGACAGAAAGATGGAGCAGAGTTTGGACCTGGTTGCTTGATGGAAAGATGGAGCAGAGCTGGGATCTGGTTGCTTGATGGAAAGATGGAGCAGAGTTTGGACCTGGTTGCTTGATGCAAAGATGGAGCAGAGTTTGGACCTGGTTGCTTGACAGAAAGATGGAGCAGAGTTTGGACCTGGTTGCTTGATGAAAAGATGGAGCAGAGCTGGGACCTGGTTGCTTGATAGACAGATGGAGCAGAGCTGGGACCTGGTTGCTTGATAGACAGATGGAGCAGAGCTGGGACCTGCTTGCTTGATAGAAAGATGGAGCAGAACTGGACCTGGCTGCTAGATGGAAAGATGGAACAGAGCTGGGATCTGGTTGCTTGATGGAAAGATGGAGCAGAGTTTGGACCTGGTTGCTTGACAGAAAGATGGAGCAGAGTTTGGACCTGGTTGCTTGATGGAAAGATGGAACAGAGCTTGGACCTGGTTGCTTGATGGAAAGATGGAGCAGAGCTGGGATCTGGTTGCTTGATGGAAAGATGGAGCAGAGTTTGGAGCTGGTTGCTTGACAAAAAGATGGAGCAGAGCTTGGAGCTGGTTGCTTGATAGACAGGTGGAGCAGAGCTGGGACCTGGTTGCTTGATAGAGAGATGGAGCAGAGCTGGGACCTGGTTGCTTGATGAAAAGATGGAGCAGAGCTGGGACCTGGTTTCTTGATAGAAAGATGGAGCAGAGCTGGGACCTGGTTGCTTGATAGAAAGATGGAGCAGAGCTGGGACCTGGTTGCTTGATATAAACTTTACTAACCCCTATGGGGAAATTCTCTGTTCGCCTACCCCATCTTGCTCTCCATGAGAAACACAGACACAGATACAGGTGAGAGTAAGCTTGGGGATCACAGTGCAGGGTCAGCCGACGTTCCTCGAGCTGGGGGGGGGGGCTTGCTCAAGGGCCCACCATGAGCTATCCTGTTGAGGCCACAGCGACCTTCCAATCATGGGAACAGAGGCTTAGCCCACTGAGCCACACACGGCTCAATGGGGAACGAGGTAACAGGGCAGGGGGAGTGATGGAGCAGGGTTATACTGGGAAATGGTGCCGGCCAGATGGGGACAGTCTGGTTTTATTACTATATGTGAGACGCAGAGGAGCAGACCTGCGCTGGGGCTGAACTGCCCACTGTCCAAATTTAGCAACAGGCTGTATTTGTTTACAAAGTTAGGAGTGTCTGCCAGGAATTTGTGGATTTAAACATTTCAAAAACTACTGCGCTTTTATATGAATCCCTTTCGATGGTTTTCAGCTATGTGTAAAAACATAGACATAAACAGAGTGAGGCTCTCCTGCCATATGCCGGGGGGAGCTGAGGGTGCAGAGCGAATGCAGAGTGGAACATCCCTTTGGCAAAGATCACTTTCAGCTAATATCCTATGACATGAATTTCCAATCACTGCTGACTTGACATGAATGATGTCCATCAGAAGCATGTCCTGATTTTGTCAAGTTCGGTGTGTCCCTGGGTCAATGAGGGAGGGGCTTGCATTTCAATTGTTTGACCAATAACAGTCTTATCCTTAAACTGAAACTTCTGTAGGGCTCCAGTGCTGAGAGCCTCGTTTCTTGTTTCTTCTCTCGTCCGACGCATTTCATTGTAATGCTGACCCTGTGTTAACATACATATGACATATAAATAAACTGATTTGAAGCTGATCTGATTTGAGGCTTCATCGTACGACATCGCCGCATGTTTTTTTTGTTAAGCAGCAAGGCGCACAGATATCTAAGGTACCCATTTTATTTGCGTATGACTTTTGTTAAGGGACCTGTCATAGACACAGACTAAAGAAGAACATGTTTACCTGAAATGTCTCTTCATTTCATGAGGATAATAATAATAGCAATAAAAACAACAAGGCTTGAACCGGTAAACTTGATCATAGGGACACAGGGTTAGCTTGCTGAGACACACACTACCTTGCCTAAATAGCTGAAAGCCTTGAGTTTGAAAATGAAAAAAAAAAAACAGACGAAAGTGATGATGTCATATACTGAAGACTGGCTATAGAAGTGAAACGCAAGCCCATGCCTTGTTGACCCAAGGAGACATGGAAATAGACATGGAGATATTGCTGGATGTCAGGATATTATAAATGCAGGAATATCTGCCAGAGGAAAGAACAGTAACAGACAGGGGCTGTGTATGGGGGAATTTAAGGCTTAAAATGAATTATTCGATTAGGTCACCACAGCAACCGTGACTAGTTCTGGCAATACAAAACCTGCTGGGGGTTTTAATGGAAGCATGCCCCATTTACCAAAGCCAGACCAAACCTCGCTTTCCAAATCCAGGCCAAAATCCACACCGTTCTTCCTGAATCTTGAGTCAGTGGTGGGGTGGAGTCTCCCCTTCAGTACTCAGGCTCTCCCAGGAAGGCTGAGAAGTGTGAACATAGCTTCTTGTTCCCCCAACAAGAACTCCACAACACCCAGTGCCATTTAGCCCCAGTGCTTTTTCCTGACCACCACAGCTGCAGTGATAGTGCTGTGACCCAGCAGAAGTTTTCGGCTGACAGGACATATCTATGAACTTAAAGAAGATACTTAAAGAAGAACAGAAGACATTGTAGCGGAATTCCATCAATATGGTTGCCAGCACTGAGTAACACTGAGCCGTGTAACACTGACACTCCCCCCTCCTAAGGTATCAAACACTCACCTGACATTCTCTTTCAGGAGCTTCTCCAAACTCCTTCCATGCACAAGCTTTCACCTCAGCTTCACCTTCAGTGCAGCCCTTCTAGCCTGTTGGTACCTTTCAGCTGTTTCAGGAGACCGTCATGCAAGCTCTACCATCAAGGCCTCTTATAGAAGGAACCCTACAATCTGCTGGGAAAGCCCCCAGTTGCACAGTCGTCAGACCTGGGACTTCCTAAGGTCTTTTCAGAATGAGGAATTCCAAAATAGTACAGACTCCACCCCTGATCAAGAGCTTTGGTTCCAGGGCCCACATCATGCATATTGGTTAAGCTAAGACAATCCCCAACCTGGCTTTGCCAGTTGCATCCTAGCAACTATTCTGGACAAGGTACACTGGTTTGTCTGGGTACGTTTCATGGGGGGCTTTGTTGAGTCGTAGTTGGTCAGATTATTTCACCAAGAGAAGCTCCACCAAGACCTCAAGCTTCAGAACACATAACTCTGTGGATCACAAGCCCTTCCACCACGCCAACGTCACATTTCTCTGGGACCTCATGTCCCTTACCAATAAGAAGGAGATTTTATAAAGGGCAAACTTCAGAAAAATAATCAGCTCTACCTTCTTGGGGTTACTTTAGTCTGGATGAAGTGTTTCATGAAAGTGACTGGCATCTGGACGCCATTCCAGCTCAGTCTTGTCGAGAGGAATGCAGGCGGGACGCTGATGAATAGGCATTTCCACTCAGAAAGTGCAGATATGTGAGAAGCGAAACAATCTTTACTGTAAGTGATCTAGGTTGCATCTGGCACAAGTACATTTACTGTAAAAATGAGTCAGAGATCCAATCAATAGCCCTACGACGGACTCAAAGGACCAATAAGAAATAGGGAGGTCACTGAACATCCATACCTCAATGGAGTACAGTCACATAGGAGTTTGGTTTATTGTCATAACTGCATAATTAAAAACATGCGTTTAAAAGAGCCAGTTGGTACACATTGCCCCACCACATTCTTCCACCATGCTTTCAATCCCTAAGCCCCATGCTCTGAATTAATCCTGTGACCTGCATTTGTTTTCGATATTTCTTTGTGCAATTTTTACCAGATGTCCCAAAACAGGAAACTGCTGGGTGGACACGACAGTGCACAGCACATGTGTTTGAAGAGCAGAGAAGCACAGAAAGAAAACCCTTAGAATTCATTCTTAAATGAGCTTCTTAGCTAACTTCAAAGGACTTGCCTGTCTGAATGCAGGCGCTTCCATTTGTCTCGATGGCACTGAGCTACTTGTTTTCCAAATGTTGATTTCTGTAGCTGCTCTCCGATGGAAGTTTCTGGACAACCCGCTTTTTTGTGTTCCTTTGAGACACAGGAAATGCGAACATGTTGCGTACGCAAACAGCCATCAGTCGGGTGGGTCTTCGGGGCAGCATGTAAGGCCAGCTGGATCAGGGAACTGCAAGAAGAGCTGAGCACCACTCTTGTAACTTGAGCACAACAGACTCTGGACATAGATACATTAGACACATAGCTGTACATACTGACCATTGATCAGAAGGTAGGTAAAGTAGGGTGCAGTTGGATATTACCACTAGGTGGGGTTTTCTGCTGGGATCTGCCTCAGAAGTGCCCTGGCTATGCTTCAAATGTGCTAAACATATTTATTCCTACACTCCTTGCACTGCACTTTTATTCGCTTATCAGCCACATATGCACTTTGTATATACATCAATTGGACTGTATGTGATAATTGTCTCATCAAAACTGTATATGATTGTCCTGCAGGGGTGGCAAACCTGATCCATGGAGAGCCACTCTGGGCGCGGGCTTTTTGATTGAGAGGCCATCCCAAAAAGCCGTGTCCGCAGCAGCTCTCCATGGATCAGGCTCACCACCCCCGTTCTACTGCATGTATGAGAGCCATTGACAACCAAACACAAGTTTCCCATGTATGTGAATCCTGATTCCAATTTTGGTTCTTCAAAGCATGTTGAAATCCATCCCATTAACCAGAGACTTCTTAAGCCTCTAATGGCGTCGAAGGTCCTTGAATTAAATCCTCGCCATCATGTATCTGCATCAAGATGCTGTCATGACTGTAGGTTTGAATGCTGACCCCCCCCCCCCCCATTTCCCATGGAATCTCATCTACCAACAACATGCTGACAGTCTCTCAACATCGCAGAACAGACACCCACCCCCACTAAGTTAATCCACACCCATGAATGACTTCCAGACCCCCACATTAGAGTGATGGTGTCCAGATGGCCAATTGGTTGCCCATTAATACCACACATATTTTTCCCTCCCCAGGTCCTAGAGGAGAGGATGAAACTGGAATGCAAATGCCATGGAGTCTCGGGCTCTTGCACCACCAAGACCTGTTGGACCACGTTGCCCAAGTTCCGGGAGATTGGCTACATCCTGAAGGAGAAGTACAATGAGGCAGTGCATGTGGAGGTGGTGCGGGCCAGCCGGCTGCGGCAGCCCACCTTCCTGAAGGTCAAGAAGAGCCAGGGCTTCCGCAAGCCCACCGAGACCGACCTGGTCTACATCGACCGCTCGCCGAACTACTGCGAGGAGGACACCGCCACGGGCAGTGTGGGCACACAAGGGCGCCTCTGTAACCGCACCTCACCGCACACGGACGGCTGTGACCTCATGTGCTGCGGCCGTGGCTACAACACACACCAGTACACCAAGGTGTGGCAGTGCAACTGCAAGTTCCAGTGGTGTTGCTTCGTCAAGTGCAACACCTGCAGCGAGCGGACGGAGGTGTTCACCTGCAAGTAGGCCCCAGTGTGGAGGGCAGTAACAAGTGAGATAAAGGCAGGGGGCGCCAGAGGTCAGACCTGTAAAGTGAGACCGAGGGGAAGGAGGCGATATGGAGGGGAATGGGAAGCCTGGATGCTGGAGACCTGGGAAGGAAGAATCAAAAGGAGACAGCGGATCTAATGGGATGGAATTTACAATATCAACTCTTCATGGCATCGTTTTGCACATCAGACTTTGTTCTTGCTTTGGAAAAAAAGAGCTCAAGTATCAATAGGTAAAAGCCCACTTCATTACTGAAAAAGAATGATGTGTTCTAATGCACTGATGTCTCAAGACTGACAAAAATTGCGACAAAATAATGCCCCGGCGGGAACCCTGCAGTGCGTTCTGGGATTTGTAGTCCTTGATGTTTCACAGCGAGATTGCGAAGGAACTCCGACTCCCAGAATACTGTGGAGTATGACAGTAGTTTTCCATATAGCAAGGAGAAAGAGGCAGAGATTCTGTAGCATGGCAATTGATCAGTCTTCCTGTTTGAAAAGGAATGTCGGAAAGAAAAGGATAGAGAAAAGGTCAGTTGAGATGAAGAATGTTTGCATGGAGTCTTTGGGAAGAGTTTGCCTGAATAGGCAGAGGTATCTCTGGCCTAGCCAACTGGAAAACAGAAAACTGGGAGCATGATAACTGTCCAGTCACACTGGAGCTGCTTGTTTGAACACTGAAAAATGAAAATGTCTATTTATGTAATAGTTATCTTTAAACGAAGCACTAACGGGTAGAAATGTCTTATTTTGTACTAAGTATAAAAAAACTTTAGTGACTGACTGAAGGTGCATATCCTTTGTAATTGGCCCCCTTAGAAACAGTTTCATTGCTACTGATGCCTTTTCTTTGGTGTCGTGTTCAATCAGGCAGAGGATTGCAGCAAAAGCGTCTGCAGACAACACAAAACATCCGGTAATTCTTGTCTCCACACTGCGTCCTTTTGCATTTTCAGTAAGAAGCAGGGAAGCAGTTTTTTCCCGCCTTTTTAGCCACCGCCTTTCCTCGACCCCCATAGCATGAAATGAGAGTTGCTGGATGCATCGTACAGAGCTGCACTGAATCCTTCCTATTAAGGTATAACTTTGGTTCAAAGCTTAAATGAGTATCGCTGGAACATGAGTTTGGGATGAAACACATCCGCTGGGTCCTTCCTTTTTCCTGCTGAGAACCTGAAATCCTTCCGGAAGTCACTGCCCGGTTTCGGCGTTGACGTTGTGGGTGGGCAGAGGGAGGGGGCTCTGGTCACGCCTGCACCTTGTCGTTTCCCAGCCCAGCGTAGTGGTGGGTGCGACTTCATGCTCCATTCACAGCCCTAACCTGCCAAGTCAAATTCTGCGCTTAGAGCCAGTGGAATTTGGAAAACGAGAGCAACATGCATGGGATAAGAAGGCTGATGTCATATTTTACCTAGAAACATTACTCTTTAATAGAGTATTGCTAAGAGTAATATTAAGATGTAATATTAAGTTGTTAAACACATACATTAGAAATACTATGGATTTATATTTTTATAAGCAGTACTGGTTTCCGCACTTTACATTTATATTCAGAGAAAATAAAATCAGTCATTATTATCATAGTATTATTTTTATTATTATTTTAAAGTGACTTTCTTTACTGTATGCTACCAGTTCAAAGAAATCTTTGTGTTTTTTAAGTACTGAAAAGCACAGAGGAACCTGAACTTGCTTGAGATGGAATATTTGGACAAGGTATGAATTTCAAAAGAAACAGTGTTTACTTTTTAGATAGGCCAGTTCTCCTGTCTTTTCCCCCCATTAAGCTCTCAGAATTAGACCATTTTCTTATTTTTTTATTTCAAAAGCTGGTTGTGTACAGAGAATAATATTCAGTCAACTGCAATATTACAAGAGTGACACCACTGCAATGTATAGTACTAAGTTAATAAATGAATAAATAAGTTATTAGTTTCTGGTTGGAATATACCCTGCTAGTTATGAAATCAAGTGTAAAAGTTAACTGACCACGCGAGTGAAATCTTATTTGCCCTAGTGGCCATGAGTTATTTGCCATGAGTGGCCACTGAAGGATTTAACAGCTCATTAATTATAATAGCTACTGAAGGCATTAATGGCTCATTAATAATAACATGAATAATAAACATCTTCATCACCTCAGTCAGTCTGTAACTGCATTTCACATTTAGTGGATTCCTCTACTCATTTTCCTGGGCTTGAAAATCAATTCTTTGCCTACAGGTTGTACTTTTTCACCCTAGTTCTCTAACATGCTAAATATTAAATACTGAAGAAACAAGTAAGGAACAGTGACAGTAAAAAGGTCTGGATACTGAAAATCATTTGTTTTTCAACAAGATACAAACCCTAAACACACCTTGAGGTTATGTAAGTAAGTATTATCCTGAGAATAAGCAAAGAGATGGAGTGCTGTGACAGATGACCTGGCCCCCGCAGTCCCCCGACCTAAACCCTACAGAGCTGGTTTGGGATGAGTGGGGTCAGAGAGTAAGACAAGGGAGCCGACCTGTGTCCAGAACTTGTGGAAACTCCTTCAGGGCTGTTGGAGAAGCATCCCAGGGGGCTACGTCCGGAAGATGGCTGAGAGAATACCAAGTCTGCAATGTTGTCATCGAAGCAAAAGGGGAATGAACACTTCTCTTGGTTGCTGCATTATTTAATATGTATTACTTCATTGCCTCAAGGCCTTTTCCCATAAGGTGAATAACATAGCTAAAAGAAAGACAAATGCATTAAAAGCAGATATGTCCAGACTTATATCTGGTACTGTACATATTTTTATTATGTATGTATTTAAACCCCTAATTTGAAATTATTCTGAAATATTCATTCTATGACATCTTATACTCTGCAATGACATTGTAATTTCTTGAGGTTTCATGCCTTTGAAAGCACAATTTTAGCATTCATGGAAATAAAGAAAAGGAAATAAAATTATATACCGCATATTTTTGCTAATAAACAAACCAACAACATGAAAGATTGAGTCATAGAGCTACAGTCCTGGGTTCAAGATTATGTTAGAAAGTGTCCCAGTATCTGGTTTGGGCTCAACCGCGGTGGGTTTGACCCGGAGGACCTACACAACCTGTTGATTCCACATTTAAGTGCCATGTTCCAAATCCTTAAATAGGTACATTTATTTTTTCAGGAGTGTTCCTGAGCTACTTACAGACGCCTCAGAAAAAGTGGACTTCTGAATAAATCTTGAAGCAAAACTTCACAGAAGTCTAGAAAGCCTTTAACTCTGCTGAAAAAATATATAGAAGTGTATTGTACTTGCTCTCTTTTGAAAAAAGAACTCTGCAACTTTCATTTAAAGTACTAGACTCCCACCATTGGCTTTTTGTGCCAGTGTCATCAGTGATGTTGCCGTTTCAAACGGCCATTGGTGCTTTGTGATTAAGTGAGGCGGCCCGAAGTGTTGGGAGGGCTCTACTCTACACCATCTAGCAGAAGTGAGAGTCCACTCCATACTATGAAGGTGCTGCATCATGGTCGGAATCATCCTGTGCCATTGTTTCAAGATGCTTTTGGTTTCTCAATAATCATACCGTCTTCCTGCAGTGTATGATCCCTGAAAGCCAGCAAGGGCCAACTCTGGAAGTATCTGCACGCATAACTGTGATTTTGGGCTCCTGGATCCAAAAGGGCTCCTGATTGCACTGACCCACATCTCTAAGCCCATGAACTGATGGCTGAAGAATCAGAATGTCTATCTGGCTTTTTAATCCACAGTATGAGTCAAACTCCCCAGTGAAACCAAAAATCGACTCTTGCTTTGCTAGAATTCCAGGGTCTCTGCAGTTCTAATACTAAATCAAATTTAGAACGGTGCCCATGAATCCAATAAAAAATTCAGACAGCCCTCCAAGCAAGCCTCGGGTGTACATACCATTGTGCAAAAAATTTATACAGATGCTCCTCTACTTACGAAGTTTCAACTTACGAACATTCAGACACACGAACGAAGAGAACTGTAAGTCCAAATTGTGTTCACTGGGCTCCCGTTTCCTGTCCGCAACATTCTGTGCACCTCTTCCACCTAGTACGACTTCTGGCCGCTACTCCCGCCGCGCAGCAGCGTAGCGTGCGTACTCCCAGCATCCTAGTTCT
>JAODLD010000001.1:4214512-4226692 GCA_026781065.1 Mormyrops boulengeri | reverse complement strand
ACTTGCGTATACCCTTAAAATGATGTTGAATAACGACTTACGAACATTTCAAGTTACGAACGGCCGTTCGGAATGTAACTCATTTGTAAGTAGAGGAGCGTCTGTACATTACATTCAAATCAGAAATTAGAAATATATTATATATCACATTCAAGTTTAAGGCTGCAAATCAGTGAATTAAATATATAGAATACGAACAATGAAGCTTGGTTTTGTAAGAAAATTCAGTGCCGTAATAATATAGGTAATGAAGACTGGTACTAGCTCAATATGCTTGGAGGCGAGCCAATAGCCTCTTGGCTTAGAAACAGAAGCGGCTGATTGGTTTAAATGCTCGGTTTGACCCGAATTATTTATCACCGCTAATGACATGCATAAGGTGCATTTTGGAAAGCGACAGTCCCCGAGCCGTGAATGGAAGGCCGGGCTGCTTTATTCGGCTGGTTTCCGCTTCCCACTCATCTTTCTTTATGTGAAAAGCATGCCAGCCAAGCAGTAGAGTGGAAGTAAGGTGTGTTTTGTTAGCTGTCTGAATCCCCTCAGGCTGGGACCTTATAAGCTCTTGTACTATGGCCCGGATTGAGAAAAATAAATCCATGTGTTTCCGACAAACATTTTGTCATTAAAAATATGAGACAGAGAAACAGACTTTGCTGTGTGTGAGCCTTCATCCGATGCAGCCATTGTTGAGATGTCAGAGTCATTAGTTCAATGGAATATATTGTGTGGGCCAATTGTTCTGGTCTAATTCAGCCTGGGTGCACTGTGTCTGCTTTTTCAAATCAGACCCTGGGTGGGGGGAGCTGGGGAGTGGGGGTTTCTGAGTAATAGAGCCATTGAGATGAAGAGTGGGGTGGATGACTAGTGGACAATGTGGCCATAAGAACCCCACACTTGATAGTCATTGTACAGTCAAGGCCAGAGAGAGGCAGGCGCTAACGACGATTGGATACCCCTTCAACCAATTTTGCAGGAGGGAAAAAGAGGGCTTGTTAACTGTTTAGGAGGATATATGTGGGAACTAGCAGCAGCCTCAAGATACAAGCGAAGAGCAAATTCCCAAAACTCACTCAGTCCATTTTTTGGCTGTTTTTGAAACGAGACTTCCAGTGACCTAAAGTCAGGCTTCCTCATCATACACCATGTTACCATACTGGGAACCAAAACTCACTCAGTCCTCATGCAATCCAGCGAAGATCTTTCATTATATTTCCTGGATTTTCTTGAAGACATATCCTGTGGACTGAGTGAGATTTGGAAATTTTCTATTCCATTCAATGCAATTTATTTTCATATAGCGCCTTTCACAAAAGAGATGCCCCAGGACGCTTTACATGGCTGTGTTGTGATGCATTCCAACATCACTAAGACAGAATAAAACAAAACAAAAGTTTTTCTTGAAATGCGGGCCCAAAGAACAAGGGGAGGATCTTCAGACACCCATCGCTCCACACAAAGGCTACAACTTTCCCCAAGTGTATGAAACCGTCCTCAGCTTCCCCAGCGTTGTGGAAGGACTTCTCAGGAACGCAGAGATCAACGCCCGCTGCACTGAGGAGTGGTGCCTAGATTTACCGCGTCTGATGGATCACCAGGACTAATCCCATAAGAGAGATAAGATAAGATTAGTTATACTTTGGTGATCCTAGGGAGAAATTTGTTAAAGAATGGGGGTTTCCATTAAAAAAACCCGCTTGACAAACACCAAAAGATTAAGATCTCTGGAGGATACTTCTATTCAGAGTGATGGATATACTGAGTGGAACATGGGTGGAGATCATGTTGGCTTTATGAGAGAAACATCATTTTAGAGGCAGAGAAATGTCTATATATATAAAGACTATGGTGATAAGGCTCTATTAGCTAAGCACAAACATCCAATAGGCACCTCTACCTCTCTCAGGATCTGCTCCCAAAGGTACTACATAAACAGTAAACAAACATGTATGCTGGATAATGGTTGTAGAGACCTCCATCTGGATAATTCTGACAGTATGAGTAAGTACCGTGGCAGTAACACTGATTTGTTCATGCCGCTGTTGTATGGCACTTGGCTGTTGCAGGAGGTTGCTTCACCTGTTCATCAGCTCATTTAGAAAACAGAGTGACAGCTTCTAAATGCAAAGTTGTGAGCCGCAAACTTCAATTAGCCCAATTTCCGCATAAAATTCTGTCTTCTCTTTGCATGAAACTGTAGCAACATAGCATAATAAAACCTGTGCCGGGCACCAGTTTAAAAATAAACTCGTACTTTTATCTAATGCTAGGCTAGAACAGCTCCTTGCTGTTCTTCTTACGTTGTTTTGACTGCTTGTCTTAAAGAAAGACCCTCATTTTGCGGTTTCGCCTCATCTGTTTGATATTAGTGGTAAGAAACACATGGCTATTCAAAGGAAAAAGGCCTCTGTGACATCATAGACCACAGGATGAAGCAAGGATGGTCTACCCAGGCCCGAGGGTTTAAAGTACGTGAGTGGTCTCTCCATTGTTCTATAAAGTATGTGATTGGCCAATGTATCATCCATTAAAATACGAGACTGTTCAGTTCAACGTCGCTTCAATTTTACACAGAATCATTCTACCACTGCTGAAATTATTTTATTACTGCTGTGGTATTGTGGCATCACAGTTTAGTCTAGTCTGGCTGTATTTTTGATGATAATGTTCACAGAAAGTGGAATTAAATTTCTAAATGTATTAAATGTTTGGTTATTGATTCATATTCTGTTTGTTCGTTAACTGAAAGCCAATAACAAATTCCAGATGACTAAAGGCGATTATTTATTTTTATGTTTAATCATGATCTTGTGTTTTAGTGTATGATTCTTATAAGTTTATGAGTAACAATAAGTATGAATAAGTTCTATAACCTTGCAATAATCAGCATAAATAATGACACTTTTTTGGCTCATTGCCGGTGGAAATTCTCAAATCAGCTCCTCAGGGGGGTGATAACCGATTCAATGTTTCCACATCATAAACAGTATATGGGTCTGTTTAGGTTTTTGTTGAACTTCAGGACACATAAAACTGGCAGTTTTTCCCCCATTTGCGTACTTCTAGATATTTCTCAACAAACTTACCATAACAAAACTGAAGAGAGATATCAAGTCATCAGTTAATAAATTTTGCTTAACTTGTGCAAACAGCTATTCAAGGCTAATTAATGAAGGGCTGAGTGGAGCAGAAGAGCAAAGTGCCATCTTGCCTGGGGGGGGGGGGGTGGATTTAACCTGTCCTAACTTGTGACGAGGGAGTTTATTTCTTGATTTGTTGATTTAACCAAAGCACGGCTTAGAAGGAGTGATTCAATTTGTAATAAATAATGCAGTAAGATATACCTGGCTGAAGGCACGCATGCTGGCTCCTGAGTGGGGGGCCCCAATTTGAAGAGCCCACCTGTTAATCCTGGACCAGGGGCTCAGCGTTCCTATGAAATATGAGGGGTGGGGGGTTAATGCCTATAGACCTTGGCCTTTTTACTCACAACCCAGAGCGCTAGGGGTGTCGACCCGTGGGATGCCTCTCACTCCTAGTACTGCGTGTTTTGGAACCCCCCCAGAAAGGGAGAGGCCGAGGACAGCCCACCTGAGACCCTCATCACTTTTGCATCCAGTAGCTGAGCTTCTGATTTGCCACCAGGGGGCGATTCTAGGATCTTTTTCAGGTGGCCGACACAGGAGGGACCAGAATTCATACCGAGGGACCAGCCTTATCATTAGCCAATTATTTGTTTTGAATCGATGAGTGACAGGGAAGGAGGCACTTCAGGGGCCAATCAGCTTTCAGTGTGAGCCAGCGCTGCTGTAGCCCCCCACCATGTATATGCCCCTGATGGGGTGTGATCATATCAAAAGAGTGATTTTTCTGCACATAATTTTTGGTAATTTTGTCAATTATCCTGTCTCAGATCAGTAAACAAAGTACATCTAACGATGACATAGTTTGGGAGCAATAAAATTTTGCTTACCCATCGATAAAACAGATCATAAAAACACTTTAAAACCTGGAGGAGATTCACACCCTCCTGGACAACACAAGCTGCATGAAACACTTAATTTTGTGACAGTTGTAAATGGTTTGCTGCGTTGTGCTGCAAGAATGCAGTGAGGCTGCTTCAAATGACACATTTATCTGAGTAAGCTCATCAAGTGAGCTACCATGACTTTTCTGGGAGAAGGTGAGATCCCATAAATCCCATTTCAACTACATGAGCAACACTAAAATCCTCAAAAGTAAAGTTCAGTGAGTCGCTTTTATCTATCGAAGTAGCAAATGATCTGATACCTAAAGTTTCCCAAAGTCTATAGGGATGTTCTGTTCTGTCACAGTCAGGGGCTGGCTGACTGCTTCAACTGCCTGAGATTAAAGCACAGAGACAGTCTGGGTCTCAGAGCACTTCCTGGCAGCCCTGCCCCTCCTCAACAGGGAAAGGAGGGAGACTGGCCTCATTAGAGCATCACACACTGGACAGGGAGATTAGCATGGCAAGCCTGTCTCCAAAGGGGCTCCCTTCACTGACATTAAAACACCTGCAAAATACACTTCACATCTATACCCACCATTATCTTTATTATATATTACTAATAAGTTAATAACTATATCATTTTCTCCTTTTTAAAGCGTCGTACAGCTGAAATATTTCTCTCCGTTTAAAAATAGCTTTTGTCATTTCTGTTTTCCTCGTACTATATGGTCCGACCTTCCAGAATAAACTCCCCACCACTATTTATCTTGATTTTAATTAGCAGCATCGTATTAAAATGTATTCCATATATACATAATTGCATTAAACCTCAGTCGGATGGCTACATCGGCTCCCGGGCAAGCAGTAAAATCCATTTTTAACCCGAGCGTTTTCCCGGTCCAAGATCCACAGTCCTCATCAGCAGCATGATGGGAGCCTGACGGGTCGATGAAGGAGAATTCGAGAGCGGGACGGGGCGATCCATGGTCCGAAACCAGCAACGTGGCCGCAGTCACATTTTCCAGTGAGGCCAGGTTGCAGAAACCATACGCGGGCCCGGCTCTCGCTCCAGGCCTCCTACTGACCGTGACCCAGCTGTCCCAGTTATGAGTGCGGTCGTGGGCGCCAGACGACCACGCATAGTCCCCGTCAAGGTGCGGTTCTAGTCGCTGGATGACCACAGTATGGCTCTACCAGATGTCGACCCCAAGTCCGAATTAATTCTTCATTAAAACGGACGGTGTCTGTAGCTGTTTCAGTGATCATCATATTATTATTATTTTTTTTACTATTACCGTAACTGTAAATGTAAGATGTTACAGCCATGGTCCTGAGCAACGCATGGAAACAGTCATTAAAGGAAGTGATGTTATACCTTTTCAACCCCAGTTTTTCCAATAAAGTAATAAGTTATGGGCTCAGATTTTTTTGTGCAGGTGAATTCCGATCAGGTGGACACGATATTCTCTTAGGTCTTGGCATTCGGTGCACCTGTGTGACCTTTGACCTCCATGACCCTGGAGATGACCCCAGTACATGGCTGAAATGAACAAACTTATAACAGAAGTATCCATAAAGACAATGGCACATTTCACAGTTGTAACAGCTCACAACATTCAATATCAATATTTATTTCAATAACATTTAATAACATTTTGAGTGTATCACAAAAGTGCATAAAATTAATAGGTTTCAAGGTAGAGAAGGTAGAGAAGGTTCCTTGAACGCTGATTCTTAAAAGAATGAATCTTCAGCCCCTTTTTGGTAAACATGAGACTGAGATTTGGCTGAGCGACAGAAAGTAACACACAAGTGGGTGTCGGTTTAAGAAGTGTACCAGTGATGACTGTTGCCATGGAAACCCACTTGTGTTTTCATTTAGAAGACGCATACCGGTCGACTGCTCTTTTGCTGATATGTAGGGCAATTAAACTTTTTATGTATGTATGCACTTAAATATTAGAAATATCGTTAATTATAGGGGAAGCAACAGGCATAAATCTCGAAAATTACAGGCCAGACGCAGAACCAAAACAAACCTTGTCATGCAGCTAACCGACATAGATCCTGGGGCTTCTTACTCTGCAGGCGAGCCTCGGTGGAAGGTAAGACCCACGTCAGACCTCCACACGAGCACCTAATCCCCCTGGATCTTATGGTAACGGCTTCCTCCTGGGAAGTTTAACCATTCGTGGAAAACAAGAGAGCGGATGGACTCGGTTAAGTCGAGCGCCCAGGGGAGTATCTGATCCAGGCCTGAAGCCATGACTTGGCACAGCCAACTAGAATCAGGAGACGACTGCAACACATCTCGCACTCTCATCTTAAATCTTCGTCAACGGACGCAAGTGGAACGTAGACCTAGGGCTCCACTATAAAGTGATGCTGAATCAGAAGCTCATCGCTAGGTGTCTGCCTGCTTACGAGAAAACTACAATAACTTTACAGTAAAAGCTTTTAACCAAAGATAAAGCGGGGTCAGACAGTCCCTCGAGCAACTGAGAGTTAATGGCCTTACTAACGAACCCACTGGTGAAATCACTCAGCCAACCCAGGGATTTGAACCAATGACATTCCTATCACAGACACAGCATCCTAACCCACTAAGCCACACACCAAATGAAGCGAAACGGTTGGGAAGACCCCAGGAGGCAAAGTGACAGAATATGTTACCTTCCCTTTCGTTATAATCGCTGTGGGGGCATTTTAGCTCGTACATGATGTAATCCTATTGTTAAACTTATAAATGAAATGAAAACATTTTTTCTGCATGTGTTTTTTATTGTTTCGGGTCCCTTTCAGAGGAAGTCTATAGACATGGGACTCATTATTATTGAGACTATTTAATGACCTCAGAATGAGAATCAATGGATCTAGATTCTATTGGGAGTCATTGAAAATATATTTGTGGCACAACAAGATCCGGATTGAGCTCGCTGTAGAGTGGCCTTCATAGCTGGTGCTGTGGCGTCCCACTCTGCGTCCGTGAGAGCGGCTCAGCCCTACAAGGACCCAGCGAGGCAGTGGGAATGCGGGCTGTGCCATGATGGGTGGCTGAGGGAAATTAAAGAGATTCCGAATTGCAAACAAAAAAACAAACATTCCTGCGGTGTGAGAACGGTCCACGGAGTGAACGAGAGCAAGGGTCAGGAGGCTGAATCGACCGTCCCCGAGGCAGGTTTGAAAGCTGAAGGACTCGCATACAATAGGATAGGAAGCAGCTCTATTCCACAAGTGTCAGGCTCTCTCACAGGGTTCTGGGGGCCCCGGAAGGACGGGGGCACCCTGAACTAGTGCCGGCCCATTTCTTTTACCGGGTTTTTCAGGATTCACTACCAGCAAAATGGAGTCAGCCGGGGATTATTCCTGTGGTACAATTAAATTCCAAGGACTTACTTTCCATTCCAAGAGTATAATGAATTAAATTGACATTTAACAGACACTTCTATCTAAAGTGGCATGCATTTTTGAGAAAGCAGGATCAGACAATCCCTGGAGCAATTTGGGATTAAGGGTCTCACTTAGTTACTACTGACTGCAGCATTCGAAGCAGCGACTTTCTGACCACAAGCACAATATCATGAAGCCGTGCGCCACACACTGCACCTGTCTGCTAAATATATTTTCCTTTACTTTGGAGAGAGAATCGCAGTGCTATCCAGCTGCATCCTTTGTTTGTTTGTTTTGTTTTTTTTAAAAAAAGAACAGGTGGCGTGTAAATATCAGGCTTACCACATGATGCCACGTTGTCCAGAATCATCCCTCCAGGCCATGAAGACTTTGAAGATCGTTAAGGTTTTCAGGTGCCGAACGCGTTATTAGGAGTAAATGGAAACCCGGCGCGGCGTGTTTGCCCTGAATAGCTGCCAGGACGGCTCTGAGAGCCATAAGCCGCCCTGCAAGCGACTCCAGCACACGTGCAACGCGGCAGCTGGCATCTGCACCGGCTACAGCATCCCGCGGGAGTGTGGCATGCGACGCCCGCATAAATTTCCGAGAGGGGCGAATTCTGCTCTTCCTGCGA
Source organism: Mormyrops boulengeri (assembly GCA_026781065.1). Taxonomy (NCBI): domain Eukaryota; kingdom Metazoa; phylum Chordata; class Actinopteri; order Osteoglossiformes; family Mormyridae; genus Mormyrops; species Mormyrops boulengeri. The sequence goes on along the minus strand of JAODLD010000001.1, from coordinate 4,218,701 downwards.
TTAAGGACTTAAACACTTCAGAGCAGGGGGGGGTATTTTTCTTTGGAAATCTGACCTGCTTAAACACCGGTACCTCAATATGACCGAACCACGGTTTTTCGCTAAAAAGTTTTCTTGGCAGGACTCTGACGTTTTAATAAAAATCGGGTTTTACAGTTTATTAAAACGTGAGACTTCCACTGGCAGGGTAATTCTTCTCCTAATCGCAGCTGTCAGGTCCAAAGCGGGCTTCTTTACGCCGCTCTGCGTGTTTCCACCACCCTCGCTAACCATATGCCCCCCCATCTTATGCTGATCCTCTCTTCATTGCACAACTCCCGTGTGTGAGAACGGCTCACACTGGCAGCCACAAGGACCGACAGATCTCTGGTCTGATTCGCTGGATGGTTATCAAATCAATTCAATCAAATCAAATCACTTTATTCATCACATTTGACATCCGGTAGAGTGCAGGTGAGCGAACAACTCGCGTGCTTGAGTCCTCAATGGCACCGACTAAAAACTGCAAATATCACAAATTTAGATTCAAGATTCCAGTACACAATAATAAAAAGTGTGTTCATTTGAAACAAATAGATACAATGAATAATACTCCTGTAATTAAAGTACTATCGTTGAATGCAGTGACAGTTACACATTATACACACAACCGATGCAGTGTGGTAACACAATTTTAGATGCACCATCGTTTGAAAAATAAAAGCATTCAAGCTGCGCAGACCCCTCTTTCCCTCTCTATCTTGTCGTGGGCAGGGCATTCTGTGTGCATGGTGGCAAGAAGCCCTTTCTCTGTTGTTTTTGCGTTATCTTGGATAAGCTCTGACACCACAAGAAAATAAACATATGCAGTTGGATGAAGATTCCGGAATGCAGTGCCTATGGCTCAGTCAAAACCGCTCATACTTCTGCAGTCTGTCTCTGCACAGCCCTGCTTTTTGGCTGAATTCGATATCCAGTAGGGTTCTTTTGGCACGCCATCTGATCATTTACCTGTAAAGTCTTCTGAATAATGAAATCTCCGTCACTAAGGCCACTGGACACTGAAAGCCACCTTCAGCAAGACTCCTCACTCAAACACACGAATGGTAATAACACCCTCACATGCACCCACAGATCCATCCATCGCTTTTTTCAGATTTTTCCCAGTGAGTTTAATTTTTCCAGTTAGCAGGGAAATGACTCAAAATGTCAAGCAGTACATCTGCAGGGATATTCCACTGGCCTACAAACTGGAACAACCCCCTGAATGTCAATCCATTGAATAACACACTACACGTTTCACAGAAAGAACGCCATTTCTGGTGGGAAGAAACAAATCTTGAATTTATTACAGAATGTAGCGTTTTTTGTCTTTTTCTGGCTAGGTCCCGGGGGGGCTTTTTCACCAAGGGAAGTGGCTGTGGCTTTTTCAGTCCATTGTTGTCTTGGATATGCTTTGTTTTTGATTCTAGTTAGACCGGCCGTGACGAGCCTCGCCACGGACACGCGGCCACACGGTGACGGGGCGTCACGCGATGCGGGTTGCCTCTACCCCACCCCACCCCACCCCCCACAAGGGCTTTCACAGCTGCACTGAGTTTGGTGGGGGGGGGGGCAGGGGGACAGAGAGCTAGGTGATGCATGATCCGTTGTCTCATACGCCCCCTACAGACGAGGCTCATGCTGGAACACAAGTTCACTTCGGTTCAGGGCACGGTAAAAGGTACAGACTCTTATAAACAACGCAACCCAACAGAATTCAGCCTCCTCGTTTAGTTTGATCTACTAATCGAGAGCCCTGGCCAAGTATTGAGATGTTATCCGAGTTTGATTGGAGCACCAGTGCCCCCATTGCCAAGTCTTACGTAATTACGTCGTAAATACAGTGGAATCTTTTTAAAGCCACAATAATTTGTTCGTTAGACACAGGATTTAGTCCACCTTTGGAAGCTATGGCAGCTTTCCGCAGAGTTTTCCGGCCTGACCTTGCCCTTTAGCGTGTTAAATTTGTGCTTTCTGTATTCTAACCCAGCTGTCATGTCCGTCTGCGTTCCCAGTCAAGGAAAGTTCCGTAAAATGCCTGGGTTTAAAATCTTTATACGCTGCAAGACCACAAAATCTCTCGCCACATTGGATGGCAGGCCGTGCCAACAGACATAATCTGAGAAGTGCCATTGACCGGCATCACTGTGAGAATACCCGTACCATGGCCACACGACGACCTCCGAGGATTGTGGGTATGGCTTTGTTTTCTAAATGGACTGCACCAATAAAGTCCTTGTGAATAAAAAATACTTAAACAATGGGAAGAAAAACTCCCTGGTCAAAGACATAGAAGTATGGATAGTAATATTTTTTCCTTTGGCTAATGTTCAGACTAGATATCCTAAATGCTGGACATCACATTTAGATCTGACCTTGGTAGCCAATCATTTTAAATTTCCTTAAACTTGGCATACTTCACAAGAAAACTTAAAACTTTCTATTACTTTTACAGAGCAAATAAAAAGGTTTTGTTCATGTTTATTATGTAAGGTAAACTTTCCTCTAATAAATTTTTCTTTCTTCCGGTCAGTAAAGCAGTTCTTGGGTTTGAAATCCCAGAAAACGTCAGTCCGTTCCTGAAGCAGTGTCCACCGGTCATACGATATAGCTTTCCATGAGCCGTTAAACCACAAATTAATCATAGTGACGCAAAACGACTAGTTAAAATCTCTCCTTTTCTGGGAGAGCGCAACTCCAAAATCTCAAAAGAAGTTTTTATTACCAAAAAAACAATATACTCATACATCTGGGCAAAATACGAACGATTTTTCCAAAACATTATTGAATATGTTCAATCCAGTGACACTACCGAAATCCGTCCAACAGAATGACAGGTTAAGCTGACTACCTGTTGGCATATTTTGTTTCGGCAAAGTCCATGGGGCCTGTCAACCCATCAGGCAAAACAGGCAGCCGCCTAGGGCGCCATCTTCTGAGGATGAACTAGCTTAGCAGGCCAGTTGCAGTTTTTCTCGGATAGGGGGTTGCAGCAGTGCACACAAATGCACAAAGGCGTTGGTGTCCTTAAAGTGAGCTTTTAAAGAAATGGAATAAAAGATTTTTTGGTGACAAACCTGCTTAACTGGGAGTGAATTCTGTGTATACTGAAGGTCAGACTGGGCCTAGCCTGATCTGCCCTCTGGCCTTGGGGACAATACAGGGCGGGGCTACAAAGTGACCATTAGTGTCTGGGGACGAGCTTCCTGCAGCGAGCGCAACATAGTCGCAGTGCAGTGGGCCGCATCAAAAATGTGCCATCACCTCTGTCTGAGGTTTAGCAGGACCTCTGCGCAGGGCTATCGTTCAGGCCGCTACAGGAAGACACAACACGCTCTGTGGTTCCCGCCTTTTTTAACAGCTGTCCCACAGAGTGATGTTTTTCCTGGGCACTTGCTGAAAATGCTTACGCCTCGCCCTCCCCCGCCCCCCATCCAGTTCTCTGTAGAAGGAAAAGTCAAATCACCATATTATTAGACGGCGGTGTATTTATTGTGTGAATCGGCCCATATAGAAAAGACACATCCTCAGTGAAAAATTATTTATGAGACAGTCTGATGAAAATAAACAGTAACCTATTTGCTTTACTTTGATTGTGAATGCGATTAGTTGTATCACTCAGTAAACGAGTTAGCCTGAGGGAGCATGGAGTCCCCAACCCAAGCCTCGAACCACACCGCATCGCCACACAATGACTCATCCATTCCTTCTGCAAATTCCTGAAATGCAGGATTACATTTATATTTATGGCATTTGGCAGATGCCCTTAGCCAGAGTGACTTACATAAGTGCTTAGAAGTCTCAGTGAATACATTCTGATAATGGTTCAAGAGAACCAAGCTAAGAATATTATCACTCTAAAAATGTGTTGATGATGACAGGTAAAGGCTCATTAATATTTATAAGGAAGGCTGTTGCAGCTCTGGCAAAAATTGCAACACTGCATCTATAATGCATTACAGATACCTTCATAAATAAAGACGGGCGCAGTAGGGGCACGGATACCCTAGCAGATTCAGGGGGCCCAGCACTTTACAGGGGCCCTACCCAGCGGCGCAGTAGGGGCACGGATACCCTAGCAGATTCAGGGGGCCCAGCACTTTACAGGGGCCCTACCCCGAGTCTCAGTAGCTGAACGGATACCCAAGAAGAAACAGTGGGCCCAGCA
>JAODLD010000001.1:4201854-4214412 GCA_026781065.1 Mormyrops boulengeri | reverse complement strand
TTCAGGGGGCCCAGCACTTTACAGGGGCCCTACCCAGGGGCGCAGTAGGGGCACGGATACCCTGGCAGATTCAGGGGACCCAGCACTTTACAGAGGCCCTACCCAGGGGCACAGTAGGGGCACGGATACCCTGGCAGGTGGCTTGTAAGGTCAGCCCTAGGAGGAGAACTGGGGCAGAAGACAGACCGGAGGGGCGGGGCATGACAGTATGTGTATTCGTCATGTACCATTACCATTATATACAGTATATTTTTTGTATTTTCAAATTACAAATTACTTTTCTTGCACCAGTATTTTGTATTTACATTCGATGAGCAAGTATTTTTAATTTGTAACAAAATACTTGTTGTATTTGTGCCCATCTCTGGTTATTTCTAAGTATTTGTGCCCTGTCACATATAGTGTTACTGACTTATTTTTTACCATTATTAACCCCCTTCCACCCCCCCACTCTTTGCCCCTAAACGAGGTGTGAAAGGGACATTTATCGAGTGGCAGTTTTTGCGATGTTTGCCCAATTTAGCCTGTTTTGTGAATTAAGAACGATAATGGATTTTGATCACTGGAGGTACAAACAGTGATGTCAGCATATTAAGAGAGGTGGGTGCTTTGATAAAATGTAAATATACAGGCATATTTCACCTGGCTGCCAGTATGAAACATTATTCCGTGTCATTTTTGTATGTTATTTTTATCGAGAAATAATAAAAAAATTATATAGTTAACATTTTCAAACCTTGAGTCACATCAGTGTTGTGAACATCAGTTTTAGTATGCTGAATGTGAAAAGAGCTGCAGTTTTAAAATGATGTAAAAATATCAGTTTGTTTATAAACTCTTCTTAGTGTTGGGAAGAGGTATTCGATAAAAGTTTGCAACTACGGTTATTTGTGGCTCATATAATACAATGTGTGTATGCAGGGTCACTGTAAAGACTTGAGGTAGTAATAGTGTTTTTTGAAAGTCCCAAGGTTAAGTTACCAAGGAAACAATGAACAGACAAGTGTTTGCATTTTGAAAACTAAGGAAAATTGTGTTGGTAAGAATAACTGCTTATTTATGAGTAAAAAGTCACAAATGTATTTGGAATGTTGAGTGAAATTGGTGCGCATTATAATGCATTAAAATGGTAGATATAAGAATTAATAAAGCATTACAGCATCTTCTCTTGACAGTCATAAGGCATTATAATGTCTATTATAATACTTCATAAGCTCCAATGAAGATTTTATCTATAATGCACTACAGATGCGGGCAGTGGTGGCTTAATGGTTAGGGACGTGCACTTATAACCAAAAGATTGCAAGTTTGAATCCCTAACCAGCAAGGCACCACTGAGGTACCCTGAGCAAGGTACTGCCCCCAAGCACTGCTTAAATGCAGAGAACACATTTCGTTGTGGTGTGTCAACAATGACAATTAATCATGAAACTCTAATACCTTCATAACGCATTATAAAGGTCAGTATTAGAATTAAGGATGCTTTGTACTGCATTATGAAGGCATGTGCATTATAGATGAGAGCTTCATAAAGCATTCATAACGTATAGTAAACATGGCTATAATGTGTTATGCTTTTTATATAAATATTTATAGCCATGTTTATATGAATGCAATGCATGCAATATAATGTGTTATGAATGTCTTCATAGATTCATAGAAAGTGTTATTAAAAATTCTTATAGATGGTACATGTTATTGTCTGTCAGAAATGGAAGCCCAGGTGTTAAAATTCAAGACTTTTTTGTTATTTACAGAGACCCATTGTTGAAGCCTCTTTGAGCTCCTTGTTTCTCGTGTTGTTTGTGTCTCACTGCTCAGGCATTCGTTGATGAGTCGGTCAGTCCTTTTGTGGTATTTCAGGACCCTCAGGTTGGCGAGAATCCCGCTCGCCGATTCGGTTCACCCCAGGGCTGTCCCTTCCTGACAACACCATCTGCCCCCCCCCCCCCAGTTGCTTTCTGAGGATGGAAGGGAAGAGAAAACACACATGCACACACAAAACGCGAAAAGAAGAGAGTGTTTAGTGGGACACTCACTGAGCTCTACCCATAATTTTAAAACAACAAAAAACACGACCCCAGCTCTCCTGAGAAGAAAGAGGGACGGCCATCAAGACGGCAAAAGACCGAAGGACCGTCCACCATTTTCCCGTCTTCCTTTAATAAGGCTCAGGATTAATCCTCCCTCCCGCACCAGTAGGAGTCCCTTCGGAGGAAGACAGGGGCACTGTTGTGTTCAAGGGGGATTAAACCTGATGGCTGAATCAAAAGCCACTCACAATACAGTCATCAGCATGTTTTCACTCTGAAAAGCCCTACATTCCCGCTTTTGGAAAACACGAGCCATTGTCCCCTTTCTGCTTGCCACAAAGCCCATTCGTTTTCGGTTTTATAATATGGATTATTCTCCAGGGTGTTTTGTACGTCCCTGCGACTCGACCGACGTGGGGGGGGGTAGGGGGGGCAGGCAGAGGTGAAGAAGTGTCTACTCCAGTGCGGTAAAGGGGGCGGCGGGGACACCCCATGCTTTGCAAGGCTTTCTCTCTCTGTCTCTCTCTCTTTCTGCTGCCTTGAAGGAATTTCAATACTGCAAGACCCTCCGGGATTTAACTCTCAAAAGCCCAGTGCCACAAACAAACACACAAAAGCCTACAAAGGACACACCACCTTAGCCAATTAGCATTTCGGTAATCTTTTCAGTGACATTTTGCATTACGTTCCTAATGCACCCATTGTAAAATTCCCGTTCACCTAAATCACTTTGCATCACGGTCTTATTCTTCACACGTACCGCGAGATAAAAGCGCAGCCCGGAAAAAGGCAGGGAGGTTTGCCTGGAACCCGACTTGCCAGCTCCAGCGACGAGAAATTAATCGGCAGATCAAGGGCTGGGTGGTTAAGGAACAAAGAGCAAAAAAATTCAAGTCGGTTTATGGATGAGAACACAGGCTGGTGAAGGATGAGCAAAGCATGCATGCCACACAAAATAAGTACCGTCTGTGAAAAGAACAGAAGGACACTTCCCAGACAATTGTTTCCAGAAACACTAAGACTTTTATTAATAAAACTGGGAAAAGAATAATGCAGTTAATCTTAAGCTTCGCTAATAAATAATAATGGCAGATCATTCATTTAATCATATAACTGTCAAGGGCCGTTTTGGAACTCCCCGTGCTCTCGCAGAGGACGGAAAACTTTCTCAGTTTTTGAAAAGCTGTCTAACAGGGCAAAACATGTATAGGGCCTTTGTTAGCCAGCATGAATCTATGGGGGGTGGGTGTTTATCTGTACGGAAGATAATAGGTACCTTTGCTGCTTTGGGTTCATGTTTTTGAGGTGGAAATTTTTTTTAAAATGCCCTGTTGAGGGGCTATTGTGTTGATCTCTTAGGTCCGTGAATGCCTTTGTGATTATGGATGAGTTTTTGGAGGAGCGGCTTGTGGAGTACATCGGTAAAGATCTCTCGCTCCACTTCGTTAGGCCCTCGGGGTCTTTCTGATGCTTGTAGTATTTTAATGAAGTCGACCCACCTTACAGAAAAAGTGCAAAGTTGCCCCCAATTAAATTTGGAGGGAAGAGGAAAGAGCCCCAACAAAATCCGCTTGTGTTTTTCTGTTCAGTCAGTTTTGGCTTCTGTTCTGGATTCTTGTTGGGGGGGTGTCTGCCAGTACCAGGAGTCCTATAGCCAGAAGGGCAAACCCAACCCAGCCAAAACAAACCGGATGGAAAACGTGGCCTGCTGGCTCACGACTGGAAGACGCTGCCAGCCGCCGGTTCTGCTTCGCGCCGAGCCTTGTTCCATCTGACCTTTGGTCAACACAGACTCGTAATCGGCCATTTGTGCAGGATTAAACTTTCAGCAGTCTTCCTGAGAAGGCGTACAGAAAATGTCGGCATGTTTGTTTAGTCTAAAGATAAACGATGGAGTGACATTCCGGACAATGCCTGCCAGAGGAATTAGGTGACCTCTCCTATTCAGAGAGCGGTCCGGGGGACTGGATTACAGTCCCTGTGATCCGCAGAACAAACTCACAGGGATCTGGTGAGGGGCCTGCAGGTTCTGTGATTCCCAGGTCATTGTGTTATGGGGGAGCAGGAAACTGAGTAAGTTTTGGTGACGGCTGAAAAAGAAATTTATAAATGATTCAGGAAGAGGACTGGATAGACACTCATCATTTTAGGAAAAGAAATAGCAAAATGTATCAACACAGCCTACGAAGTGCACAACACCAATGACAAATTCACTGAAGATCCAAGGAAAACATGATAAATGCATTGTGTCCGTGTTATTTCTGGAGAGAAATTTGAAGCAATTCATTCACAGTAGAAATCTGTGACATCTCCTTAAGTGTGTGAAGATGAAGAATGTACCAACTAAGTCTGTCCACCTGAAGGACTCTGATAAACTTGTCTAAATACACATTAAATCTCCAGATGCATTCCAGGGCAGCTCTTGACTTCCCTCCCTCTCTTACCGTTGCCCGAGTTATGGGATTGTTCTCAATAACATGAGCCGATATCGTTATACAGGGATTTTCACTTGAATGTGTACATGCAGCACTTCCTATTAAAAAGTGAAATTAATGCTCTTTTATTAAACATGGGGGCAAAAATGCAATGAATGTAAGAAAGTCAGTCTTATGAATATGCTCAGTTACACTGGAGAGTCTCCGTCATTCCAACAAACAAGCAAAATGCCGCAGAGTTAATATTCTCATTATCGTTGGTCCCTCTACTCACAGAGGTGAAAGTAAACATGCCTGTGGGTCACTAATCTTTTTATTGTGTATCAGTGTTACCCTCAGAACAGCCTCTCCTGTCTCTGTGGTTTCCATGACAATCCCACTGGCCTGTGTGTCTCCAATCAATATAATGGATGAAAGGTGACCGCCTTTCCGCCGGTATTTCCATCCAGTGGAAATACCGGCATGTTTAGCTTTTGTCTAAGTGTTTCATTTGCCGTTCCAACCCAAACTTTGCTTCCTCTAACTAACCCTTTCAATAAAGGTTGTTAAGACCTTATATGAATTTCAGCAAGAAGAAATTATGAGGTTTTTGGGGTATAAAATCACAAAGACTAAATCCTTTAGCTAAAGGATTTCAACCAATTAGCATCTTGGAGACCAAGTATCAAAGCAGAAATTATATTTTAAGACTTAAGAGGGGAAAGAGAATGAACTGAAAAAATTTATCTCTAACATCATGTGAGTCTCCATGTGTTTTCCATGCAGTTGGTGTTTGTTAAATATTACCACATTCTGGCTGTGGAATAAGGCAATTTTGTCATTAATGACATCACAAACTCCGGTTTATAGCTGTTGTATGTAAACTGACACAAAAAAAGGGAAAAAAAAAGGATAGGTCAATAAAGCGGCCAATAAACACGCAGGGATGAATCTCAGGACAGCCTCCATAAAGTGGCTCGATTTATCCAGCACCCTACAACCCATGAGGTGTTAGTTCATTTCAACATCGGCGTCTCCAGCGGACCTGGAATGAGGCTGTTGACTATGTCAAAGAAAACAAGGTTTGACTAAAAGACCTTGGGGTGAAACAAAGACTCAGAGGATGGTGCTGTGGCCTCGTACCTCCAGCTCTGGGGGGGCCATGGTCCTGCACCTGGGTTCTCTGCAGAGAATTTGCTTGCCAAGGTTCTTTCGGGTCCAAAATATATGTGATTTGGTGAGTGCCAGCCAACGTATTAGGCACCGTAGACGACCTCCAAGGTCACCATCTCCTGAGGGGGCACCGACTTAGCAAACCCCTGTTGTACCCCAGTCGGCAAGCTTGACAAGGCAAAGACAAAGTGAAACTGGACAGTGAAATTTGCTAGGGGGGCACTGGCAGTGAAGCTTGCCTAGGGCAACATTTGGACTAACGCTCAGTTAGTCGAACTGGTTGCTCAAAGTTTCCCCAAGTTTCTGGGTGTGTAAGTGCCCTGTGATGTAGCGGCACCCCCACCAAGGCATCCCCAGCGTTGTGCTTACTGAGCTGAGACCCAGGGTCCCTACGACTGGATAAAATGGCCATTCCAAACACCAACAAATACATTACAGATGTCTGAGAGTTCATAATAAATAAACATAAACGTGTGTCTGTGTGTGTATGATATATATGTATGTAAAATGAGCTTTAATAATGATACAGAAATATTTGTAACTAACAATGCAAATGTATAAATGATGCAGGTCCAGCCAGAAACATAAGTTGTGAAACGTACATCTGTTTCTTACATTCGTACCACAAGTGTCTTGGAAAGCATCATGTCGGACTCAGCCAGGGCTAATTACTTACATTGTAACACTAAGGGCTTATTTTTTCCACACCCTATGCTTCCATTTTATAGGATAGTATACAAGCATTGGCTAATGTGTCGAATCACATTTAAGCAATTAATGTTGTTAAGCTTGATGTCATGCCCTGATCGTTCCGATCCTCCTGTGTGCCACGCCCCCTTGTTTACCTCATGTGGTATCTTGTTATCAGCTGTTTCTAGTTGTGTTTAATTAGTTTGGTGTATTTAAGTGCGTGTCAGTGTATGTTTCCCCAGTCTGGTCATTAACGTCACGACGTCGTTCCGTGCTCCTGAGTGTGTCTATTCCAAATAAACGCCGTGTTCCCCCGACTCCCCTGACTCCTGTGCCTGCTTCCCCGCTTTGTGCCAACGTGCTAGTGCGTGACACTTGAACTGTGTGACACCTTCAAAAATAAACAAACTGCTTGAAAAATCATTATAATATTGCAAAAAGTCTCATGGAAAACAAAAATCTTTTTTGCAAAATACATAGAGTGGCTAGTGAAGGTAGCTGTGTGTATCATGTGTATCATGTGTTCCTCACCCTCAGCACTAGGGGATCGGACTGAAATCAGAGGATCAGACCCAAACACAGGGGTTCCTCTCCCCCTGCACAGTAGGTTTGGACCTCAACCCATGGTGTAAACAGGCAATCCTTTCCCCTGTATGAGCCGATCAAAACTCCTCATCTAAGCAGATGTTTCTCTCCCCCTGCAGGAGAGGATCAGATCCAAACCCATCATGTAAACAGGTGTTCCTCTCCCCCTGCAGAAGAGGATCAGATCCAAACCCATCCTGCAAACAGGTGTTTCTCTCCCCCTGCAGGAGAGGATCAGATCCAAACCCATCCTGCAAACAGGTGTTCCTCTCCCCCTGCAGGAGACAATCAGATCCAAACCCATCATGTAAGCAGGCGTTCCTCTCCCCCTGCAGGAGAGGATCAGATCCAAACCCATCCTGCAAACAGGTGTTCCTCTCCCCCTGCAGGAGAGGATCAGATCCAAACCCATCATGTAAACAGGTGTTCCTCTCCACCTGCAGGAGAGGATCAGATCCAAACCCATCATGTAAACAGGTGTTCCTCTCCACCTGCAGGAAAGGATCAGATCCAAACCCATCATGCATACAGATATACAGATGTTCCTCTCCACCCGCAGGAGAGGATCAGATCCAAACCCATCATGTAAACAGGTGTTCCTCTCCACCTGCAGGAGAGGATCAGATCCAAACCCATCATGTATACAGATGTTCCTCTCCACTCCCAAGCCAGCAGGAACTGCAGAAAGCTACCTCGCAGAACTCACCTGGCTGATTGCTGGAAGTCCATTGAAACAAATGATAGAGGAAAAAAATGTCATAAATTATTACCCTCTGGATGGTGGATTTTTTCCTTTCATCCTCATTTCACTGACAGAGCTATAGCCTTCAGTCAACACTGAAATACAAGCAAAAGCAAATTCTTGATGTATTTCGAAAAGTAGCGGCTCAGACTTTGAGGAGTATGCATGGGAGACTAACACGGTGCCTCGAGAAGTAGAAGACATAAAATACCCATATTGTCATAGATTCCATAGATTCCATAGACCCATAATGTCATCTATGGATTTGGAAGGGCCTATCTGTTAACAACACCTATCTCATAGAGCAAGGGTGTCAAACTGCAGTCCTGGAGGGCCAGAGCCCTGTGTAGCTTAGTTATTTCCCTGTTCCACCATTCAGCTGAAGAGCTGTGCTGTAATAAGCACAAGGAGTTGAATCAGGTGTGTTAAATGAGGGGAAACCAAAAACTGTGCAGGGCTCCGGCCCTCCAGGACTGGAGTCTGACACCCCTGTCATAGAGTCTCTTTATACCTGGATGATCTGTATGGTTGAGCCATTTTGGGGGTTTTTGGGGCAGGGACACACTACAGTAAAGACAGATTTTTCACAGAGATCCAGACATTAATTCCCCATACAGATGGACCCACCAGTAAGTCTCCAACAGCTCTAACACGCATTTAACACCCAGGAAGTCAGCCAGTCTGAACCTGGTCCCCTCTGCCCCTCCGCCTCTGTCTGCTTCGATGCTTAGAGTTAGGATTTAGTCGATGATGTAAATTACGGCTTCTTGGAATGAAATGTGCTTCCCTGTGGACTGAGAGTCACGAAACGCTATGAAGCAACAGAAAATCAAACTTAACCCCACATTCATTGAAACTGACTTGAGTGTCATTGAGTGTGTGTATGTCTGTGTTGGGGGAGGGGTGTCTCACCATATCCAAACTGCCTCCCCCTTCATGCTTTCCCCCTTCATGTACATGAGCTCACTAAAGTCAGTCCAAGTCTCACTGTGCCCCTACACCCGGTGGACCCACCCTCGCCAAAGACTCCTCCACACATGGAGCTGACCTCGTCTACTCCTACAAAATTTTTAGAGGATCCTCCACCACCCTCAGCCAGTCACAGGACAACAGATGGAGATGTAGGGATACCACCCACAAGCTGTACTCCAATCTTATTACAGCGAGTTCTGAGTTACTTCAGTCTTTTAAAAGGGGTCTGACTAACTAGGGAACCCAATTCTTCTGCAGTGACCCTGGGTGGTCCATAAGCACAAAATGAAGCCCACTGCACGTTTCAGATAAGATGGAAGACTCCCAAGCAAATAAACAAGAAAACAGATGACTGAACTGCATCTCAGCATAAATGCAACAACTACAAATGTCATTTGTGTATCGCATCTGTCTACAATGTCATCAGCTTATGACTAGACTGTACTTCCTCGTGGGCAATGCCACACTTTGACTCATGGAGAAACTTATTAAAAACTCACCCAAGGAGGCCTTCTGATTAAGAGTGCCGCTGAGGCTTCGCACTGAGTCACTGTTGTCACTGAGTCATGTCAGACTATTTATGCTGAGAGTCTGGGGCTAATCAGGATGGAATAAACATTAGTCACGGCGTATAATGAATTTATAATGAACATTCAGCCTTTGCAGTCCATCCTGCTTTTGTTTTACCAGGTAGCTCGATGTAATTATTAATACCCAAAGGTATTTCCGAAAATCTCTTAGTGGAAGGATTGCAACAGAAGAACATCTATCCACACCGACACGTTGGAGACACAAGCAGGGCATGTCCACCCCATAAATATACACGCCCCCCCCCCAAATCAAAATGTTCTGCATGGCCTAAGACTACAGTTGCCTAGTTCTCGTCCTCTCCTCATAAACGCTGACCAGGATCAGACTGAGTAGTAGTAGGTAGCATTTTGTAGTGGATCTAGCAGATCAGGCATTATTAGGGGGGTTCTGGGGGGGGGGGCAATCATTTGTCTGATATGGAAATGCAGGGGTGAAATGTCAGTGCCCTCATGGCTGAAAAATATATCGTGTATTAAATATACTATCGGTTACATAAAAATAAGTGTATCACAATAGAACTCTGATGTGAAAGGCGCTATATAAAAAAGTCTTTTGAGTCTATACCAACAATCTACAACTCTCTGGTAAATTGGCCATACCTGTAGGGCGACCCCCACCTTAGGAGAGAATTGGGGAAATTATCCCAGACCTGACTCTATGTGGGGAGGGGGGTCCAAACAGGAGGGGCTGCACATCATGGGGACCTGGTTGGAGTAATTTTCTCCTGACCTGGGAATTATGAATGATAGGCCTGTAGGTCTAGTGCAGTCGGCCACTGGGGTAAATGAAAGTGCATTTTGCAGAGCCGCTTTAACTGCTTTAATATGAATCTATATTGAGCTCGGTGCTGTGGTGTGTTTTGCACTTCCAAATTTTCTAGCAACACTTGGAAGAGTTATATTTCACATGCAGCATAAAATTTTTGGGTCCACGCCTGCTTGCATTCTTCTCCGAGTGCCGGGCCATGATGAGAGAGGGAAGGAGGAGGTCTGGAAATGTAGTCAAACCCCACCTTCATTACTACTTGTCAGAGTTCCCAAAAACCACGGGGACTCTTCCGTTTACTAAAGAAAGCACGGATTTCGAGCCACGGAAAGGAGGCGAGGCCTTAATAGCCAAGCCACGATGACAAGCCGTTTTAGCGGCGGCTCAGTGACCAAACAGCGCAAGGTGTGCGGGCGGGATAACTAATCGCTTTCTCTCGCACGTGAGCTAGACCCCACACTGACACCTAGTGTGCACTTGTGTAACTGAAAATGGCACGACAGCGGCAAGAAGTGAGGCCCTGCCAGGCAACAAAAAAAAAAGAGTGAGAATTCTACGCAATTCTACAGCAGAAGTAAAAACTGCTTTAGCAGAAAAAAATCACAGTTTTTACAACCGTCAGTCACATTATAGATGTGGCTGGTATCTAGGATATCTCAGGAAGACAAATTGGGAAAATGGGTCCAGTTACATGCTATATCATCCCAATTTATACAATTCATTATTTATTAGCTTCTAGGGGAAGTCTGTGAACAGGGTGTTGTGGCCGTAGTGCTAGATAATGATGAACTTTATTTTTTTATTATAAAGCCCAAAGAGGGGACTTCATGGAGGGAGGCTGTCAGGCAGGAGCTTAGAGGCAGGGCTGCCCCCCCCCCAGGCCTGCACGATCCACCACCATGCTCCAACTTTTAGGAATCATGCCCAGGCACATCAAGACATGCAGTGGCCCCCTCCTCTGGAGGGAAAAAAATTCCCGGTCGCAGCAGTGAGCCTGTGGATGTTTTTGTATATATGTGTGTGTGTGTGTGTGTGTGTGTGTGTGTGTATCTGTGCGTCTTGCACGGCAGGAATGACAGATTGTCCTGCTTCATCAGCATAGGAAAAAAAAATGAAAAAAAGTGACATTTCTTTTCCTCGTTACCCCAGAGATGAGCAGACGGGATGAGTGATGCCAGGACGGGCTCAGCGGTAGGCCCTCGTTGCCATAGTAACACCGTGCCAACCATTCCCGCTTCTTTTTTTTTGTTATTATTATTTTGCTAACGCCCGTAGCTGAAGAGGTCCCCCAGGCGCCTTCTAATGAGCTGAAACCCGCGGCACACACGATTGCCGCGGAAAAGCGTGACTCCGGATCGGCGAGTCACGCCGAAAGCTGACCTCGCTACATGCCGCTTCCCAGAAAGCACTGACACGTGCCAGGAATCCCACAGACTGACATCACATAGGGAGGATTCGCGAGAAATGCCAGCGGTGGGTGGGGGGGCAGGGGGGTAATGAAGACGATTCACGTGTGGATTATGTCCAGACTGAAAATCTTCAGGGAGGGAGTACAGGACATTGCAGTCACCAGCAAGCACAGGAAGGTAGTCAAGGGAGAGGGATGGGGATCTTACCAAGTTTTCTCACCCACTGCTTTTGTCATCATGGACAAGAACCCCAACTACGAAGGTTCTAGAGCTTCTGGGCCTATCAGGGACAGGCCAGGCCAAGCCAGCCACAAGCCTGAAGCACTTATATATCTGCTTAATGCACTGTGAGCTGCACAGCCATCCTGTTTTTAAACATTACACCATGCGCTGTGGTGTAAAGCGGCATAGCAAACATCGGCCATGATAATTGTTGCTTTCTGCCTTTAAAAGCAGCAGAACTTGCCCTCGCGAGTGAAAAAAAACTTCCGCTGGTTTGGAGTTAAGTCCAAACACATATCACAAGTATGGTTAATTTGAGACTAAGTCCCAGACAGGGTAACTGCAACGTCCTGGTTGATTTTATACTTCCAGTTCAGGATATCAAGAGCTGTTTAAAGATCCATTGAGAGCTTCCTAATTCCTGACCATATTTCCATTCCCAGTGAAATAAAGGAATTTTAAACAAACCAAGGCAAAGCAGTTGTTTAAGGAACTAAGAGCCCTTGCAGAGTATTATGGGCACAAGACTGATTCTCCCCCCCCTCTGCTGGCAGTGATTTGGGCGTCACACTTTGGATCAAAGTCCAAAGATAAGTAGCGATGGCAACTTCCTGATCTGGCTGGGAAGCACCACCGGAGGGACGCAAACACAGATTACGGCTCTTCTCCAGTGAATGTGCCTGTTGGCATGCTGCTCCAGTCTTACGGAGGGTCGCAAACACAGATTACGGCTCTTCTCCAGCGAATGCGCCTGTTGGCATGCTGCTCCAGTCTTACGGAGGGTCGCAAACACAGATTACGGCTCTTCTCCAGCGAATGCGCCTGTTGGCATGCTGCTCCAGTCTTACGGAGGGACGCAAACACAGATTACGGCTCTTCTCCAGCGAATGCGCCTGTTGGCATGCTGCTCCAGTCTTACGGAGGGTCACAAACACAGATTAACGGCTCTTCTCCAGTGAATG
>JAODLD010000001.1:4148050-4186096 GCA_026781065.1 Mormyrops boulengeri | reverse complement strand
ATTCACCTTATCTCAATGTGCTTCTTTAGATTGGACGGGGAGTTTTTAAAAGCCAAAATTTCGATGTCTTTAGGCAGGCACAAGATAGGACGAATCTTTCCCACCCACGTAAGAAAACATTATGTTTGTTTAAGTATGGCCAGGGGTGCTGCTCATCTTCTCCATCGTTTGTAGCCGACGCTGCTTCCACTATTTCTTCCTCCGTTACTGCTTTGACACTCACATCAACAGATAGCCGACAGGTTGAGTGTGGAGTGATGCGTGTGCACGTCGCGTTAGGTGATTCATAGAACAATGACAAGTCAGCTTCCTCCAGCTTCTGTTGCGGTCACCTAAACTTAGAACGGCAGAGAAAACACCAAATCTAATTTGATTTTTGTAACGAGTAACGACACTCCACGCTGAAAATGTATCAGAGTAAAAGTATGCAATTAAATTAGGAAATATAGACAAGTAAAAGTGAAAGCTGACAAAATAAAAGAAACTCAAGTAAAGTATAGATACTCCCAAAACATACTTGAGTACAGTAGTGAAGTATTATAACTTCATTACTATACAACACTGTAGTCTTCATGATTGTTCCCTCCTCCAGCTCTTCAGGAGTACACATGCCCTCTCCAGGGCAGTCATGTGATTTGCACATGCTGCCTGCAGCCCATGCCAGACCGGCGCGGTGAACTGGCCAACCACCCCTTATTCACGCAGCAGTGTGAGTGAACTCTAGGGGGCATCGCTTGCTGTGGGAGCTTCTCATCTTGCGGTCTGCCACTGACCTTTCACCCCTGCCCCGCTAGGTGCCACGTGTCACCTGCCGTTCTGCCACATGTACTGGGGGTGCCAGCGGACTGGATGTCAGGGCTGTCTGGCGCCATTCAGCGGTATGCAGTTCAGTGACGGTTGTCCTCCCCACATGGGATCAGTAGTCACGTTCACAGTGGCTTGCTTGTCCGTTCTGAAGCATTTTGATGACCCAAGTTACCGTCATCGTTGTCCTCCTCATGAATATTTGTTCCCACAGAACTCAACCTCACAGAGAAATGCCTTGATGGAGTACTCAACAGCAATAATTATGAGTCCGATATCCTTCAGGTAATCTCCCCTGTTCTGTTAATATAGACTTCTCTCTGTCTGGCAAACTGTCACTCTAGTTAAGAGAACGCGCTCTGTCTGGAAAACACTCGCTCTAGTTAATGTAGACCTCTGTCTGATAAACACTTGCTTTGGTTAATATCGACCTCTCTCTGGCTAGCAAACAGCCGCTTTGGTTGGTATAGGCCTCTCCCAGTCTGGCAAACAGTTGCTTTGGTTAGTATAAATTTCCCTCTGTCTGGTGCACAGTCTTCAGCTGGCTCTCTCCAGTCTGTAGATTTCCTCTATAATCACGTTAGTTTTATCTAGGCCCAGCAGTACGTTTAGCTGTCCTGTATTAGCTGCCATCGCTCACAGGACTCCCTGTCTGAGGCCCACTCCACGTCTAACAGTGCTTTTTCTGGCAGAATTACCTGGCTTCCAGAGGCATGTCGTGGAAGGAGATGCTCCAGGACAGCCTGCAGGCCCTTCAGCAGGGTACCTTCCACCTATCAGGTCAGCTGCCGCCTGGCGAGCCCCGATCTACTCCACCTCCCCTACTCCCCACCCTGCCCCCCCCCGCCCCTGACACCCCTGATTGTAATGGGCGCTCTCCTGTCCAATATCTTAGACTATCGCATTACTGCCAACACCATCCTGTGCCACTGTTGTGGCCTGAGAGCCTTCAAGGAACTGGCCTACAAGTACAGGCAGAACATCCCGGCCTCCGAGCTCCCAGGTGAGGCCTCGGAGCCCCGGCCCGGCTTGGCCGCTCCTTCAGAAGAGGTGCCGACAGCACTATCTGATCTCTGTTCCCTCTGCCTGTTCTGAACACACAGCGGCTGTGACATCTCGTCCTGACTGCTACTGGGGACGTAACTGTCGCACACAGGTGAAGGCCCACCATGCTATGTGAGTACCTCTCACAGCACCCCCTAGTGGCATGCATGCTTATGGCATCCTTCAGGCTCTCTTCGGCCTGCTGGCTTGTTCCACATTTTCTAGCTGTCAGGTTAGTAAAGAATAAGCAATGGAAAAAAAATCACTGCCCATAACAATTCATGTTAGGCAGCCCTTTGAAAGGTATGGCAAGGTCCCTCCTTGGGTAAGCTTAAGTTAACCCTTCAGTTCTTCAGTTGACACATCCACAGTCTTAACTACCCTGCAGATTGAGTCCCACCTGATCTAAGGCTGTGTGATGTGGTCTCATAAAGTCTGCCTCTTGACATCAAGTGCTAATGTGTTTTTCGTCAGCAGGGGGAGCTAGTCCCCCATCTCTGTTTTGCTTACTTGACTTTTGAGTCAGTAGGTGAAGTCAAACTGTGCTGTCCTTTCTCTTGGTTTCTTCCAGGAAGTTCAACCACATTTGTGAGCAGACGCGTTTTAAGAATTGAAGAGCCCCTCGTCGCTTCCCCCGGGAGAGAGAGGAGGCTCTCTTGGTGTGTCCGAGTGCCTTTTTGGGTGATGGTGCCTATGCTGGAGCCCTTGGGTTTAGCAGAGACACCCTGGGACAAAAAGAGTAACTTTCAGGAAGCCTGAGTCATTACAATCTCATGCCATTTTGCCTGTCAACATTGCAAATGGACAAAGAGGCATTGGTGTGAATAGCCTCGTAAATGTAGTCTTTGTGTAAGGCCTGTGGGAATCCCCCAGACGGCCTTCCGTCTGTGATGTCAGCGGGGTTCCAGTATCCCCGCCCACACACTTAGTGTGCTCATCAGGTCACGCTCTCTATCATTGTTCCTCATGTTGCTCCTATGGTGTTTTCGCAACTTTCTCAGCGTTACAGCATAATTGCTTGAGTCTCCCTATCTATGTGCGTCCATTTCGAAGCAGTGCAGGGCTCCAGGTGGTTGGAGCGCCTGTCATTAGCGGTTAGCTTTTCTCTAGGCGTTCCTGAATAGAGAGCTGATACGGTGTGGGAATTCCTCCATGCGTCCCCTTAGGGGCGGCGTCTTACTGACACAAAGCTGCCGACTGTTCGTCCCAGTGTTAAGAAACGTAGTGGCACAGAGTGTGCAGGGCCTTCCTCCTGTTAGTGAGTAATGGCGCCTGACTAGCCCTGATTTTATTTCAGTTTTGATGCTGTACTAAGTCAGGTTAAAGCCTGGCATCAGGGCTCCCTGTTTCTGTGGCAACTCATATTTATTTATGGGGGAGAAGCGGTGGACACTCATGCATATAAGATATGCTGTGATGCTATTCACATCTGACACTTGCGATTTACACTGGGTATACACTGGGTATACACTGGGTATACACTGGGTATACACTGCGATCTATAGCGGGTAGCATGAAGCAGCGATCACTCTTTGGGGGGGGGCGGCATCTTGGTTCCTGCTTTGCTTAGAGATAATCAGCCTTATTACCGTAGTTCATTAGCCGCGGTTCGGTGGCTCTGTGAAGCAGCAAGCCGATCCACTTAGTTGTGGTCCTTAATGGCTCATAGACATGCCCACGGTAACCGACTTGGTCATGTGATTAGGGGGTGTGCTGTGCTACACCCCCATGGAGAGAGCCCTGTGGACAGAGAATGCGCCATGCCCATATGGTGGGCAGGTGGGGGGAGTAAAGTAAAGGAGGCTTTCTTTTTTTGCTGTAATCACTGTTAAACCTTAAAGACTGAATGCGTGCGCTTAGCTATAGCAGCAAAGCCCAAATCCACAGACATCGATATGTAGAGAGGCCTTAATCACCTGCGAATCTGCATCACAGGGAATGGCGGCTAAGCGGACCTGTCGTGCAATTCGATGGGGTCCTTCATTAGCACGGAGCGTCCGCTCTGAATGGCAGCCTTAAACGTAGCCGCTGTGTCCCCCGTAGTGCTTTTTGAATTTCAGCGATGAGGAGGGTGAGTTGATTGCTAAGATCCTGTTTAGTTGATGAAATGTGAGTTTGAGAGGTTAGAAGGAAGTGAGGATGTAGGGTTATTGTTCTTAATTATTCTGTTACTGCAGGGGTCAGTTGGTCTGTCCTGTTATACCAGTGCCTGTTTAATAACCAGTTCCAAACTAGTCTAGGCTGCGCGCTAACAGATTAGCCTTGTTAGTAGGTCAGGCAGTCCACAATCCACCCGTTCGCTTTCGTATTATGTGGTTTGGTAACGGGAAAATTATCCTGGTTTTGGGCTAATGAGATTGACTTCCAAACCCCTAATCAGCCCACAGACCCACATTTATTAGAGTTGAAATACTTTTCTGACTGGCTTATCCTATTAAAGTGACTGATTACCTTCTCCTCCCCCATTCTGATACATGCGGTGTGTGTAGTGTTTTCCATTTATGACACTCTGGCTTCAGCAATCCAAGTGGCTGAGAGTGCTGTATGTTCCTTGGGGGGGGGGGGTTCAGTTTCCAGAATGGAGCGTTCGACAAATAATTACATATTCTCAAGTTCATGGAATCAGAATATGTCATAAGGCACTTACATCTTGGTTTGCAGAATTTATAGTGGTCCTACAGACATAGCCAGCCTTCTTTTACTAAAAAAATACACAGATATGTTACTGACTCCATTATTGATTGTTCAAATGTCAAATGATTGTAACTGTCCTAAACAGCTGTATCATAATCTCTGTAATATGAAAACCATCGTAACTTGCATCTTCAAAACCTGTCCCGTCTCTGGTAGCGAGTACCCATAATCCAATTGGAGTAAAACCAGGAGATTAGCTTCTCCGAATCTGGCAACTGTGACAAAGTCACTGTTCTTTCCTCACTACCTATAGGAGGGCCTGTGGTGCCTCTGGACTCACAGAACACTTCTGAAGGTTTGAGAAAGCTCTGGAAGACAGAGGAGATGCCATCGGCAACACAGAAGCTCAAAGCCCCTCTGCTTCATCCTCTGAGCCCTGCGGGGCTTCATAAACATTGACTTTTTGCTTTTGTTTTGCTGGGAAGGTCGCCTGGATGGGCAGAATTAAAACCTCTGTCTGGAAGGGGTGTCGAGGAGCGGGATGTCTGCTCTGAAGAGGGGGTGGGGGGCAGGGGGGTGGTGTTGGCAGAGGTGCCTCTGCTTCTTATTTTTTCTCCGAGACAAAAAAATAAGTACAGTAGTTTACAGACTTAATTTTCCGTGGGGGAAGGAGCCACAGAGAGACAGAGCTATTCCCCGATGTCACTGTTTGGTAATCGGAGAAATACCCAAAAGTCTGTGTTTTATTAAACAAAAAAAAACACCAGTTTGAACAAACAAATGCAGACAACAAGCATGCTCTTTAATGTACATGGCAGATTGCAGCACACTCGGGAATGTCTGGGACGGGACGCGCGGAATCTGAGCCGGGACGGACCACGGCACTCCCCGCGCACTGTCGCTCCAGGCTGGAAGAGACTCTGGGCCTGGAAGCCACCAGACTCGAACAAAAAAATCACAGTTGTGCTTTTAATGGCTAAGACAGATGGCCCCATTTACAGGAACAAGTAGACGTGGAGTTTTTCTTCTCCTTCTTTTTTAGTCGCCAAGTTCCTCTTATTCATCATTGTTGTTTTTCTTTCCAGTGATCGCCAGAGGCACCCAAGTCAGAAAATCAAACCGTCAGAATGTCCTCTGCAGTACCTGTCCCGTCAGCGGGACTGTGCCGGGAATATCACCCGGAGTAACACTTCCACTTTTGAGGTGGCCCGGGATGAGGGTGCGTGAAGCGGCCTTTGGATAAAATGGAAGGAATGAGGAAATGACCGGGGGATGATGTGATCTTCAGGATGGGCTTATGATCATCGACAGGCCAAAAAATCAGCTGCTTGTCACGGATTCAGCACCTGACAGCAAAAGGATTATGGGTATTGGGGGTGCTGAAGATGGACTTTAGGGGCCCCTGTCTGTAAGACACCCAGTTAGTTTCCTGCTAATAACTGCGGAATACTGGCACTCATCCCGGCCAAATGTAGAGCAGAGGCCATTTTGGTTGGAAACGCATAAACAAATCTGAAAATAGCCATGGCCTCTTATTTATAGTCTTGATTTTGCTAACGTGCTAATACCTTTGAGTCGAACTATCTGTTACTCTGACTGAGTAGCCAAGCTTAGCAGATAGGAGCCTTGAGACGCGGCGGTGTGCAAAACCCAGCAATTTATTATCCATCCCAGTGAACATACAAAAAGCATGTAAAAACTTATATATATATATATACACACACACACACACATATATATATATATATATATATAAAAAAACCTTTTATAGCCAACTGCAATTAGGCCCTGGATCAGACCATCAATAGGTGGGTATTCCATCGAAAACACACCTCCAATTCAAACTAATCTTATTATATTTCTTGACACACCTAACACACAGTTAAATTCATATTATATTTACAAAGCATCTCCTCACAGTAAAGTTTACAAAGGCTTTTAAACATCCATCTCCTTTGCTAAGTTTACAAAAACCTTCAAACATCCATCTCTTTTACTAATGGTTACTTCTGGAACCATAAATAAGGGTTCAAACAACCCAGGGACTCTTTTACCTGACACCCACAAGCCATCCACAAGGTACACCCATGAATTCCGTGCCTCCTTGCGTAATATTTATTACTTGTAACTAAAGTTAAATAATACTTCTTTCTGTAGGCCTCCTCAACCCAAAAATGGAATCCCACTGCCACAGATAAAGCATAAACATTAGTGTACAAATGCCTATGTTATTGTCTGCACATACATGATGTTAACACTTATCCTTAGTAATGGGGAGGCTCTTCATTACACTATCCACTGTGGTGCCTGAATCGGACACAGACACAGGACGAGAGTTCAGTTCAACGCGGCTCTGCATTCAGCCTTATTTTAGCTGCCTTTTCCTTTCACGCAAACATGAAGGTGAGCCCAGTATTTTGTCGCCACAATATGAGGAAACAGCACAGCTCTCTGTGACACAAGTGTTTGGTCTGAGTTGGCCCATGGAGATACAGGAGAGACCCTACATGGAGGTACGTAAAAAGAGGATCCCGCAGCTACCAGCAAACAAAGCCGATCGTCAGTCAAACCAGGTGGCTGGGAATGCCGCGGGTGATGGAGAGGTGGGCGGTCGCTAGACAGCACCGCGGGGCACGAAAAGTTAAACATTAACTGGCCCGGCTGTGTGAAAACTGATACTGAAGCACAAGCAAGCTTGATGGATATCGCCCCAGATGGAAGAGGCGCTCGTCAAGAGAGACGAAATCAAAAGGATTAATAATTAGCATCGACGTCTGGGTCGGGTCTGTCTTCGCCCCGACCATCAGTCATGCCTGTTTGCCAGCGGTGGTCATCAATATCAGGGTGACAAGCCCCCTAACCCCCCACACTCTGCGGTCGCTGGAGATCTCGGCAAGGACATGACTGAACAACAACTCAGAGCGCAAACACAGACGAGGAAGACATGGTGAGTCTGCTGTCATTCCTGATTTAGACCCTGGTGCAGTGAGGTTTTTGACAGGAGTTTGGGGGGGGGTGGGTAATTATTCTCCTGGTTCATCTTCAAACTGTAATTTCTTTTCAATAATCTGATAAATCACCCAGAGACAGTGGTTTGGAGCAAAGGTCAGCACCTCCAAAACATATTTCCTCTCAAAACATGAAAATTAAACAACTGGCTAAACCCTAACCATCGAGAGCCACATTTAACTAGTATACATTCTGTGTTGTGCTCCTCCTCATTTAGGTTGTGCACAGTAAATACATCACCTTAGAACAATTATCAAACGCCATCCACTGGCCAATATATATCCAAACCACTAATTGCTGGGAAAATTGATTGCCGGCGTCAGGACAAGACAAACATGGGAAGATAAAGCGTGAGGAGATGAAGGGCTCGTATCTGATTGGACGGTCCTAAAGGGCTTGTATGTGATTGGACGGTCCGGGAGTCGGCCCAGTCATGATGCGATCAGCAAGTGCTGCTGTGTTATCTGTCCTATCGCAATAAAGATCATTTGCTTACAGGGTCAGCTGACATCCAGAGAGTCTCACTATTGAATATTGATTGGTCAAGTTTGCACATGATCAGCTCTGGGGGTGTGAAGTTGAACTCCCTGTACCTGTGCAGGTTTCCTACTGCAGGCCTAGACATTCCTGCAGGGCTGGATGTTAAGCCCACTCACTCCCCTGAGGCAGGGAATTTAGACGAAGGCCGAGTACAAAAAGATGAACATGAGCCCTAGTAAAAAAGAAAAAATGCATGTTGGACTGCATTTTTTACTGAACTAGCCCAGGTGGCTAGTAGTAAAAATTCTTAAACTCCACCCCTGGATGGATACATTCATAGCTCTACAGCAGAAAAAGTCTACCTTCTTGGCTGATTCTTGAGGGGGGAGGGGTTGAATTATTCGTCAGTCTAGACAGTTTGAGTAACACTATGTATTAATCATGAGTACAAAGTGTGAAGTGTTCAGGGCAGTGGTCAACTGCTCATACTCCCTGCAGTACAAATGAAAACCCTGCTTTTAATAGGTCTCTGAAACTGAACACCAAATCGGGATAAGCTCGTTCACTTAATGTCCAAATGTCACAAGATTTCTATCCTCTGCTTGCATCTCCCCACATAGTGCGTGTGGGATGCTGCCAACATCCTCATGGAGGAGACAGCTGCCCTACAGACCCAGAGAATCCCAGAACTGCTTTCACCACAAAGAAAGACGAAAATGTCTCGCTGTTCTTGTCATCACTGTCACTTGGGCCAGACTCGCAGCCAAGAGTGAAAAATCTTGGGCCGACGATCAATTAGGCCATGAGCCCAAGAGTGAAATTGTAACGACCCTATGTCATTCCGGGTCTCCGTCAACCTTCTTGACAGTACCCGCTCACCAGAGCTGCTATCTGCTTCAGCTCAATGACATATCACATGCTGCATTAAATTACCTTAGCTTTAAAGAAGCCTAAAATGCTTATTATTATTTAACTAAAAAAAAAAACTCAAAGCAAAACTGATTTCTATAATATTCCATTCATCCATTTTCTACATCTACTTGTCCCATTACAATCTACATGTTGCACAGATGGTGACGAGTTATTGTGAAGAGAAACGTGAGGATAAGCCAAGGATCATGTACAAACACAAGTAAGGGCTCACGTGACAGTCGGGTACACAGCACAGCTATTTACCATGACGGCGGACAAGGCTATTTACAACTCACGCGGAGCATGCTGGGAGATGTTAACAACCTCCCCTAGCAGAAGGCAGCTTGCTGACCCTACAATACTCTACTAGGGGCTGGTTTTGTTGAGAAGAGGAACCTGACCCTGTGGTTGACCCTAAACTACACTGTCAATAAACTAAAGGTCCACAAACATAGACTGTTTCCTTCTCTGTCCTTCTCCCCCCCCGTCAGGCCTCCAAGGGGCAGACCATTCTGATCATTTTCCATTTGAATGCCACCTAATGTCAAAATAAAGATCAAGTGCAGTGTAACGTGATACGTGTCGCCTGTAGGGTTAGCGAGAAATGGTAAGTTTGATACTCAGTACCTAGTGTAGTTGCTCCCCTAGAGCCTTCTCTGGGATCGCCACCTCACTCTTGGGCAAAGATTATGTGCTAAATCTGCACGCAAAGACGACAAGACGTTCTTCGGCTGAAAGGGCGCATTGTTTAAGTGTTAATTTTCCCCCGCCGGAAAAAAAAACTGGCGTGAAATCTGCCGCCTGCTCTCTTCAAACAAACAATGTGGCATTTTATTTTCACGAAAAACACATTCAGCGTGTCACGATAGCTAACAAACGTCTTGAAAAATATAGGCGGTGGTTTAAAAAAAAGGCCCAAATAATGTCACGCCGATCAGTCCAACCCCACATTAAAGGCGGTTCTCTTAGACTGATGTCACTTACGACCCGCTGGAGGAGCTCTCTCCCTACCACATTTGGCTTGGGTGCCGGTGTCTCTGATATCCACACGCCGCAGCGCTAGTACTTAAGTAGCGGCTAACACGCAGCAATGGAAGGGTTTGAGGAACGCACGCTCCGAAGAACCACGTTTGCCAGCCGGCAACAAAAGGAAAGCCCTGAATTTTCATGAGTTTCGGGCTACTCCAGGCTCGATTAGTGCACTGTGTACTCTGGCTTGGCTTTCATTGCGGCCTTGGCCAAAGGAATCTGAGCCCCGGATTGAAAGATGTGGACGGTCACGTTCTGGGCTCACTGCGGGTCCTAATCCCAAGGTAGAGTTCTTTGGCACATCCAGTGGGCAGTGCGGCCAGATGACTTTGTGGACCAGCCTCATTAATTGAAGAGCAGAGCTGAGAGTGATGAATTAGCGTCTCATAATTCATTGGAGATCTGAGTGAATTTCTCTCCACCGGAGAACTGTCTAGCAGAGCAGTGGAGCTTCACGGTTCCCGGAAGCAGTCTGCCATGGAGCGGACAGTGAAAGGACACCGGTGCTTTTACTGTATGTGTCTGCCATCTAATGGATTCCTTGAAAAACACAGCATCTAACAGTCAAAACTTGCTGAAAGTGTCATACACTAAAATAGATTGTAACATTTATTTACCTAATGTTGGTGTGTGTAAAATAAGCATTTAGTGATACGGTTTAAATTTGTACAAAAGTTACAATACTATAAGAGTTCATGGTGTAGGAACTTTATTATCATATCAATTTAATCCATAAATGAGGCAAATCTTATCACCAATGCAGTGCAGCTTGCCATGCATGTAATGTATCTATGTATAACAGTAACAATTACATTTAGTATAAATAATTGTCACTAACACTGAAGTGCACCATCGAGGCAGCTAGGGAATCCTTTGTCTCTGATGACTTTTCCAGTCTTTTTAACATAAGCTTTTATTGCTTTGGCTTGTAAGGGGATCAAGGCTGTTGATACATCTCCCTATCCTGGAGATCTCTCACAGCCGGTGGTGTTCTTTCTGTGATATGGGAATCTCTCACAGGCAGTGGTGCTCTCTGTATAATCCAGAGATCTCTCACAGTCAGTTGTGCTTTTTGTATAATCTGGAGATCTTTTACAGGCAGTGGTGCTCTCTGTATAATCTGGAGATCTTTTACGGGCAAAGGTGCTTTCTGTATAATCTGGAGATCTCTCACACTCAGTGGTTCTCTATAATCTGGAGATTTCTCACCGTTAGTGTGCCCTCTCTATAATCTGGAGATCCCTCACAGTCAATGGTGCCCTCTCTATAATCTGGAGATCCCTCACAGTCAATGGTGCCCTCTCTATAATATGGGGGTCTCTCACAGTCAGTTGTGCCCTCTCTATAATCTGGAGATCCCTCACAGTCAATGGTGCCCTCTCTATAATCTGGAGATCCCTCACAGTCAATGGTGCCCTCTCTATAATATGGGGGTCTCTCACAGTCAGTTGTGCCCTCTCTATAATCTGGAGATCTTTCACAGCCAGTGGTGCCTTCTGTATAATCTGGAGGTCTCTCACAGTCAGTGGTGCTTTCTGTATATTGTGGAGATCTCTCACAGTCAGTGGTTCTCAATAATCTGGAGATTTCCTACAGTCAGTGGTGCCCTCTCTATAATCTGGAGATCTCTCACAGTCAGTGGTGCCCTCTCTATAATCTGGAGATCCCTCATAGTCAGTGGTTCTCTATAATCTGGAGATCTCTCACAGTCAGTAGTTCTCAATAATCTGGAGATTTCCTACAGTCAGTGGTGCCCTCTCTATAATCTGGAGATCTCTCACAGTCAGTGATGCCCTCTCTATAATATGGGGGTCTCTCACAGTCAGTGGTGCCCTCGCTATAATCTGGAGATCCCTCACAGTCATTAGTGCCCTCTCTATAATCTGGAGATCTCTCACAGTCAGTGGTGCTGTCTCTCACAGCCTGTTTCTGCTATTCAGTTCATTTCTAAAACAAGACACATGCTTTATGATTAGCTGTTTCTCATGTACCTGATATACAGGCAAAGGAGACTGGTCTGCCCATGGAGTCTAAAAGCGACATTTTCTTGTTTTGAGTAATGAGAAACAGTGGTCTGTAGGATGAAAAAGAAATCGGCTGATTTTATTCCAAGTTACTTATATCCTGCAGCATGTGCTGCGGTGTGGCAATGGGTAACCAGCCAGGGGACTGGTGCACGTGCTGCCCCCCCCCCATCAGGCCTCCAAGGGGCAGCTCGGGTAACGGGCCCCTTACCCGCGGTTTGGGTTGGTGTGTAAATCAGGGGTCTTCTCTCTTCATTTGGGTTTGCTTATGATTTAGGGGTCTTTGCTCCCTGTTTGGGTTCATTTATGATTTGGGGTCTTCACCCCCTGTTTGAATTGGTGTGTCTTCGCTCCTGATTCTGTATGGCATGTATGGGGGGTCTTCCTGCCCATTTCCCTTTTGCATATCATTTGGGGGTCTTGACAACTTGTTCCTTTAAGCATATGATTTGGGTGGGACATAGTAGGTGGGAGATAACATGAAAGAAGCTCTGTAACAATGACCAGACGAGGTCGCAAATATTTAACGTTTTATTAACGCACTGTTATGTGCTTCTCCTTTGTTTTCCCGTCCGATTTCACATTTGTAAACCTATCCCCATGAAAGTGAGCCAGCAGTGATGGGCGTCCTGCTAGCGTTTAACTCGCACTCTGTGCTCAGCTTGATGGGCTTACGCAGTGGCGGTGTGCGGTAATGGTGCAAGAAGCACGTGGCGTAGAGCCACACAGCCATGCTGATCTAGAACGTGATACAAAAATGAGCGAGAGAGTGACATATTTACACCCTAGCAGACGGAGATTACCCTGCACTCTATGGACAAAGCAATGTTCCAGTCCTATTGCCGGCAAGGATGATGCCGTGAAGATCCCACAGGACACACTGCCATCCCCAACACATCATTCACACTCTCCTCCAACCTCAGTGCCACAGAAGATGGGGGGTGGGGAGAAGGGTAGGGCTGGGGGCTGTGAGGGGTGTAGGGTGGGGTTAGGGTCTCTGGGTCTTGGCTCAGAACCAGAACTCGGAGATGTAGATGTGGACATTGATGATGTTGCGGTAAGACACAACTCCGGACATCACATGGTTCATGGCCAGCTTGAGGACCGTGTAGAATGGGCCTGTGATGGGCTTCACCTGGCGGACCACACCTGTCGGAGACAAAGTGGACATCACTGCACACGCACATGCCCTGAGACTACACAGCACTGCAAACCAGCAACTTATGTAATGCTGATTGATGCACATTATGCAACACTGCACTAATCTACCCATCACAAGGATGAGGTACAGCTTGTCAACACTATATAAGCAATGAGAATTGCTTAAGATCTCGCCTAATGAAGAACAGAACGGTAATGAAAATTACCACACAGATCACGATTTAGGCCGATACTCACGCCGGATTAGAGTGATAAGACATTTACAGCCTCTCTAAGTGAATCCGGCTTGTGAGTCCCAACCTCCGCCTGTCCCTCCCTCTCCCACGGGATGCAAGACACCCTATATCATAGTTTTGTGGGGGGAAAACAAACCATAAACATGACCAAGAATTACCAAACGTCCAAAGAATTTGTTGGAAGCCCTTTTTAAGTGAACATGCGAATACAGGGGGAGGAAAAAAAAATCTGGTGTTTATACAGTCTGTCAGCACCCCTTTCTTTGTGCAAAGCTGGTGTCATTTCAGCTCGGTCCTGTTTGAACAGCCATCGTCGGAGTGCAATCAGGCCACACAATCGCTTCACTGTCTCCTGGGTCTCCGCCTGCCCTTCTATCACACTCAGTGTCTCTTTACCACGTTGCCAGGTGCAGGTTGCTACAATGATACCAGGATTGGATGTGTTTTTCAGTCATCGAGTACGGATTAATGAGATTTGGGGGTTGCCAGGTAACACGAAAGTCACACAGGTTCATCGGATGCCCGCTCACTGCCCCCTTAGCAGTCTGCAAATCTTCCTGCCATTCATACTGCAGCCATGGACATGGTTTTGATATATGACCAGAGCTATGCATTACAAACCCTTTCCCAGCAGGGGGCGATGTTTGTAGCACCCTTTGCCTGTAGGGCATGACACCAAATGAAACCCACATGTTCAACACAAGCAGCTTCCGAAGTCACGCGATGTGGCCATGTAGACCGTACATTTGGTCTCCATCTTCGCCCCCAGATTGTTGGAAAATGAGCCTTGTCTAGCTAAACGCGATGATGCTGTAGATAGCAACGATAAGCACTGGCTCGTGCGGAATGGGGCCCACTCCCAGCTCTGCCACTTGTTTTTAGTTTTAAGGATGCATAGTTTAGTTTAGTTTCTTGGGTTGCATAGTGATACTCCACACCAAGAAATTAAACCGGGTTTCACTGTTTCCAAACCATGATCACCATTAAGAGGACACATCTGCATGAACTCACATGCCCTACAGTACTGGCAGGGAACCTGCAGGACAAGGGAAGAGGCATTTCTTTGTAACTGACAATGATTTTTTCTTACTGGTGCTGGAACATGCAGTGTCACACCAGAACGAGAGTTGGGAAGGCGTGCCACTTACCTACAGCGTCACCTTGGTAGCAATAGCCAAATTTCTCCATTTTTGTGCATATGCTGTTTTTGTGACAGTGCCATGGTCCCAGTTTCAACATCTTTAGAGTACTAATCCTGTAAAGTGAGCCACCCTGTGGGCATTGCAAGAAATTGCACAAAAGTGCTTACGCCAATGCTAAGAAGTGATGGAAGACATGAGGCTCTAAACCCCATACTGAATGAGGTTACCGTGTGCTGTCAGTCACCAGCTGTGTGCTGTCAGTCACCAGCTATGTGCTGTCAGTCACCAGCTGTGTGCTGTCAGTCACCAGCTGTGTGCTGTCAGTCACCAGCTGCTTTTAACCGCTTAACTGACGGAAACCAATATCGTACCTCACTGGTCACGTTACTGGATCCCGTTGATGTAATCAACACAACTTTTGATGGAGAACAGTTCCAAAGATTGGTTTCTTCCATAGCTAGTACAAAAAAGACAGTAAATTCACAGAATGTGTTTGAGAAAGCATTTTACAGAGAAAGACACCGCGATTACCCTTCGCTGCCAGAACACATCTTTACGATGGAATTGTTACAAACCAAACGATCATGCGCTCAAGAAAGCGAAAAACTGAAGGAGAGCAGAAAAGGACATATTTTCCCGACAAATGAGATGGAGAAACTGCTCAGTGTGTGAAAAACAGAGTTCGTAGAGCAGTTTCTGGGCTCTACATAGTTTCCAAAGAGTCCAAAAAGTCAATAGAAGCTCCATCTAAGGATAACTCCCTACCTTGTCCCATGGGTAACCGAGGTGAGACAAATGGCCAGTGGTTATTCAGATTTCCCTCTATTCCTAGCTTATAGACAGGGACTGTTTAATGCGCAGGTTTACCCAGGCTGGGGCCTCAACTGACCTTCCTTAATAAAATTTGAAGCCCCCCCAGTTGACAACTCTTACCACCGCCACTCCTCTCCCTGGTCGACAACAACATTTTTCCATTGCCACATCCCCCTCCCCCGGTTGACAACTACACCATCGTAGAAAAAATAGTACGGGAGCCTCAGATAACTCAAAAAGCCCGGGGGCCTCTGAGTGGGTTATCATGCTTCTGCTTACAGGCCTCATGGAGGGTCTTGGGCCTGGTAAAGTCTGTCAGCCTCACCTCCAGGAGGGTGCATCACCAACAACCTCTGATGGCTAATCCAGGGCTGCCAGCCTTCATGCATCTGGCATGACCCTCACGCTTTCAGACTCTCACGCAAAGAATCTTACGGTAAATCTATATCACTCCATTATGAACCTGGAATTTATTACATCAAAAGCAACAGACTATTTAAAACGGGGGTGTCAAACTCCAGTCCTGGAGGGCCGGAGCCCAACACAGTTTTGGGTTTCCCTTCATTTAACACACCTAATTCAACTCCTTGCTCCTCCTTGTGCTAATGACCACACAGCTCTTCAGCTGAATCATTTGTGGTTGGAACAGGGAAAGATCTAAGCCACACAGGGCTCTGGCCCCCCATGACTGGAGTTTGACACCACTGATTCACAAGGTAATAGAACTGTTACATACATGAAAATGTGTGCGTAGACTTGTCTCGAATTGAAAATCTCACACCAGCCAGCTGACCAAAGCTGGCAACCCTGCTAATCCTGCTCCATCTTGTGAGCTTGAGAACATCTTGAGTGTTATCTCCTGGCTGGAGTAACAAGGTCTCCCAGAAGGGGCAGCCCGTGAGGGAGCACAGTTCTGACATCATTCCACAGCACCATAAAATAGCTTGTAAGTAGAAAATAGCTTTAACTGCATGCTAGTAGCAAAGACATGGCCACAAAACAAAATGTAATGAATACCAGCGAATGACTCTCATCCTCTATGACCATAAGGGCTACAGTGTTGACTGGTTAAAAGTGCAGAGTAGAGTTTTTTACTGGATTTATGGTTTTTGCAACCTTGGGTGTTTTGGCGAATTTGGAAAGAAGCGGGACTGACACCGACATGAATGAAAATGAGGATGGCCGGCACCACAATGCTGCATACCAGCATTTTGGCCAGTGTGTGTGACATGCTAACCGCGGTTAGCTCCTCGAACGGGTTACCAGTATTGTTCTTGAGGTATCACAGCAGTGCAAAATGGCAGGCTAACGCTTAGCCTTGTTCAACACATTGAAATTAGTGCAGTAAACATGTCAGCAAGGGTTTTTCCCAGGTGCTTTGCTTGACTGGAGGTGCAGTGTTATTGGGGACGCTTTGAGCCCTACTGTGTTATTTACTGTGTTTTAAACAAAAACAGGCAAAAATAACACATTCTACTTTTAGCAAAAACAATTAGCAAAACATGCTAGCAACATGCTAGTTTTGTTAAAAGGGAGCTACAGATGTGCTATGCATTCATACAAGGGACAGATACAGCCTCTTTTTTTCTTTCCAAATAAGCATATGATGGCCACCGATTTCAGATACAAAACGTAAGAAATTGTTTTGTTGATGGGTCGTCATGCCAGGTTGCCAGGGGGAAGAGATTTATATCAGGGGAGGATCAAATGAAACATAAAGTGTTCTCGCGGAGCTGGGTATCGAGGGGGCTGGCCTCCACACAAAATTTTGGCTTCAAAGAATAATTTTTCTGCCATTTATAAGACTCGAACAAAGCTTTCCTATAAAAAGAAAAACTTTCCAACCTCTGCGGGTATAGACGAGTAACGTGGTCGGATTTGTTTGCACAGATGCTCTGATTCGTCCGTGTTTTATCCAGGCACGGGTGAGTTAGGCGAGCCTTTGCCGAGACAGTGATGGATGGATCGGGTGAACGACTGCAGCGTGGCCTTGCCAGCAGTCGAAGTCCTCGGCCTCCCTCCCTCTGCTTGTGGTCTGATCATTTGGGCCCAGTCCTGGATTGAGTGCATGGCCAACTGGCCTGACCGCTACATAAACCACTTTAAGTGAATCTGGTTGATCAGCGAATACATTAAATAATGATCCAAGGAAACAGTTGCTGGAATAACAGTGTGATGCATTTTGCCGCCGGCGTGGCCCGTGTCTTTACCAATAAACATCTGTGTGTTCAGTCCTCACCCCCGTAAACCTATCAGGGAATAAGATCAGGGCTCCTCTGATGCCGGTGACTCACACGCTGAAGGATCTCATACCATTGCGCATATTGCAGCTAATAGCTTAAGTATCAGCTACTGCAGATGCTTCTCAAATGACGCTTTGGTGATTACGTAAGCCAAGCGGCTCGTTTAGTGCGGGCGGCCACCTGCGCAGCTCGCAAACCGTATCAGAGCTGCAGGATCGATGAGGGTGACACGTAGCCCGGTGCGAGGTGAGACACAGCAGGGCGAATGATTCCTAGGTACTAGTGTGGTCGGGAACATTAAAAGTACCGAATCTGCTGTGTATAAAATGGTTCCACTACTAATTCATAATTTCATAATAATCAATAATAATAATCAATAATTTCACTACTACTGGTATCGATTCTACAGCCTGCATTTCCAGTTTGTTCTGACCGCTGAGGTTTGTAGGCTAGCAACGCGCATGCCTAGCCCTGAGCGCACTCTCACACCCGCAACATGCTAAGCCTTAAGCTGACTAGTTCAGAAGCGTCTGAGCTTTAGCATTCGTGCTAAATCGATAAAGAATGTAGCTGGTTTCTGGAAATGCATTAGCTTTAAGCTAAATGAAGATGGCAAACCACAGGACATATGCAAGTCTGTATCAAAGTTATGGACAATACTGACAAAGGGGGCAGACTCAACGAACTGCTGAAACATCAAAGGGACTGACATCCAACACAATACAAAGTTTTGAGAGATAGGTTTCTTATTTCTGAATGAATTAAATATTAATGTTAATCTAAACATGCATTTTTCTACTGGTTAAAACGTTTTTTGTAGTCAAACATTCATGCATTAATAAGACAATGATCTGCAATTATTTTTACTCATAAGTCATGTTCAGCTCCATATGATCTCGTGAGGTCATCTTGATTAGTGTTGATCATTCAGATACAAACTTTTAGGGTCATGCAATTGCTAGAAATGTTTGTACTTTGAGACACAAGATAAAGAAGGTATGTAAAAGTAATGTATATTTCTTCTATTATGCATTGTAATCATAAGTAACATCTAATTTTTAATAGTGATTATTTACTGCTTGGGAATGTCACAACATGATTACAATGGCTACTACTGTACTTAATATTATTATGCTTTGACTGTCAATGCTATGTGAAGTCTTTCTTTAGATTTAGATGAGTTTACAAAAGGTAAGTTTTTACTGCAAACGATATTGCATTTTAATTTTTTTACATTTTTTAAGTTACATACTGTGTTTTGATATTAAATTTCAATACTTTTCTTGGTATCGCATTGAAGTTTGCAATTTTGGAAACTGACGACAGTACTGGGAACAGAGCATACATCCAACCATGACACTGGGAGTATATATGGGGGGGCACTGGCTTCTCAAAGCAGGCTGATTGGCCTCCGAGTGCCCCCTCCCTTGTCACTCACTGATTCCAAACATATCATTGACTAATGATAAGATTGGCCCTTCTGTATGGATTATGGCCCTTCATGTGCCCCCTACCTTAAAAGATTCTAGGTGGAGGGCAAGACTGGCCATTTGCCTACCTGCACCCTAACAAAACTCAACGACATCTAATAATTAATACAAGCCAAAATGATATCACGAATGATATCAAAAGCTAGCTAATTCTCAGAAGCCTACATACATGTGACATTATAAAGCAAACGCAGTTTCCATGGAGTGAAGCTTGGGGAAGGGCTCGGGAACTCATAATGTCCTCCCATGCATTGGTCTAGAGGCCCCTTAAAACTGTATTAGGCACCAAATGGACCTAACCAAAGGGAAACAGCCCTCGCCTCACTTACCTACAGCCATGCTCTGCTCATAGCGCTTGACGATATCAAAAGAGCTGTGCACGTTGCCAGCTAGGATGTCAAAGATGATGCTGGGGAAAGTTGGTCTCAGGGCCGAGTGCGCTGGGGAGTTGGTTCTCAAGAAGACAATTTCTGTGGACAGAAAGCACGCTCATAACTAGACAGAAGTCCTCATCAATGGTACTTCATACATTCCTACAAGCACCTTTAGAAGGTAAAATGCCATGGGCTATACCTTGGGTTAGACTTGAATCTGTTACCTTACATGGCAGAACAATAACCTTCAGGAGAGTTGAATCCAAGCAAGAAGTTCAACTAAACTACTACTAGACAAGGACCAACTGAGGTAATGGCTGATGAGGAAGAAGCCATACCTTCCGGTTTGACGAAGTCCCTGAAGGTAGGGAGGGAGATCACCGTGTGAGAGATGGACTGAATAGGATCTGACAGGCAGGCGACGTCATTCGGCCGGCAGGACTTCACACAGCGGACGGGCCTACCAGTGAGGGGGAAACAGGACTCTGGGCACATCTGCATGCTTCTCAAAGCAAGTTTAGAGATTTCCATCAGGTTCATTCAGTTGTATACATAGCGTCCCTCCCACATTGTTACCCCAAAAATCAGTAAGGGTTAGGGTAAATACAACAAAACTGCTTTAAGTATTTGCAAGACTGTCCTCACGTCTTTTTTGTAGTGTCTGGACCAGCTTTAGAAAGTAGCAAAGAACACAAACAAAAATGAGAACAAGACTTTTAAAGTTCCTTTAGGATCACTAAAAGGATCATTGGAGCCAGGAAGTCAATAAAATACTCAGACAGATAAAATATTTTATACATAATGATTTTTGGGAAGGAATTCATATAAAGCAAGAACCCACAAGGTTTTAGTGCAAAAGGCTTTTCGAAATTCACATTCTAAAGAGAGAAATACTACTGTAGCCTGAATGTGGTCTATTGCCTGCAGAAGAAAATATTTGGATTTGACAAGCATCCCAGCCTCAAAGCCCATCATGTTGTTGGGAAGATTTGCTGGGCCAGTGTTCTTGGGAGCTTCTTAAGTTCCTAATGACATGATTAGGCCACGCCCTCGTCTCTGTGGATTGTCGAAAGTAGGCCACATTTCATTTCGTAACCACCAGTGTCTTGGGCTCGAATGGATGCCCTCCGACCTGGATTGTGGGCAGCGCTCGAGGACCCCTCAAGGTGACTTTGAAAATGCCTGTTTTCCAGCATCATCATTTGACAGGCAGCTTGATGAACGTTTAGACACTTGGGCAGCCCTCTCTCGTCTCCCCAAATACTAATGTGTTTGTCAGGGTTTGTGTTAAATACGAGCATTGAAGGCCCTCCTTTAAACCTGACCGCTAGGCGAAACAAGCTGTTCCAAGTTATCCAGTTTTTGTCTGTCATCACTTCTCAGTTTGGCTGTGCTCACAAGGCCAGAAGTGCTCCATAAATCGATCAAACGGTATGATTGGCTGCACCCAAGCCAGGTGATGTTAATGTCAGGCAGACCGTTAGCTTATGCCCTAGAGGAAGAGGAGGACAGGCAATTAGGGGCGTTAATAATGTGAGCGCATGGAGGTGGTGCGGGCGGATATCAGTACTATGCGGGATTTATATTCCTGCCTGTCTGCTTTCACCATGCCGACCAGCTGGAAAATCCCCAGCTCAATGCTGGATTACAGGCCCGATTTAAGTAGAGAGGGGTAAGGACCCCCTGATAAATAATTCAGCCACCGTATGGTGAGGGAAGCTAATTAGCAATTAGCTAGTGAGTCCAAGTTGTACCTCTACATTGGCCAAAGCCACAAAATGTTCCTTATGTTTATAAAACCTCTGCTTATACTTAAATCTGGAGATTCAGGCAGCGTGAGCCAACGGACTACAATTTATGAGGAAATAATGACCCCAGTTGAGCGACATCAAAGATGCACGGCAAGTGAGAGGCTAATTGTCACCGTGTTTCTTTACTTTTGGGAATTTATTTTTTCATGTTCCCTGCTTTTTTATTTCGGGAGCGATGCACGTGTCCCGTTGGGCTCGACGCAAAATCAGACAATTTCCTAGCGTAAGAAGAAGCAGGCCTTTGGATAGGAATCTTTTGGTTAAGAGGGAGCACTTCTTAAGAATAGCTCTTCATAGTCCACATGTTGATACCTCCCCAACAAAAACATGGTAGGACATCATTCATTTTCGCCACAGCAATGGTGCCCTACCACAAATTGTACAGACCACCAGCCAGAACCCATAGCCCCATAACTCAGGATGTCAGGATGTAAAAAACAAAAAAGAACAAGAACATGCCTTTATTTTAAGGATGTCACCACCAAAGATGTGTATCCTTATTCTTCTCAAGGCATCTGGACAGCGTGAAGCTGCAGTTATTAAAAGCCGCAGTCCAAGGACTGATTGGCCAGCATTTTTGTCTATTTTTACGGCTTATCCTCAGGGATATTTTTTTTGGACTGCTGTTGAATTGTTGGCATACTCCTGTATACCTGAGGTCACAGAATTCCTGCAGTCCATCATATTATCTGTGATTTATGAAATTGTGTGAATGCATCTGAAAGTTACCAGCGTGGGACCTCCCTTCAGGAACAGCAAACCAATCAAAATGGATTGTGAAAGCACCCGTTTCCCAGAATCCCGCTCATGACAGCCTCAACACTGAACAAGCTAAGCTCCATGAATTAGAGATCCTCTGTCAGTCAGGTGCATCTTGTTACTCAAAGCACCTGATCACTGCTGGTGGCAGTAAATTAAGTAATTTAAGAAGAGAAACCTTCGGTCGTGCCGACCACACATATGAGGCAAATTGCTTACACCAAAAATACAGGAGAGAACATCTTTAAGGAAACAGGCTGGGAACAGGACCGGAGCAAAAGTCCATCACATCTACTAACAGCCACAGTAACAATTAACCTCTCACCAGAGCAAAAATGGACCTGGTGATTGAATTTACATGTAAGCTACAATAAGAATCAGACATGTACCTTTTCTGTCCATTTTTATTCTTTTTTAATTGTTTTTATTCTTTTTTAATCTGTTCTTAACTAAATTCTGTTGAACTGTGAGATAATGGGTTCTCCCTCAGCAGTCGCAAAATTAAAATAAATTAATTCTCCATGGAAAACATTAGGAGAGTCACCACTTACTGTGTGTTAGAATTTATCACTAAAATGCTGTTAGTTTTCATAGTTTCAGGTCAAACAGTACAAAAGGACACAATAGTAAGCATCCTTAAAATTAGTATGAGCTAATACATGACAAAATCAAATAAGAAATACCATATAAAATACTGCATGCACCTTTCACACATTGCAATACAGCCTAAGGCCTTTTTTGCCTTCAGTATGTTATTTAGCCCTACAGCGCCACCTAATGGACATCAAACAGAGTACAACCCATGTAAACTAATGCATGCTAGGCTACTGGCACCTACATCCCCGAGACAACAGACACGGCTAACAAGATAACGGGCCGCGTGCCTCTCGTTTACACGTCAGGCACGGCAAGCAGACTATCGAGCTGCTCTTGGGTGACAAAGACCGAGATTTTGGCCACATAGGTGCTGACCGTCCCATATCGTCGGAGCTTCATTTTGGCAGTGAGCAGAAAATCCCTGGCCTCCGTGATTGGCCGCCGCACCATAATCACCCCGCCCGAGACCAGCTTCTGCACTCCAAAGAGGCCTTCCTCGTTTCCGCCGACGATGTCTAGCTGGATGTCGTCGCCGGGGACCGAGTTGGAGGGGCCCATGTGGAAGATGTCGGTTGGCACGGGAATGTGGGTGGGAAATGTGAGGCGGTAGTGGGTTATTCGCAAGGGCAAGGCCAGGCACTCGCTACTGTGATCGCAAGCCAAGCGTTCGCAATGACTGCAAGGGAGAAAAACAAAGAGAAAGGGAAAAATAAAACGACGGGGACAGACTAACAGAGCAGAGAGATGATGAGAGCGCAGTGCATGCATGCAAAGCGGCACAGCGACGACAGCCTCAGCAGTAAAGCAGAGGCCGCTAAGCCGTCTCTAGCCTCCCAGGTCCTACAGATGCCCAACAACAGTGTGGAAGAGCAACATCTTATCTGTGTTGTCATGTCATGTTTCAGTGACTCTTTGGCTTAATAAATGGAGTTCCTCTCGCTTTTTTCTTTTAAGGTACACCCAGCATGAAGATTCCTACAATGTGGGGGCCAGTCGGGACAGGTGCATACCGCTATTGCTTAAAGACTACAGATTTATTTGGTAACACTTTACATGATGGAGCTCAAATACTTCGTAATAACTCGATCACTACTGAAGCACAAATCATGAAGGAATATAGTTGCTACCTGAGATAAAAGATGCCTCGCGATTCATTAATGATGAACAGACATGAGATCAGTATGTCACTTGTGTTATTCATGACTTGACCTTCAGTAGTTCACAAAGTTTTCGGAATTAGACATAATAACATATCGTAACTGCTTGAGATAAAACATGCATCACGATTCATTACTAATGAATTAACATGAGATGTATGTAACTAAGACTTGTGGTTAATTAGTTGGCCCTAACTCACAGGGAGACACACTTTGGTTAAAAGCCCTCATTGGACGAGCTCCTGGGCCGGTTAGAAGCCCTCATTGGACGAGCCCTCATTGGACGAGCCCTCATTGGACGAGCTCCTGGGCCGATTAAAAGCCCTCATTGGATGAGCTCC
This sequence comes from Mormyrops boulengeri, assembly GCA_026781065.1. Lineage (NCBI taxonomy): Eukaryota > Metazoa > Chordata > Actinopteri > Osteoglossiformes > Mormyridae > Mormyrops > Mormyrops boulengeri. The sequence goes on along the minus strand of JAODLD010000001.1, from coordinate 4,162,036 downwards.
TGGGCCACCACTTGTCTCCAGGGAAGAAATGATGACCTCAGAACATATATCCCCACCAGCAGAGCCATCTCATATTCATACTCGAAATAGCTGATTGTCAACATTTTATATGCAGCTATTTCCATGGAGCTGATGGAGACACAAACTAAAACCCACCCAGGGTTTGTGGCCTGATCATCCGCATAATAATTCACCAGACAAGATGGCAGCTAAGGACAAAGACGTCTTACCTAAATGTTACCAGGTGCCAAGTTATCTTTCAAACTCAAACTACAAACTCATGTTACACAACATAAATTCCTTCAGTACTGACTCTTATACAGTATTTCAGCAGTACAGAAACTGTGATTAGAACTGACCACTGAAGTATCCCTGACAAATTGTTGACAGCCCAACCTGCGCCATGGTTACAATCAAGGTCAGGCTTGTGTCTTCTGAGGGCCTAAGCAAAGTTTATCTCATCTCCCTTCCCATCATTCTGACAGCCCCCAGGTGACCACTGGGCCCTAAGCAGCCATATTTTGTCAAAGATGGGGGGGGGTACCCTTGGTATATTTTGCCGATACTTGTCACTCGTCATCACCAGCTTTGAAGAAAATGCACCGGTCCTCACAATACTGGCCCAGCAAGACATTTCCTAAACATCCCAAGGGCGAGTCTGCGCCTGTCATTTATCATTTATCTATGGTTTTTATTTGTCTATTATTTGCTCCTACAGTCCACTCATGTGCTCCACTGCCCCCTCTACTGCCCATTTTCAGTATTCCATCATTGCTTACTTTTACATCCATGTAATTTTACATCCATGTTGGTAATGTTTTCTTTTCTCTGCATGTATGCACTTTACATATATACATTCTGTACAAAAGTGTTAGGGAGTCTAAGGAAATGTTTAAAGCTATTCATCTGGGTAGTAAGTGTATATTTGCTCAGAACAAAAATGCCATTTAACAGAATATATGTGAATTAAGACACAATAAAAACTAACAGGAAGGATCTCCGAAAAGTTACTGATATCTTGCTGGACGGCTAGATGAACACTACTTTGGGTCCCGAAACTCTCCTCAGGGGCACCTCAGCCATCTCACGTATTTGTTAAATTTCACCACCAGTTCACTTAATTAATTTGCTTTAAAAAGTCAAGGAGGTATCGAACAGCCATTTGAAGGATGTGAGTAGAGGAGAGGTTTCGAAATGGCTAAGCTGACATACTTTGACAGACATAATACAGTTTTACATCATCGTGAATATCATTTAAACATCGTATATAATGATCGTTGCCATAGACATTTGCACTGTACCGAATGTAGCTCTGCAGTCCTGGGGAGCGTTATTTGGCTTCACCGTATGCAGTTTATGGAATATAACCAGTGTGAAAATAAATCTCCACTTCACGTGACTTATGTCTCGGTCTGGCCATGGCCGCGCGGACATGGGGACAACGGATGGGGACGTAAGAGACAACTTGCACTTACATTTCTCCTGCGCGGCGGTAGTTGGCCGGACACTCAAATGACAGGCACCGGAATCCCCCCTGCACATTGAAGCAGCTCTCCGATTCAGTGCAATTGTGCGTCGCAGTCAGACACTCGTCTACGTCTGCGCAGGAGAAGGGCAGCTGCATTAGAGAGGCTGCGCAAACTTGGAAGCATCCAGCAAGCAGTGTGACTAAAAAAAACCTGGATGGTCATGATTGTTTTGGATGCAGACTGGCGCTCGAATCCATGAGACGTTCCTAGCAGCCCAAACACCCTCAAACCCAGAGGTGGGTAGTTCAGGTCCAGAGAGTAAAAGTCCAGATCAAAATTTGGTTTCAACCAGCCAGTTGAGCATTAAGAGTCACAGTCACAGAGACTCAACTGGTTGGGTGAAACTAAATCTTGGTCTGGACTTTTACTTTTACAAACAACAACAGTTACATCATGACGCCTTCTGACTCAGTGATGAGGGGGGCCATGTGTGCAGCCTCCTTTACCCTGGCAGCTGCGGCCGCTGGGCCCCAAGGTGTAGCCCGCGGGGGGGCAGCTGCATTGGAAACTGCCGGGCACGTTGTGACAGCGGTACGCGCAGAGGTGCCCCCCCGTGGGAAGGGCGCACTCGTCGATGTCTGTGAACACAGAAGGGTGACATGTCAAGGTTAACGCCCCTGGCACGGTGGCCCCACATTCTGAACCATTGGGAAGTCACCGAGGACTAGGTCCGCTCAAGGCCCAGGGGGTTGCGGGCTCTTTCAAGACCTTCCTGCCGCCGCAACCTGCTGGATGCTGCCTGATCCAAAGCAACAGTGACATAATATAAAGTCTCCATATATTGTTGCCGTGCCATTTTATTTAGGACAAGCCATAGTCATTACACATTTAAAAAGCAGTTGGCGGGATTTATGAAGTCGTGTAAATTTCAGGACTACCAGAGGAAACACCTTACATTTTAATTTATTTAGCAAACACTTCTGTCTGAAGTGATAAGGCTTGGGGTCCAACATTAGGGTTGGATACGTGGATATGATTACTCTGACAGCCATTAACTCATAAGCTTCTGGACATGGGTACAGATCCATACCCCACTGAAGTATTCCTAACTACTGACCACCTATAGAACCAGTAAAAAAGCTTCTTTTCAGGACTGCAGAGTGCAGAGACCCACCTTCGCATGTGGTTCCGTCCACGTCGCTGAGCTGGTAGCCACGGCGACAGTAACACTGGTAGGAACCGTAGACATTGGAGCATTCCTGACTGCAGAGGTTAGTCTCGCACTCGTTCACGTCTGCTCAGTGGCACAAAGGTTTCATTACTGCACTTTCTTTCTGACATGTAAGAGTCATATTTACACAATGACAAACCTCTGGTAGGCAGACAACAGCCACCTTGAATCTAAGAAAACATCGCTTCACCTTCACAGTTCCTGCCATCGTTGGCCAGCTTAAAGCCCATGGTGCAGCTACACTGGTAGGATCCCTGGACGTTCTCACATTTGTGTGCACAGAGGCGTCCTGGAAAATGCCTGCACTCGTTGATATCTGAAACATTTTTGAGCGTGAGGTGAGTGTCACCTGGCTCGGGAAACAGACAGGTCGGTATCTGACAAGGGCCAATTAGCTTTGCTCCAAAAAGGTGGTGGGGGTTGGGGGGGGTAGTTGTACCTTCACAGGCCCGGCTGATGCTGTTGAAGGTGTATCCCGCATGGCACTGGCAGCGGAAGGACCCCACCGTGTTGATGCAGTTATGGCCAGCACAGGCTCCGTCTGTTCCCATACACTCATCCACATCTGTGACAAGAGAGAGTGAGAGAGAGAGAGAGAGACAGTGAGAGTGAGAGAGAGAGAGACAGAGAGAGTGATAGAGAGACAGAGTGAGAGAGAGACAGAGACAGAGTGAGTGAGAGAGAGAGTGAGAGAGAGACAGAGAGAGTGAGAGAGAGACAGAGACAGAGAGAGTGAGAGAGAGACAAAGAGAGTGAGACAGAGACAGAGAGAGAGACAGAGAGAGTGAGAGAGAGAGTGAGAGAGAGGCAGGCAGTCAGTCTCCTCCAGAGTAGGTATCTACATTGGCAGATTACATGACACCAAAGGAACAATATACACACAGATGCGATTCCGAGACGCCTGCTGGTGTCTAGGCAGTCCAGGACCTACAGAGGAGATGCATACCCACACAGCGTGTGCCGTCCTCATTGAGGTGGTAACCCCGTCCGCAGCTCGGAGAGCTCCTCTGGCAGACATAGGATCCCACGGTGTTGATGCACGTCTGTCTCGCCGGACACGGTGCACTCTGACTCAGACACTCATTGATATCTGGGCCGGTTGTGAAGGTGAAGGAGATTGGGAGAGTCATACACTGGAGGACCTTCACCATGGAGTGATGTATCCCAGCATGCCACGGAATCATCTCCTGCCCAGTGCTGAATCACTTCACATGCTGGTGTAATCGGGCCTCACCGATGCAGCTCCCCTGGGCATCCTGGAAGAAGCCCGGCCCACACTGGTGACGGGGCTGACATCGGAAGGAGCCCTGCGTGTTCTGGCACACAAACTCCTGGCCACAGTTGTGGGTTCCAGACTCACATTCATCAATATCTGTCAAAGGGAAGAATCCAATAATGAGTCTTCTGATTTCAGCTGATGGCCGCGTGCATAGGTCTGTGATGTCATTAGAAGGCTTTCATTTCTCTGAGGCCTGCCACTAGGAGGCGTGATGGGTCACCTTTACAGATGTTGCTGTCCGTCAGCTCGTACCCAGTGCCGCAGCTGGCCTCGCGCTGGCACCGGTAGGAGCCGTCTGTGTTGATGCACTGTTCGCCCAGCTGGCAGCGGTGGGCACCCAAGAGGCACTCATTAATGTCTGGGGGGGGGGAGAAGCCTAGGATTCGAGGACCTTTCTCACACACCGTGGCACGGGGGCCTTCCCAGATCAAGAATGCGCATCACTAACAGTGTGTCACTCTTTATCACTCCCCTGTGGCTGGACATTTAGCGATAAGGACGACACACTCAGAATGGTGCTTTCAATACGGCAAGAAACTAAATTCAGGGGATTTAATAACTAATCATGTTCGGGATGGGGGGCCATTATTGGGGTAGGGAGGGGTGCAGACTCACCTTCACAATTTCGACCGTCTGGTTTCAGTCTGTACCCCTTAAAGCAGCCGCAGGTGTTGTTGCCAAGGCAGCGCTGAGAACACCGAATGTCTATCAAGCACAGGACACACACACACACACACACCCAGGGCTGTCAGTCATGACACACACCACCCCCAGGATACACTGCAGATCCCCACAAGGGATGTGGGCAGGACGAGTAAGGATTCCTCATTAGATTCAGTACTCAGGCTGTCTGTCTCTCTCTAAATGCCTCTGTTAAAGCTCCTGCAAATAAACTCCACAGGAAAACCAACTATGGGATTCCTGTGAGGCTTCCCAAGCTCATGACGGGAGGGATGTGCACCCCCACTGGATTAAAATGCAGTGCACGGCAGCCCATATCACTCATACCATATCTAGTGTTACACTGCCAGGTTATGATGCCAAGCGTATGTAGATACAGGAAGTCCGACTTCTGCAAAATATGCCCAAATAAGAGTGACCTGACCCCCCGTTTTTGGGAGAGAGCGCCCCCTACATACTTGTGCACTTGTCATTGAGGAGGTCCTCGTCCAGGTCATTGGGCAGTTTGTTTTCAAGGGCTGTGTAAAGGGGAAGAGTATTCAATCAGTTACCTGTAAGCCGTGCAAACCTTAGTGCAGATCACCGAGTTGCATGGATCTCCCCCCTCCGCTAATCCACGTTCAAATATTAATTAATTGCCTGTAGCAAAGGATCAATTATTATAGCTGGTTCCACCGCTGAGACGCATAGGAGTGGTTGGGCCAAATTTGACATCAGGCTTTATTGCACCACCAGAGGGCGATGTCACTCCTAGTGGTCAAACGCTACCCCAAGGATGTTAATGGAGGGGGCCCATCCTGAGCTAGCCGACGCTACAGCGATTAACTAAAATAGCCATACACAACTTCTAATCTAATCAACTGCTACATGCTGCCATGGCAAGTCCTACCCAGGGTGCTGTTACCCGTTGCCTCGGCCAAGCTCTGGAGACAGCATTTGTGGGACACTGCACCACACTGGTAAGCCACGGGCAGCTTCAGGTCGCAGCTCAGACCATCCGCCAGAGCCTCTCGGCCCAGTATGCAGCACTGACAACACATCTGGCCAGCGGGGACAGGAAGAGTTTGTCCAGAACAGGAAATCACACAATACCATCTTAATGTTTTGAATATAGATTACTGGTGAACATGGCTACCCTGCAGAGATTAGCAGAAACACTGGGGAGCCTCAGCGTGAGTAACACTTTATTATATCGGACATTAATATTACACAATACTACAGATGAGGTTAATGTAACACAGAAGGCAGCCTCACCTTGGCGGTTTTGGTCTCGCAGGCGTTTCCTGAGAGGGCTTCGCATGCCCCCTCCCCCAGGGCCAGGCTTATGCCCTGCTCACAGGACGATTTCTCCAGGACGGCAGCGCAGCACTGCTCCTGGGCCATCCTGCCGGTGCGGGAGCAGGTGTGGAAGCAGCATTGAGATGGAGGCAGTGGGGGGTCACACCCATTTTTTTCACAACAATAGGCCCGCTACCCGCCCCCCCCCCCCCCGTACCACCTACAGGCCAGAGACCAGGGGTGCTGTAAAGCGGGGAGGAAATTAAGACAATTCTATGGGCCCCCGAGTGTCTGCGGCCCTAAAATATTTGGAGCATAAGCTGATTGATCTGGGCTGGAGGCCCAATATAATATGCTGTCATGGGGGCCCAAAATCTGGGCCCCCTGCCAAATGCCGCTCTCCTCACCTTACAGCATGAAGTGTTTTCAAGGATGAGCGCTAGAGAAAAAGCATCTGACTACTAATCAAAGCCCTTCTCATTACTGATTTAATCAGCAACTAAATTCCACCCTTTAGGTCAGCGTGTCACTGATTACCGGCTCCATATGACCGTCAGTGTCCCTCAGATTGCTGACGTTTGTCTGGTAATCGCACAGCCGGCCAGTTTAGCAAATACGAAATGGGCACGTCTAGCCACATACAACGAGAGCATGTTGTCAAATAAGTAGTATCACTGAGGATCTGGAGATGCTATTCAGTGCTGATTATGTAATAATTTAGGTAAACATCATTTGGATACTTAGCTTCTGTATGGACAGCAAGAAAAATCAACCAAGAGATACATCTAAAATGTTCCTCTACAAGAACATCAGTCAAAGACCCTTTAAACCCGTATTAGGCTAAATTCAACTCCATAGCTGCCATAGACTGTCTGCTGTTGCATATTATCTGTAGAGCTCACAGATTCCCCAAGACCTGATGCTAGTGTCTCTTCCCATGAGGTATTTTTTAAAGCACAATCCCCTCATAACAAAAGGTTCCGTCCTTCACAGGGCCTTTTAAGGGCAAATACTTGGTTTTGTTATTCTTTTCTGCCTTCGTCTCTTTAAGGGCCTGAAATAGACCCTCAGTTTTCCTGTTATTCTCTGCTTTTCTCAGTGTGGTTTCACCTCCTAAGTATTTCCTGGATTTAGCACTGCTCCCCCCCCCTTGATCTTAGGGCCCAGGAAATAACGTAACACCCCATGGAGCTACACTCACTTGGTCTCTTATCAGCTGGTTAAAAGAACGAAAATACATTTACAAGTAACGGGTAGATTATGTGACATGGAGCTCATTACTAATTTCTGTCAGACAGAGAACTAAAGTAATGTGACTAAAGTAATGCCATCATTAGTCACAGCTACTACAGTCACATCAAAATTGGAGTAACAGCTACTACAGTCACATCAATACTGAAGTCACAGCTGCTACAGTCACGCCAATACTGGAGTCACAGCTACTATAGTCACGTCAATACTGGAGTCACAGCTACTACCACTGCTTCGATATTGGGGTCACAGCTACTACAGCTGCATCAATATTGGAGTCACAGCTACTACCACTGCATCGACATTGGAGTCACAGCTACTACCACTGCTTCGATATTGGGGTCACAGCTACTACCGCTGCATTGATACTGGAGTCACAGTTACTATAGTCACGTCAATACTGGAGTCACAGCTACTATAGTCACATCAATACTGGAGTCACAGCTACTACCGCTGCATCGATATGGGAGTCACAGCTACTACAGTTGCGTCAATATTGGAGTCACAGCTACTACAGTCACGTCATTACTGGAGTCACAGCTACTGCAGTCACATCAGTACTGGAGTCACAGCTACTGCAGTGACATCAATACTGGAGTCACAGCTACTATAGTCACGTAAATACTGAGTCACAGCTACTATTATCACATCAATATTGGAGTCACAGCTACTACAGTGGTATTATTACTGGAATCACAGTTACTACAGTCCCATCAATACTGAAGTGACAGCTACCACAGTTACGTCATTACTGGAGTCAGAGCTACAATAGACACATCATTACCGGAGTCAGAGCTACAACAGTCACATAACAATTGGCATGTCGTGATTATTGTACTTGATCCTATCAGTACTGCAGTTACATCATCAGGGCAGTCATTACTAGTCACAGTCACTTGACAACTGCAGTAACTGTTCCTTCCGTCAATCACATAATCACTGTGGTCATTACTACTACAGCCATGGCCATGCGACTAGAGACAGTGACAGTGAGTCACAGCAGGGTGGGAGCGCGCTCAGTGCGGCGAGGCCGTCCATAAACAGGCCGCCGCTGCTCGCCACTATTTATTTCCTCAGCTGCTCTAATAGCTATAAACATGACACAGCTCTGTGCTGTGCCTGCTGGATTTTACTACCCCATAATCCCCTTATAAAAAAACAGTAGGTATGCGCCCCCCCTCCCCCCAGCAAAGCCGCCCCCCACCTGCATGCCGGGAACTCGGAGAGCAGCGGCAGGGAGGCACAGTCCTGTAACGTTTGGCCGTGTTCCTGACCGGCCCTGCAGCACTCGGCCAAGGACATCTGCTTCAGTGCTGTGAGGGAGAACACACACACACACACACACACACACACACACACGTTTGTATTCATATTTTTGTGGGGACCATCCATTAATTTCTATGGAAAAAACACTAATCCCAAAAATATCAACCGTAACCCCTACCAAGCCCTAACCCTAAGTAACCAAGCAAAATACTAGACTTTCAGCATTTTTAGTTTTTTGAATGTATGTAGATTTTTATAAAAGTGAGGTTATCCTTGTGGGGACTGAAAAAATGTCCCCATAAGGTAAAAAGGTACAAGTTTTTATCAAATTGTGGAAAATATGGGTTGCACTGTGTAATAATTACAAAAACACACAAACACACACACACCCTGTAAATCTCTGTGATGAATCACATCTGTCGTCCTGGACGTAAGAGGAGACTTGGGACTGTAGGACAGGCTGCTGTTTGTTGCGTGCCGTGCAGATGGTGCCACACACCGCACGCCCCGCAAACGGCGTACATGTCAAAGACGCTTTGTCAGACCTTACACAGCTGCCCCTTCATGCTGAACGAGAATACGATCCCTCTCGCAGAGGGACTGCAATGAGATCGGCAAAATTACACATCATGGGATAATCACACCCACCATCTGGGGGTGTAACTTCAGTCCAAAAACAAGGTGGGGTGGGGGGGGCTAGTGAGTCATAGAATCACAGACAATTGGATTCTTAAACATGAGGGTTGGGTCCATAACCCCCATCCCTGTCAGCGCAAACAGGAAACAGATTGCGGGGTTTGGGGAGCTAAGTCTACGGAGCACCTTTGTTCGTATATCTAAGTGCTGTGACTCATGGGGTCTCAGTGGGCCTGGCATGGAAGGCCATCTTCAGAACCCTAACAGGCCTACTATTCACGGTGGTTTGGAAACCCAAACAAGACTCCTGCAAGCACTCTGCAGGATTACCATCATCTGCTGGTGATATCATCTCTTTTTGCCCAAGTCCATAGATCTGCACATTTCACACATTTTTGCTGAACCCGTTTCATTAAACGGACATTGACCTTAACCACTTGAAAGCTATATGGAGGTTATGTCTAACTCTGCACTATGCCTTTCCTCACATCCTCATCATAAATTTGTTCTCCTTCTAAGAAGACTAACGTACACACAACCCAAGATGAGTGTGGAGGAGATTATAAACATACCAGTGCTATAGAAAAGGCCTCATATTTGCGTCTTAATGGATATTTACGGACAAAACTGGGACAGATTTATGACCTATGTGCACTCAAAGATATTTCTTTACATTTTGGAAAGTACTTAACCGAAAAAGAATGTGCTGTGAGGTAGTGGACTGGCAGCCTATCCTCTAACTGCACGGATTATACAGTTCGGCTGATTCGGACAATTATTTACACTTGCTGAAAGGCTAACGTCACAACATGAATTGATTTCTGGTACGGCCCAGCTCTGCTGGAACAGTGCAGGGGCACTGCATGATTACGGCAATACAAGATCTTAGGAACATTAAAATGACCCTCAAAAAAATGGAAAAAAAAAAAACTTTGCAGAATTAACTGCGCATGGCGACAGCCCAATAATACTCGCCTGCATGCGTTTCAAATTTAAATTATTGCATTTTTACTTGTGTAAAACTTTCAACAGAAAGTTTTTTGCCAAATCAAAGTAAAGTACAAGGTAAAAGTACAACTATTGGTATTAACAGCGAATAGCTAATTGGTTCCACACAAACACCAACAGCTTGCTCACCAGTTTTCATCATCAGCAGATAGTGGCACTGGTTAGATCTTAGTATTACTGTATTGAAAATTCGGGGCTTTTATCAGAAGCAGTGGGCTTCTTTGGGGATGCTCTCTCTACTGATTAAAGGCAAGTTTATCTCCAAGATTTGAGAACAATGATTAACCAGAAAAACAATAAAAGACATTCCTACCAGGCTCATCCAAGAATTACTTTCTTAACTTTGGGCCTAGATAGAAATCAAAGTCGCATGTTACATTTATCTGTGTTATGGCGTCTAGTGTGATATCTGCGGGTTAGCCCGACGTGTCGTAATATGTCTGCTGGCGGAAGCAGCGGCAAAAGTCTTCATTACCAGCCCTCCATCAATACCAAAGAATCTCAGAAATCCTGGGACATAAAATAAAATGACCTTGGGTGTGTCATGCCCCTCCCCGGAGTGAAAGACAGCATTCCCAACAATAAAATATATTTCATTGTTGTTGGTGTCTTAAAAACGAATACAAAGGACTTGAAAACCAAGATATATACCCCTGCAAGAGCTAAAGTGAAAGACTGATGGCTGTTTTCTGGTGCACAGGGGCTGCGTTTGGGAGGCCGCAGAAGAGAAGGAGCGGTCCCACCCATGACCACCAGCAGGGCAGACATAATTTCCTCTTTGCGGCCAGTCACTTGGCCTCATGGCTTCTGCGGTCGCCGCTGTGCCATTATAAGGGAAAAAGAGACGAACACCTAGTGAGCTGAAACTTTACGAGCCTTTACTGGCAAAAGTCTCAATGTAGGTCATTCTGGCCGGCTAGGCTCCATGCAAACCCGGAACGAGGAGAAGGTGCACCTGGAACCGAGTGAAATGCAAAAGAAACACGTATAAGTGTTACCAGCAGAGTCCTCTGGAAAGTGCAGAAGAAAAAGGGAGAAAAAACCACTGGTGCTGTTACACTGGCAGCCTCGGCGATTGGGAGAGAATTCAGTCTACGTCATTATCATTAAACAACTGCCAAAGCGGCTTGGAGGAGATGGGTGTTCGGCTGAGAAGAAAACGGGGAAAAAAACAAGTCAGACCCCTGAAATGTAACTCGCCGGAGGCAGCACAGCATAAATCTCTGGAAGTTTCTCTCACAAAAGCAGCCTAAAAAACTTAAATATCTAAGCTGACTGGGGAAAAAAGGGGGCCGGGTGACAAACTTTCTAGAGTGTTCTACCTTTTCGCACCCTTTCCATTCGTGTTTGTGGTGAAACGCACAGTGGTAGAAATTGGGCATCGAAATGAATGGAGGCCCGTCCGTGTAATGGAATATCCTCCCATCTACTTCATTTCCATAGGTTCTCTGTCCTTTTAACACTAACAGAGCCACCGAGCATGAGAGAAGCGGCCCAGACCCCATGGCCCCGTATGCCCATGTCAGCCTTAGTCTTCATCGGGCATCTGTGAGCGCCAGCGACGGGAGTACCTTCCGGATGACAAGCCTGGCAGCCCCCCTAAAGTGACACTGCCACCCGGGAGCGCCGCGACAAAACTGCGCTCTAAAATTACTGCGCAAGAACTGGTGCGGCTTGCGCAACGCCCAAGCAAGAAATGCGAAGTAACAGATCCTACAGCTTATCGAACTTGCCCGTTAATTCACAGTGCAAGAAAATCGCCCTTTCACTTATTAACTTGCACTCCTGCGTGTATCAGTCTTTCTACCGATGTATTAACTGAAGCACACTTAAAAAAAAAAAATCATTTAAATTATTCAGTCGCGATTATTAACACGTCGTGCGATTTATCCGATCAACTCCAATCGACATTGTTTCGCTAGTTTGAATTTTTTTTTTAAATACGTGCAAAAGATCACCTGTTTATTTAACTGGCTGTAGCCGTAAGATTCACTTAAGTAAAATAGTTGAAAAGGTTCAGGTTAAACTTGCAAACTCACATCCTATATATTTTAGAATCTTATAAATGACAATAAAGATCTAAGTGTATGTATAATTGTTTTGAAATATATTCAGGATGTATTCGCCGTTTTGATCAAATGTTTTTATACCCATAACTTTACTGCTCGGCATACAGTCAATCTTTAAATGTCCCAGTCTCATCACCCTAGAGATGAATCCACCCGAGCCAACAAAGACATCTGGTTAAACTGCAGCTACCCATTAGAAGGAAGCACTTTTAAGCGCATAGATATTTCTGATGTACTTAGTTGCAATTCTGCGCGGTATCTTACCTTGCGCATTAAGGACAGCAACAAAAGTAAAAAGGAGAAAAATCCAGGGTGCCATTTAAAAAACAAAAATGTCTTACCAGAAAAAAAGATCTATCCTTAACGGAATAAAAGTTATTTTTATTATGCAACTCCGTGCAAAGGCCGTGGAAGGCTGCGCGGCTGTCGGAGCGCTGGGACGGGCAGCGTGTCGGTTTGGCTTTGCAGGCTCCAGTTGATTCGCGTTGGCTGGGTGGCTTCGGGGGGCGGGCTGGCGCTAATCTCAAATGGCAAGCAACAAGGGAGTCGATCGGGAGCCTTTTCATGCTGCTAAATCACTCTTTATCAATCAACGGCATGACTAAGCCATTGTGTCAACTTTAAGCAGTCCCCCCTCCCCGCGACCCACCATTATACAGATTGCCAGGCTGCATTTTAAAAGTGTTTCGGGGGCGTCGTACAGCTGATTATTTAATTATGCGAACTGTACCACTCCACGTGCCACTGATCACGTCATACGGGATTTTGCTTGCATTTAATATAAGTAACTCATCGGACTTGCAGCGTAGAACCAACAGTCAAATGCCTTTGACATGTGGGAGAAAAGTTTACTTAAAAACTTCGGGTTCGAGAAAGTATATAAATCCCAGCGATAGCATAACATCTGGAAACGCTTAGGGGTCGTTAAACATCTAGCCCATTGTTTGTGATGTCCGAGATATGTAAACACTTCAAGGCTTCAAGGACGGAGGGCAGTTTCAACAAGTCACCACATCACCCTAGCCCCATATTCTCTATTTAAAATCGATATAACCGGAGGAATAACATACCAGTAATCATTGCACTGCCTGCTTAATACGACATCCTGATATTTGCCCAGAAAATAAATTATTTAATGGTAAAACAGATGTTTAAAATCAATTTGTCATTCTGTGCGGAAGAGATATCAAGCATACGGAGCAAACTCTAAAATAACTTGGAGCGATAAATCAAAAATAATCTTGATGACATCTACACAATAAGTTCTGATCAATCAAATCCCACCACCGGTCATTTTTTGTTCATGAAAAAAATAAACTTGATGTCATTTGTTGACTCAGTACAAAACCCCAATCTCTATCACTTACATATTTTAGTCTCACATGGAATACATAAACTTTAATAAGTAAACATATTTAATTTATTCCTTAACAAACTGGTCATTTTATTATTAAATATATATTTGTAAAATATGCTATGTAACTGTAAACAACCGAGTAAAGGGATGGAGGATTTACTGAAAGGAATATCTGAAAATCCCAATACAGCTGATATCCGCAGCCATTTCCCCCTTTAATCACTGATCTTCCGGGTTGGTTGACTGAGAGCCAAGAATTACGGGCATAATCAAAAACATGTGTCCCTCCTGAAAATCAGCCCGTGGAGCAACTTTTCAAAGACTCATCAGTCAAGACAACTGCTGGCCCAGTCAGCATAGGTATAATTAGGGGCGCAGTACACCCTCAGAAAAAGGGTACAAATTTGTACCTTTGCTTGTCACTGGGGCTGTACCCTCAAGGGTCTGCCAATTGTACCCTT
>JAODLD010000001.1:4119209-4139386 GCA_026781065.1 Mormyrops boulengeri | reverse complement strand
AAATAATTTATTTGCCATGAATTAAGTTTATGATATTTGAAGAAATGTGTGATCATGTCCCAGTCAGTGAAAGTGTGTTTCCTACCCCTAGACCCCAGAGGGTTAAGAAGCAGTACTTAAGCCAATTAGAAGCTGGCCGGCTGACCAATCACTCACCTGCTGTAGGGAATGCTGGGCGGTGTGGGTGATGCTGCCGGGCAGCGGGGCATTCTGGGAGTACCGGGGCACACTGGGGAAGATGTCCATCGGCTTGGAGCTGCTCACCAGACCTCGCAGGGTCTGGATTGCAGAGACAGGAAGCACCTTAGAGCAAATTCACTTGTGTTTGAGAAACGCAGCTCACTTCACTTACAGGGATAAAAATATAGTCACATGGTTCTGACTGAAGTGTATTAAATGGATGGTTTATTGAAAGAATTTAAAAACAGACGTGTGAGATTTTATATGGTTATATCACATAAAAAACATAATGTCTTACAAATCTTTCACTTGCCATTACAAAACTGCTAATTTCCTTTCTGCAAATACACTAACGATTTATTTTAAACTTTTATTCAAAAGGCAATTTTAACCATATCAAAATGCATATAATGCAGGGGACTCATTCCAACAGCAGCTTGCTGACAAGGCAAGGCCAACATGCACCCAAATGGGGGGGCCTGTCAGCTCAAATGGGGACGGTGTCATTCACAGAGACCGCTGTCACTCGGAGACCCACCAGCACCCACCTGAGGGCCGAAGCCTGGGTTCTGCAGGCTGGCGGTGGGGCTCTGAGGGTTCGCATGAGGGATGGCGAAACGACGGCCCGGCTGAGACATGGAGGACAGGCCTTGGGACGGGGAGCCGCCCTGCAGGGGCTGGGGAGGGGGTGGAGGCGGGGGGGGCGGCCGCTGCAGACGCATGTTCTGGTACCAGGTCCAGTGAGAGGGCGGCGGGGGCTGGCGGCTGGGCTGCTGGACCAGCTTCTCCACCTGCATCTGGAGCTGAGCCAGCGTGCTGTGGGTGGCCAGCTGCTGCTGGGCCTGCTGGGAGGGCCCCCCGGGGAAGCCGTTGGGGGATCCGTCGGGCCTGTGGCCCGGCTGGCCCAGCTGGTAGGGGAGGCCCTGGATCCCGGGCTGCTGGCGGCCCGGGGCACTTTCCACCACCAGGGAGCCTGTGAGGGAGCAACACCCAGGAAGCAGATCTCAGCGAGAAGCTACAGCGCTCGGGGCGACCGCTGGCCTAGAAAATCGGGAGCGCAGCGAGCGCGCGCGCGCCTACCCGGGAGAAACGGCACGAGCGCATGCAATTATGCCGCAATAAAAAACGAGAAGCACTTCGACATACTGGGAGGCGGCATTCTGCTAAAAACTGCACTTATCTTTCCTTCTTGTAGATACTTTCTCCTGCTTCCTGAAGCAGACTTTTCATTCCATTTGTTATTTTATTACTTGATATTCCACCATTGTATTATTTTATTATTGCAGGGCTGTCCACCAAGTTACAGCATGACCTTCCAAATCGTATTTATAACACAGTGAAAGAATTATGTTGGTCATAAACAAAGGCAGTCTATTTGTGACTGTAATAGCAGTTTAACTTGTTGAAGTACGTTTAACTCTTACATCAATTTAAGTGATGCGCAGCAAACAGTTAAGCCACCGTGTGACGACTATCCTAAATTTCAAGTAAAGTGGCACCAGTTACACGACACTTCTTATATGTGTACTTCGGTATACAATGACAATAAATTTGAATGAAATGGGGTGATCCCTAGACAAACAAAAACAACATACGACATTCCTCAAGCATTCACCTCCAATTCTAATCTGACACGTGTCATTCATCCTGTTTAGCTTAAGGCGGTTCTCTAGTTGACTCATAGTCACAGCTGAAAAGTGGAGGGTTGACATCTATGCATTCAGCATTCCGAGTTCTATGGGTGACTAACAAGTCAGTGCATGGAAGAATGCTGGCCGACCACGGATGGGTGTTGCCCAAAAAAAACACGCCTCCTTACCCAGATCCACATTCGAGGCCCAGAATCCAGAGCGACACTGGAAACGCACGGTGCTCTGAGGTACGAACGAAGCATTGCATCTGGCCCGCAGGAGATTTTGAATTTGAAACAGGATCTAGAACAGAATGAATATGATCGGTTTTAGTGGATGTTGCTAATGCATTTTAGCATGCAGAGGATCATCGTTGTACAGAAGTTCCCCACTGAAAAAGTGTTTTCACATTTTTCAAATTTTTCACATTTTAAACCAGGACGTCCCGATTCACTTTTTTGGCACCCTGATCTGATCCATTCAATATTTATCTCTGCCGATTCCAAGCTAATCGTTTAATAAATTTGTAAATATACTGTACATACACATACAGTAGGCGATGGTGAATTCCTGGTCTGAGTAAGCCTCGCCATTTCGCAGCATTCTCCCTTACGATGTTACAGTAAGTGCCTGATTAGATTCGCTGTATTAAATGACCGTCTGTCACAACCTCCTCTAGGAATTATGACATTGCAAACATCTCAGGTAGCTATCGGGCTACTTTGAGTTTCCAATTTAAAGAGTTTCCACACGACTAACATCTCGATAGTTTGTAGTTTCAAGCTACGTGCCTCAGTCTTAGTGCAACATGTGACGGAACCATATAATCTGTGCACCTCACAGAAATTAGGAAAGGGAAACATTAAGTGCAGGTGTGAAGTGCACTGCTAGGACAGTGTGTATCAGGCTCCTAGAAGCAGTACTGAAGTCCCATAAGGCAAGAAGCCCTTCATTAATGAGAAACAGAAAAGAACCAGGCTGCAGTTTGCAAAAAGATATATATTATTCATAGACACACACCCGTAAATTGAGAAATGAATGAAACAAAAAATTGTGCTGTGGTCTCTTAATTTTTTCTACGGCTGTATTTCAATCTGGGCTTCTAAATGCGAAGAGAGCAATAAGCTACTCGCCCCCACTCGCCCACGGGGCCTCACCAGCCGCTTGCAGTACAGAAGGGCCGTTCCACTGTGGCTGGCAGTTGCCCACTTGGTGAAGTTGATCACATGCTCGAGGTGCCGGGATAGGAAGCCGATATCTTCCTGCTGCTTCCTGAGGCCGCTCTCATGGTCCTTCATCAAGGCCTGGGGGTAAGCACAGCGACGGAGTTGCGAAAATGTGCCAGACACTCCATCCATCCAATTTCTGTAACTGCTTGCCGTGTCTCGGGGGGATCCGGGGCCCCAGAGGCTACAGATGCACAAAGCAGGGAACCCAGGATGGGGCGCCAACCCAATGCAAGACACACTCACACACCGTTCACTCACAAATGCACACCTATGGGCAATTTGGGAACTCCAATGAGCCTCAGCATGTTTTTGGACTACGGAGGGGGGGATAAGGGCACCAGGAGAAAACCGCACAACGACACGGGGAAAACATGCAAACTCCAGACACATGGAGCCATGGTGGAGACTCGAACCAGGTCCCAGAGGTGTGAGGCAACAGTGCTAATCACTGCACCACCGCGCCAACCCTTGCGCCAGAAACTAAATGACTAATTACTTAATAACAGGTTAAGGAACATTCATAACACTGTAAAATATTAAAAAGAGAAAAATCTCAACATACCTCAAGCTGATTAACCAAGATCTTCCCCTTTCTATTGATCTCTATAATTAAAGTACATATGGACTTCTTGATTTCATTGTGAACCGACTTTCGGTTTTCATCGACCTTCAAGAGTCTGAAGAAGAAAATTAAATTCATAAAGACTAAGTCTGGCGTTGTTAAATTTAAGATCAAACACATAGGACACACATATTACGGTGACCTACAAATCAAAAATTCACACACCAGAGCAAAATGGATGCGTACCCATTGTTAATGGAATTGGAGACCTCCTCAATGGCCTTCTTCTTCTCCTGTAACTGAAGAGTCATATTCTCCATGTAGTCCCTGTGGTTCCTATAAGCATCCTCGAGGAATTGGTAACTAGGGGAAAAAAGCGGAGAAGTCCAGGAGCCTCTGGGACAATGTTCCTGCTTGATATATGATGGAATTTAACACAGCTATTAAATGTAGCCATGCCCTAGAAATGCCAAAGCGACATTAACAAAAGTTCCAAAACTCCTGGATTACGAATATATTGCATCATAATGATACAATGCAATGAGCCAATCAGAGAGCAAAACAATTAATGCGGGTTAGACCTGTACGTCATACTACAAAATAACATCAAGAAAATTGCCGTGCATAAGACAGGGGGGGGGGCAATCTTACCCGCAAAGGGCCGGTGTGTGTGCAGGTTTTTGGGGTAACCTTTAGTCCAGCTGTTCACACCCAGGTGTGAGGACTCTTCAGCCAATCAGTCCTCTAATTAGTAATCTAATTAGGCAGTTGCAGCGAAAAACCCGCACACACAGCGGCCATTTCTGGATAAGATTGGCCACGCCTGGCATAAGATAACAAAAACCTTATTTCATTCAAATCACAATAATTGTGTAAAACGACATCAATAAAAGGAATTAACGAATAGCTTTTGTACGATCGTCGACATCTACGCCCTCGATGAGAGACGAGTTGCACTGGGTCTTTACTTGTGATCCTTGTGCTTGAGCAGCTGACAGTCGCGGCAGGTCAGCCGGTCGCAGGTCTCACAGAAGAGCTTCAGCGGCTCCTGCTTGTGCACGTCGCAGAAGACCGGCTTCTGGGAGGACACGCACACGGCCTCTGCGAAGCGAGAGCGCACCGGTTGGCTAAGCAGTTCGCGTTCCGCCAAACGGACGGGACCCCCGCATCCCGGCGGTACCTGGCGACACCTCCTCCTTCTGTCGGATGGTGTGGTCTTTGGTGAACTTCACCCTTTGGTGTGCGCCGATGCAGGTGACGCAGAGGAACTCCACGCACTCCACGCAGAAACCCGTGGCCTCGGCATTGTCAGTGCAGCTCATGCACAGCTTTGGGAAGAAAGCGGGAAAAATACGGCCGGCGTAACGGCAAACCGGGCGAGCCAAACGCCGTCGCACCAACGCCGACAGCAGCAGCAGAGGTATTAGCCAAATACTCATCAGTTACTATACACTTACTCTTTACTGGAAACACAGTAATACAGGTGTGCCATGACTACCATTAAACATTTATATAATTGTTAATTAAAGTCCCAACCTGACTGGTCCTCTCCACTGTACTGCTGGGAACCTCCATCGAGTCCTTCACAAAGAAGTTCTCCATGACGTCCACCTCCATGCATTCCTGCCGGCACACTGGGCAACGAATCACGTTGACTGGGAAGAGGAGGCACCATCTAATTAGGAAGACGACCCTCGCGCACAAGTCGCACCACCAACACAGAAACACCGCTGGAAATATACAATTTCCAAACAAAAGTAGGGCTCGGGTCACAAAACTGGGCAGTAGCAGGGGTAAGGACCCAAGGTCTCCTCTTACCCCCAAATGAAATGCACAAGGACTGAATTGACCAGCTTAACTATTATAAAGAGTTATCCATTTTTAAACAGATCTCCGTGATCAAAGAATAAAATTTCAACACTGTCATTAATTATTCAAACAGTTCAGGTATTACAAATCAGGATACAACTGAAACTGTAAGGTTTATAAAGATGCAGAGGGATCTCATATTTCAGGTGAGCTCCCGAGGGGAGACTCACGGCGTAGCCAAAAGAAACCACCAGCTCCTCAAATGGAAATACTTTGACTGGTTTTACTGGTGTATCCTGGTACGTTTTGGGGCGGGGGGGGGATGTCACTGTCGTTGCCTCTTATCCGATGCTGATCATATGACGACATGCATTCAGAGGGACGGACAAACAAACACGGCAATGACAAGCAGACATCTACCCCGTCGTGCCATCGATAAACAGACGATGCCACGTAAAAAAGGGGAACAACGTGCGCTCGTGTCTTACGCGGATTCGCCGCGTTGTCGGCTTGTATCGGACCGCTCGTACTTTGATCCGGCATGACCAGACTCCTGGAGGGCGACGGCAGACACTTCTTGCAGAAAGAGTGGAGGCAGGGGAGCAGCTTGGGCTCCCGGCTGTGGAAACTGAGCGAGCACACGGCGCAGGTCTCCAGCAAGTTCACATGGCTCTGCTGCTTTGCGCTTTCCTCCAGCACCGGCATGCTCTCCGCTTCGTTCTCCACGATGATCACGGCGTCTTCCGATTCCGCTTTTTCTGCACTTTCGTCCATCTTTTTTACTATGGGCGTGAATAAACCAAATGTCACGGGTGCCGCGCTGCCAGATCGTGACGTCTATCTAAGGCGAAAACCTCTATCAAAATGCAAAGCGACTCCGAAATACCCGCCCGCCTCTCAGTCTGTGCCGCTCCGGGTTTGGCCACCGCTGCGATTTCACCCGAGCGTCAGCGCGACCCTTTATCGTGCAGTGCACGGCGGGCAAAGCTTGCGGAGCATCGCTTGATCCGGGCTGCTAGCCGTAGGAAAGCGTCCGACTGTGAGTTCCCATGTAAATCCAAAACAAAGTGATGCGCAGCGGAAGGGAGAAGACCTTCCGAAACCAACGTCTCGTGCACTATTTTAAAAATAACTTAATTTGGCCGAGGCTTCCAAAAAACGTGAAAAACCCCTGTGGCATGTACGCATTTAAATATACTCATGGTTTTACAAACGAGTAATCTACAGGCCGCTCGTGCCGAACAGTGGCGAGCACAGCGCTTAGATCCCCCGAATTGCTCCGCGATGGCCACGGTATGGATGCTGGGTGGGGACAAACTAGATCGGGACGACAGCTTCGCGTCTTCAGACGGGCCGTCCCTGGAGAACTGCGCCCATTACTGCCGGAAAATGTAACAGAAGCGTGGGTGCACTAAAGCAATGGTGTTATCGTTATCGTTCGCATGAAATTCGACGGCAGCATGTTTTATTTCAACATTTTTTCCATATTTCTTTGTCAAAGAATAATTTGACGCAGCGTACTGGATACACTGCTTCACTGTTGAAAAAGCTGTACAAGTCGACAAAGAACATAGTTTGGCAACATTACAATTTTTTTCTGGCTGTGAAAAAAATATATCATTCCTTAAAAGAAACGCCCTGTTATGAATTCTTAGCCCGACATTCGTCTCATGTGTCATTAAAATGAAATTCAGCAGCATTTTACATTCTTCAGGATGAAGAGATTTGTGCAGTTATTGACTTTGCAATAGCGTAGTTACAAAATACCACAATATACAGTCACTGTCCACTTTATTAGGTACACCTGCTCAACTGCTCCTTGATGCAAATATATAATCAGCCAATCAGATGTCAGCAGCAGAATGTATAAAATCATGCAGATACAGGTCAGGAGCTTCAACTAATGTTCACATCAAACACCAGAATGGGGAAGAAAGTGATCTAAGTGATTAAATGACTTAGAACGTGGCATGCTGTTGGTGTCAGATAGGCCAGTTTGAGTATTTCCGAAACTGCTGATCTACTGGGATTTTTACACATGACTATGTCTCGGGTTTACAGTGAGTAGGTCAAAAAAGAAAAACAATTCAGTAAACAGCGGTTCTCTGGGCAAGAGTGCCAGAGGTCTGAGAAGAATGGCCAGACAGGTTCAAGCTGATAAAAATGCAACAGTAATTCAACCACTTCTTACAAACATGGTATGCAGAAGAGCATCTCTGAACGCACAACACGACAAACCTTGAAGCAGACGGGCTACAGCGGCAGAAGACCACACCGGGTGCCTCTCCTGTCAGCTACAAACAGGAAACTGAGGCTACAGTGGGCACGGGTTCATCAAGACTGGACAACGGAAGACTGGAAAAATATTGCCTGGTCAGAGGAGTCTTGATACCTGCTGCGACATTCAGATTGTAGGGTCAGAATTTGGTGTAAACGACATGAAAGCATGGATCCATCCTGCCCTGTATCAACAATTCAGGCTGCTGGTGGTCTAACGGTGTGGGGGATATTTTCTTAGCACACTTTGGGCCCTTTAGTACTAACTGAACACCATTTAAATGCCACAACTGACCTGAGTATTGTTTTCGACCATGTCCATCCATTTTTGACCACCATGTACCCAACATCTAACGGCTACTTCCCGCAGGATAATGCAGCATGTCACAAATCTCTTATCTCAGACTGGTTTCTTGAAAACGAGTTCACTATTCTGAAATGGCCTCCAGTCACCAGGTCTCAATCCAACAGAGCACCTATAGGATGTGGTGGAATGGGAGACTTGCATAATAAATGTGCAGCCGACAAATCTGCAGCGACCGCGTGATACTGTCATGTCAACATGGCCCAAAGTCTAGGAGGAATGTTCCAAACACCTTGGTGAATCTACGAAGAATTAAGGACGTTCTAAAGGCAAAAGTAGGTCCAACTTGGTGCTAGCAAGGCATATCTAATAAAGTGGCCAATGAGTGTATATTGGTAATGTCCAAGCAACAGACTGCATGCTATAGTATCAGATTACATTGAAAACAAAATCAACGTTATTAATCAGTGGTGACTGCTCTAAGACTACAAAGGAAGCTTCGCGTCCTCTGTCACGAAAAAATTTGTCAAATATGTCCTGTCGTATTTACATTGCATCACAAAAAGAGTGCCGGAACGTGTTCAGCTTCATGGCTAGTTCATTCAGACTCGGCAATAATTTCTTACAGGTTCTTTAACGTGGTTTTTTTTTTCTCATTCCTGTAGCAGCACGAACCAATAAAAGCAATTGAAGTGCAGCTTCACTGGACTTCAGTGGCACTTCTGTCTTCAGTGCTAGACATTTAATGGACAAATGCTCCAAAGCATCGTTTCCAGGGAAGCTCGGTGTCTCCGGAAGTAAATGGGCCGGTGGGCGGGGCAGTATGCTGGGCTGCTGCATGATGATTGGAGGAGCTGACAAAGTGGCTGTACCACTTTTTGATTGACAACATTTTGAAATTATACTTCAGGATCGGAGTGTTTCAAGTTCAGTCCCATGCGGATTTCTGGTGAAAAGTGAAGTCTTTTAATCCTTTTGATTTTCATTTGACCATAGCCTACTGTAAATAAAAACATAAATATAACATTCTTGAGTTTGCTCCTTGTTTCATTAGTAAGGTTTGCTCATTAGCAGGTTAGCTAAAGTTTGCTAGTTTATTTCAAACTGGGTCATGGGGCTGTGGGGGGATAGTCATCTTCCCCTGTTTGAAAGACCACGAGCCACCACTCATTATAATGGAATCCTTTTCTAACTGTTGTTGATGTAACTGAAATGAATGGATCTATCTGACATGAAATAATTATACTTAGTATTCGTATATTAAAATTATTTCATATACAACTGTATGCAAATGAAAGACTGAATCAATTAAATTACGCATAAATATGAGAATAGGAGGAATGAGATACCACAGTGATTCGGTGGAACCTAGGGTCCCGGTTTTGTTTCTGATTAATCAAAACAACATGGTTAGGTTCATATTTTTAAAAGCCACATCAAGGAACTTGGGTGACAGAGAACTTGTACATTTTCGAGAGAACTGTGAGCCGTCAAAAAGTCTCTCTATGCTGATATCATTTGTTTTTACTGTTATTATTACGACTGAAAATTAAGTGAACTTTTTTGTTTCATTTAAGCGCATCAGAGTCTGAGACACCAGCAGAGACCAAAAATAGTGAGTCTGACTGGTAAAACGCGACACCTGACACCTATGGGAAGTTCAGCATAAACATGCCCCAGAGAGCCTGGCTGAGAATCACTGAATAACAATGGTCAACAAATTTTAACCAAAGCCATGTTACCGAAATAAAATTAGTCATTTCTTATCAATTTTTATGTGCTCAAGACGAATATGATAGTCAAAGTGCAAAATTGGCTCTAGTTTTTTTGTAATCTGCAATAATTATTGTTTACATCACGAAATGCATGCCAATAGTAATAGGCCTACGGTTAATACCTGTAAAAAAAAAAATCAAGCGTGAATGACGGACCAGGAGAAGAACAGGTCGGCTCACCCTCGTCCTCATCAGCTGAAACAAGAGAATATTCTGCTGGAGGTTCTGGAATAGGAAGTCCCTCACCATGTGGAACTGGTCTCAATGCAGACGGAATGTTGGGGTAGACTATTCTCGACTTCTTTTGCTTCGTTATCCCGCGGGAAAGAGGAGGAACCAAGCAGAAGTAACAGTCATTTGTGTGGTTGCTTGGCTCTCTCCACACCATGGGGACTGCAAACGGCATTGATGGTCTTTTGACATTCAACCACTGTGAAAGGTGTGTTGTACATGTAGCACAGCATATATGCGGGGCCCAAGGCTTGTCTTGGTCGCCAATCTTGCATCCGAAGTAAAGATGATATGCCTTCTTCACTTGAGAAGTGATACTTTTCTTCTGGTTGGCAAATGTCACTTCCCCACAAATATAGCAAAAATTGTCCACGGTATTAACGCACTTTTGAGGCATTAGTCTTCTGTATTGTAACTAAATGGATAAAATAATAACAGTCTTATGTAACAGTAGCTTAAACTGTATCCCACGAAGTCTGAAATATTTTAAATGCTCAACCTTTCCGACTGGGCTTTATACAGTACGCTGCTGACGTCAGCTTACTTCGGCAGCCGCCTGGCAGTAGTACTGCATTGCATCAGAAAATGATGCAATAAACTCTGGATGATGTGTGCATGATGGTATTATGCAATTTGATGCAATATTACATCACTCTAGGCTTATTTAGGATGTTGTTACAGTCCTACTGGATAAATGTACACGGTGAAACACAGAAAATGAGCTATATAAAATATCTTCAAGACGAGAGCCAATAAAAATTTCTCATGGTCATATTCGTGTTCAGCACACCAAGATACTACAGATTAGGACCTTTTTAAGTCAGTACCAATTTCAGTGTTGACCAGTGTAATTGCGCAAATGCAGTTTTTAAAATTCCCACTAGGGAGCATGTCTTCAATTCAGGGGCGAACCAAAGCACTACATTTATGTTCGATCCCAGCTACCCTTTTCTGTATTGATGGTTTCATTTCAGGCTTTCAAGATTATAAACATTTAGCTCTTGGTCAAGTCATTACATAGGTACCTTTATGTTCGAAGATATATTATTGTGAAATACTTATTTTGTTGCGATATAAATAATTACTGAAGCCGTGTTTTTAAAAGCGGAAAGAAACCAGTTACAAAATAAAAGGGAAAATTGCAATCACAGATTGTAAATTTCTGTTCCTGTTGTTCACAAAGTAGAAACTATTGTCCATCTACATAAAAGAAACCGGAAATAAATAGGCAAATAGCACATAAAACGCAAACCTCCATTATTCCGGAAGGTAATACTTTGACCTTACTTATAACGTTGTTCTTTTTGATATCCATCCGCCGAATAGATTCATTCGATTAACTTTAGAGTTCGATAAAGCGAACTGAAACATATTTGTCGATGCTTATTTTAATATAATAAACTGGGTGATTCCAATGATTTATTAAAATGTATCATTTTCCTTCGCCTCTCAGAAACAACAAAGTGGAAGGATACAACTGTTGGTAAATAAGTGGTGATGCGGCCACAGTAAGAAAGGAAGGCGATTTTTTTTTTCTAAATTACGTTGATAGTTTATATTAACTAAATTATGAACTGATTTTGTCGTGAGGATATATGACCATTTACTGAAGCTAAGCGGGATATGGAGGCATTCGTCGGAACACGCCGCTGTTTGAGAAGTTTCTATTTTCTTTTCCACCTGAGTGCTTAGCGCGGCGGCGGCGCTTCAGTGGCCGGGGCTGGATGTCCGTCGGCCCGCCGTGCCTCACCGGGGGAGACGTCGCTCCGTGAAGATACAAACGGGCTGCCGTGGCGGATCCTTCTCGAAACACTTCGATTATGCGAGTAACACTTGGCCTGGGAGCAGATGGGAAGCGTTGCCGCGATCTCCTTTAAATGAATGAGGATCACAGCCCCTTGTTTGCTCCCTTTAAAGATGAGGCGGATCGCCGGACTGGGGGCTCCCGATAACCGACTTCACTTATCTGTGCTGCTTTCTTGAAAGAAATCAAACAAAACGCTTTAAGGCGATGGGATCGGGGGTGACTGGATTACAAAGCATGGATTGTAAACAACGCACGGTGCTGCTGGGCTGATCTTACGTTTGGTGGAATAAAACAATCATTGTCACAGATCTGTTTATTGTTTTATATGTTTGGTTTATTTTTTGTTGTATAACTTATCCTCCTTTTTTGGGGGCGCTTGATATATCTGCTATCAGCTGTTTGCCCGGCCGTAGTGATCTAGGCGGGGAGTTGTGGGGTCGTCCCTGCTTTTAGGGCCTCTTGCCCCGGGGAAGCGTCGGGACCATGGCCGCATAAACTGTTTAAATTGCGCCGAACTCCTCGTGTGGAGTTTTGCAGTCAATCGTTACTTGGAGTCCTACAGCCCTGTCAAGAAAATAAAGAAACTCTCGACTAGGAAACTTAAGTGACTGACAAGCATGCGTGGTGTTTTCGATGGAAGGACATCCAGGACTCGGCTTTTTATCCGGACAGAGGAGTGAAAATGCGCGTCCACACCTACAGGGCCAACCTGGGAAGTCGGCAGCGTCGGGGCATGTCTGTCCTTTCCTAACATAATTATGTTCACCGGGGACACACGTTAGACCCGCCACCTTTTTACTCGACTTTTATTATATTAAAGACGGAAGTCTGAACGAACATTTTAGCGCACCAGCATGTCTGCCTTTGCCGAATTTGTCCCCCCACCGGAGTGTCCCGTTTTCGAGCCCAGCTGGGAGGATTTTTCGGACCCACTGGGTTTTATAAACAAGATACGGCCCATTGCCGAGAAAACTGGCATCTGCAAAATCCGACCCCCCGAGGTAACCCGGTGCCTGGCTTCGGCTCCCCATCATCGCCCCCCATTCCTCTCTCTTACATGCATTTGTGTGCCAATGTCTATACCTACACGGCCTCTTTTACCCCCTTTATATTTGTCTCGTACCTCCGAGCTCGTTATGCCAAAGCTGCTGTGGGGTATCCCCCCCCAAACTTCAGCTTCAGCTTCAGCTTCAGCTTCAGACATTTTTCCCGGCTGTTTGGGAAATCAGCTGCATTTTGGCTTCTTAAAGTAGGCCGGAGACCTTGCCACGCAGAGAAAAACGACATTATGCTAATATATATATATATATTCAAACGCATATATTGACGCTTAAACCTAGTTCAGCTTAAGATCAAATTTATTAATAGATGATTAACATGATTTAGCCTTATTTTCCCCATTTCTAAAACGAAATCTCGTTATTACAGCATATAAATACAGAAAAAAATTCAAGCGTTATAAGTCTTAATTTTATTATACCTTCCACGACTTACGAGTTGTTACTACAGGCTAAAAGCCTGTTGGCTGTTTGTTATGACTAAAATGCTGTGGTATGTAGGCGGTAATCTGTCACTAATGAAACTTTAACATCTTACTCGAAACTGCAGGCCTGTTCACATGACGCGAAACGTGGGGAAATCTCAGAATATGGCACATGTCATTTCTAAACTTTTATTTGCCCTTCTACGGAAGCGGAATAATTTTTTTTTGCGTCTCCAGCATTTTGGCTGTATTACCTTGTAATTGCCACTATATTTTATTTTTATTTTATCCATCTTCTAGGAAATAACTTGCTTAAATTCTATGCATTATTAATTTCCTTTATCGTTTTGACTTAGGGTTTATGTGGCTGCTTGTCTAGGTTTTGGATGTTCTGATTCACAAGACAGATACATGCTTTCTGCACGTGAATTTTGATTCCCACTGCAGATATTAGCTGTATTGCAGGGTTCTGTTGAGGATGTTCTCATTTTACTGTGCGTGACTCTTTCCCCATCTCCGCCTCAGGACTGGCAGCCCCCCTTTGCCTGCGACGTGCGGAACTTCCGCTTCACTCCACGCGTCCAGAGACTAAATGAGCTGGAGGTAAATCGCTGCACTTCTGTTCTGTCTGTTTTTTTTCTTCTTTTTTTTCCCATTAGGTGCATTGTGCACAGATACACAAAAGCCAAATACTGCCTTTTAAAGCTGGATTTCTGCCTGGAGCATGTGCATGACGTCTGTATGTTAGTAACAAAAGGAACGACTCCTGTAGCTTGACAAGTGGAGCGTTTCGCTAACAATGGGACAACGGTCAGGGTTCAAATCCCACAAAGCGAACATGATTTGTAACCCTTCTTTCTACTGTAAGTTGCATTTGGTAAAATGCGCCCCTGCGACTCTTCATAGGCTAAGCAGTTAGAAGATGGATGGATGGTGTCTTGGGGGGGGGGGTGACCAGTTGGGGGCCAGGCTTCAGTTTTCTGTGAATTCTGTGGCTTGATAAACACACTCTCGGTGTGTGCTTATACTGGTGATATCGATGGGCAGCTGTGTATGTGTACCTGAAATAGGGGGCTGTGTCCCTGTGCTCCCCCAGGCACTGACCCGTGTGAAGCTCAACTTCCTCGACCAGATCGCCAAGTTCTGGGAGCTTCAAGGCTCCCGGCTTCGTTTCCCGCATGTGGAGAGGAGGATCCTGGACCTCTATCAGCTCAGTAAGGTAGGCCCCCCATCGAGACTGTCAGTGTGTCATCAATGACCCCCCCATCGAGACTGTCAGTGTGTCATCAATGACACTTTATTTATTTGTGCATATTTGGAAACCTGGTTCTAATCAGTACTTTGAACTTTCCCTGTTTCATCTGTTTTACTCTCCTTTACTTTATTTATATTTATATTATGCTTGCTGTTTGTGAAGTGTGCACCAATATTGCCAAAACACATCCCTAGTACATGCAGGTATACCTGGCCATCGATGTGAATTCTGATTCTGATTTCCGTAAATATCCATTGTTTTTGGAAGTCTGCCGGCTTCGGAAGATTCATTGTGCAGGCGCACAGTGACAGTAAAGCTGACACTAACTTTATTGTCACGTACCGACCTGTTGCAGATAGTGTCTGCGGAGGGCGGCTTTGAGACTGTCTGTAAGGAGAAGCGATGGTCCAAGGTGGCCAGCCGGATGGGGTTCCCCCCTGGCAAAGGCACGGGCTCCCTGCTCCGCTCTCATTTTGAGAGGGTCCTCTACCCCTACGAGCTCTTCCAGTCTGGCGCCACGCTCACGGTAGGTCTGTGCTTCCTCTTCTTACGCCCTCGTTCGGCACCTGGTCCACCATTGCTATGTGAGGGCTGCTCTTTGTTTGATCTTCTCCCCTTTTTATGTTTTTCAAAGGAATTCCTCCTCGATTGAATCCATTGTTTGAATTGTGGGGGATCAGGATCGGCCCAGCCCCATAAGAGCTCAGGGACCCCCCATAAGAGAAAAAAAAAATTTTGTGCCATGTCACGTGATTGTCAGATTGCCCACTAGGGGGACCCCCAGGACCTCTAGCTTAATTTGAACACTGGTTGAATCATCTCAAAACAAATAACCCCTAAAAGCTATCGAGATGATTATAGTTACGAAAAGTCATTTGCTTAAAAATGGTGATGCTGTCAGGAACAAGGCGATGTTTGTCGTTCTGCCATATGGCCCGGTGCTGGTGCTCATTAAGGGCTTAACCCAAAGACTGCTTTCTTTGTTAAGGTTAGGAAGCCTGGCACCTGACTAGGCCACTAGGGACAGTCAGGGCCCATGGGAATGTCCACAGTTTTAATGCTGCCAGTCAGTGTCTTTCCTGCACAATGCTCTGATGCATGTAGTGCGGTAGGTAGCACAATTTTCCATAGTAATAATATTAATGATCGTAGGAGGTTCTAGTTCTTACGTTTTTGGTTGTGCAGTGATGACGTCTTCTTGTACCACCTCAGGGCGTCCACAAGCTGTATGACGAAGGAGAAGATAGAGAGGAAGTGGACGAGGGAATGGAGAAAGACGAGAGAGCGGAGGAGGTGGAAGAGGTAGAGGAAGAGGAGGAGGACTCTGATGGCCTGTGTGACATGGTGCAGGGCAAGACACGCCCCCTGCCTGAGAGGCGGTCCCGGCGGCTGAAGTCCGCTGAGGTAATCACTAGGGGGGCGTGGCCACACGTGACATCATGCAAGCATGGGGATCTGGGAAAAGACAAGGACCTGACATGTGACATTTGTCTTTGGCTGTATTCAGGCCCTGTTTTGAGCATCCTGAGTTTTGTAGCCATATGTCGGATGGTCTTTTACAAGATGGTTTAGTTTATGTGAATGCGAATATTTACCTGAATTTGAGTGTATGCAGTACTGTGCAAAAGTCTTAGGCAATCAAAGGAAATGTTTAAAGCTGTTCATCTGGGTAGTAAATATATATTAGCTCAGGACAGAAATACAGTTTAACCTTAGAACAGAGTAATACAAGAAAAATGAACAGGAATTTCTTCTGTTTTCTGAAAACCTGCTGCTATTTTGTTGTATGGCTAGAAGCACTTTGGTTCCCAAAACTTTCCTCAAGGGCACCTGAGTCATCCAATTTATTTAAGTATCACTACTGGTTCACTAATTAGTTAACTAGATAACTGAGGTATCGATTAGCCATGCAGTGTGTATGTGTCAAAAATACGTGGGTGTATTGGATGGTTACTGCAAACACTGAGGCGACTTCAGGAGGGGTTTTGAAATGACTAAGCTGACACACTTTCACAGACATAATATCATAGTTTTACACCAGCGTGAAGATCATTTATACTTAGTATTCATTGACTGCCTGAGACTGTAATTGTGAGAATTTAGAAGTGCTGGCCAGTCTGTCATTCCCCTGAATAGCTTTAGCGTTTTACCGTAATGTCTTCGCTAGTTTAGAGTTCTTTTCCCCTTTCAGACCCTGTGTTTGACTTTCTTTGCTTGTTCTGATGACTGACTTTATGTTTTTTCATTTCTCTTCCTTCAGAGAGAAAACAAGGAGCCGAAGGTTTTGCAGATCTTTGGTGGGAGCCCGAAGATGGTGGGGCTGGAGATCATACCAGCTGGTACTCTCTCTCTCTCTCTCTTATTTGCCGTTTGTGTTTGCGATGTAGCCATAAGCAAACTGCTTAGTGTTTTTTTAGGTACTTGAGAGGACTGGCTGTTCTTTCGGTGCTGAGCAAGTGATCTTGTTGCACCTTGTCGATTTGGTGCCAAGTCACGTCGCCCGTCTGACTCTCTCGCTTTGCATTTGAAGATGGTGGCTTCAGGAAGCAGCGTAACCTCAAGGCCCAGGCCTTTGCCATCAAGATGCAGCAGCGAAAAGAGACACTGGAGGTCAACTTCGTGAGTAACCCTCGTTGCTTTGGCTGTCGACTCGTTAGGCGTGAACAGACCCCACGAGTCAATATTCTTCAACGTTGTGGGGTAGTGTCCACTTTGGACAGACACGCACCACACAGCTGCTTGCGTGAACATGCATCCCTTTTCTTTACCAGATCGACTTGTACATGTGCCTGGCGTGTGGCCGCGGCGACGAAGAAGACCGCCTCCTGCTGTGCGACGGCTGCGACGACAGCTACCACACCTTCTGCCTCATCCCGCCCCTCCAGGATGTGCCCAAGGGAGACTGGCGTTGCCCCAAGTGTGTGGCAGAGGTACAGTGTCAGCGCTCGTTTGGGGGTAGCTAGGAATGCTGGGTACTGACTGAGACTGGGATACTTTCCCCTGACTATAATAGCAGTCTCTGATGGCCCCCAGTCAGGCAGCAGGCGGGTGGCTATGGTGTTTATCTAACACTTATCAGAGATGCACAATATATCAGTTAACATATCAGCACTGGGCCAATGTGTCGATCTTGGCAGCTATTGCGTGTCGATATTTAGACTTTAGTGAATATTCAAATTTAGCACCACCAGAGCTGAAGACACAACTACTAAAACACTGGAGATGATTGCACTGGGGTGAACAGTCATTTTTCGAAATGGAGCCCGAGGGGTTTTGTCAGCAGAATTGCTACTTAGGATTTTCAAAGTATTGACCCACAAGATGGTTTTATATGGCCAGCGATATGTTTTTAGTTCGTTATTAAATTTGGCCTGCAGATCAATCTTTTGTTTGCCACAGAATGAAAAAACGATGTATTGTCATTCGCCTAATAGGCACCAGGAAAGTCGCATGTTCTTCGCTATCTCCTGACTGTAGTTATGAGTGAGTCATGAGTGTGTCTTGGCTCTTTTTGCTCCCAGGAGTGCAGCAAACCACGGGAGGCGTTTGGGTTCGAGCAGGCAGTGCGGGAGTACACCCTACAGAGCTTCGGGGAGATGGCCGACCACTTCAAGTCTGACTACTTCAACATGCCAGTCCACGTACGTGTCTCCACCGACGACGGCATAGCCAGTGTTGAGGGGCTGGGGACACTGACCCCCCCGCCCTCTCTCTCTCTCAGATGGTGCCCACTGAGCTGGTGGAGAAGGAGTTCTGGAGGCTGGTGAGCAGCATCGAGGAGGACGTGATCGTGGAGTACGGGGCCGACATCAGCTCCAAGGATGTGGGCAGCGGCTTCCCCGTGAGAGACTCCAAGAGGAGGCTGCTGTCAGACGAGGAGGTGATTACACGTTGCACAACTCATCCTGATCCGTTAGGATTTCAGCCTGACTTTTTAAGTAGGCTTTACCTTTAAATGTTTTCTGCAGTCCTACGCTGAAATCCTAAGTTCTGCTGACAGTGGGTGGTGGATAATGTTAAGCACCGGCCCCCGCAGGAGTATGCCAACTCGGGCTGGAACCTAAACAACATGCCGGTCCTAGAGCAGTCGGTCTTGGCACACATCAACGCCGACATCTCCGGCATGAAGGTACCCTGGCTCTACGTGGGCATGTGTTTCTCGTCCTTCTGCTGGCACATCGAGGACCACTGGAGCTACTCCATCAACTTCCTCCACTGGTGAGCTGAGGGCACAAAGATGAAACTCTCATGGGCACCCAGTGTTGTTCAGGCATTTGTCCAAGGTGATCCTTTGTTAATTCAATATGAAATTCAAGCCCAGAAGTCACGCAGAATTCTGCCCTCAGTTTGTGACCCACTTGGAGCTTGGATCCTTTGATTGACAGTCTTCAGGAATCAGAAACTCTTCATAGTGCAGTTTTCTGGTTTAATGTTGATGCACAAATCACCCCAGATGGGTTGTGTGGGTAGGAGCAGTGCCTTTGTTTACAGGAACATGCTTTCGGCTTGAAATTCGGCCGGTTGCTATCCAGTGAGGGCACTTGCTGCCAGCATGGGTGTCAGCTGGAGACTGCTGGTGCCGGTGTGTTTGACCAAGGTTCTGCTGGGTGTGGAGTTTTTAGTTTTGTTGGCGATTTTCAAATTCCCCCTAGGGGTGAGCCGAAGACGTGGTACGGAGTCCCTGCGCACGCCGCTGAGCAGCTGGAGGCGGTGATGAAGAAGTTGGCCCCCGAGCTCTTCGACTCCCAGCCCGACCTGCTGCATCAGCTGGTCACCATCATGAACCCCAATGTCCTCATGGAGCACGGAGTCCCGGTGCGTCCAGCGACACCACGCACTTCCTGTGCCCCTGGTCTCCTTGTTTTCCCACATCTCCGTGACCCATCTCTGTCTGCCGTCAGGTGTTCCGGACCAATCAGTGCGCGGGGGAGTTTGTGGTGACCTTCCCCAGGGCCTACCACAGTGGCTTCAACCAGGGTTACAACTTCGCGGAGGCGGTCAATTTCTGCACTGCGGACTGGGTACTACTGCCTTTGCGTTGCTTGGTTTACACGTGCAGTGTGCTCTGACCTCCACTAAGTGGCGCCCTTCCCCTCCAGTTGCCCATGGGCCGTCAGTGCGTGGCCCACTACCGCCGACTGCAACGCTACTGCGTCTTCTCACATGAGGAGCTGCTGTGCAAGATGGCGGCTGACCCCGAAAGCCTGGACGTGGAGCTGGCCGCCGCTGTCTTCCGGGAGATGGGAGACATGTTGGAGGAGGAAAGTCGGCTAAGGGAGGCAGTCAAGCAGATGGTAAGGAAGGTTTTTCCAAATGTTTGTTTCTTGTGGGGTTCAGTGTCACATTTTGGCTGGAGGTGTTTCAGTTGTGCATCTTTAGTCACCCCTCTCTCTGCAGGGGGTGTTGTCCTCTGACCAGGAGGTGTTTGAGCTAGTCCCAGACGACGAGCGTCAGTGCTACAAGTGCAAGACGACTTGCTTCCTGTCGGCGCTGACGTGCCCCTGCAGCCCAGAGCGACTCGTGTGTCTGCACCACTCTGCTGATCTTTGTGACTGCCCCCTGGCCAGCAAATGCCTCAGGTTTGTGGTGGGGGGCTGCCTCTCAGAAAGCATCCCAAACGGTCATTTCCTGTTA
>JAODLD010000001.1:4104734-4116375 GCA_026781065.1 Mormyrops boulengeri | reverse complement strand
GCTGGCGCCAATGGGAGAAAAATTGTGTTGCATTTTAAGCATTCGCCACTTGTGTATACTTGCTCTGAAGATATTCAAATGCCTCAAAAACGCTCAAAACAAGATGTACAAATGAGGTGGAACAGTACGTTATGTATGTTTGTAGTAGCCTAATAAAATATTTTTTGGCATACATTTTTTTACATCTGTATTTACTAGCTTAAAACAATTAATATATAAAGTATAACAAAGTAGAAAGGGCTCTTGTATCGGAATTGGCGGTTGTGTATCGGAATTGGATCGGACCTGAAGAAATGTGGATCGGCCCATCCCTAATTGTGACGCCCAAAAGTTAGTAATCTGTGTAAATTTGACGTATCCTTATGTGTATTAAATTCAGTTAGCAGAACACACCACATGCTAGTGTTTTGGTAACGTTTGATAACATCATTTAAAAGAGGAGATATTGTGGATAAACAAGGCAAAAAGACGCCGGTGGTGTGGCAGCACTTTTTGCTGTTTAAAGTCCGACAAGTTTTCTAAACATAAGGATATGCCGGATTTCTGCAGATGACCAACTGCATGACTATCTGCTTACCAAACCGTGGTACCAAAAAGCTGGCGTCCGGACAAATGCCTGCTCCCATGGTCTACAGCCATGGTGATTATTGCGCATGTACCATCTAATTGCGATGTGACATCATGCAGCCCTGGTGTTGAGGGTCCTTAATGGATCCCGGGGGGGGGACAAAGAAAAGTTTAAAATGGTTGTGCCTACCTGCTGGGATCCTGTAATTTCACAACTGGGTGGTTTACTATTGGAGCAGAGTTTGAGTCCCACAAAACATCTCCTTAGGGGAGGATCTTTCCCACATGCTCTGCTCTTTGTCAGCTTTAAAGCGGTAAAGTCTTGGGGCAGGTGAGCACGAGCAGCATGCTGTTCCCGCCGTAGGGAGCGCGAGGTCTCGTGAGCACTTTCCCACCGCCGCGTTTTCCTACTGCAGAATGGCAGTAACTACGCCTACCTGGAACAGCTGGAAGGCCTGCTGGCACGCGGACGCTCCATCCCCGTGCGTCTGGACGCGCTGGCGCAGGTGGAGTCGCAGGTTGCCGCCGCCCGCGCCTGGAGAGAGAGGACGGCACGTACCTTTCTTAAGAAGAACTCTACCTATACCCTCCTGCAGGTATGGCAGGTGACATAATAGAAAAAATAAGGTTTACATTACACTATATTTGTTTAGCAGAAGGTTGTATCCACAATGACATACAGTTGAGAAGGCGCGGCCAGCCAGTTCATGGAGCTACAGGGAGCCACACGCTGGCCACAGGAGCAGGTACTGTGGTGTCACAAAGTGACGAGGTGACCTACCCTGCAGGTGCTGAGCCCCCGCGTGGATATCGGGGTTTATGGAAACAGCAAGAGCAAGCGGAAGAGGGCCAAAGAGCTGCTGGAGAAGGAGAGGGGCCTGGAGATGGAGGGCCTGAGCGACCTGGAGGATGGCCTGGACGAGGTCCGTGATCCGGCCACAGTGGTGAGTGGAAACCCCGCTGAGAAACCACCTACCGACGTCCTGCACGAGTCTCCACTCCCATCATCCTCTCAGCATCTCTCCCAGCCTTCTACGCTCTACGTTGTTTATTTCCATTACTGCTGTGCACAGTGGACATGACACCCCCGTAGAGAGCACAGCCGATGCTGCCACCCACACCGACAGGAATCTTCCTTCTCCAAAGACGTCTCCACTCCGCTCTCGCCCGAGTGCCGTTTGTCATCGCCAGCTACTGAGCCGTGTTCATGTGAAACTCTTTGCCCCCCCTGCAGGTGGCAGCCTTTAAGACCAAGGAGCAGAAGGAGCTGGAGGCCATCCACTCGCTGCGGGCGGCCAACCTGGCCAAGATGGCTATGGCGGACCGCATCGAGGAGGTCAAGTTCTGCCTGTGCCGCAAGACGGCCAGTGGCTTCATGCTGCAGTGTGAACTTTGCAAGGACTGGTTCCATGGAGCCTGCGTGCCGCTGCCCAAGGCGGGCACCCAGAAGAAAGGCCTAGCCTGGCAGAGCAAGGAGGCCAAGTTCCTGTGCCCTCTGTGCCAGCGCTCGCGGCGCCCCCGCCTGGAGACCATCCTGTCACTGCTGGTGTCACTGCAGAAGCTTCCGGTGAGGCTCCCTGAAGGCGAGGCATTGCAGTGCCTGACGGAGCGGGCCATGAGCTGGCAGGACCGCGCCCGCCAGGCCCTGGCCACCGATGAGCTGTCGTCCGCCCTGGCCAAGCTGTCAGTGCTCAGCCAGCGCATGGTGGAGCAGGCAGCCCGGGAGAAGACCGAGAAGATCATCAATGCCGAGCTGCAGAAGGCCGCGGCCAACCCTGACCTGCAGGTGTGACCCCGGCCTGCAGGGGGGCGCTGAGTCGTTCGACCTCTTTAACATGTTTTGAGTGTGTATGTGCCTCCTTTCCTTCCAGGGTCACATCCAGACCTTCCAGCAGGCCGGCTTCAGCAGGTCCACCTCACCACGCCAATCCATGGACTACGATGACGAGGAGACTGACTCTGATGAGGACATTCGAGAGACATATGGCTATGACATGAAGGTAATGTTTTTGGGCATGAAGAACCTCTCGCCCCTCTCTCTTTAGGCCTGTTTGTTTTTATCTAACATTACATTCGACTCTTATCTCAATCTCTCTATTCCTGGACTGTTTGCACAGAAAACATTTTATGGCTTTTGAACACTAGGGGGTGTGCTGCTCATCAGTGCTCTCTGGTCTCCCTCATCACCCACAGAATGCAATTAATATGGGAAAATTCCCTTTCTATGTGCCTTAGGACTCAGGTGGGATGAAGCCTTACTTGTTCTGTGATGAGGAGATCCCTGTCAAGTCAGAGGAGGTGGTCAGTCACATGTGGCCAGCCACACCCTCCTTCTGTGCCGAGCATGCCTACTCCTCTGCGTCAAAGTCCTGCGCCCAGAGTAAGATCTCCTCGCTTGTGTTCACCTCAGCTGTTTATATTACAATGCAATTTGATATAGTGATGGACCATCACACCAAGCAATTACAATATAGACTTTATTAATAAGCTAAGGTCAAAGGAACATACAAGATGTGCATGGTCTGTCAGTATATCAGTGTGAAAGCAAGGTGTTGGATGGGTGGCAGTGATGTGCATGTATGTAAAGGCAAAGCAATTTTTATTTATTTATAATTTATTTATGTGTGGATTTGAGGTGGAGAAACATTGTTCCTCTTTAATCCTACAGGTGGCTTGCTCTAAAGTATTCCCACATTGACAGGCAGCACAGCATCCTGTTTCTAACTTTGTTTAGCAATAACAGGAATGGCGGATGACATAGCAGAGATTCATGCTGCTCCTCCACAGTTTAAACATAAACAGTTATGGAGGAACTTTGGCTTTCAAAATTTAAACGGTAAAGAGGAGTTAGACATGAGTCATGCTGTATGCAAACTTTGTCCTAGACAAGGCAGCGGAGAAGCATAAAATCTCTGTAGTTTATGCCACAACAGCAGCAAATCTAGCTTTTTGTTAACCTCTAATTTTCAGTAAAAATTTATACTGTTACATTTGAAGCAGTTTCGCATTGTTTAAATCAGGCGTCTCCAGCTCCGGTCCTGGAGAGCTACTATCCAGTAGGTTTTCTTACTTGGCTTCTGATGAGCCACACCTGATCTCAGGTAAGTAGCAAGAACTGGTGTGCCAGGTAGAATAGAAAACCTATTGGATAGTAGCTCTCCGGGACCGGAGTTGGAGACCCCTGGTTTAAATGCTGCCTTTGGTTTTTGAGGAGGAAAATTATTTGGAGTATGCGATGTTTACTCATGTTCATTCAGCTGTGCAGCTATTGAATAAAGCTTTAGTGGTATGACAATTCTTTTCACTTTGAAGATTTTACAATTCTAAATAAAAAATCGTTAAGAAAAATGTAGTATCAAATCAGGATCGCAATACTTATGGAATCACAATACATATGAAATCGGGACCTAGGTCTCATGATAATATTGTATCGGGAGGTCACTGGTGATCCTGATCCCTAATAGTAACACATCCACAGATAGCAGTTGGATAGTACTGTGTGTACGACTGATTTAATGAGCCATAAATAAGACATAAGTGCTAATAAAACGACAGCTTTAATTTCTGTTGATAAAGAGGGGTAGCCATCTTGGATCCTGAGCTCAGGGTTGTATCGATTCCTCTGACTTCAGGGGGCATTTGTCATGGAGAGCAAGATTGGGTAGATGAAGAGAATTTCCCCATGGGGTCAATAAAATAATAATAATAATAATAATAATATTATTATTATTATTATGATAAAACCCTTGCCCATAATCTAACAATAAATCAGTTGCCTGGAGCCAGGAGAAAGAGCACAGCTGAAAAGAGCCTGCCCCCAGGACTGCCGTCTCCAAGGCAAATAAAGAGTCCTCCTCAGGTGTACTCAATCTAGCACAACCAGCCAATGAGGAAACTACCTGAGTTAGCAAACAATGGCCAGCCATGGTCCTACAAGGTCAAAGAAGTACCCCGAGGCCACAAGGAATGACCCTAATATGTGCCTGACAATCCACCCCCCCCCACCTCCCCCAGACTCGGCCACGCCCCGGAAACAGCCAAGGAAGACACCCCTGGTTCCTCGCAGCTTGGAGCCCCCAGTTCTGGAGCTGTCCCCATCGGCCAAGGCCCAGCTGGAGGAGCTGATGATGGTTGGCGACCTACTGGAGGTCTCCCTGGACGAGACCCAGCACATCTGGAGGATCCTGCAGGCTACGCACCCGCCCTCAGAGGAGCGCTTTCTGCAGGTCATGGAGGTGAGTGTGTTCCTTGTCAGAACCCTGCTGAGATTTCAGTGCATTGATTGTGCAAGCGTGAATATCAGCTTTACGCATCATTATTAGTGTTGAGAACCTCTGTAAGTTCCTCTCATCACCCATCTGCTGGAGTGATCATTTGTACATGTGGACCCTCCTATGTTGCTCTTTATCTTTATCCGATTTATCCCTCCCTGCAGCCTGAGGAGACTGTCCTGGAGAAGCCGGTGAAGCTGAAGCCACGGGACCCAGAGAAGAAACGCAAACGGAAGCTGGAGAAGGCGGAGCAGCTGCTGCTGGCGGGCGGCGAGGGCCGACCCAAGTCCAAGGACCTGAAGAAGGTCGAGGGCAAGCCCAAGAAGAAGAAGCTGAAGCTGGGCCCCGACAAGTCCAAGGAGCTGAAGCAGCTGGCCAAACGGCTAGCCAAGGAGGAGAAGGAGAGAAAGCGCAAGGAGAAGGCTGCTGTCAAGGCCGAGGCGGCCAAGGAGAGCCTGGAGAAGAAGCGGGAGAAGAAGGTGCTGGACATCCCGTCTAAGTACGACTGGTCTGGCGCCGAGGACTCCAATGATGAGAATGCCGTGTGCGCGGCCAAGAACTGCCAGCGGCCGTGCAAGGACAAGGTGAGAGGTCTAGCCGGCAGAAACACACTTGGTAAGGCCTTGCTGTTTGATGCTGTCAGCCTCCTTACTTCCACCTCCACCTTGGCTGTGAAGCAGATCAGTAATGCTGTTCCATAATCATGAAGAAGACAAAAGGTTCAGCCTGCCTGGGGGGTCACGAAGCATGGCTCCGCGTATGACAGCGATACCTGGGGGGTCACGAAGCATGGCTCCGCGTATGACAGCGATACCTGGGGGGTCACGAAGCATGGCTCCACATACGACAGCAATAGCACCAAGATCCTTGGCTTTGGAAGTAAATTTCTAAATCAGCGCAGTATTAATTACGCAAGTGTGCAGCATTTTAAAAAGTCGCCCCGCAGATTTGCCACGTTCCATGACCTGATTTAGAGACTCCCCAAGATTCAATTGCGCCGTGAGAGAGTGTTATGGCTGAAAGCAGTGAAGTAACAGCTCCTTGTCAAAGAACTAGGAAATGGCTCTAGCTGGAAGTCATACATAGCAGCCCCTAGCTAGCGGTTACGCAGTATATCTGCCTTGGGCTTAGTGCAGGTGATTGTGTCCTACCTACCTGTAGTACTTCTTTAGCCTTTTAGCCAACTGCATGTTTCTCATTCTCTTGTTCCATCTATCCGTTCCTTCATCACATGACTCCTTGTGTTCTGCCTGTCATCCTCAAACAGGTGGACTGGGTGCAGTGTGACGGCGGCTGCGACGAATGGTTCCACCAAGTCTGCGTAGGCGTGTCCTGTGAGATGGCAGAAAATGAGGACTACATCTGCTCAGCCTGCTCCCGCAAGGCAGTTATGGGCGGGGCCGGGAAGGCAGGGACTGATGTTGCCGGGCAGGCTCCGCCCCCATGCTCCTTGCAGGGCCTCCCGCCCGCCGCCCCGCTACATCTGCAGGACAGCAGCTAACGCAGAGATGCCAGGGTGCCTGAGCAGCCCAAGGGTAGCCCAGCGCTCCTTTTGTAATTATAAACCCAAGTTTGACTTGATAGACGAGAACGTTGGGCTTGCATCTAAATGAACTCACAGAGTCGAGATCCATGTACACACCAGGGAAGGGAAGGCCTCCAGGTGTGGCTGCAGATCATTCGAGAAGAACGGTCACCTTGCCTGCACCTCATCCCTAGAACAGGGGTGAGAGGAGCTAAACTCTAC
The DNA here is from genome assembly GCA_026781065.1 of Mormyrops boulengeri. NCBI lineage: Eukaryota > Metazoa > Chordata > Actinopteri > Osteoglossiformes > Mormyridae > Mormyrops > Mormyrops boulengeri. Next base: position 4,109,790 of record JAODLD010000001.1, on the reverse strand, counting down.
AACCCAAAATGAATTGACTCCGATGTTATGCTGAGATAATGTCGCATCACATGGAGACGTGTACGCTGCATCGAGATGATAAACCGGATATACCTGCTCCACCAAGCTGAGAGGCACTGACTTCTGGCCTGGTTCTCATCATGAAATCACTCACACTTTTCACCCGCAGCCGCAATCCTGCCCCGCGGTATGGGTCAGTACGTAGGACTAGGAGAGTGGTTGTACGTAGCGAACATATTTATAATGTAAATAGGTTTTGAGCATCGAAATACCTGGATGTGGCTTTTTGTTGTTTATCACCTTTAATAAACTCTTCCTAGTCAAAGCTGTGGGGTGCCGCTACCTTCAATCTGTCCTTTAGAAGCTCGGGGTGACAGGTGTCAAGATTTAATCTGTGGAGACCAAATGAGGAACAGTAATCCATTTGTAGTTTTGGACTAGTCCTGTGAAGCATGACATCTTCGGTGAGCCTGCTTGGTGCTGCCTGAGGAGTGACTTGTCTCCTTTGGTGTGATGATCTTGAGTCATCTTAGCTGCATGTTGAGGCAGAAGGCTGTCTGCCAGGTAAAGATGGTCATGGAGCTGCTCTCCTAGGTACGTCGAATGATGGGGAGAAGATGCTGCTCGTCTGAATGATCTAGATGGCTGGGCAATGCCGGCTAACAGAATGTTCTAGAATAAGAGAGGGGTAGAGAGAGTGTGCTCTACTGTGTAAAAGGAGAAGATGGGGCTTTACTAAACTTCCACAAGGAGGGAGGATGCTGAAAGGTGAAAGCCAGGTCAGTGTTGGGGATATGGGCATCCTCAAGGAGCTTGAACAATCATACTAGAAGTTTAGAGTCTTCCATCAATGAGAAAAAGAAGGCAGGGTTCAGTGAGGAATTAGTGGCATCCATTGTAATCTTTAGGTCTCCCATCTTCCAATAGGAGAAAGTCTGTGGCTCAGCAGGTTAAGCTTCTACACCTGTGACCAGAAGGTCATCGGTTCACACCCCAACCTCAACAGCATAGTCACATGTCCATGGCCTGAATAAGGCCCTTACCCCCAGCTTCCTTTGGGAAGCTGCAGGCGATTTAAGCTGCATTTATCCCACAACCTCTAAATGCCATCTGTATCTACATGAATACAATGCATAAATGCACCATTTTTGATCTGGTCCTAGGTTAGCTTTATTAATATTTATTGGTTAAAATACCAAAGGATACCAAAGGGGGGGGGGGGGCGTACCTATCTTTGCTTATTGGGCTGCAAATAACTTAATCTGCTTCTGAGTACAGTATGATGTCATGGGTATCTCACAGTGACATCAGACAGGTGATCTCATCATGTGATGTCCCTGTGAGATCATTATGAGATTATGATTTGATCTCATGTAGGTTAGATATCTATGACATCGTGGTGATATCAAATATATATCCTGTCCTGACTGGGGAAGCTGTACTCTGGCATCCATTGGAACGTAGACGCATCTTAAACCTCCAGCAAACATGAAACCAATTATAATAATAGGCAGTGTTTTGTTGAAAATCACTTATTTTGTTTTATTCTTTCATCCTCCAGAAATGGGGAATCATTCGCTCAATGCAGTGCTGTGTGGCATGCTGTTTACTATACTACAGGGATGAGGAACCTGATCCAAGGAGGGCCGGCCTGGGTGTGGGTTTTTGGGATGGCCTCTCAATCAGCCAGTAATAATGCAGTCTGGTCCTGGGGACTCACTGTTATTGGCTGGTTGAGAGGCCATCTCAAAAACCCGCACTGGCTCTCCATGGATCAGGTTCCCCACTTCTGTTCTAATAGCATGTATCTCCTGCAACTGATATTTCACAGTCATTGTATGTTAATAAATCCAGTTTCAAGGTACCGACGAATTAATATCATGCGGCATACAAGTAGAGAAATTAAATACTTGGCTTCACAAAAGATTCACAACATCCTAGATGGAATTCAATGACAGCAAAAAAGTAATAATAGTGAATTAATTGTAGATAGAAAGCAGGAATAATTTAACAGTACACATAAATACAAGTTAAAAGCCTTATCTTAACTTGTAAAAACTAGGAGTGAATAAGTTACACAGAGTTTCACACAAACATTTACAAGCAGCAGTAGGGGAACAGTCACTTTAGTTTACCACTGTTTAAACAGGATACTGCTATTAATTAATGAGGGTGCATGTTTACCAAAAGTACCAAAACAGTATGATTAACTATTCTACAGCAGAATATTTCTCAGACAAGACAAAAGGGTTGTTTTTCTGTAGCGAATGTGTCATTCTCTATTGTTTCCAGGTGACTGAGTGCTCACTACGCCTGTATGTCCTATATCGTAAGATCTACTATATCAGTTTACAGTACTGTGTAACACCATGTGCCCGTGAACCCATAAAATCTACATAAATCAGAAAGTAATGTAAAGGCCACCGCAAACTGGTTTGATTAGTATTGGGACCAAGACCAGAGAATGTTAGAGAAATGTTTCGAAAGTGAAAAAAGACACTTCCTGCTGTGGTGGAGGCCAGACAACTGCAACAAAAGGTCGTCTCCACAGGGCCCCTGGGCCCTTGGCTGTACCTGCATGCCAGCAGTCACCAAGACCCAGAGATCTTAATGGTGGGAGACAGGTCTGTTTCTTGTGATTGAGGGGCGGCGGTCTTAACCAGCGACCTGTAAGAGCCCCGCGTACGGCTTCCCAGCAGGCTGGGATGGGAATGGTGAGGGAGGAGATCTCCTACAAAACACTGGACGGGATAATTAACCTCGAATCTCTGCTGTGGAGGAATTCGGGAGCAATTAAAATGCTCCCGGACCAATGGAACGGCAGTATCTGTCAGCAGATCGTTTGAGCTGATGTTGAATGTAGAGGAAAGTGGATGTGCCCAGACGAGCGACAATAAAAGCTAATAAGAAGCAGAAAGCGGCTTGCGATTGATTTTAACCATGCAAACATCCAGCAACAGGGTCTGCAAAGCCCTTTCCGTCACCTAAACGCATAACAAGCGATACTACTTGGATAAACAACATTTGTGTAGGATATCTACCATAAATATTACAAGCCAGCTTTCAAATTAGGTAATTGTGTAATTGGATAATTGTGTAATTGGATAAGAGAATGGAAACGTGCAGGAAAAATCGCTGCTGACCCCTGTAACCCCGGTTACCGTCTTTTCCAAAAACTCCCATCTGGGACACGCCACCAGCTACTCAGAACAAAAGCTAATCGGCAGCTAAACAGCTTTTCTCCTAGAGCTGCGAAATAATTGAAGCCTCTCATACTGCTAAAACGATCTGTTTTTTGTTTCTTATTTTCTTGCACAACACGCCTAACCATCTGCACTGAATAGCGCTTATCCCGTCTGCACTTGTGTCGCACTGTACTTTATTACCCTGCTTGTGCTTTGTATAGCATTTATTTTTACCTACCGTGTGATATATTCAATTCAATTCAATCTATTTTTATATAGCGCCTTTCACAACAGAGTCCTCCCAAGGAGCTTTACATGGATGTGTTGTGATACATTAAACATCATTAGAGAGAGTAATACAGAACGGGAAAAAGGAAGGAAAGAAATTAAATAAGGAAAGCCAGATGACAACGGAGGAGATGTCGATATAATACGATATATATGTATTAATGTGGGCAATATGTACGTGCACAAGAATAAATTAATCTGGCTGTTAGCAGGGAATGTGGTGATAGACAACAGTCAATCTAACTAACATGTCAGAAGTTCACATCTCTGGTGTTTTGAGTTCTGGGATAAGAGAACGATCCATCCTGCTCTCCATCGATTCAGGTTCAAACCGCTTATGACATTTGATAGGATGCCAGTCAATCACGGGGCACAGACACGCCCACACTCAGACACCCAATCACAGGCTGTGGAGACACCAATCAAGCCACCTGCATGTCTTTAGGCTGAGCACCTGGCACACCCCAAGCAAAGCCCACACACAGGGTAGTGGTGATGTTTTAACCCCCTGTGAGAGAGCAGTGTTGGACACTGTTCCGTTCCTCAGAATAGAACTAATTTCTGTGAAATATGCGGAACAGAAGGGGACGTGTCTTGAGAGATCTGCTCATCCACGCAAAGATCACCCTTCCGAGGTGACGTACCTGTCATGCCCGAAGGACAAAGTGCCTACAGGAAATGGGTATTGCTTTCACAGACAGCAGTATTATAACTAGTCCAGTTATGTCTATCAGCTAGTTTAATATGTCACACATCTGATCGAACGACGTTTCATCCATAGTCTTCCACATAAAAGATCCCTATCCTGCTTTTTACATGAATCGGGGTTACATTTATCATGTGAAAAGATCATGAGGCAAAGTCTAAAGTGTAAATAAATACATTTAAGCCACTTTAATTATTAGCCACCAAATCTTTTAATACTTTTATCCCCGTCTCTCCATGTACCAAGGCGTCCTTTCAATAGCAAAGGAAATAATCGCAGAAGCATATTTCAGCCAGTGTTACTCAGTCTTGTCTTAACTGAGACGGAATAAGACTAATGACTTTGCAGTGACAATATGGAGTTCTTCCTGTAGTCCTCTACACTCGCTCTTGTGCGCGCGGAAACGACCAATCTGGAAATTCAGCAGCATCGAGGTCTACGAAAGTCTGAGGTGCAGGTTTAGGCCTGTTTCCCTCAAAGCTGGACCGAAGGAGCCCCCTGAAGGCATGCGAGAATCTCTGCCGCGGCTCCATCGCGTTGGGATCGTCAGGGCGAACCCAGGATTCTGTGTCACCAACAGCCAGCGGCTGCAATCAATGGAACATTCTGTGCCCTAGGAAAGTGAAGGTGGGTCGAGGTTTGCGTTGGGGGAGGGGGGTATTTGGACATTCTCTGACCCCCCCCCCCACCTCACACATGGAGGGAGGGCCCTGCTCGAATATGTGTTCAAAGGTTGCGCAATCGAGACGAGACGGCAAAGACCTCCGGTGTGTTCTGCCCTCCTGGAGAAGACAACCTCTGAGAGACAGATGTGTGTGTGTGTGTGTGTGTGTGTGTGTGTGTGTGTGTGTGTGTGTGTATTTCTATTTCTGAATGG
>JAODLD010000001.1:4082949-4103078 GCA_026781065.1 Mormyrops boulengeri | reverse complement strand
CCCGCCGCGCCCCCCCCCCCCCCCCCCCCCCCCCCCCCCCCCCCCCCCCCCCCCCCCCCCCCCCCCGCGGCCCCCCCCCCCCCCATGTTCAAGAGACCCCATAGCTGAAGACAAGCATCCATTTGGATGTCAGGACAGAAAGTGGAGTTTCACTGCCAGGGAGATAACCAATCAGATTGTAGAGGAGGTGAGTCCAAGCAATTAGAGGAGGCAGGACCAACCAATCCGAAGTCTTGGTCCCGCCTCCTCCAGTTGCTTGGACCCACCTCCTCTACAATCTGATAGGTTATCTCTCTGAACCAATTATCATTCCTTCTACCCTCAAAACATATTGTGTAAGTAAAACTCCCACGAGCACCAGGATTTTGTTTCAACCAACCAGTATTCAAGAGTACTCAACTGGTTGGTTGAAACAAAATCCTGGTCTGGACTTTTATTCCCTGGACTTGAGTTACCCAACTCTGGGTTTAAACCACAGTTTTGCAGATTAACCTTCCATAAACATGGAATTGGGTTCATCCTCAGTGCATAGAGACCCATCTTAAGCTCACAATCAGCTAACTATAAATCTGTCACCTCTTCACATCGGTGCTGACCTCTAGACAAAAGTAGCACCATGTTTATCTTTTAGCGCCCCGGACCATAAAAACATTTTTGCTTTTGCCAAAGGAAACACAATCATTGCTACAGCTTTAGGAACACTGAGCTTTCTGGAGTTTCATTTATCGTAAGTTCATCCCATTGCTGCGTGTGGATTTGTGTTGCATAACCTCTCCTGGTTCCTCTGCTAAGCATCAAGGTCTTAGATGGGGTCAGTGAAGCAGGTAGCTGTGCCCCCCCCTCCTTAGCGCAGCTTCTGCAGAGAGGGTGGGGGCAGGCGATTCTGCCTGGTAACGCTTCAGCGACGTTCAAAAGCTTTTAACACGAACCATACGGGCCACAAAACAGCTTTTATTGAGATGGCCGTGGTAGCCTTTATCTTTTAGCCAGAGAGTGTGGGGTTATCTTTACAATTTACAGATGCGATGGAGCTGTGGACTGTTTATTTTTACAAAATAAACATCTGACCAAATGTGAATGCTAAGAAACACCTTCTACAGCTCACTTCTCGAAAATTGATGATATTCATGTGGCAACTCCAGGAGATATGGAGATCGTCCCCAAAACTGAAACCTCCAACGGTCGTGCCCCAGCCCCCCAGGCAGAGAAGAAAATGAAGGAGAGAGGACAGTGGAGCAACAAGCTGGAGTTTGTCCTCTCTGTGGCTGGCGAGATCATCGGGCTGGGCAACGTGTGGCGGTTCCCCTATCTATGTTACAAGAACGGTGGCGGTGAGTGGATCTCGTGAAACATTATATCAGACACTGGGGTCACTCCAGGTGTCATTGGCTCGCGATGGTCATGTGATATGCCTGCCGGCTGGCCGGGAGAATGCAGTCCCCCTGAACAGCAGTAGTTAAAACTGCAAGCTTATTTTATAAATGTCTGCCATTAATGTTTGGCATGTTATAATTTGGTTTTAGGGTATGCCTTCCAAGGTTCAGCTTGGTGTTCTACCTTCTGAAAAGGACTATGAAATTTTTATCCCAGCTCCACTAATGTACATTAATTGCACCAGAGCTTGTTAAACTAAATATAAACAGTTGTGGAGTTTTTTTATGGACATTAATTATTAGGCTGTGAAGAGAGTTATTCCAGATATGGAATGTGTCTGACATAGGAGTGGTATCCAGACCCGCACAACCAGAGCTAATAAACCGTCCAATTACCTTTTAGCATATTTGTTTTTATCTTTAGGTTGGCTGCCTTGATATTACCATAAAATAAAGGCATTGGCTGGAGCTGAAGGAGAAGTCAACCAAAGCCCAGGGCACCAATCAAAGCACTGGGAATATTATCACAGCTAACGTTTAAAGCCATATAATTGCGATGTGATATCTTGCAGCCCTGTATCCATCCATCTTTCATTACTGTTCCAGCACAGGGTTGGGGGAAGGGGAGGGGCCTGGAACCAATGTCATGCCACGGGGCACATGGCAGGCCTAGAAACACCAAATCATCTAATTGCATGTGTTTGGATGGAATCTGACGTAGCCAAGAAAAGTCATGCAACATGGAGAGAACATGCAATCACCACACAGATACAGTAGGGTTGTAGATACCAACCAACAGTGTTAGCTACTGCTACTGCTGTGCCACCTGGACGATATGAATGGAAGAAACAGTAAATTATCCAATCATGCCCTTTTGAAAAGCAGTGGAGTGGCTATGCTACGTGTCAATGTCCTACTTGAGTTGGGGGTATTTTGTCTGTTCTCTCAAGGCTGTGGGAGACCTGGAAGGGTCAGGGGGTGGCAGACACAGCTGTTGCTTGACCGTGGCCCTCAAGTGGTCAGCAACAGCTGTCTTTAAAAGAATGCAGATGTTGTGGGTTTGAGAAATCTGATCGTCCTTCAAACATCCCAAAAGCCACCAACTTGCTGAGTCAACAGCTTGGGGTGACGTCCCCTCAGAAAACGGCTGGTTACATTTCCAGTAACCCTGTGTTTACTAATCTGGCCAACACTGTCAAACACTACCCCACGTTATCACATCTTCTCCACCCACTTTACTGGAGAGTGATGGCAGCTCTTTGTTCTCTCTTGTAACAGGTGCATTCTTCATTCCCTACCTCATCTTCCTCTTTTCCTGTGGGATTCCAGTATTCTTCCTAGAGACTTCGCTTGGCCAGTTCACCAGCGAGGGAGGAATCACTTGCTGGAGGAAGATCTGCCCACTCTTTGAAGGTGATCCCCACTATTTTTCTTTCCCAGCTTCCTTTAACCAGAGTCTTCACTTATAATGTCAGTTACCTGAGAAGACAAGGGATGTATTTAGACTTCCGTTTCTGGTCCAGTATGCAAAATGTAAAAATGTTGTATGGTCAGTCCCACCTAGAATATTTATTCGTGATGGACAACACGGTATTCAATAGGACCTTCTGCACCTTGTTGTATTTGGAAGGGGATTGAGATTTATGTTCAAAGTGTCAATTAGAATGTTATACTTAATATGCCCAGAAGAAGGTGGCCATGATCCATATTGCTGTAGATAATATGTCTAGTAGGCCACAGTACAGTGTACTATTCTGGCTAATATGCGTAGCAAGCCAATGTACAGCTTCTCACTCTGGCTAACATGTGTAGCAGGCCAATGTATAGCTTCTCACTCTGGCTAATATGTGTAGCAGGCCAATGTACAGCTTCTCACTCTGGCTAACATGTGTAGCAGGCCAATGTATAGCTTCTCACTCTGGCTAATATGCGTAGCAGGCCAATGTACAGCTTCTCACTCTATGTCTAGTCTAGTAAGTCACTGTATAACGTATATATTTGGCTAATATGTCTAGAAGGTCACTATGTATCATATTCCTGTAACTCAATACAATATCCTGACTCAGTACATAATAAAATATTATAACAAATAGCTAGTATTATATATATTAAGTCACATATAAGAAGTCAGTGCTGATTTTCTATTGATTTCGGTCCAGCTTTTTCCCAAGTGAAGCCTCTAATTTTTCCTTTTCTCAAATTCTGTTTCTTTAGGTATCGGCTATGCTACCCAAGTTATTGTAGCCCTTCTAAATTTCTATTACATCATAGTTCTGGCCTGGGGAATTTTCTACCTGTCCTTTTCCTTCACCTGGAATCTGCCGTGGTCCTCGTGCAATAACACCTGGAACACAGGTGAGTTAAAGGCATCAAGGAATCAGCAGAACAGCACACTGTATGGACAAAAGTATTGGGATACCTGGCTATTATACCATACAGGAACTTTTATGACATCCCATTCTAAATCTATAGGCATCAATATGGAGTTGGTCCTTCTTTGCAGCTGTAACAGCTGCCACTCTTCTGGGATGGCTTTCCACAAGATTTTTGTGTGTGTCTGTGTGAAATTTTGCTCATTCATTCAGAAGAGCATTTGTGAGGTCGGACACTGATACTGAACATAAAAGCCTGGCTTGCAATCTCTGTTCTGGTTCATCCCAAAGGTATTCAGTTGGGTTGAGGTCAGGGCTCTGTGTGGGCCAGTCAAGTTCTTCCTCACCAAAACATGTTTTTATAGACCTTGCTTTGTGCACTGGGGCAAAGTCATGATGGAACAGAAGAGGGCCTTCCCCAAACTGTTTCAATAAGGCTGGAAGCATAGAATTGTCCAAAATGCCTTGGCATGCTGAAGCATTTACTGTTCCCTTCACTGGAACTAAGGGACCTAGCCCCACTCCTGAAAAACATTATCCCTCCTCCAGCAAACTTTGCAGTTGGCACAGTGCAGTCAGGCAGGTAACGTTCTTCTGGTGTCTGCCAAACCCAGACTCATCCATCAGACTGCCAGACAGAGAAATGTGAATTGTCACTCCACAGAACACATTTGCACTGCTCCAGAATCCAGTGGCATCGTGCTTTACATCATTCCACTCGACGCTTGGCATTGCGCTTGGTGAAGTGAGGCTTGCATGCAGCTGTTCAGCCATGGAAGCCCATTCCACGAAGCTCCCGGCTCACAGTTTTTGTGCTCAGGTTAATGCCAGAAGAAGCTTAGAACTCTGCAGCTATTGAGTCAACAGAGCAATGGTGACTTTAAAGCACAATGTGCCTCAGCACTCGGAGATCCCATTCTGGTATTTCATGTGATCTGCTGTGGCTTTGCAATAATACCACTTACAGTTGACCGTGGAATATCTAGCTAAGAAGAAATTTCACAAACTGACTGATTGCAAAGGTGGCATCCTATGACAGTACCACACTTGAATTCCCTGAGCTCTTCAGAATGACCATTTTTTTCACAAATGTTTGTAAACCTGACTGCATGGCTAAGTGCTTCATTTTATACACCTGTGGCAATGAGTCTAAATGAAAAACCTGAATTTTACTCATTCATGGACTTTGTCTTAATCCTTAATCACAGTTTACACCTAGCTTTAGCAAGCAAGTCCACTCTTTTCTGTTTAAGTAATGTTAGTATGCCCGGGGGGGTTGGGCAGCCAGTTGACCTTGGGCCCCCAGATGATTTTTTCTCCTTACTTGGGAGTTTTTGGATTCTCTCCTCCGTTGTCATCTGGCTTTCCTTATTTAATTTCTTTCCTTCCTTTTTCCTGTTCTGTATTATTCTCTCTAATGATGTTTAATGTATCACAACACATCCATGTAAAGCGCCTTGGGAGGACTCTGTTGTGAAAGGCGCTGTATAAAAATAGATTGAATTGTATTCTGTGATTAAGAATTGAATTTGATGAAGAATTGAACTGAATTCTGTGATTAATGCTGTGTCCCAGTATTTTTGTCCATATAGTTTATATCCAAGCACAACAGTGATAATGGCTTCTTTGATCAAGGAATGTAGACCTTAGGACTAATCTGTTTGGTGTTGTTCAGAATCCTGCAGGGAGTTCCAGCGGAGAAATGACTCTTTCAACTACAGCCTCTCTCTCAATGTAACCTCTCCTGTCATTGAATTCTGGGAGTAAGTGCTTGAAAGTGACAGTCTACTTTTAAATTGTTTGTTTGTGATGAGTGGGAGATACCAATAAAAGAATGTCAATGGAATCAATGTCGTCAATCACTGATACTATGAAATTAATTCAAGAGTTATTAATTACAAAGTATACAGGTTTTGAAAATAGGTGCTGTTCAGACTTGCCATTTGCAATATATTTTGTAATAATTCTTTAGTAAGTTTCCAAATGTCATTTTGTACTTTGGTCATTAAAGTAATTTAACTGGTTGAAGATGTTTGTTGCATCAGAGTAGCATTGTGAGCAGGACAATCGAACCTGGATGAATGAAGCAAATTGAAACTTCTGCTTAGAGCATCTGGTGGTCTGTACCCTACGTCTGTGTCGGTCTCTGCAGGAGACGGGTCTTGAGGATCTCTACAGGGATTGACCACATCGGGGTGCTGCACTGGGACCTGGCGCTGTGCCTGCTTGTTGCCTGGCTCATGTGCTACTTTTGCATCTGGAAGGGGGTCAAGTCCACTGGAAAGGTAGGCCATGGCTGACAGCTGGAGATGACATGGCGAACTCACTGTGAAAGACTTTCAGATAGTCAACTGTGTACTGTGTAAAGGGGGATAGCAAGTCATAATCTGCTAGGGTAGCAGATTGTTCCACTTACATTCTATTTTATATATATACATATATTTTTGATTTTACACACTCTGCCGATGGTGAGCAAAAATGCAACGAAATTTCGTTCTGATGTGCACTAACCCGTGTATTTCTGAATGACAATAAAAGTGGCTATTCTATTCTATAATGTATTATAGCACCCATCCCTCCTACATTTTTGTAAGCGGGGTCACATATGCAATTCAGGGAATGTGATAACTTCTGTGCATTGTCCTCCAGGTGGTGTACTTCACAGCCACCTTCCCTTACGTGATGCTGATGATCCTGTTAATCCGAGGAGTCACTCTTCCAGGGGCATCCAGAGGGATCCAGTTCTACCTATACCCTGACTTGGGACGGCTGGCTGATCCTCAGGTGAGGCACACAGGTCATTTCACATGATAATTATCTAGTCATCAGGAAAGGTCTGTTCCCCTTGATACCTATTTGGACCTTTGTTTGAAGACCATGGTTGCATTGCAGCAGCGAACACTGTCAGCAGCAGTGACTGGAGTTTTTCTTCAATGCTCATCCAAAGAAACTTCCATTTGTTGCAGCTGCTACTCAAAATATGTTTACGAAGTGTCTTGCTCTAGGGCAGCAGAACTATGTCTTGGGACCAAGGCAGGGAAACGTTTGTCCATATGGTGCTTCAACCACTATGCCACAGGCTGTGCACTATTTACATGTCAGATAATGTGTTTTTCCCCTCATGCCCCCCCATCAGAGCAGTCGATGGGTGTTTCTCAAAATGTATACTTGACCATACTTGTGTTCTCGTGTACCCGTTTTATGTCATCTTCCATTGCTGAAGACCAGTTCCAATATTCAAGAACAGAAGTACAGAGGACAGTAAAAATCCCTGGATGTCGTTATTGCCCCGCCCCAAATATTAAGGATGCACTATTAGGGTTGCATCCTCGCCAAACAAGACCAAGGCCTCAAGTTCGTTCTTGGGAGGCAAGACCACAAGTACGATCTTTGCCTTATTGGTTGAGAAGCAGCTAGGGGTAGACGTTTGTGTCTGAGGACCAATCAAAGCCACCCCACAGGAGTTGTCCCTAACCTCTTGGGTATGACGTCCTCCAGACGCAGATGTTGTGTCCCAGAGCTGTCTTCCCAGCTGGAAAGTGTGCTGTTGGCTGAATCCAGCTGTGCCTCATGAAAGAGGCTCCTCGGGGAAAGGAAAAACCCTGCTGTGACTGAAACTTCCCTCTCCCAGGGCCTGACTTACCTCCTGTCTGTCCCTCCATGTTTATTTGCAGTGACTCACCCCATCCTGTGCAGCTTGTTTACAGCACTGACAGGTCGAACCCAAGGCTCCACTGTCTTCATGCACAATCTCTGTACAAACTAACTACTTCTGTCTTGGTTATCACTTCTTTATGTCAAAACTTGATTCTACCTTCTTCTTTAATTTTTTTTTGCCAATTAACAGTTCAGAAGAATAATAGTGTTAATGTGAAATTCATTAGATAAGCAATGTTAGACTATCGATATCTATCACACTGGAATACCACAATGTGCAGGACAGTATGGCATTTATAAACACAAACTTTCTTGCCTCATTTTGCCAAAACACATATGCAAGGTTGCACTTTGGTCAGCTGGCTGAAGTGAGAATTTCAATTCAAGAAAGGTCTGCACACACACTTGTGTATATGTAAATGGTCTGTAGGGTTTGCAAACTATCCTTTTGATGTAGCTAATTTTAGGTTTATAATGGAATAATACAGATTTGCCATAAGATCTTTTGCATGAGTGTGAGAGTCTGAAAAAGTGAGTGTCACGCCAGATGTGTGTGTTGTCTGCCCTGTATATGTTCTGGTTCACATGCTCCCCTCCCGTGCCGAATCGTGTGGCGTCAGTGGACCTGTATAGACAGATTTTAACCTCAGTGATGTTTATACAGAGAAAAGGTCATATTAGTTAGGTTCTCCCCAAACGAGCTTGATGGGCCGAATGGCCTCCTCTCGTTTGTAAATTTCTTATGTTCTTATGTTTTCATGGATCTGTTACGAAAAATCCAGCCAGTGCAATCGCCTGACAGATTCTGTGTTTCGCTGAGAATATTCCATTGTGATACATTAGGACTTGTTTTCTGAGGTCCACAGTTAATGTCAGTGTACAGTGCGTGGTTTAATGTCAGTGTACAGTGCGTGGTTTAATGTCAGTGTACAGTGCGTACACTGGGAATGCAGGTTCTTGGCTTAGTGAGGTAAAGCATTAAGAAATAATTTCTCTTTAACTGGCAGCGTCACTTTGCACCCTTAAGACATGGTGGATAATGGAGGGAGGAATGGATAAAAATCATTGAAAGAGTTTATTTAAAAAAAAATGAGTATTGGGGGTGTGGCTCTCTGCTTGCTCTCTGAGCTGCTCCTGCCAGCTGTGTCTCTTAGGTCGATGTACAAAAGTGGTGATGGTTGCAGGAATAAGTCCATTTGTTTGCCTGTGGGGTTTATGGGACTATCGGGACTAGACACTGTGTCTGTGAACTACCTGAGCTCCCAGGTGAAGGACAAGTAAATGGCAGTGATGTGAACAAATCAGGGCTGTGCATTCGCTGCACGGTGCTGCCACCAAGTGGTTTTAATGTACAGTGCTTTTAATGTTATAATGCTGTACATCAGTGTTTCCTAATCTGGTCCTTAGGGATCCTACTGGGAGATGGGAGGGAGCAAAAATGTGGACTGTCTGGTAGGGAGCTGGGAGGGAGCAAAAAGATGGACCGTCTGGGGGTTCCCAAGTACCGGACTTGGAAATACTGCTGTACATCGAACAATCGGATTCCCTTGTATACTGTGGCACGTGGGACTGCTGGAGTAATCTCCTCATTCTCCCAGCTGACCCCCTTGTTCTCCCTCTCCAAGGTGTGGATGGATGCTGGGACGCAGATCTTCTTCTCCTACGCCATCTGTTTGGGCTGCCTCACAGCCCTGGGGAGTTACAACAAGTACAACAACAACTGTTACAGGTCCGTGTGGTGATCCCCGCAGCCCGTTCTCTTCGGGCTGATGTGCTTCTCACCTCCTGCCTCACCTCCCCTAACCTGCTTTTATTTACGCCTCCCTCCCTGCCACTCTCTTCCAGAGACTGCCTGGCCCTTTGCTTTTTAAACAGCGGGACAAGCTTCGTAGCTGGCTTTGCCATCTTCTCCATCCTGGGCTTCATGTCGTATGAGCAGAACGTGCCCATTTCGGAGGTGGCAGAGTCTGGTGCGTAGTCCCCTGGGAGGTTTGGCCAGGAGACACCTGGTGGCTTAGATGGCTAGAATTTATATATTTGTATACTTCATGTTTTGTATATTTTACATTAGTAACAACTAATGTATTTATTTTCTTTCTTCACTGTAATATTTTTTCACCCGTGGTAGATATGTATGTTTTTATGCTATCTATTGTACTATTGTTTTGCTTTTTTGTTTTTCTTTTTTTGCAACATTGGGAGTGAACAAAACAAGAATTTCATTTCTAGACCAATTCTCCCAACCCAGTCCTCGGGGACCCATAGACGGTCCATATCTTTGCTCCCTCCTAGCTCCCAGTAAAAAAGTGGACTGTCTGCAGGTCCCTGAGGACCATATTGGGAAATACTGGTCTACACATGACAAATTTCTTGAATCTAGAGCACTGGCCAGTATTACCCATACTCCCTTGCACAGAGAGTCCCGCACGCAGATTGTGACGAGTCCTTGTGCCCCCTCAGGCCCAGGCCTGGCCTTCATCGCGTACCCGCGCGCCGTCTCCATGATGCCCTTCTCCCCTCTCTGGTCATGCTTCTTCTTCATCATGATCGTGCTATTGGGGCTCGACAGCCAGGTAAAGGCCTGCCCATGGCGATGGGAGCGATGGTCCTTTCCCACGGTAATCCCTCTTCTCGCCTCCGTGCGGATTCTGAGTCACGGATCACATGTTTCTGTCAGCTTTCTGCCGTTACACGTACTTTCACCCTAGTGCGGATTTGAGAGTTGTTGATATGCTCAGAGCACTTTTGATCAGGGGCCCTGTGAAAGCATATCATATTGGGTCCCCAAGCCAGACCACTCCAAATTTTTTAGGGCCCCTGAGTGGAGTTGTCCTATTTTCCCAGCTTTTATGGTGCCCCTGCTGGTGATTATGTGCCATTACAGTTGCAGAGGTAACTGTCTCCATTTGGGATGGACTGGGTGACATGCCCCTTTCTCGCAGTTTCCCTTGTGAATTACGAGCTTCAGCTGAGACAGACGTTGCTAAGCTTCACCTCTTCTCGCCCGCCCAGTTTGTGTGCGTGGAGAGCCTGGTGACGGCCATGGTGGACATGTTTCCGTCGGTGTTCCGCCGCACCTACCGGAGGGAGCTCTTCATTCTCGCCGTCACCGTCGTGTCGTACCTGATGGGCCTCATCATGCTGACTGAGGTAAGCCACAGTCAGGCCCCCCCAGGCTGTATGCTTATAGCAAATGCCCAGATCTGTCACAGATACCTCCTTTTTTAGACCGAGATAAGAAGCACACACAAAAAAAGAGCATTGTGCTCTATAATTCCGACCTGACAGGATAATTGTTGTCCTCTTCTAGTGTATCGATTCGGGGATGCAGGATTCTGAGGTCATGAGGTCTGATAGATAAGCTATAGACCACAAGAAATATACTGAGCAGAATGTAAACCAGTTTAGAGTGCAAATGTTTACTGTCTGTGTTTAGTTATGGTTACCTCTCTGCTGTGACTCATTCTAATGCCCGTGTTCTTCAGTTTCCTTTACCTGTTTGCTGTGACTCATTCTAATGTCCGTGTTCTTCAGTTTCCTTTACCTCTGCTGTGACTCATTCTAATGCCCGTGTTCTTCAGTTTCCTTTACCTCACTGCTGTGACTCATTCTAATGCCCGTGTTCTTCAGTTTCCTTTACCTCTGCTGTGACTCATTCTAATGCCCGTGTTCTTCAGTTTCCTTTACCTGTTTGCTGTGACTCATTCTAATGCCCATGTTCTTCAGTTTCCTTTACCTCTCTGCTGTGACTCATTCTAATGCCCCTGTTCTTCAGTTTCCTTTACCTCTCTGCTGTGACTCATTCTAATGTCCGTGTTCTTCAGTTTCCTTTACCTCTCTGCTGTGACTCATTCTAATGCCCATGTTCTTCAGTTTCCTTTACCTTCTGCTGTGACTCATTCTAATGCCCGTGTTCTTCAGTTTCCTTTACCTCTCTGCTGTGACTCATTCTAATGCCCCTGTTCTTCAGTTTCCTTTACCTCTCTGCTGTGACTCATTCTAATGTCCGTGTTCTTCAGTTTCCTTTACCTCTCTGCTGTGACTCATTCTAATGCCCATGTTCTTCAGTTTCCTTTACCTTCTGCTGTGACTCATTCTAATGCCCGTGTTCTTCAGTTTCCTTTACCTCTCTGCTGTGACTCGTGCTTAGTTCCGCCCACCTGTTGCTGGGAATGCCCCTCACTCACCCTCGGTGACCTCTGTGCTTCTCTCTCCAGGGTGGCATGTACGTCTTCCAACTCTTCGATTACTACGCTGCCAGCGGGATGTGCCTCCTCTTTGTGGCCATCTTTGAAACTGTCTGCGTTGCCTGGATCTATGGTGAGTGCTTGGCTGAAGACATAAACCTGCAGGGAGAGGCAGACTTCACACTGTAGCTTGTTTCACATACAGACAGCCCTAGACTGACACTCATATATATGGGAATTTTCAGAGAAACTCTGAGCGTTAAGAACCAGTCAACACATCACCCATTTAGCAGTAATGGTAATACATGCATAGAGCAGTAAAGTAAATCTCATTTTCAAGGTAAACAAAAACATCCTTCACATTCTTTGTGCATTGTTGTATTTTACCTGAATGATTAAAATACTCTTTTCTTTGGCATACATCTGGTGGTTGCCTTAGTGCCCTCCATGGCTGCAGATTTTATTGCCGCTTGTTTGTGATTTTCCTCTGCAGCTTCCGAAGACATGTGTCTGAGGTGGACAGACGTTGTGAGCCCCGTGATGGGCAGGCATCCTGCATGATGGCATTGTGTTGACCTTCTTTCACTGCAGGTGCTGACCGTTTCTATGACAACATTGAAGACATGATTGGCTACCGGCCAGGCCCTTTCATGAAATACTGCTGGCTGTTTTTCTCCCCAGCAACCTGCTTCGTGGGTGATATTCGTCTCCTTCCATTTTAAACAGTGCCCTACAGTACAGCTTTCTGTCAAACTGATAAAAATATGAAATCACCTATTACGCATTGAGGATGTTTTAATTTTTATATTGCATTTTTTTATATATATATTTTATTATGAGCGACACGGTGCTTAGCACTGTTGCCTCACATCTCTGAGACCAGGGTTCGAGTCTCCACCATGGCTCCCTGTGTGTGGAGTTTGAATGTTCTCCTTGTGTCATTGTGGGGTTTCCTCCTGGTACTCCAGTCCCCCCCCCCCATAGTCCAAAAACATGCTGAGGTTAACTGGAGTTACTAAATTGCCCCTTCATGCATAAGTGTGCCCTGTGATGGAAAGGCACCCCATCCTAGGTTGTTTCCTACCTTGCACCCGTAGGCTCCGGACTCCCCAAGACAATCAATTGGACAAGCGGTTACAGAAAATGGATGGATAGTTTTTTATCTAATAAATAAAAATGTTAAGTCTCTATAGGCACAAGCCTTTAGCACTTAAATAGGCCCAGGGAACAAAAAAAATCACATAATTGAAGTTGAATGTATAAGTTCATTCACATACAGATCTCATTAACTGACAATTTCATTCATAAGTTGTGTCTAAAGAAGAAGGAGAGGTGACCTGTTGTCCACTTTGTTACTTCCATTAAGCAATTAAGAACTCATGTTTAGCTAAAATCGGATCTGTGGAACTTGAGGACTACAAAACAACGACCAACTGAAAATGATCCCGTCTTTTGCCTCCCAAGGGAACGTTTGCATTCTCCCTCATTAAGTACACGCCTCTGAAGTACAACAATGAGTATGTGTACCCCTGGTGGGGCTATGCCCTGGGCTGGCTGCTCGCCCTCTCCTCCATGGTCTGCGTCCCACTCTGGGTGGCCTTCAAGCTCAGTACCACCAAGGGCTCGCTGAGAGAGGTGAGCATCCCTAGGGGATTTAAGTATCGCAAGTGCATTTGTTCTTTTCTGGGATGCTTGGCTTCTTATTAACCTCTGCCAAGGTTTTGTTCCCCTTTACAACAGAGACCTGGAGATGCAATAGAGATAAAGATTTTTCCCCTTGTGTAGTATTTGTCTTCTAGCATTCTTTCTTTTCTTCTTCCCTTATTCCCTGTTTCATGTACCTTTTTGTATAAATGATGTAGTAATAGATTCTCACTCAGTCCTGTCAAGTGTCTTGGGATGACTGTGCTATGAAAGGTGCTACATAAAAATATATTAAATGTGAGTAGTACTTTTGGAAGGAAATGTGTCAAAGTTTGAACATGAACAATACTAGTCAAATATCTGGACACAGGTACTGAAAATCATTTGTTTTTCAACAAATTAACAACCCTACACACACCTTAAGGTTACGTAGTAAGTATTGTCCTGTAAACAAGCAAAGACCTAAACCCTATAGAGCTGATTTGGGATGAGTTGGGTTGAAGAGTAAGGGCAAGGTAGCCAACCTGTGCCCAGAACTTGTGGAAACTCCTTCAGGAGAAGCTTCCCAGGTGGCTACTTCTGGAAGATGGCTCAAAGAATGCCATGAGTCTGCAATGCCGTCATCGAAGCAAAAGGGGGCTGTTTCGAACAGTCTAAAATCTGAGAATATTTTCAGATCTTGAACACTTCTCTTAGTCATTGCAATATTTGATATGTGTTACTTCATTGACTCAGGGCCTCTTGCTATAGGGTGAATAACATAGCTAAAATGTACTTTTGACTGTATCTTACGGTAGACCCCGATGTGTGAACATCCTGTCTCCTCTCTCTCTTCATCTGCCCTACTAGTGCATTTCCCTCCTCACCCAACCCTCCAACGACTTGCCGAAAGGCAAGAGGGAGCAGGAGAAACTGCAGGCCATCTTTGCCCCTGATGGAGAAGGCGTCCAATTGCAACTGGAGCCCAGCAAGGAGCAGTACATTCCCCTACAGGAGAAGGAGTCTAACTTCTGAACCTTGGCCGCCTGCTGTGTCTTGATACCTCATAACAGCGAAATGAGCGTCGGAGCTGATGCCGGCCCAGAATCCATCACGCCAGCACAATAGCTTTGGGGGCTCTTGTTAAAGTATCTGCCAGTACTGTAGCGAGGCAGCCTTCCATCCCAACAACACTTTCCACCTTTCTTGGTACACAAACAAACCGGATCCATCCTCACTGCCATTGTTGTCTGTCCATGCTGGTGTTTTTAACAGGTTTAGCTGCTCAGACAGGACTTCATCCAAGTGGCAGAAAAGGGGACCAGAAGTTACAATAATAGATGCTGTTGTATTTTTCCGTAGTGGAGAGATTTGCAAATCCGGTGAAAAAGTTTTTGATCAGTAAAATCTAAAGAATGTATTATCGAAAGATTTCATGTGCTGCATCTAGAAAAAAAATAACAAATATTTTTAGTTGTATACTTGACTGGGCATATCACAAATCCAGGAAACCCAGCATTTTTATTGTAATCACTAAGTTGTCTGTTACAATCTGCACCCATGCAAAAAGCGGAAAAGAATTTGTTTCATTTTAATTCAAGACAGTGTGAAGAGGTATCTCCTCCTAGTTATACACTGTGGTGACTGAGGTCTTATTTCATCAACCTCTGAAGTACAAAATCAAATTAACAATTATTCATTTTCATTGAACATTTAACTTCATTGGAGAATCAATGAAATTAACCTTTAATTAACTTACTTTTTTCATTTAAATACATTTTCAATTGTAAATATGTTGAATTCTACACAGGTGTGTGATAGTTTGAGGTGGGGGCAGCGTGTGGCTCAGTGGACTAAGCATGTGTGCCTGTAATTACAAGGGTGCTGGTTCAAACCCAACCTCAGTATATCTGCAGGTCCTTGACCAAGGCCCTTAATTCCCAGCTTCCTGGGCGCCCCAACAGGTGGCTGCCCTTCATGGACAACTTACTCTGCAAAAATCAAGTTGAGGGAGGCATCAAAGAGAATTTCCTTACAGGAACAACAAAGGTATCAATTATTATTATCAGTGATGGGAATTAATGTGTTCCATTTTTTATCTAACTGTTCATTTTTTTCTGTAGGAGTAATAGTACAAAACCTGGATTTAAAAGTGGTTTTAAAATGAATTTTTATAATACTCTCTGCAACATTACTTTAGACTTCCAAAAGTTTAACTTCCACTTTCCAAGTTTTAAACAGGGTCTTAGCTTAAGATCTTGTTCAATGCAAATTTTATGCCAGAAATACTAAACAACATTTCCATTTGAGACAGTATTCATGCTGTGAGAACTGAAATATGTGCAAACACTGCACAGGTGAGTGAGTGTTTGTACACTATCACTTTTATTTGTTTTCATTCCAAATGTGATATTTTCCAACAGCTCTGAGGAAATAGGGAAAGCACTGCAAAAAAATGTCTCTTCTAAATGCCGTCTGTGATACATGCAATGTGATCTACATGAAAGAATAATGTTTGGAAGACTATATCAAACAAAATGTATGTTTCATATGAATGAAACTGGTTGTATTTCTGTAAGTAGTGTGTGTTAACAAATCAGAAAGTTGCTTAAGTCATACATAAAAATATTTTAAGAACTAGTGGAATTAAAAAACACATCTGCATAATCTAGGCTATACTATAAACTTTACTAGTCACATTAATTGTATGTTTGGGTTTAGTTCTTTTTCCAAAGACTTAATGTTTTTTAAGGAAGTAACATGCTTCAAGTTTTTATGCTGATAAAGTATATCTTTAACTGTAATGTAAGGTATAAATGTAGGGAAATTGGGTGGCATATTATAAGTAGAAAATGAGGATTCCTTCAATACATTTATAACTGGTATTTCAAATAAAATTCAAATTCCTCATTCTCACTATAAGCTATTTTCCAATACAGAATGAATGAAACATTCTTGATATTGAATGAAAGATGTGCATTATAGCATGAATATTATTGGCTTTAAAGAATAGAATTAATAAGTAAAATGAAGAGCAGTTCTGGCATTATAAAGCATTACCAAATTTATCATGTTTCAAAAGTCCAGCGTGAAAGCATCTGCGGAGAATTTCATGCTCGTATTTAAAATTCCGAGAATTAACATTCAAATACAGACAACGGTTCCGAAACAAACATAACCTTACGCGCCTTAGGTTTGACAAGCTAAATTTCTGTAATTATTGTTATTAAGTCATATTTTCTGTGCTGATAGTTATAATGCCTAATCACTATTACTATATAAATTCAAATGCAAAAGCATTTTTTGTTTATGATGTTTACAACTTACCGTTGTGTCTTTTCCGAAATGCTCAGATCCCTTGAGTATTTAAGTTCATACTTCAATTCAATGAAATTCAATGAAATTCAATTCTTTATTGTCATGTGTACAAGTACGAGTACCATGTACAATGAAATGCTTGCTTGCATGCGCTCCTGCAGACAGTGAACATAGACAAGACGCCAAAAAAAATGTATAATGACAAAAAATGAGTAATGAATGTAGAGATGAAGTGAATATAAATAAAGTAAATAAATAAGAGCAGAATCCTAGGGCACCTATTTCAGGAAAAGTGACAATATTTCAAAAAGCAGTGTGCTGATTTTCAGTCAATGTAGTCGTTGTTAATGGGTCCATAATGCATTCACACACCACATCAGGCCGCACTCACGATATCGGGAGAATCGGGTCTGGTTATGTTTCGCACCGAACTTCGCCGCCGCTGATCTTATTGGCCGAGAACGCGTGCCCGTGCCGTGTCGTCAGCGCGGTGACGCTCCTCTTTCCCAGTATGCACCGGGGCCATGTTAAAGGAAGATGGCGGAGGGAGGAGCGGCCGATCTAGAAACACAACGCGGAGAGGTCGCCGGATTGCTAAAAACGCAGCTGCGAAAAGGAGATACGTGGTGAGAGACGATTGACCGGTGTTTCGGAGTGGCGTGGGTCGCGCCGGCCGAGGCTGTCCGAGCTGTCAGGCTCCGTGACGGCGTAAGAGGGGCGGACAGGCCGCGGCTCTCAGACAGCTGTATTCCCTTAATTTCCCCAGGCAGAGCCGCGACCTACTCGCTATGGCGCGGCACTTATCCGGAGACCGGCCCTGTGGCGCTCGGCTGTGGCCGTCTGTGGTCGTGTGCTCTCGGCCAGGGATTTACGAGCTCGAAGTTGGCGGAACCGGCGAGAATAAAATTAGGCTCGAGACTCGCGCGCTGAACTTGAGGACCGGGGCGAAGGGACGAGAAATGAGCTGTCAGGAATACTTCATGCTGATGATCGATCTCCTGATCGGCTTAAATGCCAATAATCGGCTATCCAGTCTAAGTAAACGCAAGTAACAGAGTGCCTGGACGACACAGCCCCTACAGAAGATGACAAAGCAGCTGTCGCGTGTCTTTCTTGCCAGTAATCGGGTGTCTGATCAGCATAAACACGCATTACACAACTTCTGATCAACGTAATTCCTGCTGTTCATGACCGATGGTCTCTGTTACCAGACCCAACCTAACACTGCTAGGAATTTCAAAATGCATAACTTGTTAAATAGTCTGTTCATTAGGTTTCATTAAAAGCCTTTCATCTGAAGTTATGACAAAGCGTTTTTCTAAGAAGAAAAGATTTGTCGGACGTTAAATTCACTGGTGAATTGACGGTTTTCCTGTTAATTTGAATGAACTTGTCTTTTTAAGAGCGGTGGAAAGTACATAAACTTCGCGAAGCTTATGGAGTTCAGTCAGTGTTCAGTCAATGAGAAGTGAGAGCTTCCCTTTTAAAAGGTGTGCAGATTTCTGACTGCCGTGTTTTACAGAGCCAGCTGGTTTCAAAACGGCACTAAAGAGCCTGTGCTTTGTATTTAGATATTCATTCAACTGAGTTTGTTTTTCTCCCTCATTTCAGCATCCATGCTTCACTAAAGACATAAAAGTGGAGCCTGTAATAAAAGAAAGCACCACTTAAGTCAGGCATTGGACCCAGTTGGCTGTCCTTCTAATACTGACTTGTGGTCTGTATTTACTGCTGGGGGTGTGAAAAGTTTATCTGCAGGGTAATTTGCCTGCATGGGCAGCAGCGCTCATTCAGAAATATGATGGTACGGGCAGGACGGACACGTGATCCCAGCAAAGGGAAGATGATTCTTCCGTAACTGCTGAGTAGTCTTTTAGACAGGCAGTGATCTCATTGGTCCTGCACTTTTCTCTAGAGACCACAGTGATTTGAAACGGTACCGCAGAATTTGAACGGTTTGAAACTAGGTATGACGCACGTCCTGCACATCCTGCACCCTTCTGTGTTTTTATGTAATCTTTTTTTTGCGCAGGTATTTAGTAGACAGTCGCTGGTTCAAACAGTGGAAGAAATATGTTGGCTTTGACAGCTGGGACAAATATCAGATGGGTGACCAAAATGTCTACCCTGGACCAGTGGACAACTCTGGACTCCTTAAAGGTAAAAGTCCCTTAAAGCACTCTGGTAACCTGAATCCTGTACACAATGGGTGTACCGCGATTTCAGAAACGCACACCCACAGATTGCTCTCAACACCCATTGCGAATATGATGTTGCTCCCACAATTTGTCATAAGTTCAATTAGCATCACAAAGGGATTGAGGAGGACAAGCCTTGAAAGATTACTTTTAAATGCGCTAGCGTTTAGGCAGGAGCGCTGTAATGTGTGGTTACATGTGCATGAGGTGGCGAGTGCTGACGTGTGATGACCCGTGCCGCTGAACAGCATCCGCTCCCTCCTCTCGGCTTACAGATGGGGACGCGCTGGCCCTCAAGGAGCACCTCATCGACGAGTTGGACTACATTCTCGTCCCGACAGAGGGCTGGAATAAGCTGGTCAGCTGGTATGGATTGATGGAAAACCAGGAGCCAATAGCACGCACGGTACGCCTCCCTTGTCTAAACACTGTGGTTAATCGGGTTTGGACCCAGTTAGGGTTGTGGGCTCTTCAGGGCATTTTGCTGTTTTTTGGTGGTTTTCCTTTGCTGTACTCTCTGTGTTTTTTCTGGGGCACTGTGTGGCTCATTGCGTTAGGAATTTTTGCCTTTGGTCGGAAGGTTGCTGTTTCAAATCCCAGGGTTGGCAGAGCGGTGTCATTGTTGAGCCCCTGAGCATGACCTTTGACCCCTGATTGTTCCAGGGACTGGCTGCCCCTGCTTTCTCAGAAGTGTCGCTTTGGATAAATATATAAATGAAGATGTGTGGTTTTGGCATCCATGGATTCAAGACACTTAAAAAAAAAAAAGTGTAATTATTTTTAATACAAATGGAGGCAAGAGATCCAAAACTGCAAAGGCCAGTTCGGTAGAAATTTCTCCCCCTAAATCTGATCATTTGCCGACGACTGAAATAGACCACGGTCTCTTAACACCTGCTCTTCCCGGGGAACGCGTTACATTTTTTTAATTGACTCAATTTTAGTTTAACATATTATTGGCCTCAATGGGAGAAAATCCATATGGAGCCTGGATCAGATTTGTTTCGTGGGTCACCTCGCAGAAATGCTCGTCACGTCTGCGTGCTCGTTTTTTCCCGCCAGAGCCGTCCGTGCGCGGCTATACCACCACAATACATGGCTGCTTGTTCCCCCGCTTGACCGGCCATGGCAGAATGGCGGTGTCCGTTCTTCCTTTGGCCGATCCTCCCCTTTCTCCATATATGTAAGGGGTGTCGGATAGCTGTCACCTTTCTATTTTCAGAGCAGTCTGGATGACACGCGCCTTGGGGAGCCGTCCGCTGCACAAACATGGAGGAGGTAGTTTCTTTCCGTGTGTTTTTTTATTGGTGGGCTCTGATGGCTGCATGTAACCGAGATCCTGGTCGGATCTGCGCTCTTTGGTTTGGCTCAGCATACCCTCCCGGAGTTTAACCAATGGTG